>JAZFAV010000015.1:46050000-46740000 GCA_037954035.1 Rosalia funebris | reverse complement strand
CAATCCTGTTAAGGAATAAGTAAACCTGTATAAAGCTTTCATTAAGCCTTCGTGAATAGCGAATTAACTCTTACCAAACAATAAACTACCTTTTTATCACTATTCCTAATTATATTGATGATTTTGGATTTCTCAGGATTCTAAAATACGGGCACTATTGTGTCCCAAATTTAATTTACTTACCTTAATTTAATCAGAATATAAAAAAACAGTATTTTTCTAATTTCAACATTGAATATCTCGAAAACAAAAGGGTTTTGGACATACATTTATAGGAACATTTTTAATTTTTTTGAGTTGCTCGCGACCCCTTGATGTTAACACTAACTGAGTTTTCCACAAAACACCAAAACACTATACACTACACTCGACGCGCGTTTCGTCAACAAAGTTGGCATCATCTGGAGATGATTAAAACTGAGTTAAATCTCTTTGAGTTTTGGTCATCTTAGGGTGTATAGTGTTTTGGTGTTTTGTGGAAATCTCAGTTAGTGTTATCTTCATACCAGAGGTTACAACCTATTCCAGGTTGAAGTTTGTTATTATAACATCCTGTAAATTATTCATATTTTGTACAGTTTTGTACAGTGGATTTCCTCCTGAATTTTCCTAAAATTCGTTTTGGTTTCTTAATTTCATAACCCATTTTATTTTTCTTTCCAAATAACTGTAACAGATGAAAGTGAACAGATAATATCGATTTCATTGAACGATAACATTTTTAAACTTATGCCATTTTCGCGTGGATACATATCTCAACTTTTCTCCATAAAAAAACTATACCATAACCCTAAATGTCGCGTTTCCTTCGTTTAAATATCACACGAAAAAAAACCGTAATAATGAGAATGTTTTTCATATAATTTATTTCCACGATACCCAAGTTAAGTCGTGAACAAGAAGTTAATTTAAACGTATTAAAACCGGCTTTTATTTTAGTGGCTGGAAACTCGGAAAGCTCCAGTTGGAAAACAGACACGGAGAGCTATGATTTTATTGGCGGTCCTTGGGGGGCACTCTGCTCAAACGCTGAACATCGCAAAGTACGCTTTCAGCCTTTTAAAACGACCCCCTTAGTCCCAAATGACGATCGATCTAGCGCTAAATCTGCGAAATTGTAGTGGGCTTTGGAGATTACCTTGCTACATTGGATAGTTTATGAGCGGTTGCATTCCAAAACTGCCGTACAAACTGAATACGAATTCAAGTATTAGGCAAATTCGTCGCCTAAATCTTTACGCTTTGGACAAGATGTCTGGGGATCTGTCTTATTTCGCGAAAATCTAGTCGCAACTTAAAAAAAATACAAAAATTTTATTCTATGTAATATTTCATACGTACAAACATAGATAGAAATTTGTAAGGTGTTTACAAACGTTCCTTGGATTTGGGGATCGTTTTTAATGAAAGATGCCAAATCAATTCGATTGAAATGTTTGAGGTGTCATCGAAAATATTTTATGATGTAATGTTTTGCTGACACAAGATATTTCTATTTGTTCTATATAGTTACCATCATCAGGGAAAAATATTAAAAGTATTCTTTACAATAAACTAAGGTATTATGAAAGGAATCCAAGGAATGCTGACGTTGTGTATTATCAAAAATGGTCCAACAGAGATTAATCATAACTCCAGTCCAAACGTTGACTTTCTTTGGAAACTGAGTGAAATATCCCTAGACAAAGCGCACATTACACGAATGTGCGTTGATAAATTATTTATTGTCTTCGATAAACGTAGGCACTTCTATCGTTAACATCGTAATCGTGAACTATTAACATGCCTGTTTGAAGTAAAAGATTCACAACACACTTTTAATCGGCATTGTATTTCTTGAACGAATATCATGTTAGAAGAATTTTGTGCTTACCGAATCGGAATCGTGTAGAGACGCGGGCAAAAAATATGTAATTTGCCATTATTTACTCGTGCTCGAAGAAAAATTTGCCCATTCCTTTTAGTCATAATGATTTTACAATTGTGAATTTATAATTGTTGCAGGACGATTTTTTTCTTTTTAGCAGGTTATCGAATCACTTTCAGTTATACTTCTTCTTCAACACTCACCATATAATATTTTCCCACTTTTTGAATAAATACCTCGAATTTTAAAATTCCAAACATTTTGAAATTAAGTCACTTGTCACACTAGTGTATTTTATGCGTCAACGACATTACCTTCAATCAATCTGGATCTCGCTGTATTTAAGGAATTAACTTATCGGAGTATTACATTATCAAACTTACACGTACTCCAGCATCATCTAAGTTACTCCAAGTAAGACCGGCTACCAACTACCAACTACCAGCGGCTAATTATGACGTGATTTGCATTACGGGCTAAATATCCGGCATTTAAAATTACTTTAAATAAGAACCTTGTAGCCGTTAATCCGATTAGGAATAGCTGTAGTAGAATTATAGTTCTTCCGACTTCCTATTGATACAATATAGTTTTATTACGTCTGAGTAATAATTACTTTTGAAATATATTGAATAGTATATCGTCACAATCAAAGTTAAATTATTTTAAAGTCATTAGAACGATGAAGTAGTATATAGTAGAAAGAAAAACTCTGTGATATAAATTAGTTGCCACTTAGAAGTTTGTAGAACTTTGAAGTAGTTTCAAAGTAGCAGTTACCTTATCAAGTATGAAATAGTAGTATAGAGTGAAAATATGTTTCCATGACACAGACAATTCTTCAAAGTGACTTTCAATAGCTACTGATGTGCATGAAAATAACTAAGTTTCTAAATATACAAGAAAAGGGCTACGACATAGTCCAAAGGAGTTCCATTAAAGTAGCCGTACCTACGCCTATTCGTACTTAGGTGCCTTTGTAACTTTTGTTGATGTCAAGAAAGAACTAAGTTAAAATAATTCCATTTTAGTATCTTATCCTTAATAAGTCCGCGACATTTCCATTGCTTTCGAGTTTCAATTACAATATACATAATTAAAGTACTTATTTGTATAAAAAGGGGGATATCCTCTATAATACTTTTTTATAATCTTATGATACTTTTGTAGTTATATCCAAGCAAGTGGTTCAAATATCAAATTAGCGAATTGGAGTGAAACATACTAATTGGTAATTTATTTAAAGTGATGAATTGTGTATACGTTGATAAAAAAGCACGGCATACAATCAATTTAAATATTTATTTTGTTTTTTGTTTATACACCAGTCCCTACATAGAGCAAATACTCTCTCGATATTCACGACAAATATCTATACAGATTATCTACTGAGACACTTCAAAATCAAACTGCCTCAAATATTTTTTTAATGAAAATAGTACTATATTTAGCAATTTTTAAGCAGCACAGTTTTAGAAAACCACCATTTCCTACGTAGACTCTCGATATTCACCACAGACACCTATTGGGGTATCACTAAGACATTCTAAGAGCAAAATACCTCAAATATTTTTTAGACACGCTATGACTTTTTTAATGAAAATAGTGCGATATTTTTAGTCACTTTGTTTTAGGCAACACAATTTAAAAAAAATACCACTCTACATATCTAAGAGTACTTAGAAGTGTCTACTAAGACACCTCAAAAGCGGACTGCGTCAAACATATTTTTAGGCATGCTACGATTCCTTTAATGAAAATAGTAGGTACAATATTTTTAGTAATCATTTGGTAATACAATTTAAATAAATTACTACTTTCTAGGTAGACTATACATACTCTCAATATTCACCACAGACATCTCTTGGAGTGTCTATCAAGACACTCTAAAAGTAAATGCCTCAAATATTTGTTTAGGGAAGCTACGATTTTTCTTATGAAAAAAGTACCATATTTTTAGTAAATTTTAGGTAACAAAATTAAAAAAAAAATCACCACTCCCTAGGTTAACTGTACACACCCTTAATATTCACTGCATACATCTCTTGGAGTGTCTATCAAGAGACTAAAAGCGAAATGCTTCAAATATTTTTTGGGGGCGCTATAATTTTTTTAATAAAGAAGTACAATATTTTTAGTAATTTTTAGACAACAGAAATTAAAAGAAAACACCACTCCCTACATAGACTGTACAGTCTCAATATTCGGCACAAGCATCTTTTGAAGTATCATATCTACTAAGACATTCTAAAAACAAAATTCCTCAAATACTTCTCAGGGACGGTATGATTTTGGTATGGTGGGTACGTAGCAACGCTTAAAAGTTCTACTGTGGTTTGTATATGGTATACAAACTTGTTTGAGATACCTCAACAACTCTTTATCTCACCCCACAACACCTATGCCAATTCCCAACCAAGCGATGCATCACTCTCGCAACCCCTGAAAATACAAAATGGATATTGTAATGTGATTTAATAGGGAATTTCCTACGGGAACGCGGACCGCATATCATGTTATTAAGTCATAACGAGGAAAACCGAATTTAATGAGGTTTTTATGCAGGCAATGACAGTCTTTTGTTACAATAATGAGTTTAGGGCTGTCAATTGTCGAGGGTATTGTTGGCTGCGCTCTTTTGTTATGCTCGTATGCGACACCCCATCTAAGCGGGCGCTGCTCCGTGCAGTCCCTATTTTTCTGGATCGTAGGGCTTAGTTTTGAAAACTGGCCGGATAATAGCGCGGTCCTTGGGGTGTTTAGGCCGAATGGACGCCGAATATGGGACGGCTGTTTGCGTATCGTGCTCATGTGCCGTACTTTTGATGGCTGCCATTTACTTTACAATGGACTTGCGGTAAATTTTCCGGCTATAGCGCTGTCATTTTCATTCGGCGAGCGTGGCGACGTTATAGAGGTAATACGTGCACATTACCCCTTGACGAGTTCGTAACAACTTTACGGTAGAATGGGGTGGATCATACTTAAAATACTACACATAGTGGTCACCCTTCATGCATAAGTATACCCCAATATCTGAAATGTTTATATTAATTTTAGTGAGATTGGTGTGTTCAAGTCTGATATAAGGCAAAGAAAAGGATTTTATAAGTCATTAAGGAAATCAATTAAATTCACAACAGACGTACAGAATAAATGCGATGGGCATTCAGATCAGTTACCCGATATGGAATTAATAAATAAAATTAATATGGCTCTCTTCCCCGTGGTCACCACATGGATGGATATACATATAGTATTTTTCTAAGAAGGTGGATGTGTAATGATCATTCGTACCATGGTCTGAGTAGGCAGATTGGGCCCAGTATTGCAAGTATTATTCTATGTCATTATTTGTACATTTAGTTATATTTTATCTATACATTTATTTATATTTTATCTATATTTATATATCTATGCTCATGTTGTTTTTCTGCATGTATACTTATTTATCTAATATCTAAATCATATACCTATATTAATTAAATTTTAAGATAGAAACAGCCAAATACTAAAATTAATCTATGGGTGACACTACATTAGAATACAATCAACTCCCTTAGGTTGTGTTGTTATTATATTATGTTATTTTGTATTCAATTATGTGGTATTTTTGATTTATATTTATGATTTTCGTTGTATTTATATTCTTTTTTTTTTGTACCCGTACAAGTATCTTAGTGATACTTCCGGGGTTCATCTTATTTATTTATTTACATTCAATTCTTATATATATATATATATATATATATATATATATATATATATATATATATATATATATATATATTTAGAAATAGCAGTATTACTCGAAATTTTCATAACACCTATATATAATCATGTAATTGTGAGATTGATGTTAAATTAAATAAAAATAAATTATTATATTATTATTATTATGTTCAAGTCCCAACAAACGGAGTTTGGCACTTTCCTCTTAGCATGAGTGTGTTTGTCCTGTCTCTATGTGTAACCTTCCCCTCCGCAGCCTAAAGCTCTAGGGGAAAAACTCATTCTCTATGTGTGTACTGTATTTAAAATACATTTACTAATATTATAACAATGACAACTTTTCTGCGGCTTAAAAAAATGTTAGTTGAAAATCAGAGATAAAATATTACTACTTTAAATAATGTTAAATTTCTTAATTTAACACTATCGAAGCATCAGAGAGTAAAGAATTTGAGCTTTGGATTAATTTTTTCCATCCGCAAATTTCAGTATGTTCCTCATAAACACTCTTTATCTAAAATGGTTACATATGCAATAGCGTAAAATTCAATAGATTAATATTACAATAAAATCAAATTAAATTCCCAGTCCTTGTCTTGGAATACTTGGAGTACTTAAGTTCAAGTTAAACGTTTCTGCAAAAACAACTCTGGATGGTTTAATTACTTTTAAGTTTTCCAAATATTTTACCCGTATATTCAATTTATGCAACATTGTAACTACTAAAATGTATCAACCGATATTTTACTATATGTACATTTTTGAATTGTGTTTCCTAAGTGTGTAACTTAGGCCAGATGTTTGTTGGGGACAATGAACTATCACAGACTTTTTTCATTTTTTATACATACTATTTTTTATTTGATATGGATATTGTTGTATAAATAACGGAATAAATTTCTACTATAAAACAACACAAGTGTAATTGGAACACATTTACACTATATTTATTTTCAACTTCAATATCAATATCCTTTATGTATAAGACTGGTACAGTATAAATATGCCACAATATGCACTACAATACACTATACTCCCCATGAGATAGATTATAATCCGTGCGATGTAAATTTTCTCCAGTACACATCCACGTAGCCTTCATGTTAACATTGTTGCTTTTAACTACGGTTGTTCGTGATCAGCTTATGCTCGAACGGTGTTGTGTATTATAAGCATAAGATATAAACGTTAAGATAGTCCAGTTTATTAAAGAAAAAATACTGAAATTCACTCGAGTATTTCAGCGAAATATGTATGATGTACCTAACCTATTTGTGTTTTACGACAAAGAAATAAGTAAAGTTAAATGAGTATTCAATTCTGTTTATTTCCGATGAAAACTAATCCCTATAAAAATAACTACTACACTTACAAAACTATTATTGAAAATATGCCACGATAAACTTTATCACTTTTGATGGGTTGAAAATGGTGTAAAATTTGATTATTTCTGGTATGAAATTCAACACTAGTGTAATTTTACATCACTGTTATTATAAACTGTGTTGCTTTTACCAAGTTTACTAAAATTTGTTTAAAGATTTTTTTTTGAAGAGGACTAACCTATTAAATTTTCTGTCGCTGGATGATTTCACCAAAGAGGTATTGCGTATATGTACACAAGGTAACATAAATGCATATTTTGTCATTTTTATTTCCTATCTGCATGTATAAATTTTATATGTATATGTAAAATGTATATATACAAATTTCAGAAAAAAATATTACGAAATTTTTATTTTCGGTGACAGTTAAATCTCAATAAAAGTCTCAGTATTAACAATTGTTACAATCTGAAGCAATGTGCTTATCTATGAATAATCTTATGCCCAAATGGTTTCTTTATCGTAAGAAGTAAGCATGGCCATTGTTATGGCCAAGCTTGTTCAAACTAATTGATATTAAATTGTATATTAAATTGTGACAAATATCGCTAGAGGATTTTTTGGTAGGTAGTTAATGATATTTGATATTTCTAATCCTTTTGTCCACTTACAAACAATATTACATTAATGTTATGCTGATCTCATATATAACCGAGTTAACATGTCACATAATTTTAATAGACTGCGAATGTTCAGAACAATGGAGAAATATCTCTTAGTCTGAAGGCAAATAACAACCTCTTACGCAATAAATGTAAAAGTTTATTATTTATTATAATTACCTTACTTTAAAATATTTTTATTATTTTCTAATAGTACATATTTACAAGACATAGTACGGTTAAGTTTTTTTGACCCTCACATATGTTTGACAGAAATATGGATTATTTACATTCCCAGTTTGCGGCTACAATATATATAATACATATTATATACACAAAATAAACACTTTCCCATCTATAGCCATACAGTGTGTCTATCCTATAAACTATTTGTGGCGATGATCCATCCCTGTAAGAGAAGGGGGTAACGACGTCGGCCGGTCGATGTTCAGACCTTGCCGTATTTTTATGTCATTTTTTTTATATGTAAGATTTCACTGTTCCTTATAATACAGTGATTTTTATGTATTTATTAACAGGTGTTATTTAATTTACTATTATATTTGTAATTATTATCTTTTTTGGTTGTTCTTATTTTATATAATTCTTCTTCTTTATAGTTCTTATGTTATATAATTACCCGTAATTATTACTCAATTACGGGTAGTTCATAATCAATATATAAGATTTTCATATAATGGTGTACATCATACACTAGTGTACATCATTAGTTTGCATAATGTGTACATCATACACTATAGATTCCAGAAAAGTATGTACAATGTGTAACCTAAATATGTCAGAATCATTATAACAGAGTTTTTCCAGAGTCCGATTTATGGCCCCATTAAAAGTTCTGAAATTAAAATAATTTAGAAAAATTCACTTTATATATAGTATATATATATATATATATATATATATATATATATATATATATATATATATATATATATATATATATATATCCTCAAGAATATCACAATTCCTAAAGCAAAATTGATGTGTGGTTTTATTCTGCAATTATTTAAACGTCTATATTTTTTCTTTACTTTCCTCTTGCATATTTTCAACATGTATTTTTCTTTAGATGTATATACAAATTCCATTCTAATACCAATGTACTTGTAGTTTAAGAATATTATGGTTACATAATAAATCTAACCCCTTCATATAAGCTCATGTATATTTTTAAATTGATTTATTTAACAACTCGACTTCAACATAGACAAAAGTAGTCAAAGTCATTCCATGAGCTGGTATCGGGAACCTGTACTTTTGTTAATATTACTGGTATAATATTAATACCAGTGATTTTCATATATTTTTATAATATTCTCGCTCTCGCCAATATACAGATGATTTTCACGTTTTAGATATACTTTTTTCAAGTACTAATGTTGATATAGCAATCCAAAACAGAATTATTGATAACTGGTAAGCACCAAAAAATTGTTGTAATACTAATTTTAACTTGTACCTCAAAGAAAATTTACTAAAGTCTAATATTTTAGGCATACGCATGTATATTGATAGATCTTAAGTCTCTGATCTCCCGAATACAATCACATCACAAACCAAAATATCAATTACATCATAAAACCATAATATGCCAAACTAAAAACGTTGCAAACATGCAAAAATCTGCCTACCACTAGGATAAAATTAATAGTAGATGAGACTCAATAATACTTATTAATGTTGCCTATTGCAGAAACTCCAAAATGCATGTATATGACTTTAGTCAAGGATTAACAAGATTTTAACAGATTAATTCAACAACAAGATTCCAAATGGTTAAAACTCAACAAAAAATATGATGTACTGTTCCGTCAATAATAGGAAAGAGTGTGAGATTCCCTATGCATGCATAGAAGAAAGAGTGAACGCAGCATTCAGCTATTCACTTAGACCAGGCTATTTACTGCGCACCTCGTGGACCGCCCAATATAGCAGTTTTGAGACTTGTGCATATGATTTCTTGATGAGCAATGCATATGGCATGCTCGACGCCATCCACTCGTAATTGCGGTTTGTATCGAATTCCTGAAACACCACTGTGCTATTTCAAAGATCGTTTAACTTGCAATGAACTACGTTTGCAATTATTTTATGATAAAATGCTTTAGATTAGTTACAATATTTATTCTGCTTCTCTAATAAACAACACTTAAGTAAAATAAGAGTTTCTTAAATGAAGATAAACGTTTCTTTGAATGAACGGATTAACAAATAAAGGTATTAGTTATTTTTCTAACAAGTGCGCAAAGTGGTACTTTTCCACACGCGATTGTCATTAGCCTAACAATGCGATGTTAGGTACATTTTTTCTACGAGCTTAAGGAGAATAACACGAACAATTATTCTAATGAAAAAGAAACATATTATCTAATATTATTTATTGTTAATAATGTTTATATTATTAAATATACAATAGGGAGTATTTTGCAAATCAACAACAGATGTTAACTGATTTTTCATCAGAATGTTGAGGAAGGAAGAAGGTACATTTAAGGTGAATTAAATGAAAGATGAAGGTGCAAATAAAAATTGTTTCAATTGCACTAAACTTGGATAAAATAGAAAAAAATATAAAGAAAATACTTATTGTGTATTAATCAAATCATTTTCAAAATGCAATTTATTCGAAAATGCAAATAAAGGAAAATTACTATTCCACACTTGTGGGGAGAAGTGCATCTTTTTAAACAGGCGGGGAAAAGTAGTATTTTCCGCATGATTTTAAGAAAACAATTAAAAACACAGTTGTTTAATAAGAGGACGTTCAATAATAGAACATAGAACTATATTACTTTTCCCTTATTTATTCTCAATGAATATTAAAATATGATTTATCCGTAGTATTTAAATAAATCCTTTTTTTTTTCTCTTTTGTATCAGTAAAGTCCATACACTGAAAAAGAAGCAAATCGAATGCAAATTTCTTCGAGAACACAAATGAGAAATATGTCTACTTGCAGTCAAATTTTTGTAAATTTTGGGAAGGGTCTGGAACCTTCAATGCAGGGACAAAATGAGGAAACCAATTTTCCACGAACGCCAAAATATTACACGTTTCTCGATGCGCGTCTCGCCAACCAAGTAGACATAAATAGGAGACTTTAACTCATAAAAAGATCAGTTAGATTAATATATTCGTCAATGATTTCTTGAGTGAAACTACTTAGTTCGAGTATTTCCCTGAGTTAAGAGTTTGTAGAATAGGAACTCTTGGCAATAATGAACAACATCAAACGAAACCAAAATTTAACTTTGCTGCAGTTGAATGTCTTTAATTTTGTTAATAAAATCTGTAGTATTTTACAACTGCCAAATTGACACCGAGCTGCGTAGTAGGTAAATTTTCGAGCTTCCTTCTTAATTTCGACAAGTCATAAATAGGTGAACGAATTGCCAACACAACTGATTGTATCGATTTGCCTCACTTGTGAATTATTGTTAAACGATATAAACCAGATACAATAGGATATCCTAGAAGTATGTAGTTATTATTTCAGATATTGCCTTTGAATATTTAATTGTGAAACACTTATTTCTCGTCATTTGAGATGTGAAAAAAAATTATTATCTCTAAATTGATTATATTCAAAAGCAATTCATTATTTTAATTTAAGTTTTTAATTTCTTTTGGTATATTATTTGTATAAATAAATAATTACAGTGTAATTTAATTTTACATCCATTAATTTAATTTATTCTTTATGATTTCTAACGTAATCCATAGCCATTACCATCTTCAGTCATGTTCATGTCAGATTTTCCCTACTAACGTCCCCGATAACTATATTGAATGGTTGTAATATTTAATACATTATGTGAACATTAAATGCGTAAAATGTTTATTGTATACCAACACAATGGTTTCTTCAGGTGTTGGAAGAAGTTTAAAAAAAGTTAATTCTATTTCTTCCAAATCTAGGTTAGAATTAATATAAGAAAGGTAATGCCCTGTGAGAAAATAAAAAGTGTACAAATGAAAATAGAACTATTTCCATTAAACTACAAAATTGAACTACCATCGTTTTCACTGGGATAAGCGTTAGACTCTGAAGACATTTATTTTTATTATTATTATTATCATGAAATAGTGCAGATACTAACAAAACCGTAAAAAAATCGTTTTGATATAAATTCCTTTATTTATTATCCAAGTTTTAGTAGTCATAGTCATATTATGAGTGTAGATACCAGGGACTACTATTTCAGACCCTTGATTTATCTTTCTTCCATGGAGAATTACCAATGGAACATTATTTTCCTTTCATGCAAATGTAGAAATTTCGATACAAGTTTTTTTTATTCTACTGTATGTATATATTTTCCAGAAAAATATATTGTGATATGATAGCGCCATCTTTGAATCGATAGCCAAACTACATTTAACTGAAATGGATTTCCATTTTCCAAGTTTATAGATATTATATTAGTCTTTGCTTGTACTGTTGAGTAACTCTTTAGAAGAAGAAATCTATCTTCAGCTGATCTGACTTGACACAATAATCGTTTGTTTCATGAGTTGTTTTGTTATGTCGCCCAGAATCTCCCAGAGTATACATATGTACGTAAAAATGTATTTGCGTTCTTAAAAATATTTTTTATCTACCTCATTAAATGATATCACGAAAAATGGCAGATGTGGATGTAAAGAAAGGCCTGAAATTAATATTGGGGAGAATCGAACAAGCTAGCAAAAGAAGGAATCCGGTAAGTTACCTACATTAATCATTCGGCTATATGAATTAACCTAAGAATTATTAATTTTGCAAACTTTAGGAATTACAAGCTATTGAGCCAAGACTAGTAGCTGTTAGTAAATTAAAACCCGCAAAATTAATAATTGACGCATACGAGGAAGGCCAAAGGCACTTTGGAGAAAATTATGTTCAAGAGTTGGAAGAAAAAGCTAACAATCCTGAGATACTAAAAAAATGTAAGGACATAAGATGGCATTATATAGGGCATTTACAAACTAATAAAGTGAATAAACTGATAGCAGTGCCGAACTTATTCTTAATTGAAACTGTTGACTCAAAGAAGTTGGCCTCAACTTTAAACAAAAGTTGGCCAAAATTCGGACCTCCTGATTCGAAATTGAAAATTATGATACAGGTGAATACTAGTGGAGAAGAAGGTACTAATCATATCATAACATTTTATAAACTGAATTTCATTATCTGGAGATAAAATTATTAACACTGCCTACCCCCATTGTTTGCAGAAAAAGATGGTATCCAACCGGACGAAGTTTGCGACTTAACTAAACATGTTTTGGGCGAGTGCGGCAGTTTACAGCTAGATGGCCTAATGACTATTGGCCGCTTCGGTTATAATCCGGAAGATGGGTCCAACCCTGATTTTCTGTCTTTAAAAAGGTGCCGGGATGAAATTTGCCAAAATTTTGGACTCGATTGGAAAAATGTAAATCTCTCGATGGGAATGTCGGATGATTTTGAGCATGCGGTAATTTTTGAATTGAAAATATATTTATCTTATTTATATTGAATTTTATTTTCTAGATTGAATTGGGCAGTACTAATGTTAGAGTGGGATCGTCGATATTTGGACATAGACCACCTAAACCGAAAGAATAAACCACCTTCACTGGTGGTTTTAAACAAAAAAAGTATACTTTAGAAAATCTGTGTATATTATCGTTTTATAAAAAATGTTTATGTTATGTATGTGTTTTGATTAATGTCTTTTGATTAATGTCCCTTTTTATTTAACTTATTATTTAAAGAAATACAACAACTGCAACAATTATAGGTTGTCTGGTTTTAACCATATGACATGATTGGTCAACAAGATGTCAATGTTTTGGAAATACCTTGTGTGAGGTAGTAGTGTAGCATCAAGAAATAAACAGTTTTAAAACCTTAAAATGGACCTTTCCGCGCGTAGAACATCTCTATCTCGAACTTGAGTGGTCGAGAAAAAATAAACCAACACATAAATGCAGAATATGTGTTTTCTGCGATAGTTTTACTTTTTTCATTGGCGATTGCCAGTCAGTGCCGTATCAATATGTTTGTGATTCAACAAAATTATTTTTTTTCTCATTCATTCGTATATGATTAAAGCCGAATATATGTTTTTTTCGTTCGATGCAAGATCAGCACTGCGTTAAATGTTTATGTTTAAAATCTCAGAATGAACATAACCATTTACATCGTGCTTTCTCATGACACACGGACAGGGTGGGTTGTGTCTTATCCACCTCAAAATCAATAGATGCCGTCTGGTAGACGTCCCTAATCAGAATCAGTCGAAACCCGATCGATCCGACACGATTTAATTGAGTGATCCTGCTAAAAAAATTCTCAAATAGTCCACCATTGCGCTTTCTCATGACCCATGAACATGGTAGAGTGTATTTTGTCCACCTCAAAATCAATAGGTGTCGTCTGGGAGGCGTTCCCAATCAGAATCAGTCAAAACCCGATCGATCCGACACGATTTAGTTGAGTTATCGTGCTAACTTATTTGCATCATATATAGCGTATAGCATTTAATTTACTTGATTCACTATTTGCAGAGACACCGCCAACGCACTGTTTTGTAATTTCTTTATTGCGTCATGCACTCCTTTAGAGTTGGTATGAATAGTTTTTAAATCAGTTTCAATGGAGATACCTAGAATAGCTGCAGCTTCTGCAGGACTGAACTGTAATATTACAGGTTCTATTTGCTGGAAATTTTCAGCTATAATATCCCTAGGACATTGATAATGTACGAGATAATTTTATGACAATCGAAAGCACGTTGCTTGGTAATAGCCCGACACCGAATGCGGAGGGCTATTACCAAGCAACGAGCTTGAGATTGTCATAAAATTATGAGGCATTTGTCAATGTCAGAGGGATATTCGGTCAGAAAATTTATCGAAAAAATAATATCAAAATGGCGGAACACGGTAAAACAATTATTTATTTATTAAAAGTACAGTTGGTTAAGGTACAGTTACTAAAATTTAACGCAGCATTAGATTGATTATTTGTTTCTACTATAGAAGATCTATTACCACGCATAATATTTTGATCTTATTGTGGTCTTCCTGGTCGATGTTTAAGTACCTATGATTTTATAGAATTTGAATTGTTAGAACCAGTAATTTTCAGTAATTGTTCTTGCACACCATTTTTGTTAATTCGCTAACAGCAGTTGACCTGTTCGAATGGTTCGTTATCTTTGTGTTCTTTACATTCAAGCCAATAGCCTCAGCAGACGATTTAGTCCATCCATTAATAGTTCTTCCAACAGGGACATTGTAGTACCATCCATCGGTTTCCGTTTTCAGTGTTTCAGTGTTGATTTGGTGTTAAGAACAGCCGTGGTGAGGTAATATGTTCACCTCGTTTTGATATGAGTTTATAAAAAAGGCGTACAGGGCAGTTATGACTTTCACTATTGGTAATCAACCATTTACTCTTTGTATAGCTTTTTGAACCGCCTTGGCAAGTTTTACTGAATACCTGATTATATTCAATGCGATTTGTTGGAGAGCCATCATTACTCTTCTCGATTTGAAAAAATCCAAGAGACAGGCAACTGCCTCGCCTCCTCTCCACGCTAATCCTACAGCAGCAATATGGTAAAATTTACGCATAAGACCTTCAGGGGTATTTTCATCCCAGAACAATATTATTTGGTTTATTTCAGACATACTTAATGAAACTGAACTGGTCTTACGTTTGCATGAATCTGTTTGCAGTTTCTTCCTGGTTGCATCGCGGGCATCTCGGGCAGGTTTAAATACTAAGCTCTTACTTAAATGGGTCAATCATAATCTTATAGTCATTATAGTACTTTTCTTGTAAAAGTTTGCAGGAAACGTTCCACATAGTTTTTACTGTTGCTTCTTTGAATTCTGTTCCATTTTTCTTCCTCATATTGACCGCCCAATCTTTCAGTACCAATGCCAGTTCTTCTACGCTTCTATGCTCATTTAATTCATATTTTCGTTCATGGCAGAACTCCATAAATATTCCCCATGTGTATTTGTGACTTTTTGTGGTATTTATTGGAATTTTTTCTTTGATTAGCGAGTTTATAGATTGAGAATTGGCATTGCCAAAACGTGACACTTTTAAATTTATTTGGCAGTTATTCAAAGTTAAATAATTTTGTTGTCATAGTGATTGAAAATTTCCCTGGATGGTGTTATCAGTGTAACGTTAAAATGGTTGAGTGATTTGTGTCACATGACAAGACATAACGAAATTTAAATGGTTGTTAGAACTGTAAAAAATGTTCAGCATAATAAAAAGCTGCTTCACCCATTTTCCCCAACGTGTAAGGATCGAATCTAATGGTTGGGGAATTCCAGGACACGTTCTATGAAATTCGCGAAAACTTCTAGATTTTCACACTTTCTTTGTACTCGCTATTAATGTATCTACCTCGGCAAAACAATGTGGTATACTTTCTGCCACAAGATGTAAATCATGCACTGTACATGTAACATACAACAATCTTCACAACACCGTGTTGTGAAAAAGAATGGCCTACTGAACGCATTGTCGCAGCGCCATGGGTCACAAACATCAATATTTGACTTGTTGATACTTGAAATTTTTCTAACGTCTCCAGCACCACCTACGTAATTGAATTGCCAGTACACTTAGTGAGTCTTTTGCTAGCTAATAGCAATGGAAATGTCGATTGCCGAAGGTTTATTACACGTACCATAATATTTACAATAATTTTTTTTACGATCGATCGTCTCGTCAACACATAACCACAGTCGCCTATTTTGTAATTTACGTATAGTATTCTTTATAATGCCGTAACGTGCAGTTTATGTATCGCTCCATAATGTTCTGTGACTTGGTGACTGACACTGTGTATTGTATTGTTGCCAAAACTTTCGAGATGGTTCTTTAACTAGTATGTGAAGCGGAATATTACAGGCTATCAACATCAACGGTAAATCATCAAACCTAAATTAAGTTTGTAAGGGCACATCCTGTTTTCTATGTTGATGTTGCACAGAATTTACGTAAGCATATAAACGCTTTCTTGGCATTCGCACGTACGACATACTTTATTATTATATCAAAACGTTTCAACTAGCACATCGGATACCGAACATAGCTCAATCGATAAATCAAGATCAACTACGGCCCTATGACTGTGACAAGTTCATTTCTGATTCCCTCCACTACAGTTTGTCAACTACTTACTTAATTTCCGCATTATCATTGCATCGTTTAAACTGTTTAGAAATTAAGAGACAGTTATCTCGATGAATTATCATACATCGTTTACAATCTAATAGAAATTTTATGAGAAAATTTTATAATGAATTGTTATGAATATTATTATTTTAGAATAATAGATTTGTGGATTTGATAAACGAAACATTAGTTGCAGTAATAATAATGCCCCACATGAAGCGCCACCGGTATGCAGCGTTCTCCCACAGCCTTAACTATCAGTCATTATTGAGAAAAAGCCTTATAAGTTTGCTTACTAACAGCTTTCTGAAACCTTGCTGATCGTGCAGAAACACGAGAAAGGGGTCGAAGGCAGGATCTCTATTAGGTATAATTCAATGCCTGTCGGTGCTTTAACACGAGGAGTACCTAGTTGTTTCATATAGTGGTTATGTAATAGCCTTGTTATTTGGGAACTACTTGATAACCGCTTTGCGGTTTGGTGGTTCCTTTCTCGATTCCCGACCTATAAGTTACTAACAATTAACATCATAGGCTTTTTCATGGTCATCACGCGCATGCTCCGCCGCCATGTTTTTTCCGCGAAATGTGAAAGTTTCGATCACTTGGTGAAAATGGTTGTACCGGCAGATCTTTTTCGCATAAATCTTGATGAAAATGTAATAGATGGTGCCAAATTAGTGCACAAAGTTGTGGAGCAACACGCTTGTGATCAATTACGACGTTCAAGCGTCATGGTCGGAATGTCGGTGAAAGCAAAAATAAATTGGTTGCATGGTAAGAATCAAGCACATCTTGTCAATCAATAGGGTAAAAAAAAAAGGTAAAAATCAATCATGTATCAAGCACATGCTTTGCTTTTTATGACGTATAAATTAGGTTTTTAAACATTAAAATGTTAAATAATAAGACTGCTATTATCTAATAATAGCATTTCTGTTAACAATAAAATTGTTATTAAAATGTTATACTTCTTACAGTATAAATTACTTGATTAAGAATAACAAGCCTGCTCCAAAATTTCAACGTTGCTGTCGATTTCTATTTGTTGTTTCTTAATAACAGAATCGATATTTGTAATATGTAATAGAAAGTTATTAAATTCTTGTGCACACTAATGTTATTTTATGAAAAGTGATCGAAACAGTATGGCGCCTGATGACGTCAAGCGGCGCATGTGCACAAAAATCTCTCCATGAAAAAGCATATAAAAGTTTATCAACCCCCAAGTTTTCCCTCAATCACATTTTTTTAATTTATTTTGTTTTTGTTAATTTAAATTAAAGGCATTCGTTTAGTTAATTCTAGGTTTCAATATTCATACTCCTTTCCATGAACATGGAAAAATTACACTAGTTCTGTTTTAATCATCGGTTTTAGTTTTATTCATTTCCCGATGGTATAAACTTGGTTGACGAAACGTGCATCGAGAAACGTGTAATCTCTTGATGTTCATGGAAAACTGGTCTCCTTTTTTATTAATCAGTGTCTGTGGAAAACTAGTTTTCTATTATTGTATATAATAATAATTATTATTATGATAATCTGTTAAAATTACATTATTTATAGATCTTTACTAACCTATAAAATTATGTTATTTATGACGTAATTTATGAGAAACTTTTTCCAGTTTTATCTTGTTGTGATTTATATATTCTATTTTCATTATCGCCACAATATATTTTTTATTATAAAACCATATATTTGGCAATAACATGATTACTAAGAACGGTAAATATTACAATACCAAATACGAAGGGTTTTATACCCACATTCTCTTCTGGTTACGCCACTGGAATCAGAACACCAGAAAAATACAATAGATCAGACAGAGATATACGTTGAACAAAAGTTAATCTGTTTTTCTCTTAAAAGCAAATTTAGTTAGTTATAAATATTCCAAACAATACGTCGGGGTCTCTTATCTGCAGACACATTAAATGATTATTAATTTAAATTGAGCTATTTACATTAATCGAGTTTTGTTACATGCTATCAAGATCATTACCCATTATTAGAGTTACAGAAGCTGTGCGTTAGGAAGGATGACCGACCCAGCGGAGGTCAAGGCAAATTTAAGAGTGGTTCTAAATAACGTCGAGGCAGCACGTAAAAGACGGGCCCCAGTAAGTAAACCAAAATATAAATTAATTATATTAAAAAATCTATGTTAAGTTCTATAAAAAAATACATATTATTGCTTTGTATTATTTCATATCCTAGATTAAAAAAACAGTTAAATTCCGCGAACATAGATTTAAATAAACATGATAAAATTAATGATGAAATAAAAGTTACAAAATATTTGTTCTGTATATAATTATTTTGATTTAAAAAAAATACAATTACACAATTAAATATACTTTAGAAAAAAAAACAAACTGACACCAAAATTTAAAAGTCATCAAAAGTAATTATGTTGTCATTATTTTCAATAATCATATAATTCTTAGTATATAAATTACTCGATACATATTGAAAAATTTAATAAGAATTTTTTTGACATGATATGCCGTCTCAACTTCACTATCTAACATCTACCCCTAAGGGGCTGTGTATAAAAAAACTGATAAAAATCAATTTATTGCTATGACCTTACAAGTTTACAAGTTGAAGCCTTAATTAAATAGAAAACATATATATATATATATATATATATATATATATATATATATATATATATATATATATATATATATATATATATATATATATATATATATATATATATATATATAGAAGTTTTGCACACTATTATTTAAGGCGTTTTTTTATTGTTGAATTATCTGTGAAATTTTCTTAGGTACCAAGAAAACGTACAGCACGATTGCAACATCTTATGCAAAATAATCAGGAGAGTGACTGAACGATGTTTTCATAATGTCGAGTAAACAGAGTGGCTCACCGAAAGAAATTAAACTAGTTAATATATTTTTTTAATTTAATTCATTTAGAAAATTGTAATTATTTCTTTAGCATCACTGATAGTAAAATAATGTTCTCTAAAAAATATTTCTATAATCTCGAGCCGCGTTTAGAATTTAGAATCGTTCACCGATTTTTCATTAAACTCCACATCCCTGAATGTTTATCCATGTCTATTTATTAACTGAAAGCTGTCTACTAAATCTAGTACACTGCGTGTAGGTCTCTTCAAATCACGAATTTCTAGGGCGATACACATGTGGTCTCCCGTCAATATAAGATTAAAGTATTTTCACAAAGAAGACCATGCTGTCCCAAAATTCTTGTGTGAATGTTTGAATCTCCGTATTTTTAACACCGCACCACTTTTGGAATAAACTCAAAGTCACTTCATATATTTTCTTAAATTTCTCTTCTAAAATAGACATGCCAGGCTACGTATTCAGTAGCTTGAATATCGATCTGATATTGAATGAAGTAACCTCTTTTACTAAACAGGCCATAAATATAGACTAAATTTTATTTTGTTTGGTTAACTACATCATGTAAAGAAGGCAACTCGATACTCGTAGTTGTTAGTTTAGAAACATATGTAGTAGTTTTTTATTTGTGTAGGTATTGCAAAAAAAAAAGCTTTTGATAATGTAAGATGGGAAAAAATGTTCGAGATACTAAAGAGCGCGGGAATGAAGTATAGAGATAGGAGAGTAGTACACAATCTATACAAAGAGCAAACTGCTGTTATAGAAGTAGAAGGGGAAAGAAGGTAAGTAGGTATTAGGAAAGGAGTAAGACAAGGATGTACGCTATCACCACTAATTTTTAATTTGTACATCGAAGAGGCGATTAATGTCGTAAAAGATAGAGTGGATTTCGGGATTAAAGTACAGGGACAGAAACTAAAAATGCTGAGATTCGCGGATGACATAGCAGTATTAGCATCTAGTAAAGAGGAATTGGAATCAGCGTTGAACGAAATGGATGCAGTGTTGACAGAGGAATACGGAATGAGGGTGAATAAAAACAAAACTAAAGTGTTAGCGTGAAGAAGGCGCGAGAGCAGAGCAAAAACGAAAGTACAAATTAATAATGAAAGATTGGAGGAAGTTAATAACTTCACTTATTTAGGAAGTAAAATAAATTGGGATGGAAGAAGCGATAAAGATATAAAACAAAGAATAGCGCAGGGTTGAGTAGCTTTCAACAAAAGATAGGGTTAGAAACGAAGAAATATTAGAGAAAGTTGGCGAAAAAATAAATTTGTGTAAAAACATAAAGAAGAGAAGAGATAGAATGGTAGGCCACTTGCTAAGACATGGGGGAATTGTCCGCGATATTTTGGAGGCAGAAATAGGAGTGAAGAAAGGCAGAGGTAGGCCTAGATTAGACTACTGCTCGCAAATAGTAAGGGACGTAGGTTGTAGCACAATTAGCGAAATGCGTAGGTTAGCACAAGATAGGAGAAGCTGAAGGTTAGCGTCCAACCAGTCTTAGGACTGATGACCTCATTATGATGATGATGAGGTATTGCAAAAATAGTTTACTAACCGCGAAGTGTAAATCATGTTTAAGGTCTCGAATAGACACAAAATCTTGAAGATAACAGACCTCGATTTCCCACACTGCATTATCAACCTTAAAAACACGACTTAAAGTTCATGACAATATCTAACTATTGAACATTCATACATCAAGTAAAATCTGAATACATAGTTTCTATTTGAATATTTTTCCCAAATATACCACACTTATCATAATAACATATAAGTATTAATTAAGAAAGCAATTTACGAAAAAAAAATAGTGAATTATGTCGAGTATCTGGCATTTCTTCGATAAAGAGGTGGAGTCAACGGTCTCCTCTTTCAACTAAATATTTGTAAACTGACAATATTGGCATAATCATGATATAACTACTTAGAAATATAAAACGCGTAAACAAATACTCCGAATAATCAAATAACGCAACATTGTTGCTGACTTTATTATTCTGATATTCTGACTACCGCCTTATCACCCTGATTCAGAATTACAGAAACAAATAGGGTAATTCAATAGGGACGCTAAAAAATTTGGTAGGTTATAGTGACCATGTTGTTAAAGCAACATCTGTCATTTGTTGCAACATTTGTTGTGAATTTAGTTAAAAACATCTACGTCCTCACTGCAGTTTCTTATTTGATTCATTATTGCGACCATTGTTTAATAAAAAACAACTAAACCATGAAAATAATCTTCACGTATCACAACCGTAAGATGTAAGTATCCCAGTCTTCTACAGATAGTAATGTAGTAATTTAAGAAATAACAATAAATATACCTTTTATTATTAAAGTCAATCTATCACAAACACGAACCATGTGGCTTCCGGTACCACAGCACAACGAACGGTCCATGGCGTAAAATAAAAGCACAAGCGGTTTAAAGTCTCCTGTCTCATTTATTTAAGAGAAACGTCAAATTACCCAATGCTAAAAATTCGGCTGTTCTTTTACTTGGTTAAATATTGGATAGCTTTATTTTGAAATCCTTCAGTCTGTATAAAGCAATATAAGGAGGTTTACCTGTCGTTCATCTTCATTAGAATTCATAATCACCCGCTTCTTACCGTTGGCCCTAGGTGTATTAGAAAAGTATGAACACAGAGTACATCAATTTGATACTTCGTTAATAAAATTTTAATATATTAAATAAGGAATGGCAATTATGGATATTGGAATTAAAATTATAATTATAACTGTATTACAACAAACCCCCAAAAAATAACTTCTAACTCTATTTTCTATATATTACGATACAGTGTTTTCATAAAGTAATGAATAAATTCGTCTACAATTCAAAGAATAATTTTTGGGAAAAATTCTCCAACCGTGAAATGTTACTTTAGTGCGATTTTTTTTAAATATGATTAATACATACAGGGTGATTCGTATAGAAGGTATGACATCATCGATATTTGTTTAATGACAACCCCCTTTTTTATAACGGCATGTGATAGAGCAACTTCTTTTATATGCACTACGATAATAATTACATTAGCGTGAGTATAGGTTAGATAAAAAAATGAAGAAAACCGATTTTGTAATTTCAAAATACTAACTTTAATGGCAATGATTATTTAAAATATCAACTAATTTAAATGTTGTAAAAATTAACAAATTGTGCACGTTGTCTGTCTGACACGCTGTCTTTGAACACTCAATATACAGCATACTTTGTATCTCGTGACGAATTCATGCTTTCAAATCTTCCAAATTCGCCGGTCTATATGTATTTCTCTGTATATTTTTATTGAGGAGGTTGAATTTTTTTAGTTTTAGATTGATATATTTCTGTTTTTTATGTGTTAGAATATTTTTTCTTGTATTCCTTTCGATATTCGCATACGACTCGTAATGTAATTCACATGCTCGTATCTTATTAGCTATCATTAAATACTCAATGCATAATAACCTATTATATATTTCAAAATAAAACATAAATTAGTGAATATTTATATTTTTTTATCCATCATGCATATCTGTCGCAATATGAAACCATTTAATTTTGATGTCATAACATAGTGATGTTTAAATAAAAATATCCTAGCCCGCAAGATACCCTATAAAATGACGATGCCTGGTGCCATATCTTGGTATGTTGACTTCTACTCTCAATAGCTTCGCCTAAAGTATGAGTATGTTCACCTAAAACCAGTAAACCATGTAAGTGGCAGATGTGATAATTTTTTTATTATTATTGTATAAAAACTTCTGAATTTTTTTATAATAAACCAAGGGACAGTAAAACGTTTCTTGTCAAATAACTGTTGTATGTTTCTTGATACAAACTTGATTGCCGTCTATTTTTTCTTGGGTCTTCTTTTCTCTAGAACTTCCACTAGATCTAGTGTGTACTGTTCTGGACTAACATTCGTATTCTAGACTAAAATTCATATGTGGATTAACACATCCACTAACACCTTTCACTTTTAAAATTGGTTCGCTAAATATTTCATCTAAATTATGCGTTTCATTCAATTCGTTCCACCTCAATTGAATGGTTTCCTCAAATTTTGAAGGTTCGTCAACAGTATGTTTCCGAACCCTTCCAGAAGAAGTATTATACATTATCTTTTTAGGGCTTGTTACGGTCTTATCACATTCAACTTCATCACTGGTTGTGTCTACATTTTTTGCAACGTCAACTTTGGTAGGTGCCTATACTAGAATTAGAACTTTTACACCTCTTCAAAAAACTCTGATCACATATACGTTTGTTGATAACTCTTTCTTATTAGGAACTACAACTTGTGGAACCTAAATTGGTAGGTGCCAGCAAAATCCAACCGATCCAATCAATCATAGCAGCCTACGAAGATGGACTAAGACATTTCGGAGAAAACTACGTTCAGGAAATGGAGGAAAAGGCTAATAACGCGGAAGTGCTCGCGAAGTGTAAGGAGATAAAGTGGCATCTTATAGGTCATTTGCAGCTGAACAAAGTTAACAAAGTTTTGGCTATTCCAAATTTGTACTTGATAGAAACCGTAGATTCGGAGAAATTGGCTTCAACCTTGAATACGAATTGGCCGAAATTTGCGCCTCCCGGAGTTAAGTTGAGGGTTATGGTACAAGTGAATACCAGTCGAGAAGAAGGTAAGCAAAATCGAAAGATAAGGCTATGTATAGGTACACGAATCGACAAGGAAGCACGGGTATGGGGTTTCATGTTATAAAGACTATATTTGCTAAATTTATTATTTTTCATCTTTAGCCTTGGAAATTTTATTTGTTGTTTTAATCCCCATCAAAAATTTAATATATAGGATGTCTTATTTGGAACTATATATGATTTGTGAATAAAATTAATAGTATTTGACAAACTGAGTTTTTTATTTGTTCTTCAACATAAAATGGAGACGAAACGGCTACAAATGAAAGAGAATTACGTTAATATGGCCGCCTCAATTCATCTGGCATTCGTTTAACAAAATTGTCCATAACACGGGTACTCGCCACTCTATTTTCTGAATAATACGTTGAATGTTTGTTTTGAGGTCATTGATTGTTATTGGATGGGCAGCGTATACTTTTCCCTTGACATAACCTCCAAAGGAGCCCAGTGGTATTAAATCACATGATTTTGCAGGCCAATTAATGTCAGAATTCTGCAAGATAGCATGATTAGGAAATTTGGTATGCAACAGGGTTATGGTTACACGCGCTATATGACACGTTGCACCATCGTACTGAAGCCATCATCATCATAAGGTCATCAGTCCTAAGACTGGTTGGACGCTAACCTCCAGCTTCTCCTATCTTATGCTAACCTACGCATTTCGCTAATTGTGCTACAAGCTACATCCCTTACTATTTGCGAGCAGTAGTCTAATCTAGGCCTACCTCTGCCTTTCCTCACTCCTATTTCTGCCTCCAAAACATCGCGGACTATTCCCCCATGTCTCAGCAAATGGCCTACCATTCTATCTCTTCTCTTCTTTTTCCACATACTTCTTTTCTCGCCGACTTTCTCCAATACTTCTTCGTTTCTAACCCTATCAGTCCATGGCATTTTCATCATTCTTCGGTAACACCATATCTCAAAAGCTTCTAATTTCTTCCTACTTGCTGTGCCTACCGTCCAGGTTTCGCAACCGTATAGTGCCGTGCTCCATACATATGTTTTCAAAAATCTCTTCCTTGTTTCTAAGTTTATAACCCCCGAGCATAAAAGTGCTTTCTTTTTCTTAAAAGCTACTCGACCCTGCGCTATTCTTTGTTTTATGTCTTTACCTCTTCTTCCATCCCAATTTATTTTACTTCCTAAATAAGTGAAGTCTTTAACTTCCTTCAATCTTTCATTATTAATTTGTACTTTCGTTTTTGCTCTGCTCTCGCGCCCTCTGCACACTAACACTTTAGTTTTGTTTTATTCACCCTCATTCCGTATTCCTCTGTCAACACTGTCTCCATTTCGTTCAATGATGATTCTAATTCTTCCTTACTAGATGCTAATACTGCTATATCATCCGCGAATCTCAGCATTTTTAGTTTCTGTCCCTGTACTTTAAACCCGATATCCACTCTATCTTTTACCACATTAATCGCCTCTTCGATGTACAGATTAAAAATTAGTGGTGATAGCGTACATCCTTGTCACTGAAACCATATGTTGTTCAAATCCAAATCATCAATTTGGTGGTAAAAGAAATTGTTTATCATGTCACGATAGCGTTCCCCATTTACTGTAATAGCATTACCAGCTTCATTTTCAAAGAATTACCCCACCACTCGAAAATGTGCATCAAACCATGCATCTCTGTGGATGCATTTATTTTTCGTGTTCACCCCCCATGCACCTCATGGGATATTCAGCACCCCAAATTCGGCAGTTTTGTTTGCTGACGTATCCGTCAAGATGAAAATGTATTTAATCGCTGAACAAAATTGGATTCCAAAAATCAACATCACCTTCTTCATTTTCCATATAACACCCAAATAACAAATGTAGGACGTTGTAAATGGCTTGTAACTTAATTGACGACGTCGAATTGATACGAATTGTGTTTGTGTACTCTTCTCGTACACATTCTCTCACTGCAGGAATATTTTCATCTAACTGGCCACGACGAAAACATATTGGTGTTGCCTTATCAATGACAGAACCCGTCTCTTCAAATTTATTGACTAAGTTACGAACTGTTACCTCTATGGGTTTGATTGTATCATTTAGTCCTAATTTTATGCGAATTTCTCTTAATGCAACTGTAGATGATACTCACTTTCATAAAACAGTTTTATTTAAACTATTAGTTGTTGAACTGATAATTGATACATGTTAACGTCGTATGGTTTGTAGCTGACAGTCCTTAAATATTTACGCATGCCGTCCTATCGTTGACAGAACACAAATGGCGCGCAATTCAAATCTTATAGTTCCAACTGAGACGCCCTATATTTCTTGTTAAAATGGATATGTGGATATTTTATTATAATATTCTTTAATTTTGTAGGTTTAATTTGGAATACGATGTTCCATTATTTCAATATAATTAGTATATATCTGGAAATCCGATGTTGTTTTTTCTTTACGCCTAGCAGAGTTGAACAGTCAGTAACTTTTATGGTTGTCAGGCATAAATATTGTTTTTTCATAGGAAAATACATAGTTATCTGCATGTTTAAATATTTTATTGTGACGCCTTTAATCTTGAACCCATAAGTATTATAATTGGCTATAATATACAATGAATTGAATGTATCAACAAAATTACTATGAAATACAAAACTGTTAGAAGCTGATAAGACGTCTAAAACGTTTCGCGTTGCTCTGCTACAACAGGATAAAATCTTACAGTATATGCTAAACAGCTTTACAGGTATATCTAAAAATTTCCCTACAATTTTAATTTTGTAGTCATAAAGAAAGTTAGTCCTAATTAAAATTCATCAACTTTATATTTTTACTATTTAATAAAACGTCAAAACTTTCTTCCTTCTTCCATTCGTTTAAATCATACTTGCTACTGCAGAACATACTGTAGCTTAACTCAAGCAAGAGGATATTTCCAAATTACAAAGACACTTCTTTCATCATTTTTATTTTTCAAAAATTCATTTTTGATAAATGGATAGGGCTAAAGAGGACAATTGGAGAACATCTACGTTACCCGACTTCCCTGTTATTTTTTTGTGTCGTATTACAAAACAAAATATTTTAATAAATCACATAATATTGTCGAGCTGAAAGAACAAATGAGGACCATAATAGATAATATCCTTTGGAATATTTTATTTAGTTCTGTACAAAACTTTATATGGGAAACTTAATATATTTTAAAATAAATGGGCATTTTGAATATTATACAATAAAACGTATAGGTGTTACACCTTTTGTTTTATTATCACGAAAATATGTTTTGCAGCAAAAAGTGGTATTGACCCTGCTGAAGTCTGTAATCTTACTAGATATGTTTTAAACGAATGTGACAATCTGGAATTAGATGGCTTAATGACCATAGGAAAATATGGCTACAATCCTGCGGACGGCCCGAATCCTGATTTTCTCAGTCTGAGGAGATGCAGGGACGCAGTATGCCAGGAATTGGGTTTGGACTGGAAAAACGTCAATTTATCTATGGGAATGTCTACCGATTATGAACAAGCGGTAACTATATTATCAATATTAATTGTTTTTCTGGAATAAATTTATGATAACAGAAACATCCATGTTTTCAGGTGGAATTAGGAAGTACAAATGTGCGAGTCGGTACATCTATATTTGGTCCCCGACCTGTGAAGCCAAGCGGGTAGAACTACCAGCATCAACTAGTTTGCAATATATGTTGTTACGTAATCTGTACCTTCACATTAATTTAAGTTAATTTTAATATTAATGAATTTATGAAAATAAATATTTACTTAAACTTCGATTTTATTATATAGGGTGTTCCAATAAGAGCGCAAGATTTGAATTGCGCGCCAATTTGGCTGTCATCATTCGATAGGTCAATAATTGTGACAGGTCGATAGGAGATAGATAGGAGTTAGTAAGCATGAAGCACTACATGATGCAACAACGCGTCCTTACTGTTAAACATGACTACCAAAATGGTGAAAGTTTGGTTGCTACGATTCGTAAGGTGCGTCCAATTTTCGGTAGAAATAATGTTCCAAATTTATAAACTGTGATAAATGACTTACTTATTGATGTGAAACACACACAACACACGACTTGTTGAACAACAAGAAGTGAATGCCGATTTTGTGGACAAAATCATCTTCAGCGACGAGGCCCATTTTCACCTTGATGGCTTCGTTAATAGACAAAATTGCCACATTTAGGGTTCAGAAAATCCACGAATGATTCATGAGACACAACAAAGGAATCACAAAGCCACTTTTCTTTGAAAACAAGACAGATGAATGGCGAGTGTTATCATGGTATGATAACCCAGTTCTTTGTGCCTCAATTGGAAGATATTGCTCTTGAAGACATGTGGCTAAATATTCATCGTTCAAGACGATGCCACTTGCCATACCACCCGTGAAACTGGCGGTCTTGCACGGGCTTTTTCCTGGTCGTGTCATCTTCCATTTTGGTGACTAGAATTGGTCGCCACAATCTTGCGATTTAACACCTATGGACTTTTTTCTGTGGGGTTTTATGAACTCTCAGGTTTATTCCATCAAAAGCCATGGCGGACATTTACGGGATGTGTTGTTTCATACATAATTCCCAAATATCTATATTATAAATCAGTAGATATTTCAATATTTTGCTTTTCAGCTTTGCTAAAGCCATGTTTTATTTAAAATTCACATTCTGCACGCTTATTGTAATACTTCTTATTTTACATTTCATATATTCTACATACATTTGTACAAAACAGAAACAGCTAAATTTGCGTATATAAGTCTTGAATAAATACAGCAGTAACAATCATGATGTCAGAAGATGCAATCCCTGAAGAAGATCGCCAAAAATTGTACCACAGGATTAAAATTATAAAAGAAAATTTCAGGCGGATGGTCTTGGAAGAAAGTAGTTGGATTGAGTACTGGTTGGAATTGTATGAGGGGGTAATAGGGGCGAAAATTATCGACGATGCAGCACTGATGATCTTAGTGTGACAGTAGCAAAGATGGCCGAGAGTAATGTACACTCGTCTGTTGTGAAATACATCATCATTACTAAGTTTTTGACACGGGGGTCTCTCCAGCTGATAATTTGCAAATATTGCGAGAATAGTTCATCATCATTAGGTCATCAGTCCTAAGACTGGTTGGACGCTAACCTCCAGCTTCTCCTATCTTGTGCTAACCTACGCATTTCGCTAATTGTGCTACAACCTACATCCCTTACTATTTGCGAGCAGTAGTCTAATCTAGGCCTACCTCTGCCTTTCTTCACTCCTATTTCTGCCTCCAAAATATCGCGGACTATTCCCCCATGTCTCAGCAAGTGGCCTACCATTCTATCTCTTCTCTTCTTTAAGTTTTTCCACATACTTCTTTTCTCGCCGACTTTCTCCAATACTTCTTCGTTTCTAATCCTATCAGTCCATGGTATTTTCATCATTCTTCGGTAACACCACATCTCAAAAGCTTCTAATTTCTTCCTACTTGCTTCCCCTACCGTCCAGGTTTCGCAGCCGTATAGTGCCGTGCTCCATACATATGTTTTCAAAAATCTCTTCCTTGTTTCTAAGTTTATTACCCCCGAGCATAAAAGTGCTTTCTTTTTGTTAAAAGCTACTCGACCCTGCGCTATTCTTTGTTTTATGTCTTTATCGCTTCTTCCATCCCAATTTATTTTACTTCCTAAATAAGTGAAGTCTTTAATTTCCTCCAATCTTTCATTATTAATTTGTACTTTCGTTTTTGCTCTGCTTTCGCGCCCTCTGCACACTAACACTTTAGTTTTGTTTTTATTCACCCTCATTCCGTATTCCTCTGTCAACACTGCCTCCATTTCGTTCAGCGCTAATTCCAATTCTTCTTTACTAGATGCTAGTACAGCTATATCATCCGCGAATCTCAGCATTTTTAGTTTCTGTCCCTGTACTTTAATCCCAAAATCCACTCTATCTTTTACGACATTAATCCCCTCTTCGATGTACAGATTAAAAATTAGTGGTGATAGCGTACATCCTTGTCTTACTCCTTTCCTAATACCTACTTCCCTTCTTTCCCCTTCTACTTCTATAACAGCAGTTTCCTCTTTGTATAGATTGTGTACTACTCTCCTATCTCTATACTTCATTCCCGCCCTCTTTAATATCTCGAACATTTTTTCCCATCTTACATTATCAAAAGCTTTTTCTAAATCTACAAATCCTATATAAGCGTTCTTTCCTTTTTCTATTGTTTTCTCTAACATTACGCTTATCGCCAGAATAGCTTCGCGAGTTCCCCTATTTCACCTAAACCCGAATTGATCTTCTCCTTGTATTTCCTCCGCTCTATTTTCCATCCTTTTCTGCACTATTCTAGTTAAGATTTTTGACGCGTGGGAAGTTAGTCTAATCGTTCTAAAGTTCTCGCATTTGTCGGCTCCTCGGAGAATAGTTTGGTGAAAAAAAAAACATTTTACAGCCACGAGTGTTTTCTTGGCCTAAAACATTTTTTGAGGGGGAGAAGAGAGTCGAAAATGAACTCCACCATCACTGGTCTAGGACGAGTTGAAAACGACGATTGAAAATGATCGCTTCACGGTCGTTGAAACCGAATCTGAGGTAAGTTGTGGCGTTGGTAGTATCCATTGGATCATCCATGATCCTACGTGCCACGTATTCTTTCAAAGGAACAAAAAAGCGTTCGTCTTAACATATGTTAACGACTTTTCGCTCATTATCGGCTTGAAGGAGGCTATTTCTTTAGTCGTATTATGAGCTGTGGCGAGGGTTGGGTTCAGCATTACACTTCCAAGAACAAACAGACAAACAAAGAATGGCAAAACAAGGACAGTCCTTTCCCAAGAAGGCTAAAACTGGTTTATCAGCGGGAAAATTTCTCGTGACGGTTTTCTGGGATTTAAAAGGCGTTCTTTTATATAGCAAAATATCAGGGAAGAAAAAGCTAAATGGAAAGTAATCTACAAACCAGTACGGAAGTAGACCATAACAATTACAAATTAACGAGAACGGGTAAAACAAATAAGCAAGAAAGATAAACAACAATTATGGGAAAGATTTGGAAACAGACTAAAAGAGAACTACTAAAACAACCAGAAACTATTCTCCAGTACACCAAAAAATAACCAAGACGCAAAAAAAAACATCGAAATTAAAGAACATTCAAATAAAAATGGAACTGTGTTAACAGAAGAAAAAGATATAATGGAAAGGTGGAGAAATACTTTGAAGCCATAAAAGAACTCGACCAACAAGAAGAAGACTCCTAAAATATAATTCAGATAAATGAAAAGAAAATAAATAATGTGAATATGGTAACAGAGAATCATAGACGCCAACAGATCGTGCAGAGGTATAAATGAGCGAAAATTGGGAAGGGACTCTGAAGAAGATAAATACATAGGAGATTTCATCATTGAAAAGTTTGATGGTCTACTGAACGGTATTATAATAAACAAATAAATACCAAAAGGTTAGAACACAGGAGTAGTAGTGCCAATATATAAAAAGGGACTTATGAAAGGTTTCGCCACGTATAGTGAACGCTGATAAATATATTGGGAAAAGTCCTAGCAAGAATACTAGAAAATAGGCTTCGAGATAAGGTAGAAGCAACATTAGAAGAGACGCAGCATGGATGTAGATGGAGAAAATGCACACAAGACTTAAAATATTTGCAATTAAGACAATTAAATGAAAAACTAGAAAGAACTGCCAGAGACAGATACATTGATTCCATAAGTATACGGAAAGCCTTCGATAGGGTAAATATAAGTAATATTTGGAAAAGTTTAGAAAGGAGATGAGTAGAAAAACGAATAATAAAAATACTAATAATACTATTATTTCTATATAGAAATAATATTGCCAACTATAGAGGTATAACGCTATCAAGAACACTTCGAAAAATTCTAACAAGAATACTAAAAAATAGGCTTCGAGATAAGTTGTAAACAACATCAGCAGAGACGCAGAATTCAGTTTGATGGAAAGAAGCATACAAGACTTAATATTTGCGATTACGTAAAAAACTAGAAAGAAAAGGCAGAGACATACTTACATATTTGTTTCATAAGTATACGGAAAGCCTTAGACAAAGTAAGTATACGTAATTTAACAGCTATTACTATATAGAAACATTAATTGAAGATAACGAAAACATTGATAGAGAATTATTTGAACACAAAGCAAAGTAGCAGCTGCATTGCTACTAGCTCATATTCTGCAAATAGCGATTTTGCATCGATTGCAAGTTTTGACAATTGTGCTAAGAAAGGTGACATACAATCTACAAAAATTGGCAAGACATAACACTTCTCAACATTAACAAGATCATATGCATAATCATACACGATCGCATTTCGAGAGTTCTAGAACCAATTATTCGTAAGCAACAAGGCGGTTATAGACCTCACCGATCATGTGTGATTACATAAACACCCGAAAAATCATACTCGTAGTAGAACAGTGCGTACAATTCAACACAGGATTGTACTTACTGTTCGTCAATTTTGAACAAGCATTTGACAGTCTGGGGGATCGAGAGACGACATAAAAGATCTTATCAAGCTACGGTATACCAAAGAAGATTCTGAATATTATTTCACGATTCTACAGCAACGCACGATGTAGTATTCTACATCGTGGAAAACTAAGACGTGCTTTCAACGTAGGCTCTCGTGTTAAACATGGTTGTATTTTATCCCCACTTCTATTCCTCCTAGTCCTAGACTAGGTAATGTGAAAGATGAATGCTAGAAACAATGGTATTCAATGAACTCTTACCGAACGTCTATATGATGACCTTGCGCTCATGGCTCAAAAAGCTAGTGGTATGGTTCCGTTCCGCCCAGGTTGGATTAAAAATAAATGTCAAAATAAATCGCCTTCGAGTTAATACAGCAATCCCATGCGAACTAATGATCGAAGGCAAAACCATTGACGGCGAGAGGTGAACGGCTTCTGTTATCTCGGAAGCTATATTACAAATGATGGAGTTGCTGATGCAGATGTAAATAACAGAATTCAAAAAGCACCACAAGCATTTATATCACATAAGAAGGTATGGACCTCAACACAGCTATCAAGAAATCTGAAAATACGCTTCTTAAAAACCAATTGTATTTCAATACTCCTGCACGGATGCGAGGCTTGGAAGTCAACTTCATTCATCAAAAACAAAATACAAGCCATCATAAACAACTGCCTGAAGCAAATATTGCAAATAAGTAATGAAGAGCTGTGAAGAATAACTGACTGTGACCAAATAACAACCCAAATCAAACGTCAAAAGTAGAAATGGATTGGCCACACCGCGAGAAAATCAAATGCAGACATAGCCCGCATGGTATTGGACTGGAATCCAGAAGAAAAACGAAAGAGGAGTCGGCCAAAAAATACGTGGCGCAGAGCAGTTATCGATGAACGAGCTTCATCCATAACTGCTGGTAAAGAATGGAACGAAACAAAAGCTCTTGCCCAAAATAGAATCCGATGGAGGTATTTCTTGGATGCACTATGTGCCCCCATGGAATAAAGATTAAGATGATGAAAGCAAATTAGGAATTATATACAACGTACTTAAGTAAACATTTCTGGCAAAAAAAGGATTTAGCAAAAAATGTGAAGGTAAATTATAGTATATCAAACGATAACAAGACCCACGTTAGTATCTGGTAGTGAATTTTGGACTACGACTAACAGATATAAGAGTAGAATAGATAATCTGCAATAGACATGAGATTTAAAAAAAATAATCAAAAGAATCACAGGAAGAGAAAGAGTCAGAAATACAAGAACCACAGAAAAATTAAACGCAACACCTAAGAAAGCAAGAATTGTAGAAGAAAGACTGTGAATGGTTAGTGGTTAGGATACCTACATATATTATATCGAATGAAGGATAATGAAATTTCCAAATAAATATATGTGACAAGAATTGTTTTGCTATAGCCTGATAATTATTAACATAACTAAATATACATGAATATAGGATACATTAAAATTAAATATAATTAGGTCACGTGCGCTATTCAATGAGTCATCGTTCTCTATAATAAGAGACAGAAGTTCATAAGCATCGGTGGTTCAGTGGTAGAATGCTCGCCTGCCACGCGGGCGGCCCGGGTTCGATTCCCGGCCGATGCATAATTTTTTGTATTCAGTATCAATAAGAGACAACTACAATTAAATAACCTTCATACATGTATTTAAACCATGTGATTATTAATTTTTATTAACCTTAAAGATATAACTAGTGACATAACTGATAAGTCGTAACAAATAATATAAATGTTTAATATAAATATCTACGTAGTTTGTTTTGTTAATTTTAAATTACTATTACGGTAAAAAATTACTGTTATTGCCCAGTAAATTATTTCCTTAACCTAAGGTTAATTGAAGTTACACTTAAGGTGATACAATTAGTACATATTTTTTCTGTTATTGACTGTCCCCAGGCAGATGCCAGATAGATAGGCAACTACAAATATACCAAATATAATCGCAACTGAATGACGAATTATCAGGTATATACTGAGTGATACATTACCACCTGAAATAAAAATAAAATATATTCAAAACACCTCGTACTGTCACCAAAGGGCAGTACGAGAGGTAAACTATATAAGGGCTATATTTTAGCTTAATAAGAAATGAATAAATCTTGATGTGTACCCCTTAGAAATGAAGATATGTGTTCCAAACGGCTTTATCCGGGATTTTTTGGAAGCACATCTTACACTATTTTTTATGACAGTACTGATTTCACGTGTTTGTGGTTGTTTATTTTGTATTCAACGGCATCTAATATCATAATCTGTTCTTATAACGGTAAGCTATATGTTTCCAGTTTCTTTATTACAGTAATTAAGATGGAATAGTTACTATTAATGTAACGGACTTAATTATCTCGTATGCTTTGTAGTTGCAATAAGTTCTGCACTGTGTGTATGGCATTGCGTTAGTTGGGATCAAACCCAAAGATAACACGTGTTAGTTCTTCAAAATGCTTGTCATAATAAGCTACAGCTTCTAACCAAGTACCTCATCTTATAAGAACTTAGGAGATACCATATTTGGAAAAGTTTCTCCTCTCTTCTACTGCTTTTCATATGTACAACTCATCAAGAATAGGAACAAGTTTCAAAACGATACTTCTATATTGGACCGTCCACGAGATGGGCAGTAGATAGCTTGGTCTTTACTCAATCGAATTGAGACCTTTGCAAAGTGAATGTCGATGAATATATATGTACACAGAGTTTGCTCTGGCCGCGGGTAAACTGCATCCTTTGCTGCCTTTCTCTTCCAACTGCCAACTTTTTCTTCTAGAGAATTTCACACTTTTTCCTATTCTTGACGAGGAATATGTAACTAATACTTTCTGAGAATTATCTTGATCTAACCATGTACAGTGAGAGCACTCAGTCACAAAATTTACAACTGTTTTATGATTAGTTCTATTTAATATCCTAGAAGCCACTAAATAGGTGCCCCTAACACTGTTAGATATTAGCGTACCAATTAAAAAAGTTGCCACTGAATGTTCACATACGTCAATTACTTCGTTTATCTTATAATGAATTATGCAAAATTTTTCCCAACGTGGTTGCGAATGTATTACAATACGTCCTCGTATATCTGGTAAACATATCTGTTTTTTAGTGTAGTTAGATTAGGAGTTTTCGGTCCATATAATTTTCTAGGAACTGGCATAGTGCGGGGTTCTTCAGTTTATGTAACGGAATATCACTTGTCAAGAAGGCTACCATGAGATCATAGAAAAATATAGAGGCGTTGTTATCGCAATATACGCTTTAATAATTAACATGCATGTGCGAATGTTGAGAAATTTTGAGTTGCAAATTTTCATTTAAAATAAGTCGTGTCTTCTCCTAAATATTCTTAATTTTCTGAAGTCTAGTCTCTCTTTTAAATTGTTACACATTAATTTTACAATACGAATGGTTGTAGCTGGTATTTATAGTTGCCTATGTACGTGGCTTTTAGCTGATACTGCCAGTAGTCGGCCTTCTTCAATTCTCTAAAACTTCTGTTTAAAACATTCTTTACTAAAAGTCATATTTTGGAAAATGAAGCGGTCATGAGAAAGTAATTATTAAGAAACAATTATATTTATTTACAGAAAGCAATCTGCCATAAAAGTTGAAATATTGAAATATGTGAATATATTATTATTCAATAAAGTTTTAATAACAGTAAATTTATATAAAAATTTAAATTATTCTCTTATTACTATTGTCATCAGATAGTGGAAATAAATGTAATCTATTGATTTAATGAAAACAGGAATGATAAACGATAAAAAAATATAATTAATTCTTAGGTATATCGCTTTGTGTAACCATTTAAAAATATTTTTATTTTCGTAACTTCCCCCTACTAAATGTAATAAGAGGCACATACGAAGATGGATGGAAAATAGACAGAATAACAAAATCTGTGCTGATTCATATCGCTACCCGTTCTTATGGTAGTTTTAAATTTAGATTCAGTTTTATGTTTTCAGTTTGTTCTATATTTAATCTTAAATTCCTGTAATGTTACGCACAGATTTCAGTTCAACTTTATTTAATTATCTCGAGTTAGTTACTTAAATATTCCCAGCTCCTTTTTTAAGCAAGTTAAACTACCCATTTCGGAAAATAAAAATATTCACTCCATTGTTCTATTTTAAAAGTATTTTCCCAAAACTAACATTATAAAAGGGGTTCTATCTTCATAAGTTTAAAGAATGTTCATCATAGTCATATAGTGTTGATATCATGCACGGTGTAATAGAAAATATATTTCTTTTATTATAGAACACCTATATCTCGTTCTTTGAATGCAACTCCATAAAATATACACTGTGAAAAGTATAACTTATAATTTGTGAATAATTTTTTTTTTACTTTTTTTTTCATTATTGTCTTATATATGTAAAATATACATAGTATATAGTTCTGAATGAGAATTATTACCATCAGCGATGCATAAAGTAAATAATAATATAAGAAAATATCATACAACAAGGCTTTAGTTTATAATTTAGCATACGCATAACTATTGTTTTAATATTTTTATTAACTATTTTTTAACATAATCTAATATTTAATACCATAGCTTCCCCATATTAACTTATGCGGTAAACTTAAACGTTTATCCTAAATTTTCTTGAACTAGAAAACTTGTCAAACGAATTTAGATTTTCAGTTTAGTTCACCCAAAGAGGTAAAAAAGAAAATAGAAGTAACGGATATTCTACTGACATTGTAGGCATATTAATTATAAAACGCAAATTTAAGCCATCTCTGCGAATCTACATGGCTTTTCGAGAACGGTCTAAAAATTAAAAATATGTATCTATTCCGTACAAGTCAAAATTTACCAGATAACTTAAAAAAGTTAATAATAACTTCTAATTGTTAGGGGATCATCATCATCATGTTGGCGCTACAGGCCTTGATGGGCTTTGGCCTGCTCCAGGACCTCTTTCCATTCGTTTCTATCCAGTGCTTTTCTTCTCCATCCTCTCACAGCAATGCTTCTTAGGTCCTCTTCCACGTCGTCTAGGTATCGTAGTCCTAGGTCTTCCTCTATGTCGTTGCCTTGTTAGGCTTTGGAACATAGATACTCTTGCAGGATCTCCCGGATCCATTCTAAGTACACGTCCAACCCATCTCAAGCGACTATGTTTAATTGATTTTACAATATGGGAGTCTTTATAGAGTCTATACAATTCAAAGTTGTAGCGTTTTCTCCAAACCCCGTTATCATTTACTGCCCCGTATATTTTACATAGAACTTTTCGCTCAAAACATCCCAGCAGCTCCTCACTATTTTTTGTTAGGGTCCATGATTCAGACCCATACATCAATGCCGGGCGTACAAGTGTTTTATACAATTTACATTTTATTTGTCGAGATATGTTTCTTGATCTAAGTTATGAGGCCAGCCCAGAATAATACCTATTTGCTAGGAGTATACGGTGTTTTATTTCTGCTGTGATATCGTTTCGGGTGTTTACTATTGAGCCTAAGTAAATGAATTCGTCAGCAGCCTCTATTTGCGCTTGATCAACTTGCAATATCCTCTTTTGTACTGGCTGCAGTGTACGCATATATTTGGTTTTATTGGTGTTCACCACCAAACCGATTTCTCTTGCTGCTGCATCCAGGGCCCTATATGCTTCTTGAACGACCGCTTCTGATCTGTGTCATCGGCGAAGGCGAGGATTTGGATACTTTTGTTAAATATCGTTCCTGTTTATTAATTTCAGCAGATCTTATCACCTTTTCTAGGGCCAGGTTGAACAATATACATGAAAGAGCATCTCCCTGTCGCAGTCCACTGTTAGTTTCAATTACTGGGGATAGATTACTCTGAACATGTACCCTGCATTCTACTTTCTTCATTGTTAGCTTCTAAGTGCTAACCTAATCCTAAGTGCTATCAGGAAGCGCGGTATGTCTAATTCTTCCATTGCTTCAAAAAGTTTTCCTCTGTTGATGGTGTCATATGCTGCTTTACAATCGACAAATATGTGATGTATTTCTATGTTTTGTTCTCGGGTCTTCTCCAATATTTGTCTAAGCGTTGAAATTTGGTCGATAGTAGATTTACCTGTTCTGAAGCCTCTTTGGTATCTTTCAGTTAGTCTCTCTGCGTAGGGTTTTAGGCGTGAGCAGAGTAATATGGAAAACACTTATATGCAGTATTTAATAACGCAATCCTCCTATAATTTGAGCATTCCGGTATATCACCCTTTTTATGAAGGACGCATAGTATGTCAGAGTTCCATTCATTAGTCCCTTTTATCCAGATTTTTGAGATAAGTGTATGTATGCACTTGATTAGGTTTTCTCCACCATTATTAAATATTTCCGCCGAGAGATTGTCGGTTCCAGGTGATTTATTATTGGCAAGTGCTTGGATGATTTGTTTGACATCTAGAAATGAAGGTTGCGTTCTCTCTTCCTCTTTGACTTGTTCTTGTTCGCTTGGCTGCCTGTCTTCTTCATCGATGATCACTGTTTCCCCTACTGGATTCAAAAGAGTCCTGAAGTGTTCCGCCCAGCGGCCTAACACCTCTTCCTGTGATGTTATTAGGTCTTCTTCTTTACTTCTACATTGTGTTGTGCTCGGTTTGAAACCTCTTCTCATAATATTTTTTTTATAGAAGTTTCTGATTTCATGTTCTTTGTTTAAGTCTTCAATGTCCTGGAGTTGCCGGTCCAAGAATGCTTTCTTTTTTGTCCTATGGATCCGTTTTTTGTTCGTCTTTTTTCTTGATACTTTTCGACTATGTTTCTTGTTCTTCGTGTCTGCATCTTTTTGTATGCTTCATTCTTCACTCTTGTTGCCTAAGCGCACTCTTCGTCGTACCACTCATTTCTTCTAACACGCCGCTCCATACCGATAACTTCCTCTATTGCTGTTTGCATTTTATCTCTTATTTTATTCCACCGATCATTAACTTCAAAAGGTCTTATCTCATTCTGTTAATCGATTATTCATTTTGGCAGACAGTTGCTCAGCTTTGTTTGGGTCCTTCAAGTCTGCAACTTTATACTTATTTCGCCTTTCTCCTCTGTCCTTTTTTGCCTCTGATATTCTCCCTCTTATTTTGGCAATAACGAGGTAATGATCCGAATCTATATTTGCTCCCGTGTAGCTGCGGCAGTCCATCACATCTGATCTATGCCTAGCACCTAGTAGAAAGTGTTTACATGCATGTTGAGTGATGCAGCAAAGTTTATCATACGTATATCGTTGTCATTGCTTTCTTGATGGAGACTATTCTTGCCTATTGTGGGTGCGAAGATCGACTCCTGTCCGACCTTGGGATTCATGTCACCTAGAACTATTTTTATATCATTTTTGGAGCAATGTCTATATATTATCTTCAGATTTTCATAGAACTCTTCTTTTTCATTTTGTGGTGTCTCTTCTGTGGGAGCATGGGCATTTATGATGCTGTAGTTGAAAAATGTTCCCTTTGTACGAATGGAGCAAATCCGATGACTAATTGCATCGAACCCAATTATTAGCTGTTTGCATCGATGATTTACCAGAAATCCTACTCCAAAGGAGATCCCTACCATGGCAACTGTAGTATATTATGTCTTTGTATGTATGTATGTCTTTATGTCTTTGTTTCTCGATGGTTTCCTGTCTGATCCATCGTATTTCTTGCAGTGCAGCAATATCGACTTTGTAGCTATCCAGTGTTCCAGTAAGAGCCCTTAGTGCTCCAGTCCTATACAAGATACGCGTGTTCTATGTTCCAATTCTCATATCCATATTTCGATTACCATGTCGTCGTTTTAAGATCCGTCCGGCTTTCCTTCCTTAAGCTTTTGTTAGGAGATGTTAGGAGATTGTTAGGAGATCCCAAAGGTAAAACCAGATTGGAAACAATAATAGTTCGGGAATTTATAAAGTCAATTATTAAAATTTTAATCAAAAGTAGCAGAGTAGGCAGAGCAGAATAATCGCAACGTGATTTAAGGAACACATGGCTCACAATCACGGAATAGATGGTTCACTAATAATAAAAAAAATAGTTACACCAAATTAGAAGCGGGATTAAGTATTAGGTGGTGTAGTAAACCGTCGTGCTGGACACGAGTTGTGCTCATATCTATAGGATACGAACGAAAAATAAATTATTTTTGTCATCAAATTTATCCCAAAAAAAGTACCTACAGAATGTTTAAATCATTGAACATACTGAGGGATGTATACTCCATTGTTAACTCGTTATCATAATGCCCTGCCTTGTGGTTCCTTTATTTTCCGGACATTATTGAACGAGTACAAGTGCCCTATTTGAAAAAGCTATTTCTTCTTCCTCAAAATACACATTATCTTTATGACGCTTTGAAACAGGTACTACACTTTTCCAATATGGAAATAGAGATTACTCAGAAGGAGCTATTTTTTATCTCCATTTTGATGCCTCATCAATTTTGATGACTATTTGTTAATCAGAAGGAAAACTCACGGGTCATAACGAGCATCGAATAGAAGTAACAATTATTTAATTGCCGTTAAATACCGTGTTGAACTCTATTAAATTTGCTTAAAAAAACCAAGTTAATATAATTGAATAAAATTTACGAGTCCATATCTTCAGGGCAATACACGAACGAATACATATGTTAATTTCTGAGTAATCTCTATTTCCATCTGGTACACATCTTTTTCAATATTGAAACATCCTTTAAATTGTTTAATAAAGATCCTGAACATGGATAGCCATATCCAAATACCCAAAAAATGTTTTTTATTATATAATAATTCTAGTTCTATTTACAAAAAATATAACTGGGTTCTGCAGGTTAAATAATGAACTTAATTCTGTAAATATATTTGAACAATTTCCTGCGCGTGTACTGAAAATAAAAAGATTGCACTTAAGAAATATCGGCAACTGTATCACAACAATGAAAGAAATCATTTAGAGCTAGAAAATAAAGCAAGAAGAATGCAGTTTATGCCATTCTTATTTTTCGGAAAAAAGAGTTACAATATAAAAGCTCTATCAGATTTACTCGATATTGAATGTTCTTCACTAAGAACGTCCCAATCTGAGTCATTTTTGTACAATACAGTAAGTAAAGTACAGTACATTCTTTCAGAGTGGTTCCATTATCTAGTTTCTTTACCTTATCAGAAAGACCTACATATATAATATCGAGCTTACGCATGTAACCAGAATTGCACTATAGTGTTTCGGGAGCTCTCACAAATTGACATGCCGATGTCTATTATAGGAGAAGCTATATAAGGTGCGCGCAAAGGTTATGTACGCCGAGCGTCGCGACGTCGACCGACGACCTAACTTATTTAAGAAAGCGGACATCTGAACTCTTTCAGTCGCGGGTGTTACTTGGAGAATTTAACATCAACGACAAAATGGTAAGTTAATACCTGGAACAAAAGCAACGATTGTGGATTGTTCAATTGCAGTGAAAGTGAAATTAAAATACTTAGTGACCCTTACGGATTACACTACCCCTTCGTGAATTGTGTTGTGCTTGTGAAGTTCGAAAAAGTTGATACAGTTTTCATTTAACTTGGAAGGGAAAGCCAAGTAATAAATTAAATTATCGTGGAGTTGTCGAGACATATTTCGGACTATTGGCAATTAAAATTGATATGATTTCCAAAATTTGTTACCATTGCGATAACTCTCAAGTTACCTACTACTTGAGATATGATTTAATAAAAACTATTATCATCCATATTTTAGTCATAGAAATAATAACTAATCAACTTTGCGAACTTCCAAACATAACTCAAAAACAAGCCGTAACTCCTAAGTATAATCAAATTTAAAATTAATAATTATGGGGTTAGGATAATTTTGATTAACATACTTCTAAGTATTAAGTAAGTAGCTAAAATAATTTCGTCATAAAAAATTGTATTTCTTTAAAAACTGTTTCCTTTTAATTTTTGAAAAAGTGTTGTGCTTATTAATTTACATATTCTTTTATAAATCGGTTTTTGCTTAGAACTGATAATTTTCCACAAAAATCGAGCTATTCTGAGATTCATAAAATGTGCAGCATGTTTCCGCGCATTGACTGTAAAGTGATCTTTAAAAAGATCTAAATTTAAAATATGCGCAGTACCCGGTAATTTGACAACGTTTGAGCTATTTTTATATTGTAGATGGGGAATACTACATTTGGTTCGGTGCCAAAGTAGAAGCTAAGTGACCTGGTTATATTTCTTTTACATAACTGAATTAAGAGAGTGATTCAAACGAGTATTTGGATATTTGACAAAAATTAATACAAATACATATACTCGTAATTACTTATACATACTCGTAAATCATACTCGTATGTTTTGTTATAGTTTATTTCTAGTTAAACCGATTACTTTCAGTTTTGCAATATGGAATATCTTGTAATTTGGAATCCGAATTTATACGAATAACCATCTGAAATAGCTAAGTGAAGTGTGATACACCAAATCACACTTCACTTATTATTCGATAAAATAAAATTAAACTGTTTGTTTTTAATTTCTTTTCATTCTTTTTCTGGATAGAAACACAATTTTACTCAATTAAATATATTTCAGTTAAAATTAAATTTAAAATAAGCTAAAATAAAATTATGTTTTCTGAGGGAAATCACAATTTCGGAAATGGCTGTGACTTAAGTGAGATTTCCAATTTCACAAACATCTACAACATATTAAATGTATGGAATATTGAAATTAAGTAAACACTATTATTAAATAATTATTCATATTTATTAAATAATCTACCTTTGCAAATATTTTACAAATTGAAAGGGCGTATAATACAATATGCTTTTGAGGAATCCATACTTTTTTCATCTGTTTTTCTATAAATATTTACAATAATTAATATCTAAAGGATAGAAACATTCATCTATCTGAGAAGTTATCTTCATGAGCTTTACCGCCATTAAATACGGGGTGTCCCAAAAGATGTGCAACGTTGCCAAATAACGTTTTTATTGGGAATAAATTTTTATTATTATATTATTATTTTGACAATTAAATAGCAACAGAAATGATTTATTTGCACACTCCTCTTTTAGGATATACGGTATAGCCTCAATCTCGATATGAACTGTGCGGTCAAGTTTTCTTCATGGCTACACTTAAAGATAATAGTTAACGGATATTTCATAAACATCTAATGCATTTATTATTGCTGTATAGGTAATACGTTTATTTATATTTTTATTAGTGGAACATATTTTATGTAAAAGATATATACGTAACGTATACTTTACATAAAAAAGAATAAATTTCAAAACATTTTCAATCGTCTGTTATTATTTATATACTGTTTAATTTACTGCATTAATTTCTTTTAGAAATATTATCGATTCTATAAATTGTATAGTATTAGCTACATCAGATGTTAAAAATTCTAGACCATCTTCGAATTAAAAATAAAACAATATGAAACCATAGTTACGTTTGAAATTAGAGAAAATAAAATGTTAAATTATGAAAAACTAGTAAAACTGGTAAAAATATTAGGGGTGAATATTTCAACAAAATTACCAATATACAGTACCTACCCCGCGATTTGCTTTAATAGTTCACCCGGAAACTAATATATATCTGTTTTTTTGTCACAAAAATATATGAAATAAACCAGTAAATCACTTTGGTTTGAGCAATTAATTAATTACGAGTCATAGCGCGATTCTTTTTTAATTAGAATTCATGTGTCTCATTTGATCTAGTGAAAGAATATTAAATATGACCTACAAACTGATAGATTATTGTACGCCCATTAGATTCATTTGATTACTTGATATTTTGTAATCCATATCAACTTGTTGAACTCAATATCATACAGATTAGAAAAATTATAATTGCCATCTGACTCATCTATAATATTTTCAAAAAACTTTCGTAAAGTCAGTATTTACAGATCTTATTGTGAACTGCTTCAACACATTATTTCTGTGAATACATTTTGAATGATATATTTTAATAACGCCAGTATGGTATTATATATAATGTGCGTGAATTTATATTATATTACAACATAATCTATGCCCTAGGCGGATAAGGAAAAGAAGGTTAAGAAGAAGAAGAAGGAAGAAGCACCAGCAGAAGCTGCGCCCGCAGCTGCACCCGCGCCCGCCCCCGCCGCTGAAACCAGGACATCTTCTAAGAGCTCCTCGAAGAAGGCCAAGCGTACTGGTTCCAATGTCTTCTCCATGTTCTCTCAGAACCAAGTTGCCGAGTTCAAGGAAGCCTTCCAACTCATGGACAACGACAAGGACGGCATCATCAGCAAGAGCGACTTGAGAGCCACCTTCGACGCCGTAGGCAAGCTCTCCAACGAGAAGGAACTCGATGAGATGATCAACGAGGCGTCTGGACCAATCAACTTCACCCAGTTGTTGGGTCTCTTCGGTAACCGTATGGCCGATTCCGGAGGTACTGATGATGATGTAGTAGTCGTCGCTGCGTTCAAATCGTTCGATGAAAATGGATTCATTGACAGCGAAAGGTTTGCATAATTATTAATTAATATATTCGTAATAAAGGACTGAATGATACATCAAAATATGTTTTCTGATAGCTAAAGAACAGTGAAAAGACATAAACTGATAGAATACAAGCTAACTTTTTAAAATTCTCAGTAATATGTTAGAAGGAAAGGCCTACTCTTGGTGAGAACTTTCAAAATCTTCATTAGAGTTTTTATTAACTTATGCAGGTATTATTTAACTCCATAAATGCCTATTTAGCGGACATTCTTCAACTCCATAACTACCAGTTAAAACACACTGTTTTTGTTTTCAGATTCAGGCACGCCCTCATGACTTGGGGTGACAAATTCTCCGCCAAGGAAGTGGACGACGCTTTCGATGCCATGGAAATCGACGACAAGGGCAGGATCGACACCCAGGCCCTCATCACTCTTCTCACCGCCTCCAAGGATGATGAGGAAGGTGAAGGCGAAGCAGCCTAAACACCAATACTCATCACTAAATGATCATCTTTCATTAAAATACTTGTCATCATGTAACTGCAGTTATTCGCCTATAAATTCTTCATCCGTCATTGTATCGTGAATTTTAAAGCCATATTCTGTGTATTCCAACGTGTAGAACTCGGAAAAACAAAAAGATGTAGAAGTGTATAATGTGTATTATATTATTCCATTGTGTCGCTTTGACATCACGCGACAGTCCAAATAAATAATTAATTTTATAGGACATTTTTTCTTCTTATTTATTCTTTTATTTCATATTGTTATCCAATTTTATTCACTGTTCTAAATAAAGAAGTAAAACACCAGCTGTGGATATTACTTGGAAGTTATGACAAGGTATAAGATGCTGCTACAATTTTCTTCTATAGGAGCAGAAACATAATTTGTAAGAAAAAGAAAGAAACCCCAAGGAAAAAGAAATTCTTTTTTCTTAGTTATATAAATTTTAAATATATATGTAGTAATTAGTCGAAGATATTTCATTTTAGTGAATAATTAAATGCAATCTCCTTTGTACCTTCACTATATTAAAAAAGGCATTTACTATTGACTCAAGAAAGGTAAAACATCAGGTATATTACATGCATTTTAGCATTACAGCCTCCATGGCTTATTGAGCTGTCCTATTTCCTTATCATACGTAACCAACTCAGACTTCTGGATTAATCCCCAAACATTACCACCACATTATTTGATTGTTGTCTGTTTGGTTGTAGGCAAGATAATACAGAAATCATATTCTTTATCTTCATTGCATAGAGACATAGAGTTAGATTTTCCCAGAAAAGAACCAAAATTATTGAATAATAACATCGGCAAAATGTTCAATGCAGACGTTTACAGCTTGAAGTTGTCCAATGAAGTAAATTCTTCTGACGACTCCCAATATATTACATTACCATCATCAATGTGGAGCAGTCAATACCAATAATAGGAAGCAAAATTCAGTAACATTTGTCTTTGGATTTCTTTTAAATTTAATAATCAAATAGGATGATCATCGAAACGCCAAGATAAGTTCGATAACGATCATATACCCAGGAATAATTTATTTCATATGAGACAGGCAAAAGTTAAAGCCTATCTTGGCGTAAACATAACATCATTCATGTATTGAATAAAATACTCTTTCCATCATCATTTTATTGTCCACATACCACTACTTGGGTGGTCTCTTTCGGTAATGGACACCCGAACAGAAATTTTAATAATGCCAAATACCTGGTCCTGTAAAAATCCTGTAAAATTCAGGTTTGTAAAATATTGTACAGAGCTTATTACAGCCTGCGATACTCATTACGTACTACTACTTCTGGTATCCTAACACCAACATTAACAGTAAGTGAATTTTAAACGTAATTAGCTTACAATATTTGAAAATTTATAGTTCTCTTGTTACATATTCTTCTATTTCTTTTACTCGACCCCCCCCCCCATATCTTAAAGGAAATATAAGGTGAAACTGAGTTTTGATGACTCTCTGAAACCGAACTTTTGGGTTTACACTCATGATTTAAGGGCAATATCACACGAGCGTGCATGGACGTCTGGCAATGTTAGCGTACGTGGTGGAAGCACAGTAGGTCATTATACCGATCAGACGGGAACGAATCAGGGAATCCCAGCGTACGTCATGAAAGTTGGTCCGTAGTCCCTCAGAATGGAAGGGGTCACGTCCGTCGTGAGGGGTATACAAGGTAATAGTAAGGTAATTTGTCAAACGAGTGCTGTTTTGAACGTATCGTATTTTCGTATTATCATATTTTCGTTAATTTATGTTTGAGAAATGTATTTTTGTATAGAATCTATGATATTATCAGTGGAAATACGTCCTGAATTATGGGGCATGAGCTGTGAAATTTATCAGACCGCTAAAAGAAAGAGCGGTACAAAAATACATATGTTGTTGAAGCTTAGGATGTTTTACATAAAAATGTCCAGTTAAAAATTGGTCACTATTTGTCGGATTTATGTCACTATTTGACGTTGAATACCACTACGCTTCCAAAAATAATACAAAACTACAGGATTATTTGCCCCAATGAGATCCATTAGGTCAACTGAACTGAAACTGAATAGTGATATATCCTGCAGATTTGGGTAGTCCAGTGGTGGGACAGGGCACGTACGTAAGAAAGAAACGGTTGTGTGACAACTCACGCATGTCCGTCATTTTTGATGGGCCGACGGGGTCCATCGAAAACAGCACTCGTGTGACATTTACCTACCTAAGAATACTAGAAGATTTTGGGAATGCAACATTCTCTCAAGCTTTAGACTTTAGCATCAGTACGTTACTGGGAGCCCTTATTACATTATTCCAAGTCCAGGTTATGGAGCGAACAGAGAAATTACTAATTAGGGGGTTAGTACAAACATCACTGACACATTCACAGATAGTCAGGTCATTTTGATGGCTCTTGATAATTGCAGGACTAATTCAGCATGTAAAGACTTCAATGACTTCGTGTTGACACAGGCACCAACGACAACTCTTCGAAAAACACTCGAAATTCTATGATAAGAGACTAGACTTTTAACACTAAAAACCTAAAGCTCTATTAAATACACCTTGCAGCAATCTAGGAAAATACTGTTTGATTTTACCTCATACCAATTTACGGATCATAATAAGAATCTCGATGGGACATTGCAGGTTAAACACGCATCTTCCTGCTATTGGTCAAGTCTGGGACGATTTCTTTCATTACTACAGGTGTGAAAAATTTAAATACTCTCTGATGATAAATGCAATGCTAGAGATATAGGTCGCTATTCGTGTTTTTGTTGTAGAGCTCGGAGTTTCACTTAAGAAGTTACCAATGGCGGGATGAGGATTCCAAAAAAATTCATCCTGTAATATCTCGAAAAAATGTGTCGAATTGAACTTTCAACATATTCATTTACGTACAAAAAGTCTTAATTGTTAATTGCTGAGCTGTTTCGTTTTAGTTAAGCGTTTTAGTTAAGGGTACACTTGAGGGTATTTACTACAATCAAAGTAGTAGTTATTGACACAACTACTAAAGAAAGTAATACTTGTGGATTTTTAGGTGTATTGTAGGTCCATCTACCAATCAACTTCCGTAACTGCAACTTGTACTTCGTAGTTTTACATTTAATTGCAATTCATTTTGCCTAATACTGATTAAAACAATAAAATAATGATGATACTTGTATTATTCACGTATCTTATATTTTCTAATGATAAAGGTTTATGTTTTTAAATTATAAACTTAATTAGGTACATATTATGCAGGGGTGTAGCGTACAGGGTGTAGCGAGTGGTGCATCGCATCCCTTAAAGAATGGGCAAATTAGTGTTACTTAAAAGTTCAATCTATTTATACAATTGTTACATTTTTTCATTATTTTAAACCGACCACAAACATACATTATTTACTTTAGCCGCTATCATCAACTTTTTTATTTCAAATCGGCCGTGAAGGCACTCGAAATTATTGGACTCCCGCGTTACTTGCTGCAGTGATGAAATGCGATGGTCCACGCTACATCCAAGCTATGCGTTAGATGGACGAAAAGGTCAGTGATCTTACGCAGTCAACAGTGGAACCTCGAGTGGGTGTTGTTGTTATTTCCCGACTCAATTATGCGATTATATTGGCGACTGTCGCCGTAACATAAGGAAGACTTGGAAGCGCTGTTTCAGGTAATTGTGGAAAATGAAAATGAGGAATGGGATCGAGAAACCGTTATTTCTGCTAGAGGCATTTTAACTTTATTTCGCGACATTGATTTTAATTTCTTCTTAGTAGTGTTTTCTGCAATATTCCCACATTCCGATATTCTGTTTAAAACAGAATACAGACAATAATATCAGATATTAGTTACTGCAATAAAAAGATCGCCGATTTTAAATCACATATGCGAGAAATGAGAAACGAGATTAGTAGCATTTGGGACCGTATGGACAGATTTTTATTATAAAATCAACCACCAAGTAAAAGAATGCGTTTGGATTTAATTCCTGAAGAAGATAACAAAACACATACGCACGATTATTTTATGAAATTTTGGACGTTATTACTTTGAACATTAGTGAACGGTTTAGTGAAATTTCTATACTGAAATTCGTAAATCTAGATTCCACACAATTTACTTCATTCGTGAAACGATTTCCTGACGAATTTTTTTCTTCTTTAGTAGATACATATGGAACATTCTTTGACGCAAATTGTTTAAAAAGTGAACTTTCAGTGATTTAATGATCCCGATATGAAAAAAAGCACTGTGTTTGAGCTTCACTAATATATTATGTCCCTTCAATTATCTTCTGTTTTCCCCGAGTCATTAAAATTGTGTCGTTTAATTTTGACTATTCCTGCCACAAGCAGTTCGGCGGAAAGATCATTTTCATGTTTAAAGAGAATAAAGATTTATCTGCGAAACTCTCAAAAGCAAGAAAGACTGTCAGCTTTAGCATTAATAAATATTGAAAGTGCTTTATTAGAAGATATGAGATCGTTTCCAATATTTGAAGAAACAGTGATAGACGTTTTCGCTGGACAAACAAAAACCGAAGAATTTATCTTCATTTTAAAAATTAGGATATATACCTCGGTATAATCATTTTAGGTTAGTGTCTTTTTTTATTTTCACCATTTTCATATGGCCTACTATACATCTAACTATACCTCTTCCCCTTGTAAAATTTTTATCGCATCCCTAGATTCTTTTCTCTCGCTACGCCCCTGATATTCTGGCTTATAAATTTCGGTGCCGTTTGATACAGCCCCTTTCTTAAGAAAAATATTATTATATGTTTTAAACCTTGTAATACATTTGACTGCATATATTTTTATTATGTATTTATAAATTTATTATAAATTCAAATAAATCAGAAATTGGACTTATTTTTTTATTTTCTTTCTATTTCTTAATTCTATGTTGTATTAAATGTAGATTTAAAAACAAAAACGGTGATAATTTGTCACATTATCAACGTATGACATGTTACATTGGTCAAACCGGGCGTTCTGTTGAGATGCAATACTAAGAACATTTTCGTTCATTTAGAGCTTAAAAAACTGCACCACTTCCATTTAAATTATTTAATCCACTTCTCCTCTTTCCGTAATTGAACGTGTATAATTCCACTCAAGGCACAAATTGATTTAAGTAGATATCTTTGTTATAAAAAGTCTAATATCTCTTTATTTGGTAATTTCAATTACATTGAAGATGATATGGTAAAGAACCGAAATGATACTCGTAGTACCATTAACTTACAATGAAAATTGAAATAAAAACAAATTAAAGTGTTTCCAATCAATATTTTAATTACCTATTTATTTTATATTAATTGAAGAAATATTACTAATTAAGAAGTTTCAGTTTCCCGTCTAGTGACGCAAATAACTATTAAAAATGTTTGCCATGAAAAATATAGAAAATGTTGTCTACTATAAATATATTATAGATAGGTAGGTACATACATATTCTGTATATTATGCTAATAGATATACATAAGTGATATACACCAATGAGTCTCTCTGTCCTTTCGTAAAAATTTTGCTTACTGTATTAAACTATGCATTAATCCAATGTCTAAAGCTTTAGGGAACATTTCTTGAAATGTTTGTTAAAGTGTGAACAGTAAAATTGTGACAGATGAATTTCAAAAAATCGAGTTTAGAAGCTACGCCCTTAAGCTTATGTTGTGATACGCCCTACTTTAAGAGAAAATAATTTTCTAAATTTTATTTCGTTGCCATATTTAGAAAATTCTGACAGAGATGAAGACCAATACTTAAGGCTGTTTAGAGCATCAACCCAGTTACATAACTTTATCGTTAATAAGAGAAAGGAAAGTGATTTTAAAATTTTTAGTAAATAATTAATAATCATACCGATTTAATATCTTACAATTGGATTGTGTCTTTTTTACCACCAGAAAATATAAATTACACAACCTTCGATAGCTCAGTTGGTAGAGCGGTGGACTGTAGTGGAATTAAACTTATAGACATCCATAGGTCGCTGGTTCAAATCCGGCTCGAAGGATACTTTTTTTTTTATTCAGTATAAAAACTATTTTAAAGTTGATTTTCCACGTTCTTATAAATCATAGTTATATTGATTGGACACACATTTATCAAACCATTTACACATAGTACTTTATGTAATGCAGTTTAAAATAAAATCACAAATTCAAATAGGTTAATAGATAATAAAACTTTCAATACTAACTACGAGACCTGTCTTATGTGTGAACAATTCTGAATATAGTTTAAAATAGAAAAAGTGGGAATAGATAAAGTAGGACACGATTACTGAGTTAAGTCTCTAGAATAAAATTCACACTATACCATTGAGTCAATCTACTTTTGTACAGAATTTCTACCTGCCTGTTGCGGCTAATTGTAAGTGAACAAAATCTAAATACAACGCATAGCACTTGACAAGCTGTAACATGTTAAGGTAAGGTATAAGCCTGTTAATGTATTGCCATGAATCAACATACATATACAATAGGTTCTTAGAATATTGTATAAATTCGCTTTCAACTACGATAATAATATTTTTTTGACAAACGCAAATTTTATTGTGTAAGGTTTGAACACCTTCTAAATGAAATATAATATTTTTTCTAAACGAAATAAAAAGTATATAAAAGTAGCACTTTGATCAGCTCTAATTTAACCCTCCTTCCGTGAGCCGCCATACTGGTCCATATACCGGATTTAAACGATATTTAGATCACTCCTCTAACTTTGTTATTTTTTCTTTCACGTGACCGTTTTGGAGTTGTATTTATAGTCATGTGAAAAACCGAATTTTTGAAATTCCCCCGATCAGTTGTCAAAATTTAGAAAATCGTGAAAGAAATGCCATTAGTGCATCCGCCATCCGCCTAATGCAACTAATGTGCATGCACGAAACCCACCTAGTGCAACTAAGTAATAAGGCGAAGGATACCATAATTCGAGTTCAAAGGTGTTAGTGGAGTGGTGGATATCTTGAACGTTTACTACAATTTTTATAGGTATAAAAGTTGCTGTGATAGGTAGTTGCTTGTTTTGCAGCTTCGGGTAAATCATCTAATTTATATGGTATCGAGGATTTAAATAGAACAAATCTGCTGAAGAATACTTACAACTACCTATATTAATTCCTTATATTAAATCAGTTTGTAGTTTGTTCCAAAGACAACAATGCATTATTGTTTTAAATAACTCCACAATAAACAGGGTTATGAATTTGATGATCTTACTCTCTTATAGTACTTCTCCTATCAATTGGGAAACGTAATATTTAAAACATGAATATTTAACACGTGAAAACTTCATATGGTTCTATGTATATTCACAGCTGTTCCTTTGTTTCTGCCAAGTATTGGGCATTTGTCGATGAACCTTCCATTTTGGTGTGCGACCAAAATACGCTGATCATCTAGGTTATTCATTGCTTGGCAGAATGATAATTACTCTATTCAGCCTGTTGGCATAACATTTTTGGAACGATTCCATTTTTTTTATACCTGAGCAGTATACCATTCTTTTCGGAGATCTTCCGCTACCATTAGTGGCTAATGCTGAATTTCATATGACCACCCTCACGAGAGATAGTCGGATAGTCGGAAGGATTGATAAAAAATTCTCTGGAGGTTAAAGTTAATATAGAAAAAAAAAATACAAAAATCGATTCAAAATGAGCAGGCAGATATATGATGCGCAATTGGCTCTAATTTCCGAGTATTCCAAAAACAATTATCGTACTATCGAAAAAAAAAAAAAAATAGTATGTCTGCAGTTAATTTCTAACAAAAATCTAGGTGATTAATATTTATAGTACATAAAATTTTGTCTATCAACATAAACTAATTATAAGTATCGTGAAATATTCTCCTCATTTGTTTGTTGAACATCTCGGAAAGTGATAAATGTGTTTGTTAGACACCACGCCTTGTAATTTCAGTTGTAATTGATCATTTCATAGGTGAGCAACGTGCCATGTGTGTCAGAAGCCTTTACAAGAACTATCGTTCTCTCTTCATAGTTCGTCGCTTGCATAGCGCACTACCTCCTTTACGACATTAATTAAGCTCCTTCAGGAAAGTTTAATCAAATCGTGGGTTTGAAAGAGAAGTACTAGGACTAGGTACTATTAATGAAAAAATAACGGATCGACCCAGAACAGAAGGAAGTGAAGAAAACGTGAACATAATTTTGTAGCAGTGACACGTACACCTCTCTAGACTTTACGAATACACGCAGCCGCCTTAAATATTCTTAAAACCACTGTTCACGACATCCTGGCAAAGGATGTCGTGAAACTTTCTTTGAACGTGGAAGGAAGGAACTTTCATCCTTACAATATTCAACTAGTGCAAGCTTTGAAGTTTAAAGATTACCCAATTCGATCAACGTTTAGGCAAAACTTATTCGAAAACTTTTGAAAATGTTATCATATGAAACATTCTATTCACCAACTAAGCATTATGTTGGCGAGTTGTTGCACATTTTAGGTGGCGCATTGAGGAGGTGCAGTTATTTTTCATACATAATTTTCCCTACATTGTAAATATAAATGAAAAATAGTGAATGTAAACATATTTTTTAATAACCGACTTTTATTCACACGAAAAGAGGAAAACTTATATCATGTCCAGGACGTATGGTAGAATTGAACACAGATATAAATAAATTAAAATATAATATTCTAATTTATTTCATTGAAGTTGATTCAAGTTGAAAATTTTCATAACTTTAGTTAGATATAGAAACAATTTATTACTGCCGAAAAGTAAGTAGATGTGGTATTAAAATGTTAAAATAAAAACTAGATGTACTAGTCTTGACGTTTCGCTCTCATCATACTGTCAGCATCTTCAGAAGGTTTTAAAAGACCAGAAGGTTTCCAATCTTTGGAAACCTTCTGAAGAAGCTAACATGTATAAAATGTATAAAAGTTCACAATTAGGGTGGTGTAGAATTTTACCAATTACACTGGTGTTATACCAGTTATTGGTATCTAGATATCCAGATAGATAGATAGATTGGTATCTAGGTGTTATTCTAGATATCCACTACTATTTAGATAATAAGTGTGCCTTTATTATCTAATGATCCAAATGAACTTCAAAATTAAAACTGTTAAATTAGTTTGAACTTATTATTTCCTCTCCTCTTTTGTAATTGGGTTTATACATATATAATAACTTTTAAAAATACATATATAATAAGTTTTGTAACTTTTAACCCTAATAATTCAGAATTTACATGATGGAGTTTTTCTTTTAATCTCAAACATTCTACTGAACCAAACTATTTTTTTATCATTTAATGGTACTGATGATTTTTTCGTATCCATAAATCTATATATTCAATAATCGTTATATTTTCCGTAAAACTACATAATTAAATATTCCGAACTTATCAACCAGCTCTAAAGAATAGAACACGAACATCACCAAGAACGTGAAAAATAAAATATCTATATTAAAAAATTACGTGACGAAACGCCATCGAATATCAAACACTATATGAACATATTATCGAATACAAAATGTGCGGGGAATATTAAACACATCAGAGTATACAGTTACAAATACCTCCGTTTATTGTCAACACACAATAACATTTTTTTCTTCGATTCTGAGACAGCTGCTGAAAATACCATCCGAGACCGCTATATGTCGAAACGTTGGTATTCACTGCATTTTTCTTGTCAAAAAGGGCATTAGCGAAGGAATGTTTTCCGGTCTACTAGCAAATTATAAAGGGCAGAAGAGTGCTTAATCCATGAGTGGAACTCACACAGACGCCGCAAAAATATTTGTAAAATTACTACCTTTCTATGAGCGTTCTCAGGTTCGGATAGGGTCCTTTCTAGATCCGTACTTACATTTATTTTACTGTTCAATGTTTATACTAAATCGATTTTATAAATGTAATGCAACATAATTGCAACATAACTAATATTTAATATATAACAGTACTTACCTGTTATACAAGGTGAATATTCAAGTGCGGGATATATTTATCGGGGTAATAGCACAAGTCGTCAGGAATAGGAATCTGATTTCTCTTCCTTTAATACAATAAATGGTGGAGTTATAATTTTTTCTAATGTCATGGTTCAAATGTAATTCCGGCGTCACTGGGCAATATTTTGGTACCCTTAAATCTGACCAATGGAGTGTGTTGTGAATGACATTTTCACTAAAGCTTAGGTGGTATCAAACCAATGAGATGTTTGTAAGACATTTCGCCTTACTTACAATCAGTTACTAATTATTATAACAAACAAAATGACAGTGTTTAAAACTAGAATTTACGCAAACTGCTTCTATATTTCTGAAAAAAAGTGGCATCTGTAGTTAATATATGTAACAAAATGTTAGGTTATTAATATTTATAATAAATAAAATTTTGCCTATAGCATTATATTATAATTTATTTGTGTGTTCAAGTTGTTAATTTTCGTAGCATAATCAGGTATTTAAAAGCATTTAATTACTACTGAAATGGCAGTAGCTGTCGTGTTAGAATATTAAAATGATGTTTAAATGATGATAGTTATACTTATATGAAGATGAAAGAAAATGATACAAATGCAGTTAATATTTCAGATACATACTTAAAAGTATTTAATTACTATTGAAAAAGAAGTAGATTAGTATTAGAATCTTAAAATGAAGACTAGGTAGTTAGAATAATGAAGATGAAAACAGTATTTCAATATATACAGTGCTTCCATAAAGTACGGAATAAATTTGTAAAACATTTAAGGAATAACTTTTGGGAGAAACTCTCGGACCCGTCAAATTTTATTTTTAGTTGCGCATTTTTTAAAATATAATTGATACATATAGGGTAATTCGTCTAAAAAGTATGATGTTATTAATATTTTTTAATGGCAATCTCCCTTTTTTATTACGGAATGTGAAAGAGCGCATTCTTTTACATACGATACGGCAATAATTACATTGACGTAACTATTGGATCTACACCCATTCTGATTCTTTTCAGGGTTTCAACAAAACTAAGGCCGCCAAGCTCCTTAATGAGAACTGCCGCCGGTTTGCCACCTCCCGTCCTCTCGCTCCTTTCTGGCTGGATTTCGTCATCTTTCCGAGTTATAGTCTTTTTTAGCCCCCTCCGGACTACCGTGGTCCATTCAGCTTCCCTATTGTCTGACTCCAGGTTAACCTCTCGGAGTCGTTTCTATCCCGGTTTTCCCTCATTACTCGGGGGGTGGATGACCAGCTCCACCATGGTGGAGGAAAGGCCAGCCTCTTTCTGCCCTGCCTTTTACATGGGTCTTTCAGGTTGCGTAGACTACTCAGCAGGTCTCTGACCTGGCAGAGCTTATCCCAGGATTCTACCACAATTAGGTAATACCCATATTTGCTCATAGTTACCTCCTCGTTCCCTGTCTTTGACGGTCTGGCGGTATCATATCGCACATACGCCAGTCCCCCCATCGGTACCCCCTGGCTACCCAGCTCGGCTCCCTCAAAATACCTATCCCATATTGATTTAGGCGTCCCCTCGTCTAACCGTTGCTCGGGCACTTCACCGCATACTAAATCCCATTCTGCGGGGAGCTGTGTTACCTTTGCCCTAGCCCCAGATACCTTCTTAAATGCCTCTTCCGGCCATCTCCGTTGGATTAACTCGTCCAGGTTTTCCGAAGTTTTAACATCTTTCAGTGATCTTCTTATTTTTCCCACTTCTTTTGATACGTCCGTTGTCTGGGTTCCCACCTCCGCCGTTTGCGGGCGATTGTGTCCCACCCCAATGTTTCTCTTTCCTTCTCCATCCTTGTCCTTTCCTTTATCCTCTGTTTCACCCCTGGTCATTGGTGCCTTCAGGGTAGACTGCAGCTCATCTGTCATAAGTTGGCTAGCGAGACTACGCAGTTTCGCTACCATATCCTTTATCTCTCTTTTAGTATTTGTATTATTCCTTATCAGGATGCTAAGATCTCTTGTGCACCTGTCTACCTTCTTAATAATCCCTCTAATAATAAAAAGATTCCGGTTTGTCGCCCTCGGAGCGCCTCCATCCCCCCCCCCCCCCTGAGATGATTCCCTATTATCCTCTCCCCTTTTTCTCTTGGTCGATCTTCCCTGTTCCTCATCCCAGGTGAGGTCCAGAGTCAGCATGTTTCGTGGGGGGCTGCTTGCCCACGAATGGCTTTTTGCCTACCCGGGGACTTCCGGATACTCTTTTTAATCAATTCGGCCCCTGACAACGATGTTCTGCTGTCTGTTGCCGCTGATTCTCTATCCTTGGTTATCTGCTTCTCCCCCTCCTTCCTTGTCTCTTCCTTCTTACTGGTTTTCCTTCCATTTTTTGTATCAAACTCCATGACTATTCCCACGAGTATGGGACGAACTAAAGGTCAACTCCCAGGTGACGCCCATCCTGGGAGTAAGGCTACATACTGTGGGGTGCGCCAGGTGCCCCACAGGTTTTAACGACTTCGCTGTCGGTTTGTTATAGAGGTTTCCTCCTCGCAGGCCGGCCAATTAAGGCAATCCCCCGGTCCTGGTAACCGCACAACATTCCCCTGTTGTACCACACAGAGGTTGTTGAAGTGCGGGCCCGGATTCCGGTTTTAAGTCTAGTACACCCAGAAGAATATGTCGGGCATTGCTTAATTTTTGGCAGAATCTGGTCCTCACGTATCCAGAGTGAAACGAGACAGAGCTTGGAAACTAATACCCTAACTCAAAGCTATATTTTCAGAATTGCTTATGAGTCATGAGCAGTTCTTGGAGACATTCGTAACATGTATGTTCAAATACAAAGTGAATGAATCAGTTTAAGATCAACATCTACTATTAACGTAACAAACTGCAATACGTGCATTTTAATATCTATAATAAATACTTTAATTTGAATAAAATTTCAAGTTAATATACACATTTGTCTCATTATAGTACTGGTGCTATAATAAATTCAATTATACTATAGTACTATATAATCCTATAATGTATGGTATATTTATTGTAGTATTATAATAAACAGCCTTATGATATTATTAATAGGTGTTACAATAAGAACCCACGATGTAAATTTTAAATAATACATAGTTTTCTATAGAAAAGTATTGAAATATTTATTGATTTATAATGTAGATATTTGAGAATTATATATGGAACAACATATTCGGTAAATCTCCGCCACGGTTAATACAGCGCTCAATTTCAGCCTTCAATGCTTGGGTGATCGTGAGCTTGTTGGCGTAAATCTGACACTTCAGAAAACCCCACACAAAAAGTCCATAGGTGTTAGGGTGCAAGATCGTGGCGGCAAAGTCTGGTCGCCAAAACGAAAGATGACACGACCTGGAAGATATTCGTGCAAAACCGTCAACGTTTCACTTGTGGTATGGCAAGTGGCACCGTCATGTTATGCTAAAGTGACATGTCTTCAAGAGCAATATCTTCCAATTGAGGCACAAAGAACTGGGTTATCATGTCACGATAACGTTCGCCATTTATCGTCCATGCATTACCGTCTCATTTTATAAGAAGAATGGTCCAATGATTCCTTCAGACCGCAATGCACATCAAACAGTGATACATTGAGGATGTATTCCGCTTCTCGGGAATCATTCGTGGATTCTCTGAGCCCTAAATGCGGCAACTTTGCCTATTAATGAACCATCAAGGTGAAAATGGGCCTCGTACTCACAAAATCGGCATTCACTTCTTGTTGTTCAATAATCCAATTGATCAACTCTCTTCGCTGTGGATGGTCTGTCGGCAGAAGTTGTTGAGTTAATTGGATTTTATAAGCATGGAGAAGTAAATCTTTAGAGAAAATACGGTGAAGAGTGACTGCTGAAATGTCCAGTTCTTGTGCGCGATGGCGAATAGAGGTTCCTGGACTCTCGGCCACACTCTTACGAACTGTCGTGATGTTTTGTTCTGAACGACCACTACGAGCTCTCGTTATGTGTTTCACATCAATAACACTGAATCAGTACTTTCGAATTTTTCAATTATTCTTTTCACAGTTGATAAATCTGGAATATTTTTTTTACCGAAAATTGGACGTACTTTATGAATCGAAGCAACCAAACTTTCACCATTTTGATAGTAACGTTTAACAATAAGGACGCGTTGTTGTGTCATATGGCACTACATGTTTACTAACTGCTATCTCTTATGGGCCTGTTATAATTATTGAATCCTTCGAATCATAACAGACAAAACAGCGCAAAATTAAAACTTTACGCTCTTATTACAACACCCTATATATAGCATGATAATGTATAGACTATGATAAGCTAGTAAATTTAGGTATAGCAGTGATATCGCATCGCCACAGAGCACTTACTTGCACTAAATATAACATCCATCACGAAGAATATATCGTTTTGACACTGAGATTCTATACAATTTTTGAAACAAATCAAATTTAATAATAACTAAGGCGCTATTTTCTATGCAAGAAAGAGTATTGTTCAGCTTCCGTTTAAAGGCTATTGGATGGCGATTTTTATGACAATATAATAGCGTTAAGGTACCCTAAATTTGTCAGTAACAGTATAATTAGCCACCATATTCCTTCGACCTTAGTCCGGTTGAGTTTTGTATTTGGGATCATCTGATAGATAACGTCTATAAAATTCTCAAAGTTTCATTTTTGGGCTGAGGTCTGTGAATTACATGACAATATAGTAGCATCTCTGAACAATTTTGTTCTTTTCATAGCATGTGGGTAACTCCCAAGGATCGCACTTTGTACACATATATAGGGTAAATCTGGCAATCGTGCCCCACCATTCAAAGAATTAAAATAAGAAACGGTATTATTTAGAACGCGTTTATTAAAGTAATTAGTCTTAACTTCTGACTCAATTTGCATAACTAAAACTAGAAAAATCTTCTAAAATGTAATTAAGATAGCTGAGATTAACAATTTCTTGAAATCTAGGGTGGGGAATATTTTACGGATACATCAGTCTTATGTGCCCCAGTAAAGCCTCTCACTTTTTTGGCCTTTTTTCCTTTTTCTTTATTTTTGCCACCGCAATTGTTGCAATTCTCTGAAAAGTTTGTGCAATCTTCATGTAACCAGCCAGAATACTGGAAACTTTGAATCCAGTCACTTTTCTTCTTTATATGGTACTAAGACTCGTGACATTCTACACAAGTTTTGTTGTTGTTTCCATCGGAATATTCTTCACTAGATTCGCTGAGCTGTAACTCTTTTTCACTTTCTGATGAAGAAGACGCTTTTGAAAAATCCCTCTTACGTTTTGATGGTACAGTAATAAACTTTTTCTCTTTCGACTTCTTTTTTTCTTTAGAAGAAAAAGAAGAAGAGGTTATATTTATATTTAATCTTTAAAAATGTAAAAAATATGAAGCCAAAACATTAACTTGACGTAACACATCACACATGACAAATAGATACAAAATAAATTCACACTGTCGTATACACCTTTTAATCACTTTTTTCACTTAAAACAAATAAAAACCGGCATTGTGTTGTTACATCGCACCCATACTTGTGTCACTGATCCATTCGGATCAAATTAGCGCCAAATTCAAAATGCATCTGTTAGTGTCGCGAGTGGGGCACTTTATCGCCTGGGGCACGTTTGCCTGATTTACCCTATGCAAATGGAAGCACCTCCTCTACTATATTGCATCAGATATATATTTTATTTTATTTTGCTGCCCTATATATTACTTCTGGTACTGCAATGTTAATTAACTCCTGAAAACATCCAACGTCTTACGCAACTCTTGTCAAAACTACCATAAAAACCATCGAATACGGTACTGCAAGAACAACTTTCGATCTCTGTCTACTCGACAGGTAAACCACTCATTGACTCACACAGGTAAGAACCGTTGGCAGTAGATATTGTCCATGAAACATTAGCAAAATCCCGCTTTCTAGTTACGAGCGCCATCGAAATCGCCTCTGGTAGTGCATGGTAGAAGTCTTGTCGAATCAGTAAACAGTCGCACAACGTGAACACGTGAACGCTGATCTCAAAATGTCATACCAAAGTGATGAAAAACCAAAACATTTCGTCAATTAAATCAAGTAAACATGCTTTTCAACTGTGTCCTAGTTTGCTCAATCCTATTATCAGGTGAGACTTTCGATTTTTACTTACTTTTTGTTCTTCCTGTACCTTCCCGCGACACTTTTAAATTTACCTGCAACATATTGTATATTTTTTTAAGCAAAAATAAATATTGATGAAGGACGACTCGGTTTCTGCCCCAGTTGTGGCTACATAACAAATAAATAATAAATATTTATTGTACTACTTTATGATAGATGTGTGTTCACATAACATTTTTTTTGCTTTGAAGAATGTCCTCGAAAGAGCAGGATATACTGTTTGAAGGTCTTATGTATGTAGGTATTGCGAAATCTAGAGCTGCAGTATCTGTATTTTATATGTATCTATATGTAGTTTTGTGATTTTGTCTTGCTATTATAATTTCATGTTCTATTTAAAATTGATAATTTAGACAATGTTTAAAATTATTTGAAAATACATAGCATATATATGAATTTCACTAAAGAAGAGTATCAAATAGATTGCTGTACAAATTATTTATCTACAATTAAAATAAAACAGCCAATACTTTCCTCTAGCTTAAATAACGAAAAAATTACTTCTTTAAATTGTCTTACATCATATAATACTTATTTAATATTGGAAACATATGGGTTACTTGTTTATTTTAATACATTCTGCCTATGCACTTATTGCTCTACCTACTATTTTGTACACTATTGTCTATTAAATTAAATATTTGTCTAAAAACTTGAGTAATCTCAAAAATGTTTCCGACTTTTGAAGAAAAAAAAAACAACAAAAATTTGGAATTTTGAGTCAACAATAATATTTTCGAAAATGTTTGAATTCCTGTACTGTATGAATCTAATTACATTTCCTTCGTTAGAAACAGCATTATTGACTACCAGCATGCATTCTTTAATGGCAAACTTACTACTACCTTCCTCCAATATTTTTGTTGTCAACCTGTTGATCATTCATTTTTATGTATGTACTAAATTGCAGTATTTTGGTTTTGACAACATAACAATTTGTTTCTTTATTTGTTATTTAATTAACCGTTATCAAATAGTAACTTTAACAGTTACATCTCTAAAAAAAAGTGTTCAATAACATCTGGTATACCACAAGGTTCGGTAGTGGGTCCCATTTGTTCATGATTTACACTGCTGCAATTATCAAAACTGTGACTTTTTATAATGTGCAATGTTATGCAGACACTCACAATTGACTGTGATTTTCACTAAATGAACTTTTATCTGCATGACAAAATATAAATTCGGATCTAAAAGCAATATCAGTATATTAAGCAAAAGACAATCTTATATTGATTACTAATAAATATATGGTAATTTGCTTCTATCACTAGTCAGTTAGACTTTATGTTAGCATGTAAAAGTTAATATAGATGGACATTTGTGACCATTGTAGAAGAAGTAAAGGACCTACGTTCGATAAATAGATTCAGAGTTACGTGCAAAAGATCACATTTATAATTTAATAAAGAAATGTTATGTTACATTATAGTTCTTGTATATCAATGCGACTATTATGAATCTTTAATTCAGAAAAAAGTAGTTGAAACGTTAGTACTTTCTATACCTACCAAATTATTGCAATATTGTTTACTTTTTCTGTTTAGAAAATTACACAAAACGACGATTGTAGATTTCTTTACAGGTTAAAAATATACTACCATATCTCATAAAAAAAATAATGAACTTAACTGGCTTAAAGTGCATCATCTATACAGAGATAATATGAGAGTTTGTGCACAATTTACTTCAAACTTCCTCGCGATCTTACCGCCCCGGAATACGTTTAAGTGTAATCTATATGATCCACATGAAATATTCGATTTCCAATTTTTCTCTTCCACGTTATTGTACCTCTTTGTTTCGGCGATCATTCAGTAGTCTAAATAATTATCCAGAATCTCTTCCAGTAAATACATAGGTTTCGAAAAAAAAAACTATTCTTTATAAGTCAACAAGGGAATATTTGTATAAATATTTTTAAACGAAATGCTTTTCATTAAATTTAACAACTATATATTCTCTTCTTTACTTAAAATTTGTTTATTTTTATCTTTTATAAGTGCATTTACTTCGCTCTGTACTGTGCGGTATACCATACTATTTTCTGTTTTAAGCACTGTACATTACTTACTTATCAATTTATTTTATTTTATATTTACTATAAATTTATATATGTAAGATTAAGTTGAATAGCCTTTAGCTAGACTGAAACCTAGTAACAGAAAACTGTTCATAATTTATTTATATACAATTACTCATAAATGAAATCGATTATTATTATTATTCAATTTTCCCCTAATCGCTAATTTTTCCGTGGGAATCATTCACAATGATTTTACAAAAGCATTGAGATTATGATTACCATAACCAGATTACGGTTCGAGCTATGCATCAGCGTTTGCGATATTACTGAAACGCTTTATTTTTTTTATAGTGAACTGTATTGATGATATTTGTATAAACGAAGTTACAAATGCGCAGGAGCTAAATAGCTCAATATTCTTGTAAAATAAATTAGAAGGATTACCCATGGTATATCCTTATAAAACCTGCAAAAATATCATTTTTAAGACAGTCTATTGTTTGTTCTCAATTAGGTATTAAAAATTGATGAGGAATTGATTTCAACATCCGGGGTCCCTCGAGGCTCAGTGTTGGGTCCTCTGTTATTATTCTTACAAATGACATTGAGAACGAATCTAGTTTGGGCTTTTATAAACCGTTCTATATAATATAAATTATCCAAGGAACTGTTTGGAATTGCAGTTTGCTTTGGATGAAATAGAAAAAAGTGCATGGCCAAGACTACAGCTAAATATAAAGACATCATTGAATACATTAAACAACAAACTACTGAGTTTCTTTGACTGTTTCATCAACAATACCACAAGACCGTCAGTATAGAAAACTATATGAAGTATCAATATTTTTTACATTTCCGCACTCCACTATATGCGGAAAAGTAATGTAATCGTGTAAAGAAAAAGTTAATTCGGCCTAAAAACCAAAAAAAAAATGGTTTTTAAAAATTGTGTGTGTCGTCGTTGTCGTCGTTGTCGTCGTTGTCGTCGTTGTCGTCGGCATTTATTCTTGTTAGCACGATAACAACTAAATCGTGTCGGATCGATCGGGTTCTGACTGACTCTAATCGGGGACATCACCCAGACGACACCTATTGAATTTGAGGTAGATAGCACACACCACCCCCTCCCTTGGGTCTAGTTGCAAAATTTCTTTTGTTAGCACGTTTTGTTTTGACTAATTCTGATCGGAGACGTCTCCCGGTAATTCCGGTAATTCCGGTCGGAGTCTCCCAGACGACACCTATTGATTTTTAGGTAGATAGGACACACCCCACGCTGTCCATGGGTCATGAGAAAGCACGATGGTGGTCTATTTGAGAAATTTGTTTTGTTAATACGATAACTCAACGAAATCGTGTCGGATCGATCGAGTTTTGACTAATTCTGATCCGGAACGTCTCCTAAACAACACCTGAATAGAACACACTCTACCATGTTCATGGGTCATCAGAAAGCACAATGGTGGACTATTTGAGAAATTTGTTTGTTAGCACGTTCACTCAATTAAATCGTGTCGGATCGATCGGATTTCGACTGATTCTGGTTAGGGACGTCTACCAGACGACATCTATTGACTTTGAGGTGAATAGGACACACCCCATCCTGTTCATGGGTCATGAGAAAGCACGAGGGTGAATTATTTGAAAAAAGTAAAACTGTCGCATAAGACACATATTCTGCATTTATTGGTGGTTTATTTTTTCTCGGCCATTCAATTTCGAGATAGAGATGTTCTACGTGCGGAAAAGTCCGTTTTAAGGTTTTAAAACGGGCGGTTTGTAAACGGATTTACAATACTCTGTTCGTATGACTATTCAGACATATTTATATTAGTTCATCATTCTTTTTTATGCTCAGGTTAGAATATTGTTCTGCGGATCATTTTGTGTCTCAGTTATCACTCATAACATTTTTAGACAATACTGAAATATGGGAAGTGTTAGATATTAAATGTTGTTTATTCATGCTGTTTTTTCATCAGTGTGAAATATTAAGGATATTTTCCTTTCTAATAAATGTTTTTACGATGAAATACAACAGATTACGTAAGAGACTAATTAAACTACTATACTGTTCCATTTATCGGCAAAATAAGAACGTTTTTTATTTGGCAAATAGCGATGAAATGACTAGTACACCTAGCATCTAGCACAAATGCCTACTAACCTCTATTTGCAGAGTTTGATAATATTTCACTGCAGGGAGAATTGTTGCACCATCTTGTTGAAAAACCTTGCAATTCATCATCATACAATATTCTAGAATATTTGTTCATCATAACCTTGTTTAGCATTTATGGTATCGTGATTCTGTGATTTTATACCACTGCAATGTTAATAGGGGTAAACAATATTCTCCTAACATGCGAGGATTATCTGTAAACCAATGGTAATAGCAGATAATTTTCAAAATTTTATTCAAAAGATCAGCAATATTTAAATTACTTTTGAACAATGACAGTGTACGGGCTTAGAACACCAATAAATTTTCAAAAGACATGTTTTCTTTTAGCCACCTAATTGACAACTATTGTGGCAGATAAAATCACTATGGATCAATAAACCTCCCACTTCCAAAAAATATTCCTACGTAAACCGCAGATACTTTAATTTTTGAAAAACTTGCACATGGAAAACTACGTGAATTTGTCAGAGATATATTTTTCAATAAATGCATGCACCTCTATTGTTACGAACTTAGTGTCTGTTTTAAAATGTATTTTCATTTGGTGTATTTTCTGTTCAGGTGTTATTTACCTTCAAGTCTGGATCTCTCTGTATTAAGCACTAACTTCAGGATATATATTAAAAAAAAAAAATATCTCAATACGTACTATCCAAATAAATTAAATGTCAAAACTTCAACTTTCTCTTCAATAGGTCCAAACTATGATACTTTAAAAAAGCCGCTTTCATTTTTATCCATAAAATAACTCAAAATAGGTCCTAAGTTTATGGAAGAGACTCTCACAAGCGAAATTCAACTGACTGCTGCTAGGGAGCTCTCGACGACACTATTGCATTACGAGTATATTTTTCTTTTGCGTCTTTTGGAGAAGACAATGTCATATTAGTTGTTTACAGTCTGTTCACGGAGAAGGTTCGTGTTATTGCATTAAAAAAAGTTTACAAAAAGAAAGTAGGCATTACTCTGAAAGGAAGAAAAAGAGTTTGCCTACACTTTTTACGACGAGAAAAATGGCAGTCGTCTCAATATTATAAAGAATTTTATGGTATTGTAAAAGTTTTATTTACGTATTTAAATTTTTCTAAATTCTCATTTCATGCATATTTCCACAGCTCGAGTCATTGACGCAGCAGCAAAAAATCATACAATATTATAAAAATTTAAGGAAAAAAACTGAGTGGAAAAAATTGTGAACTGTAAATTGAGTGTTAAAAATTAGTCCTATGTTATTTCTAATATTTCAAAAGTTCTATTTTATTTTATTGACACTACGAAAATCTTTTAATAGCCCATTTTAAATCACGATGAAAATTTTTATTTGCTTTTACAAAATTATAAATCAAAGAAACTGTAGATCCTAAATACATTTTTAGAAAACTGAAACTCAAAATGGGAAGAGGAAACTCGTAGAAGTATGGTTATCGCTGAGGATTAAACAGAGTAAAATAATAGGGGATTGTTACCAAAGGTACTAAGGTTATGAGGTAAAAATTTCAGACTGCTGCCTTTTGCCATCTTTGAAAAAATAGTTAAATTTTTTTAAAACTTCAAGTCACTTTCATGAATATTGAACTTATTTGAGCTATCATAGTCTTCTTCCAGACCGACGAGGTGTTGTAAATACATACCATTACATATGCTTCGGAAATACCTTAAGTCAGTACGGACGTCACAAGGAATTCCGTGTACGATGCAAAATCGGCTTCTACAAGAATTATGTAAATTTACTTGTGGTGTCTAGAACGCCAACTTAACTTAAATTTCATTAAAGTGAATATCTTATAAACGATTTATCCACGCTTACTTTTTAGATTTTTAACAGACAACAGTGAATACTTGAAAACCGAATGATTGTTATGATGACTGTAGCTTGAAACTTTCATATTTGCGTCACTAATTCATTTAATCCACTTTCAATTATTCAAAAGTAACAAGGTGTGTAAAAATTCAGTGTAGTTGTTGAATGTAACAATATTTAACGTTTTAATAAACTACATGAGTAAATAAATATTTTTAAATGTAGTATATTTACATAGTTCATTTAAATTCATAATAACTCATTAATTTTGCTACATTCGTCGAAAAGTCAGGGAGGGACTCATAACATGCGGAATTCGTCACCCGGATGACGTAATACGTCACAATGATAGTCAAATTGTGTGGGCAAACTGGCGTACTATTTAACAGTTGCAATATTTTAAATTAAAAATTAAAATATTTTGCATTATTGGCTTCCTCAGTAACTGTATATTATAACTTTCGGATTATATTCAATAAATGATAAATAGAGCGTCTGCTGATGTCCGTTTCACAACGACACTGCCACCGCATATTACGCAGCAAGTGAAGTGAAGTGAATCTGTCAAAAGTTACCACGCATCTCATTTTAAAGAAAGATCTGCATCTGCAACCACATAAAATTCAGTTGGCACAAGCGTTAAAAGTCCAATTACAATGTCGTACATTTACTAATTGTGTGTTAGAAAAGAAAGAAGGTGATGCTGATTTTTGGATGCTCCCGTATATTTTCTCACTGCAGCAATATTTTCATATAGCCGACCACGACGAAGACGTATTGGTATTGCCTGATCAATAACAGAACCCGTCTCTTGAAATTTCTTGTTTAAGTTACGAACTGTTAACTCTACAGGCGCTTCATTTTGTCCTGATTTTATGCGAATTTTTCTTAATGCAGCTGTAAATGATCGCTCACCTTCATGACACAGTTATACACAAACTATTCATTGTTGAACTGTTAGTCGCGGCATGTTGACGTCGCATGGCTTATAAATGTCAGTCGTTAATTATCGACGCCCTATCTTTGATAAAACACAAATGGCGCTCAATGCAAATCCTATAGTTCCAACTGAGACATCCTATACAAGTGTTTCGTGGTTGGTTCTGTCTCATATCTTAGAAGCGACTAAATGGCTGTCACTAGCACTATTAAGCTTTAACGCATCAATTAAAAAATTTGCCACGTAACATACCCATGCGCTAGTTGTTTAGTTTATAATAATATAGACAAAATTTTCCCCAACGTGGTTGCGAATATTTTGAAATACACATACGTTCTTATATATCTGGTCAGCATATCTGTTTCTCGGTGTAGTTGTATTAGGGAGTTTTCGGTCCATATATATTTTTAAAAACTGAAGTGATGTGGGGTTCCTCAGATTATATAACGGATTATCACTTGACAAAAAGGCTAAAGTGAGGTCACAGAAAAATCTAATGCCATCATTATCATGACTGCTAGACGATGCATGGCTTTTCATTACGAATTAATAATTTGTTCATACACATTACAAAATAGATTATTTCCTCTAATACACATGTCCGCAAATAACCCCGAGTCACTATCAATCCAGTTTACAGTAATTCTTATCCGGATTTTTCGTCTCGTAGCATATTCATTTTCAGGTTACCGCAAAAATAAAAACAGCAATCCTAAAGCACTTCGTGATCCACAAGATCGCGTAAGCAGTGTTGTCTACCTATGTAACGTGCGGTGGTAATGTCGTTGCTATAGAAACAGACATCGGCAGCGTATCGATTGTTAGTTTATCTTAGTTGTGGCTCGCTAGAATAAGATGCTCTAATGATAATATCGTGAAACTTAATATCACTATACAGTCCCATGGTTAACTCTCCTACATGAAGATTTTATTAAGTACCAGAACTAATCGTTACAAATTCTATATACATGGAACGTTATTTTTGTGTCCCCCTCCGGTTTAAAACACAACTAGTTTTAATAATCGTACAATAACAAAGTAAATAAATTGGAACGAAAATTCCATTTGGTTAAACATATTTCATGAATACGTTGCACTAAACCAAAACGCTCTTCACTAAGACATACATTATATGTTTTCAGTAAAATAACATACATTTACTTAGTTACTTACTTATTTACTCTATACTTTTCAGCAACGTTGTCAATAGTTGTTGCAAAAGTCTTGACTAGAATTGATATATTTTCCACAGATTTAATCTCTTTAAATGTCTACCCCGAGCTTGTAATTTCATTGAAAATACAAAAATGTGGTCAAATACAGTCTCGTCAATAATTTGAATAATTATTCCTTTTAATTGTCCCTAAAAGTTTTGTAAAATGTTCCTAAATTATACTTTCTTTTTAGATGTCTTTTTTCAGATATGTAAAAATGTCTTCAGAAGTTATGATCATTATTAGGCACTATCTACAGTAAGAATACTATTTCTTTCCATATTTGGAAGTAGGGAATTTCTAAATAATATTTAGGCTGAGAATACGGTGGGCATTCAAATCAGTTGCTCGACGTAGAGCTAATAAAAGTGCAGCACTTTGATTAACGTTTACAACATGGATGGGTAACCTATCGTATTCTTCTATAGAGCTACCTGTAACAATGTCATTCGTATGGTGGTACGGGGTAGCGTACTGAGCCCAATATTAGGGGTCATACTCTATGGTGTATAGGTTCCAGTGTCAAAGGGCGCCTATACTTGAGCATATGTGCGAACTGACTATTTAATTGGATCTTCTGATAGTGGTTCAGCAACAGTACTAATTTCACTATATTTTTTAAGCCCTTCGATACCCTTAAAGTATAGTTTTATGACGACTATAACATTGTTTGAATCACAATTAAGTCGGAGACGATCAAAGGTCCATTGCCATTGATGAAATATGTGCAGAATTTGCTTGTTTAACATGAAGTGTACCCCAGGGATCAACTTTGAGACTATTACTATTTACCAGTTATACTAACGATATATTTAATGTTACTAGGCACTGTTTCATCCAAGCATTTGCTGATAATATGCAACTGTTTTATTTATTATATCCTAAAAGTGTTCAGGATGCTACTGAAAATGTGAATGAAGATTTACAGCAAGTATATTGAATATTATACCAAGCGTAATTTAAAATTAATATCTGCCAAGTTTGATGTTGTTGTATTTTGTTCTAAGGCATTAAGGCAGTTGAGAACACTTTCAGAAACTTTCGAGTTGTCATCCAAAACCAACCTCTAAATATCCTGGAAAGCACTAAAAACTACGGGCGTCTTTTTTTATCTTTATAGTTTAACAGTTATATCTTCTTCCTCCTCTTCTTCTTCTTCTTAGGGAGAGGTGCCTGCAAGAGAAGAGAAAAGCAACATACGAAAGGTCGTATAGTTCTGCTAAACTGTTATATTCAAAAAACTTCTCAATATTAAAGTACGACACCATTTACACATTCAAAAGTATGGATTTATAAATAATATGATAAATAACATGTTATGACAGCCGCCTGTTATACTTTTTCACAACTTTCCGAAGTTGCCCCTTTAGAGAGCGACGTATCTTTTTTTTTTTTTTCACTATAGATAACTATCAAAATTACAAGAGCTAAAAACGGTACGGAATACATCAGTCTTCCTAATATAAATTTTTTAATAACTCTCATCCCTTTCCTGTCTCCCTAATGTGAGAAAATTACGGAAAAAATGACAAGATATTTTTACATTAGTTGGATGCTCATGTTTAATTTCGTGTCTTCGGCATTCTCCATTTCATATAAAAAAATTAAAATATGAATTTCAGCCTCCACTGTTTTTAAGATCCGGAACGTGTTTTTACTTCAATCTTATTCTCGACTTTCCACTAACTTGAATAATTTTTGTTACTTCATTTTAAAACGCCCTGTATAACGATACTAAGAAGACAATTACTTACTTAATATTATTAAGTAATACGGTTTTATTTGTTACTGGTTTTGCGTTACAATGACAGTATAATATTTATGTGCTCGTATCTCACTGATTCAATTGTTTTGAGGTTTTTTAATTTTTAAAATATGAAATAAACCATACATAAAGTAGTGAATAAAATAATCTCCAGTGTTTCTAAGATGTCTGTATTTCTTTTACAGGAGTTAGTTTGGCTACCTCGCTAGAATTAAGAAGTTACATCTCAGAACATGGCCTACATGGCACCATCACCTTCGCCAAAATCAAAGACGAGATAAAAATAACCACAGACTTGAAACCGACCCTGGAATACCCCAACCAAGTATGGTCCTGGTACGTGACTGAGTTCGCCGTGGATTACACCAATATGGAGAACCGATGCGACAGCGAAAAATTAGGAAAACGGGTCGTTAACTTCGAGAACACGTTCGGCTATTTATTACTACCAGAAAACCAGACCACCGAATATTCCACTAAAGATCTGAGCATCACCGGATCCCTAGGACTCTTCGGAAAATCTATTCTGTTGAGAAATATGGAGACTGGTCAACAGACATGCGCCTCCATTACGATGGTGGACAAGTCTATTGCAAAAAGTGCCGTGGCCAGATTTGCCAGCCCAATCGCTGGTAACATTTATTTCAGCTGGTTCTCATCCGAAGACGATCATAGCGACATGTTAATTACGACTGATTTATATCACGTATATAATAAAGAAAATTTCGATACGTCCCAGGAATTTACAGAGCATCAGTGGAAAATATACGTGACGGATGTTCTGGAATCCGACAATGACAGACACCTCGACAATTGTGACGTGCTACAACTCATTTTCGATCCCGACGATAAAGGCGTGGGCAAAGGTATCGGAGACATCGACGGGAGGTTAGGAAAGATAAAAGTTTCGACGGATTATCACAAGTACAAGTATAAGCATTTATACAGGGACAACATGCTTACTCTCCTACCCGATTTGGGTGGTCCTCAGAGAAGACTTTACGTGGTGCTCTCTGAAAGTAAGCACCCTGATGTGTTCCTGGGGTGTGCAAAAATCACGTACGACCATCCAATATATTCTAGGTAAGGATATAACATTAAACAAAATGTAATACGTTTGATTTTATTAAAGATAGAAATTAAATATTGAAATTAAATTTAGAAATTTGAAAATGGGACATAATACAGAGAGAGCCAGAGTGATTTCAGCATGTGTTCCTTACGCCTTATGCTACCTACTAACATTTTTAAGGCATACAGTTGAGAACAATTATTTAGACTGATAGATAAGAAACTGTAAATCTGAACTGAAATAACAAAGTTCACAAAAAAAAATCTAAAGACACGCTTTACTTTCAATGCTAATAACACCATTAGCATTCATTATTTTACTTCAGAATCTTGGCTAGGAATATATCAGTCATATTTTGAATGCGTATGATAAAGTTTAAGATTAATTACCTTTCTTTAAGGAATCGAGTAACATTTTTTGACGAATAATGGGAAAACTACACTTTTTTTTAATAAAGTCGTTAATAAATCAGTACCATTTTCATGAAAAATATATTTAAAAATAACAACACAAGGCCCGGTAAGCGCAATTTATATTAATAACACAGTTAAGGACAACTGAAGTAACATCAGCAATATTTCTTTAGAAAACGGAAAGGAGGCAAAGATGGAGGGAGAGCACGATTGGGAGAATATGGAGGGGAATGGGAAGGAAATGAGGGCGACGTATATGATAGCTGTAAAGGGGAAGGAGTAGGAGGGAAAGGGAGCGAGTAGTGGAAATAGAAGGAGAAATAAGTGCATGTGAAACTGAACACACTTTATTATATTTTCATTTCTTAATCCACACTACACAAATATATGCACTTATTAGTGCAAGTTTAGGGAATACTTTATTCACGAATAGCAGAAATCAGCAACAAAATCAGCAACAAAATTTCATAATTAAAGTACTACTTGCGTTTGTTCTATCTAGCGTTTCAGACGAATTTTCTTATCCGATCATCCTGTTGATACTATTCCAGGTTAATAAGTAATAAATGTACCCCACTGAGTAGCATATTGATATCTACTAGTAAATATTCTTATATAAAAGGGATATAATTTTTATTGAAAAAAGAAATTTTAGTGCGGTAGTAACGATGTCACATGTAACTACGTATTCAATGAAATTGGTTACCTTTCTGTAACATGAATATGTTACCAATTCATAGATAATAAGTAATGAACGATCGATATTAAGATATGCGTATGTTACTTCGTTTACTGAATTGCCATGAAATACAAAGGTACAATGCATACCAATTCAAAGTAATTTCTGAGTGATTTTTGAGTATATTTATGTTCATTTTATACTCAAATATATTTTACGTATACTGTGAGTCCCAAAAGTTATATAGAAATTCGATGAAATTGGTAGTTCTCTTTTTGAAAATCATTCAAACATGTCGAAAAATAAAATTCCACTTTAAAAGCTGTACTTTAATTTTTTTGAGTCGTATTTTTAAATGTTATGATGACATTGATATTTTCTTTTACGAAAAAGCCTCATTTTTTATTGCTCCATTTGAAATCCCTCTTCTTTCTTTATACATAGTAAAAGGAAATGGTTACCTGGATTTTTTTAAATAATAATTCAACAAGTTTAATGAATATGTAATGATTATTGAAATTTAAATCAAAAACTGAAGAGTGTTTAATTTCAATAACGTGTTTTATTTCCTATTGATTAAAAATTATCTTACTCACAAAAATTCTATCCCTTATTTTATTTTATTGTACATAAAAAAAATTACAGTCAAAAATGTTTGATGATCTTCGTTAAAAAATATCAATGACGTCATAATTTTTAAAAATATGGCTCGAAAAAAACAGTACCAGTTTATATATATATATATATATATATATATATATATATATATATATATATATATATATATATATATATATATATATATATACAGGGTGACCACGAGATGACGCTCGCCCCTGTATCTTCTTGGTCTTTCAAGATATAAATCTCAAATTTGGACACGTCAAATAACGGCTAAATATGGATTAATTTTACCGATTTATCTATTTCTCTCGCTACCGGTTTCGCCGGAAATGATGCCAACTTTGGATTTTTAAATAGAATACCCTGTATATTTTTACATTTTTGGATTCAGGAGGTCATTTTGCATACAACTACGGCATATTGAGATAAGAATATTAATGACTAACATTTTTATGAGCAAATTTTATTTTTCATCTATGCGGCCGTCACCCCAAAAAAATGTTTTGTTTTGCTTCAATAAATAATCAGAAAATACAATTATGACATTATGCCATATGACATTTGTGTTATAGGCTCCTAAACATTGAAATAAAAATAAAAAAATTAAATGTAATAAAATGCTTTATTGAAATAATGTAATGAGCTACCATGATGCCATTTAAAAGTAATGAGTTATTCTGGAAAAACGATTTCCGAAATGTTTAGGAGCCTATATATATATATATATATATATATATATATATATATATATATATATATATATATATATATATATATATATATATATATATATATATATATATATCTTTTTGGACTCACTATATAGAGCAAAAAACTTTCTATTTCCTAAAATAATTTTTTTTTCAATGTTACATTTATTCCTATGCCCTACATTTTCTCAGAAATGTAGGGCATCTTCTTCAAAACAATCTTCTTCACACAATCTTCTTTCTTATCAGATAGTTTATTTTTTAGAATTAGCAGAAAATAGTCTTAAAAAATCTATGACTTTGAAAATCACTTATACAGCAATCCCCTTTACTAAGACACTTTTATTTATTTTCAATGTTGTACCAAATCAGCTTTTGACAGATTCTTTTGTAACCCGCTGGCGCTGTTCTAATTATAGTACCTTTCATGGGTTCAATTTTAGAAGTATATTGCCATCACGACTTAAACTGTCTTGGTGTATTATCTTTTTTGTTCATGCTATTAAGAACAGATAAAGAATACTTCATATAGTTACTATTTTAAAATAATTTTATATAAACATTATTCTTAAATCTTCTCCTTAGTATTCTGCCATAATGGTGTCATCGAAGTATCTATATAATATATGTATGTACATAGTAAGATGCACTCCTTAAATAGATTATGTTTGTTAAGTAACCAGTGGTGTACAAATTTCGCACAAGGATATATAATACATAAAAAATATAAACATTCTTTTAGAGCCGTGCACTTGACCTTGTGACTGCTATCACAAATAAATTGAAGGTAGCAAACTACTAAGCGCCATTTGTATCACGTCCACCGGTCACGCACATTACTTGAAAATAATTTCAAATCTTACAAATTACAGGGTGATAATCCAGTCAGGAGGGATAAAGGGAGACATCAGGATGACGCAAAATGCCCGATTCGAACCAACATTCCTCAACTTTAACCTCACAACAGCTAGGGGAGATCTTGAAACCCGCATAGTGTACAGTTCAACCGTCGCCGGTTATAAAATCCACGAACTTCCCATGAAGCCTGCCAGATCCGTTGGTCAGAACGAAAATTCGTGTTTGACCACCAAGTATGTGTACAATCCCCTGAAGAAGGACATGAGTAGTTCACCTCCCAACGGTAAATCTCTATTACGTCTTCTAACTATTTAATTTCATTATTTCACTTAAGTTAGGTAAATAACGGCATTCCGTGGAATAATGGTGCTGTTATTTCACTGGATGTATTATAAGGGTAGAATGTTTTGTTTGCCCTCCACTGGCAAACGGCAGCTGTTGGTGAACAGTCGTGAATACGGAAGTTTATTACAAATTAAATCAAATGTGAATATTGTTATTTTTTTTGTTGGTGATTGAAAAGTGCACCACGTAGTAAAAGTTTAGGAACACTTTTATTGGCCATTCCTGACTCACTCAATAACTCTACCTGCCTTGTCATAAATCGCTTGGTATCTGCTCTAGTCGCATATATTTTTAGTCTGATAATAATTGTTTGAATTTACAAGTTAAAGTTTTATATTATAAAACGATTAGTTTTAATGAAAGTTTAAATATAATAAGCTCATCTACAAAGGATAACCTGTTTTCATTGACACGAAACTCCTTCGTAGATCTTATTAACTATATCCTTTTTCTTAGGATTTGGCACTCAAGACCAATACGCTATAGGAGACTTGTCCGGTAAATTGTTGGGTAGAAATAACGCTAGTATACTGGTACAAGGAGGCCAAGAACTTAATGGTACCTATTGGGATGTATTCCTGCCTCTAATTGGACGATACTCTATAGTACATAGGTCTTTGGTCATTTATAAGTAAGTATTTATAGATTATTTAGGATATTTCTGTTAACACACCCATTTCAGATAATTTCATGATAAATTAAAATTGTATTACAGTATGAAATATCGCTGATATTATTATTTAGCACCCTTCTTTGATATACTTTGCTATTCTACATCCCCATAAACAAATTGGTGGAACTAAGCGTAATTCGAGGCCTAATGACTTAAGTTTTATCTATTTGGAACATTGTAGTATTTATTTCACAAGGTAAAGTTCTAGATACTGTTGAAACTGTGTGAGAATGTAAAAGAACCAACGAATAAGAAGTACAGATTTTTCGTTTCACCTAACGCGTCTTTTAACAGTACAGTACCAAGTTTTATTATGTACAGCTAACGCAACAAAAAAGTTTGTAATCTAAAATGTAATTCCTGAATATTTAATTTTTAACAATGTAGTGATCAACTAATATATTTATTAGAATTGTTATGCATATAACATTGTATGATTGTATGATAACAATGTATTGATTGAAATAAATATTCTACGCCTATCGCGAATCTTACCAACGACTCTGAACCCAATGATGTTATCGCTACTCTTAGCAACCGAAACAACCACTGGAGGAGAGTTCATATTCAGAGTTCATAATCTTATTTACTGGAATGCTTTTTCTCATAAGCGTCGCACCGGGGTATTTATCTATTGTTTGGACGTACGATGTCTGATAAATAATACGGTGAATAATTTTATTATGAACAAAGTAATAAACTTACTTCAAATTTGAACTAATTACCTTCAAAGTACTGTCCTTTACTGGCGATGCAATTATTTCAACGTTGTTTCCATGATTGGAAGCATTCCTGGAAGGCTTCTTTCGGAGGGTCCTGCAGCTGCTCGGTCGTGGTACTCTCAATATCGGGAATGATGTCAAAATGTTTTCCTATTAGCATGGTGTTGATTATGGGAAAGAGCCAGAAGTCGCATGGTGCTATATCGAGAGAGTAATGCGGATGTGAGCAGACAAGAATCTTTTTTCAACCAAGAAGTCATGGATAAGAAGCGAGGTGTGGCACGGCGTGTTGTCGTGATGAAAGAGGAAGCCCATTGGCCCATTTTTCTAATCTCCTTTCCGTACATCGTTCTCCCGAATAGTCAATCGCCTGTTTGAACATATCACTTTTTTCGCTATTGTAATGTTTTCGTTTGTTTTTGAAATCGAAGGACGTCTCGGCCATAGCTCGTCCTCAACCGACTCGTTTCCGCTTTCAAATCACTCATACTTGCAAATAGTCTTCAGAGTCACCACATTATCACCATACACTGATTTCAACATTTCATGAGATTTTTTGGCACTTTTTAGCAACTTAAAACAAAACTTAATGTTAGTGCGAAGTCCATGATGCGCGACAGACACGGTAAACAGGTCCTCACTCTTCCGACTCTGGGAGCTAATTGATAAATTATAACTTGTCCAAACTTGACACTGGCTATCTCAAAGGATCAGGCTAATCGAACGCATTATTACACACAGATGTAGCGTCAACAGTTTCTGCCATAAAAATTTGTTCACCATGTTTTTTTGATTAGCCCTCGTATTTACCTAGAGTAATTATTAAGTCTATGACAATCATGTAATATCAAATTTAAGAACAAAAACTTACATCATGATTAAAATTTATTTAAAAACTTAAGACAATAATGAAATAAAGTACTGTAGATTATAAGGATCATGTGAGGAAATATTTCCTTTAATATCCCTATAACTTTGTTTATATTATTAATAATTAGTATATTAATGTATATATTGAATAGGAAGGTAAGGGACTTGAATAGACTCTCAAGAGGGCTGGCTGAGGAGGGACTCCTATGGATGCCCTCTGACAGTACGGGTGTCCCCTTCCTGTTTGACAAGAAATATAAGATCACCCTCACCAGTAAGACCGACTGGATGGAGGGTCGAGCTGGATTGCCGCTCAATGGAGACATCTGGTACACGGATGGAGCCAAGAGTGGGAACAGAGCGGGTGCGGGAGTGTATAGGCGACGCGACGGGATAGGTAAAACCTTCCCCTTGGGCAAATATACTACCGCACTCCAGGCCGAGCTAGTTGGAATTACATACGGTTTTCTGGGGGCCGACCAAAATCGGACCCAGGAGAAGGTATGTATCTGCTCGGATAGCAGGGCGGCGTTGGCAGCCCTGAATTCAGTAACGACAAAGTCGAAGCTGGTCTATAATTGCTATGAAGCATTGAACCACTTGGCAGGGAAGGGACCGATGGAACTCTTATGGATACCTGGGCATAATGGCATTAAGAGAAATCTAATTGCAGATGACCTTGCCAGACTAGGGACCAGGGAAAACCTCTATGGATCAGAACCTGCAGTGGGAATAAGTCGGAATCTGATCAGAGACCGCATCAATGGCTGGGCAAGAGACCAGCACAATAAAAGATGGAGAGGAGTAACGGGCTGTCGAATAACCAAACTCTTCATCGAATACTCAGAGATTGAGAAATGGGCCCAAGAATTCATTAAATTGAACAGGCACAAAGCCAGAACCCTGGTGGGAATCATAACGGGCCACCATAGTAGCCTGAATGCATATAAGCATAAGCTGAGGCTGACTGATAGCCCGGCCTGCAGATACTGTAAAGAAGACGAGGAAACCTCGATTCATCTTCTTTACACCTGCCCCGCACTGGAGGAGAAGAGCTATATTATATTAGGGACCCCTGTTATCCTAGAGGAGGCGAGACTTAAGGCGGGGGACGTCCCTAAATTGCTCCTTTTATGGGATAGCAATTTTGGATAATGACCCGGATAAGAGGGGATCGCCAAGGGACTACCTATGCGATCAGTGGCTGATGAGGCCCAAACCTATATAATATAATAATAATAATATTAATGTATTATATTATTTTACGCACTTTCTATGCCATCAACAATCCTTTTTGTTGTACTCATTTACTAAATATTCCATAAACAGATGACACGTGGTCTAATCAGGTACACCTCATATTATACTATTACCTTTTCAGAAATACACAGTACCCAACATCAAATATCATAGCAGAGCCATGGATATGCGGAGGGGTAACCCTATACGAATCTAATTTTCGCTATCAAAAACAGATCTTCACCGCCCAGGTCCTCTTCAGATATCCTACGGTGGGACGGTTGTTAATGAGACAGGCGAAGGACGAACCTTGGGCCGACACCACTATCATGATCGAGTATCTGGTGCACGCTGATGGATCAGCATTGAATAATTCTGCAGAACACAGATGGGGCATCCACAAAGATCCGCCAGGAAAGGATTTTTACAGTTGGACAGGAAGGTGTCTAAGTGCTGGCAGAACATTTAATCCATACCAGGTAAAGAATTTTTATCTACGAGGGTTAGTCAACTGTAAACCGGAATTTTTATTTTAACGCTCGTTGGGTAAGGGACTGGCACGCTGTCTTGATAATATATATAATATATATATATATATATATATATATATATATATATATATATATATATATATATATATATATATATATATGTAGGGATGTGAGGAGGAGGGGACTTCATCGGCGTGGCTCGCCAAGGCGGATTAACTGTCAGTAGCATCATGCCTGAGCAAGATGTATATACATACATACGTCTGTTTTATTACCAAATTTTTGACGCGGAAGGGCGTAAAACCGGCTGAAATTTTGTGTCGATTGACTGCACAGTTTGCCGACAAAACCTCTTCAAAGACTCAAGTCTGTGACATGCATAACAAATTTGGCATATCCTGAAAAAACCCACATGGAAAATCCAAAACTCGTTCTTCTACGAACAAAGTTCTTGCCACTGTTTTTTGGGATTGCAGAGGGGTACTGCTCATTGATTTCCTTCATGAGCGGCGTACAGTTAACGCCACCTACTACTGCCAGCTCCTTGATGGAGCAGAACTGGGTATTCGGCGGAAAAGACGAGATACGCCTATCCGAAGTGTGATTCTTCTTGGCGACAACGCTCGGCCACATGCAGCTGCTGTGACCCGAGAAAAACTAGAAAGAATCCATTGGGAAACACTTAAACGTCCGTCCTTTAACCAGGATTTGTCACCATGTGAGAATCACATGTTTGGGCCACTCAAAGAGCTTGTAGGACGCCGTTTTGATGACGGCCAAGACGTGAAAGCGTTTGTGCAAAATTGCTTAGAGGCACGACTAACTTCATTTTTCGATAACGGCATTAAAAACTTCCAATCGTTAGGAAAATTGTATTGATAAAAGAGGAAACTATGTAGAAAAATATGACGTATTCAAAAATGTTCTTACCTTGACAATAAATTTATTTAAACAAAATTCGGGTTTATAATTGACCTATCCTCGTACAACCATATACCGAAACATTAAAAATTATTTCGCCAAAAGTGATTATAAAATGAAAAACATCCGTCTAGGCTTATATCAACTTTTTTAAATAATTGTTCACAGAAGTAAAATAGTTCATTACAATTTTAGGTTGACGTAGATGATGCTTCGCCAGCGGATAAATGTAATATGGACCACATTGGACTATGCAGAGTTGGAGACCTATCCGCGCGTCACGGCACTCTCGAGATATCTGGAAAAATAGCCAACAGCGACAAAATATCCAGAAAAATGTGGACGGATCCACTTTTACCCCTCACCGGCCACCATAATGTGTTAGGAAAATCTTTCGTCTTGTTTGACGATCATGGCCCGAAGGCAAGAGGAAAACGGTTAGCTTGCTCGATGTAAGTAAATTCTAGCATACTTTGGAAATATGATATAAAAATAGGAATATCTCTGCCTGTGACAGATTAATTGATATCATTATATAATCTATCAATATAATAACTCATCTATGTATGCGTTTGTACGTATGCATCTACAGTGGACCCCCGGTAATCCGGCCCCCGGCTAATCCGGCGCCCCCTGTAATCCGACATATCTATTATTATTGAATACATATCTTTTTGATAATCTTCGCTAATGTAGATAATGCATGATTGAACAGGTTACAACTTGTACGCGCCAATACTATTGTGCTCGACGCGTAGGTATTGTTTTGATTCTGATTGCTTAGTTTGAATTTGACTACATGTGATAGCGGTGCGGCCTAGCGTGCGTTCATTGTGTATTACGTATACGTACCTAGTACATAATGTCGTCACAAGCCCAGAAGCGAAAGCACAAAACACTGACAATTAAAGAAAAATGTGATATTTTAGACCGCTTAAATCGTAATGAATCTTTCAGTAGTTTAGCAAGTGAATACGGCGTAGGCCGATCTACAATTTATGGCATTAAAAAAAATCACAAGAAGATTAAAAACTTCAACTACTGACTGTGGGCCAGGCAAGAGGCAGACACTCAAGAAAGCTGAACATCGAGAAGTGAAAGAAGCTTTGTATATGTGGTTTCTTCAGGAAAGAAATAGACATGCGCCCATTTCGGGACCCATGTTGGCCATGAAATCTAAGTTTTTTTATAAGGAAATAATAAAAAAAGATGATTTTGTGGCTAGCAAGGGATGGCTAGGACGTTTCAAAAGTCGTCATGGCATACGTTTAATGACTATTAAAGGAGAGAAACTTTCTAATGATGCCACCTGCATAGAGCCATTTAAATTAAGATTTTTGCAAAAGGTGAAAGATTTAAATCTTAACCCGTCACAGGTGTACAATGCAGACGAATCAGGGCTTTTTTGGCATGTGATACCAAACAAAACTTTCGTTTCCTATAACGAAAAATCCGTACCTGGACGAAAAGTAAGTAAAGAGCGTGTAACCATACTACCATGTGCTAATGCTGCGGGTACACACGCGCTAAAGATGGTGGTCGTTGGAAAATCTAATAAACCACGTGCATTCAAAAACATTGAATTACCTGTACACTATTATGGTCAAGAAAGTGCGTGGATGATAAAAGACCTTTTCAAAAAATGGTTTGATGAATGCTTCGCACCAGAAGTTAGAAAATGCTTGAAAGATCATAATTTTGTGATTTGTCGGGTTACAAGGTACTCTTTTGTAAAAAATTCCAGTCTTAGGCAATACTCTATAATCCGACAAATTCGATAGTTCGACACTGACCTGCAAAACGTTTGCCGGATTACCGGGGGTCCACTGTATTTGTATAACATATTTTTTATTATGGGTAGGGCAATCTGAAGCACGGTAATTTCCTATATAAATTACAGGTGATATCCATGTATCCCAGGATAAGTTTTATTGAGATTATAAAATAGAAGTATAGATACGAAAAGTGCATAAACCTGCGTTACATGATACTGAATCTTAAGTTAATATGAAATGTCAGTTTTTTGCCCATTCTACAAGTACTTAATACAACCTACGTATTAGTACTTAATACTAATCTACCAACTTTCAACTCTATGTTGTGAATTAGCGCCTTTTATTTCTAGAACAATACCAAATATACGAATATTTAGCGGTATTCAATGTTAAATTATTTTGTTTAGCATAATTATGTATTAAGTTAAAATCCTGACTGGTATGTTCCACAATAAGTTTGACTTGACTGAAGGGTTAAATGAATGTAATAATCATGTATCATCATCATCATCAGCAAAAACTTGAATTTTGGTGTACTTAACGCACTGGAATGTCAGCTGTCTATTAGAAATTATATACGCCCCACAACAGAGCCCTGTGGAACACCACGTATTAAACCTGAAGAGCGAGAATATTTGGCATTAATGCATATCACTTGGGTGCGTTTACTTAAGTATGAAGAAAATAAACTGTGATTACGATATCATCAAAACCAATTAACTTCAATTTCGAATATAATAATAGTACGTGATCGATCATATCAAATATTTAAAAGAAAAACCACAATTATTCATGTGTATGCATCACTATTGTCTAGCGAATAGCTGCCAGATTTTCTATCGATCGTTAACTCTGTTAATTACTTTATAACATCATTTCCAAAAAAGTAATTCATGTGACTTGGAAATTTTATATTATTTTCTCTCTATGTTCTCTATGTTCTCGTGTGATTTTTATAAAATATTATCATCAATAAATCCATTGTCACTGGAGTTGATTAAATCAATTTGAAGATGCTACTTTATTTGTGGCCTTTATATTATAAAATTTGCAACTCATATTGTAAATTATGAGTTAATACAAAATTAACCATTCAATTGAGTTCATTACAAGTATACTACTTACATTTTCTATAAGTAACTAACTTGTAAATGTGAAAACTGACAGAGGGGTTCTCACTCAGTCGATGGTGGAGACGGCTTGATTAGGTCTGATAATTTCCTTGCGTCCAATTTATCATTTAATCTATGTAATTAAAAGACATGGATTATATGTCGATATGACAAACATGCCTCTTATTTTATGAGGAAATCACGCGTCTAATCGATTGCCGTAGCAAGTGAAGCCACGCCGAAGATAATTTCTTGATTAAGATGAATAGACAGGACAATGTGTAGAGTCTAGGTCGAAAACTGCTCTGTTTTCTATATTACAAACTCTATAAAGTTACAATGGTGAACTGTCTCAATTAAAAAATATAAGAATGTATATTACCCACTAATCTAATAAATATTCCCCACATATAATCCGTTTATTAATGGTGTACCCCAAAGATACATTTTAGAGCCCTTCACGTTCTGCATTGAAGCCCAGATTTTTTTCTCGTTAAATTTTGCAAACATTCATACAGCCAATCATATAATAAATAGGGAATTGATTAAATGCTTTTCTAAGTACTCGATAAGTATAGTCGATTCGAATCTGAGGTTTAATAACTGTACTCAGAAGCACGTAAATGTCATTTGTTGCAAGTACCGCAATGAGATGAGACTTCAATATATTTATTAACCAATTTAATATATTACCAAATCCAAGCCTTGATATTCCATAAGTAAATACTCTGAAAACAATTTATATAAAACACATTAATCCGGCAAGGTACGGTATTTAAAAATACGCATTTCAAACAAAACAGTGCACTTCTAAAAGTGGGAACCTATACCAAAATTGACAGGAATGCTCTCCGCAGTTTATGGACGTTTTGACCAATAGCCTTGCAGACTTCAGAGAGATACGAAGCGACCAAGCGCTGATCTCTGTTGGTACGCGCTGAATTTCAGATCTGAATATACACTATAAGTCGAAAGTAATTTTATTTGCATACAAAGTTAGTAGACGTGATGTTAATAATTGGTAAACATTAGTTTAAACAATACTACGATCAGACTTACGAAAAAAATTAGGTGTCTACATTTATAGTCATCTATGTTTTCGTGGATACGTAAACTGTTTTTTAAAACTTGCAGTTAGATACATGTTGCAAATTCTATTTACATGTACGCATTGACTTTAATATCACCTTTTCAAAATATCTCATCCATGCACTGATTATAATAACCACTTTTTAACAATTATTTAAATAGGAACAAACACGCATTTGAAAGTATTTAGGGTAATTAAAAAGTCATTATAAAACCGTTACATTCCATTAACTTGGACTGGAAGTGTTCACTCTTCTATTTGCTCTTTTACATGTTTCAAATTGTTTCATACACCGAAAGCAATGCGCAACATATTTGTAATACTTATTGTTGAATATTCCTGTTATTCCTAACGATGGTATTTAATAAAACTAATACTCCCTAAAATACTGACTTTAACGACTTTATATTTCAGAATTGGAGGAGTCTATAGAAGGAAGGCAGTAGCAAAAGACTGGTTCCCTAATGGATCTCAAGCCTCCGTCAAAGGAAAAATAGAGTTTCTTCAACAGACTGAATATGATATTACGGATATTGAAGTGGCCTTGGAAGGCTTGCTTGACAATAGCGGATACCATGTCCATATGGTAAGTAACTTGATAATAATGGTCTCCAATGGCTATTAAAAATCGAATACATTTTGTAGAAAAATATACAATTAAAGACACTCTTTCGAACTACTGTAAAACTTTAAAAGAATTATTGCCATCTAATTAAGTCACAATTATACCAGGTTGTCCCGGAACTGCAATCACGATTTCATCTTTATTAGGTACCTATCATCAGTGCATGTATACCGGACTATGCCTGGTGGTGTCTATGTAATTTACGGGAAGATATGCTGCTTCACATTTCTAGCGATTACTTCGTCGAAAGCAGGTTTTCACGTGACACCACGTAAGGGGATAATGATTATTTAAAAGAATTATTGCCATCTATTTAATACTCAGTTAATAATTCTTTTAAATCATTACTCCCGCACGTGGTGTAAAGTGAAATCCTGGGTGGATGAAGTAATATGTGTTAGAAATGTAAAGTCATTTAACAGACAGATGGCGTTTGTCAATTTCTACTGTAGGACTGTTTGAAGGGATGAAATTGCCCTCCACAGTTGAATACGTCAAGGTATCTTTAATACCTTGCATCTCCCGATGATACGCCTTGGTCGCAGAATCGCGCATTGAGAAACTTGTTATTCTTCGATGTTCGTGGAAAACTGCTCTCTTATTCTCTTAAAAAAAAACGTATCCTCCATTATTTTCCATACGTTTCTGGGATCTACGCCTAACTGAACTAACTACCCTTCTAAGTGTGTTGGTATTTATAACGCCTAAAATGTCCCTAACTTAGGCTTTTAAAATATCAACAGTTTCTACCGAAGACTTTTTTTTTAATATGTTGAAAATGTTAAGAATAATTTTACAATTAGCAAAATTATTAAAGCTCATGAAAGCTCAAAAACAGTCCAATTTACCATTAGTAAACAGCATTTTAGGTACGTTTCAAATATGAAACGCATCTGAATAAGAAACTAATTTGTCTCTTTACAAAAAAATTCAGTTTCTCCATAGCCTATTATGTTTATTTAATAATGGACAGTTTTTCTCAAATCTCTTAAAAACAGGCCTATGATACGTTTTTAGAAAACTCTTTTTAAGAGTACATTAAAAATCGAAAAATCAAATATGGTTGCTATAAGAAACACAAATGTTTGCTATGGTATCTCAAAAACTAAATACTTCAGAAGACTCGCTGTTACACCAAAATGTTGGTCTTCAAAAAGTGCCTTAATTTAAAAATCTAGAACCTGCCCGATGAAGTATTACTTAGTTACCACCAAAAATAAAAATCACAAAAATTTGGTTTTTTTTTGAAAATTCTCAAATGTGGTTTTGGTCAGTTGTGAATTCTTAACGAATTTGTCATCAGCACAAGATTTACCGAAACTCATATAATTTCTCCGACTTTATAGTTCTTATAGTTCCCGAGATCCCAATAGTGAGCAGCGAAATTGCGACAAGCTGTATTTCCATTTATCAGGATTTGATAATATGCTATAAATAAAATTATTTGTTTAGAAGAAACTTAACACTGACTTAGTTTTCTAGAAAATACCAAAACACTATATACTACACTCGACGCGCGTTTCGCCAACAGTATTGGCATCATCTAAAGATGATTAAAACTAATCGGTTTAAATGATCTCTAGATGATGTCAACTTTATTGATGAAACACGTGTCGGGTGTAGTGTGTAGTGTTTTGGTGTTTTGTAGAAAACTAAGTCAGTGTTATCTTCACACCAATGGTTCCAGCCTATTCCAGTAATAGGAGAAACTTATTTGTTGGTTTACCATATCCAAAATCTGCATTTATTTGTCATAAACATAATCCATTACCGATAAATAAATCATTCTCTCAGTGTACATAATGCTTGACGTCGGATCTAATCGGAAACTAAGAAGAAAACCGCAAATGATCCCGCACATTTCTTATGGGAAGTGGCCCTCGCTGAATTTCATTCAAATTTCAGTGTATTATAGTTCTGAGGATGCCGATCAAATCTCAGTGACCACGAAGCTTCAAAATCATTATATTTTCATCTAGAGCACTTTAAATGATCGTCAATGTTTGAGTCTGGAATACTGTATTTACGAGTATGTATGAGAAGTTTTCACTCTTTTGTGTCATTTATATTTGTGTTTGGGTCTTCCTCCTGGCATACTAATAAAGAGTGACTACAAAAAACTTCGTTTAACTGGAACTATTATCAGGACTGATATTATCTTATTACTGTAGTCCTCTTTTTAATTAGTAATTTCTCTTTTTAGTTATCATCGTTTTTTGCATTACCCAGAACTAACGACGTGGACGTTGCGTAGATTTAGTCTATTTCGGGTGCTTGATTCACATGAGTCCCCTTGCCTTTCACATGCGGGGTGCTCTATTGACGTGAGTGCAATTTCCTATCACGTATGGGGTGTTTCATTCACTTGAGTCCCCTTACCTCTCACTTATGAGGTGTTTGATTCACGTGAGTCCCCTTGCCGTTCACGTACGGGGTGCTTGATTCACGTGAACCCTTGTGCTTCTCTCGTATGAGGTGCTTGTTTAACGTAGCCAATTAACGGTGTTCTTCAATATATCTGAACTTCCAGATGCTTTTGCACTTCCAGATTTACATGTCCGAAATATTTTGATTTGGGTTCAGAAACTAAAGCATAATGTTCTTCGATAACAATTTTTTGATAGCAGTTATTCCTTTTTTTTTCTTGGACCAAGGTTTTGTCCCTCCACCGATCAAAATAAATTGCCTGCACTTCTAGCATATGGTTACCAAATTTGTTTGTTAGATTAGCGTGACTTTTGATTCTTTCTCTGCGTGTCTTAAAATATAAATCACGTGCAACGTACGACGCACTTGCCCTTAAGACTGAGACAAAGACGAGTGTCGGTTTAGGCAATAGACAGTACTGTTTATGACCACTGGCGCCGTAATTATAAATATATGTTTACTTATTTATGATACAGATGCACTAAAAATTGTTTTAAATAATTAATAAATGTCCAAAATTTAATTTATTGGCACATAGTAACAAAAAATTAAAATAAAAAAAAATTTAAATTTAAAATGATTTCGGCAGCCGAAGATATTATTTTTGGGAACTCAAATTTTTTTCATTGATTCTAACATGTAATAGTATCTTATCTGTATAACCGCTTATCTTAAGGATACAGGGTTACTAAGTTTCAAAAGTTAAATAGTTCACTCCGCCCTAATGTACAGGGTCCTTTCATGCACTAATTTCAATTATTTTAGGCCCCCGTGGAGGAAAACCTCCAATTCCCCTGCCAAGAGACAGCTGTTTACGGTCACTGGAACCCGCTCAACGTTGATCCGACCTCCTCGCCTCGTGGTTACCAGGGAACGCCCGATCAGTACGAAATGGGTGACCTCAGCGGAAAATTCGGTGGCTTAGATAATCACACCATCTATAAAGCAGGACACAATGATACACTGCTCACTCTGTTTGGTCCACGAAGTATCCTTGGGCGATCGATTGTTATACACAAAAAGGTAAACGCATTCACGCTCGTTATTGCTAAATACTAAATTCATATTTTTAGGACAAAACAAGATGGGCGTGTTCGACTATCGAAAGAGGGTACAGTCCTTCTGAGGCCAGAGAGTTGAGAGCTATTGCTTCTTTTCATAATCCAATAGGTCACGCATTTGGTTATATGAAAATGGTAAGGATATATTGTATTGATTTATACCAGACACTTATGGGTTATTAAAAGGGTCTTTCAATAAGGACGCTCGAAATGTATTAGGGTCGCTGGCGAACATCTAAACGACGTTATCTTCCATACATAATGCCATAAAACATTCTTTCAAATAAAAAAAAATGAGTGGATATCTCCCACAACTTGTTTTATTTACGTTTAAGAATCGAACGTCCTTATTGAAAGACCCTTTATATCATGCAATTATACAGCTATTAAAAAAAAAAAAATAAAAGAATTACACATTCGAAAAATATTTTTTCGTTTTTTCTATATTGATTATTTTTCCGAAAAGGATTATTTTAAAAGATAAGATATTTAGTTTAAAAGGCACATTCTTTAATCGAAATTTTAAATATTTAAAAGCTAATTTTATTGGAACACGCTGTAAATTCTCATTTTATTAGCTATTCCATGATGAATTCCATGATTTTAGCAATCTATAACACTTGTGATCTAACTGAATGAATAACAGGCATTAAGCTGTGAGATTGTAGGAAGGCTTTATTTGAACATTATTATTTATTTAACTAATAATATACTCTAAAACTTGAAGCGACAATATCCCTTACTTTTGTTAATATTATTTTTGGAGGTTATCAATTTTATGTAACTGTTGCATATACCTTATTCTTGAAAGAACTCCACAGAAAAAGGAACTCTAGCAACAACGTACTGCCTGGTAATCTAGGCAGCTACTCCATAGAACATCTTCATCCAGTCCATTTATTAGCAAAGGTTTTGTTTAAATACCCTCTCATAATTACAGCCAGTACGGTTGACTTTGGTGGATTGGGTATAAGTTTGCAAGAACAGGCACAACTTCATTTTACATATTGTTCAGCTGTCAATTATCATCGATAAGGATTCAATACGATTGGATCAATAATGTATTTGCCGACGATAGCTGTCTAAACTATACTTCACAAAATACCTCATTTCTTTTAAACTTGTGCATTATTTCACAGTTCACAGAAATTAACTCTATCGTCATGTTATCAGAATAACGTTCAAAAATAAAATGAAGATACTTCAAAATAGTTGTATGGTTAACGTTACCTTCTAGGGCAATATGGCGTGACCTTGATATTGTTTTTTCCTTGATACTACTACTACTACTATACTAAACGAAACCTATATTCTTTCTATATTTCGTATTGTTTTCGAATAAATTTAGTTTTCTATTCAATGGTTTAACTTATCTAAGTCCTCTGAACTGTATGTGCACTTTAAATATGGCCCCTCGTGAGATTTTGAGTAAATCAGGACATTTTTGATTACAAACACATCAACATTCAATTCTACACTATTTTTTACACTACGACTTGTGACTTTCATTTGTACTTGTACAACATATTTGTAAAAATGTTGTAGATACGTCTTAAAATTCACGAACAAGCACTATAGAAAAATCGTTTTGGTTTAACAATTTCTCAGCATCACTCGCTACACGATAAAAACACAATTTTCTAAAGTTTTATTATTAGATACATACATACATATTATAAAATTCATCATTATTCACATTCAACTGTTCCCTATAATATAGTTCAACTTCTATTTTATGTATGTAGAAACTTAGATAATCGAACATTTCTGTTTTTTTTTTGTTTGAAGTCCGTTTTCCCTGAAACCAATTTCTTTCTATACATAAAACTCGAGTTCAAAAAAATCTCATTGAGGAAAATCACCCATATAAATAGTATCAATTTTAAGTAACGCAAATAAATTGAAAAGAAAATTACGAAAATCTGCAAAAAAAAAAGAGCGAACACCTGATCAATGGATATAAAGATATTCCTATACGAAATTGATTATAAGAATATTGACGACGTTATAAAAAATTATAATTATCCTCCAAATATGTATTCACACCTCAATAATGCATCAGTATAGAGTCAGTTCAGTCTCATTAACATTATCGACTTATCGGTGAAAATATTCACACATATCCGTACAAAATTAAATCAGCATACCATAGACATAAGAAGCAACAGCCCGATAACAATCGACTTATATTTTAGCGTCAACTTATACACAGAGACGGCAGCGCCAGCGACACCACTATCGAAGTAAAACTCAGACATCCAGGTGAAAATGACCGGAACGTGGTATGCACTTCTCTTTACTCTCGATGAAAAAAGATTACCAAATTATCAACTAGTGATAATCGAAATCAATAAATACTGAATTTATCTCTCTTATCAATTTCCAGACAAGAGACCATAACTGGGCCATTTACGTCAATCCAGTGGGTGTTGATGCTACGGTGAAGACTCTGGCAACCAGGTGTGTAGCTGGAGGTTACATATGGAACCCATTTTTCACACAACTAGCAGATCCTCTTAATGTAAGCGATTAAAAATAAAATTAGCAAATTTAATATATTGAATTGCGATGAAGGAACATTAACTCTGACCTATTGACTAGGCTCAATAATGTAAACAAATGTTATTATAAGTTATTGAAATATCACAAATAGATTGCTCCAAATTCAGACATTTCTATTTACAGGAAGAACTATATCGTCAAGAATGCGGTCCGGAAAACCCGCTGAGATGTCACGTAGGTGATTTATCAGCCCGCCTTGGCACCATCGATATCGGTGTAAAAAGAAAAGTATTCACAGATTCCAATTTTCCATTAGAAGGGGATGTCACGGCCATAGGAAGGTCGATAGTAATACTGACACCTAACAGGGGAGGTGACAGATTCGCCTGTGCTAATATAGAGCCCGATTATGATTTAATCAAGTACGCTAATATAGAAAAACCACCAAGATTTGTAGTGTAAGTATTAAATGAGGTGGTTCATTTAGGGATTGACTTCAGTTCGTAATTATTTTATCTCTGGAATTAGTTCAGTTCCCGAGCATAATAAAAACAGTACTTCTAATATCTTAAGATTCCTAACAATTGGTCTATTTTAAAATACGACATTCGTTAAATATGTTCGTTTTCCAAAAATTATATTTCCCGATTTTGAAGATTCATAAGAGAGTTTTATAATTAACCTTATGTGTTGAGTATGACAAATTATTGGCTTGTATACATTGCACACATATTGCAGAGTATTGCTGAATTAATTTAGTATAGTATGGATATTATCGGTACATATATTATTATTTATTATAATAACATCGAATTATTATTCAACATCTTTTTCAGATGTAAGGATGTATTATAGAGAATTTAACGTCGAATATAGTTTATTAGCCTACTAACACTAACTGAGTTTTCGACAAAACACCAAAACACTATACACTACACTCGACATGCGTTTCGCCAACAAAGTTGACATCATCTGGAGATGATTAAAACTCAGTTATCATCTCCAGATCAGCTTTAATCGTCTCCAGATGATGCCAACTTTGTTGGCGAAACGCGCGTCGAGTGTAGTGTATAGTGTTTTGATGTTTTGTGGAAAACTCAGTTGGTGTTATCTTCACGCAAAAGGTTCCAACCTACTTCAGGATATTAGCCTACTAGTAAATGTAGTCTCTTAAATGGCATCAACAAATATGGATGTTGCCATTTAAAAAACTCTCAATAACTCCAATAATGATGACGTCAAAAAATATACATCTACTAAAAAGGGCGCATCTAAAATATGAAATAGATCTTTCTGGGCATTTTTGTCTTACTTGTCTGGTAACGTTTTTATCGAATTTGTTCCAACGTTTTCGTGCGTACTGTATGATACAAAGAAAACTTGCATGAAAGGGCATGACTCGAAAATTTTCAATCGCTTTCAATATATAAATATATTTTATTAGATAATTTAAAATGTTCTTTTTCAATATGATAACGACTACTTTGGCAAATATATTCAATCATTTGTAATAGTGTAAAATTATCATTATATGAGTATGTATTTCAAAATTGATTAGTTGAAAAATTATTGTAATTGAAAAATTTGTAGAATGATGCTGCATCCCAATTTGATAATTAATCTGAATTTCAGAGCTCAATTTATTGAGGATGTCAGAGCGGTCATGGGAATCCCAGAATGGTTCTTGACTGTAGACAGTAGAAAAACAAAAAATCTGCACAACAACGCCTGTGTTCAACTTCTGTTGCATTTCAAAGGTCCCATTGCAAGTAAGCTCGAACAGGATTTCAGTAGACTTTTGTCTGCCGGACGATTAGAGGCTCCCAGTCTGTATATACCAGGCTTCATCAACGAAAAGAGGAAATCCAAGATATCTTACAAGCAATGCGGCGTAAGAGATCCAAATGAGAAAAGTAAGATATTTACCATAATTCTTAGAAATAAATAACCAAAGGTCTATTGTGAAAGTCAAAATTGATCTGAGGTATAATTTGTTCTTCATTTGATAATTGTTTATTTTGTTTTAGGTAAGAGAAGAAGTAGTTTCTTATTTGGTACTAGTGGGTGTGAGAAGCTATTTACGACTGATGTATTAATAGTTTTTATGTTAGTAACTTATTTCTTTTATTAATGGAATTATGATTTAAAATTGTATAAATTATAATTTAAAAAAAAAGGTATTTTATAATAATTATAGTGTATATAGGTTGTAAAATGTATTTATTAAATTGTCAAATTGATTTATGGAACAATAAATAATTTTAATTAAATTATAAGTTTCACGTAACCCTTACCATTAATTTTCTTGTCTTCTGTAACATCAATTTTAACTGTGTTATATATACGCCTACAATAAATATATTACAATTATTTATGCGTTAATTAAAGATTATTTGCTAGGTTTTTAACATTATTAACTTGAAGAACTATTTAACACATTTAAATGTAAATTATGTCAAGCCGATGAACACGACTACTCTAGACATCAGATCATAAGAATCAGATTGATAATTTATATGTAAATAAGGGAGTTGGGCTTTAGGGCTTGCCACCATTGTTCTTCATAAACTGTAAAAGCACTATTTTATTTCCATTGTTCATTGTATATAATAACTCCCTCAGGGGATATTTTTTCAACTGCCTGGAAAAATGCACAAGGTATTCCAATATTCAAAAGTAGAAATAGAAATTTGGAAAGTAACCTATTAAAGTATATCTATTTTATCAGTCTTCGGTCAGTTATTTGAGGCTATAGTATTTCATTATTTATTTTTTAGAACAATAAATATTATCAACGAACATCAGAACAATGTTACTAATTTAATACCACTTGTACAGATTATCAATGATGGACTGTGTAATGGAGCGTACGTTGATGTGTATACCAATTTTTCAAAAGCTCTTAATAAAATGCATTATAATATTCTAAAGATAGAAAATATTTGTATTCGCGGTAATCTACTATGGATTATATCTTACACTTTAAATAGATTACATTGTGTCAAAATTAATAATTGTTTATCCTCATTTGTTAGAATAACATCTGGTGTACCCCAGGGGTCACTCTTATGACCTCTTCTATTTTCGTTGTTTCTATACGATATTGACAGTTGCTTTATGAATTGTGATTACTGTCTGTATATCGATAATTTAAAGTTCTATAAATGAATAAATAGTTTATCTGACAATGTTAAATTACAAGATAATGCAAGACCTACTGTAATATAAACGCTTTTTTAAACATTACGAGTCACAAAATCTTTTACTAATCCCAAATCAATAATATTAGATATATAATTCCTTGGCTTCAGCCATCTTGAATGTGCTTCAGTAATTTGGAATCCTTCTTATATTGAATATACAGAAAGATTGGAAATAAATCAAATTAAATTTGTACTCTTTTAATTACAAATTTAATAGAAGTATCCATTACGCTTCTTATGAAGATATCATAACGCATTCTAAAATTTTTATTTTTTTTTGCCATAGAGCTAAAGCAGGATATATTCCTGCTTCGTCATGAAATATTGAATAAAAAAATTCATTCCATTTTCCTTACTAAAAATCTTGTTCTTAATGTAAACCAGTATGTCACCCGTAGTTGTAAATTGTTTTATTTAGGGCTATGTAACACCAATTATACTAGGAAATCTACGATTTATTTTATGCAAAAAAATATATTGAATATTTTAATAATATTGATATTTTTAATTTGACTTGACGTCAAGCTATTTTGGCATTTCTTACTACATAATTAACTTTCCCGTTTTTCTTTTTCTTATTTTTTTCTTTTTTTAACGTTGTGTTTCCTATAAATTTAAGTTTTAACATATGTACATGAAGCTCCATTTATATACTGTATATTGTTTAGTATTTGTTACGTTATAATTATTTGAAATCAATTTAATTTTCTTATATCGTTAATGTTAATAAGATTGATCGGATGTATTGGATATACACTAAAACCGTTATAACTTTACCACTACGTCACAAGCGATATTCGTATGAACTAAGATGAAAAATCAAAGTCAATTTAGTGACTGTTTACGTAATTTAAATTTACCGCCTTTACAATCAACTGTATTACCGGCACTAAAGGAAGCTAGAAAACGACTTTTAAATAAGTTATCACTGCAACAAACCGTATAATCCATGGGCTCAAACGTAAAAAATACTTGCAAAAATTATGTGGAAAACAGAATTTGCCAAAAATGAAACGAGGTTAGCAGTCAGATGTCAAAGAACTATAAATATCTGTAAAAAATTATCTACTGCGTTAGTCAATAGAATATATTTGTTTCATATTTTTAATCTAATACGTATGTTACTATTTGTCTTCTCACCGGTCACCGTGAAAATATGAAAACAGTTTTCGGTGATATATTGAGCTCATCTCCGATGACCGAAGATACACATAACATCACCTGCCTCTTGTTTACCTATTGTAGCAAATGCGCCCATAGGGATAGCGGGTTGTCTGTGTTATTACCGTATGGTAGAGACGCGTAGTGACAAACTTTTTAGTTTAACAAAACAGTTTTAGTTTATATGACGTAGACTAAATATAAAACATTTAATAGAAATTCAAAATTACACATTCCTTTATCATCCATTAAAAATAAAATTCCATGTTCACAAACATCCTAAGTATATAAATATAATTAAAAATACAGACAATATGTTTTAGGCATATTCAGATTAATACTATGGGTTTTTTCAAACTTTACTAACTCACGTTTGAAATATTTCAAGTTATTTGTTTCTTTACTAGATTTTCTATTAGGAAAATTATGAGGTATTGGTATTATAAAAATGTATGAGATTTCACAAATCGTCAAAGTAAAATTAGTTCCAGGAATACATACTGGTTTCGTGGACATACCCCCTTAATGATTATATTTCAATGATGTTGGCTACACTGAATACAACTAACCATTACACGGACCTGCGCATTGATAAAACTAACGGGTAATGGTTGCTGAGGTACTACGACTTCAGTTACTAGTTTCCTGTCATTTCAGTATATTTTGTTGTGTTAAGACCATTTATTTATTATCAATATGTATGAACAAGACGAAGGTAAGATACGCTTAATATAATAATTATAATTAATGTAAAATTTAAAGGGGTATGAAATATTTCACAATACTAATTTCTAAGATGTTAACGAAGTTTGTATTTATTTACATTCAGATCAATTCGATGATGAAGATTCCGAAGAAATCAGTGCGGAACTGTGGCAGGAAGCTTGCTGGATCGTTATTAACGCTTATTTTGATGAGAAGGGCTTGGTACGACAACAACTGGACAGCTTCGATGAGTTCATTCAAATGTCTGTACAGAGAATCGTTGAAGACTCACCTCAGATTGATCTACAAGCTGAAGCACAACACACTTCTGGAGAAATTGAAAATCCACCAAGATATCTATTAAAATTTGAACAAATTTACTTATCAAAGCCTACACATTGGGAAAAAGATGGTGCGCCTTCTCCTATGATGCCAAACGAAGCTAGGTTAAGAAATTTAACATATTCTGCTCCTTTGTATGTCGATATCACAAAAACAATTGTCAAGGAAGGAGAAGATCCTATCGAAACACAACATCAGAAAACTTTTATCGGTAAATGATTATATTAAAATTCTTTTAATTGATTCATGGTATTTTTAAATTTTAGGTAAAATTCCTATTATGTTACGTTCTACATACTGTCTTCTAAGTGGATTAACAGATCGTGATTTGACTGAATTGAATGAATGCCCTTTGGATCCTGGTGGTTATTTCATTATTAATGGTTCAGAAAAAGTATTAATTGCTCAGGAAAAAATGGCTACCAATACTGTATATGTGTTTTCAATGAAGGATGGAAAATATGCTTACAAATCTGAAATTCGTTCTTGCCTGGAACACAGTTCGAGGCCAACCTCCACTTTGTGGGTGAATATGATGGCGAGAGGTGGTCAGGCTATAAAAAAAGCAGCAATCGGTCAACGAATCATTGCCATTTTGCCATATATTAAACAAGAAATTCCCATCATGATTGTATTCAGAGCTTTAGGTTTTGTGGCCGATCGTGACATTCTAGAACACATTATCTATGATTTTGACGATCCAGAATTGATGGAAATGGTGAAGCCATCTCTTGACGAAGCTTTTGTAATTCAGGAACAGAATGTTGCACTAAATTTTATTGGCGCGAGAGGTGCTAGACCGGGTGTGACAAAGGAGAAACGTATTAAATATGCAAGGGAAATTCTGCAGAAAGAAATGTTACCCCATGTTGGTGTATCTGACTTTTGTGAAACAAAAAAGGCTTACTTCTTAGGGTGAGTAATTTCCCTGTAACTGTAATACAGATATAGGTAATATAAATTATAGTTCATAGTCAAAAATATATAAATTATTAACAAAATAAAACAGTTCATTCTAAAGGGCTTTAAAAAATGCAATTCACTGTTCTATTATTGAATAAAACTCTTACACATTTTTGCAAAAATTATTTACTATGGAATATATTTAGTAATTTTGATATCAAATACAAATAGTATATAGGGTGTAAAAAGTATAACTGCCATTCTGTTAATAGTTGATACCTTGGGCCTGAACAAACAAAAAATTGTTATACAAAATGGGTTTTCACTCAATTCAATCTCACTCGGCATTAAATTCGAACCAGTTCTGCCCACCCTTTCTGCCCATATTTCACTTTTCGTACAGCACTGTATATTGATCACGGTATGTGATGTGCCTAATGTGAAACATTGCTTTCCAGTGGCACATAGTATTTGATGCATGGATTTGCACATTACTAAATTTTGTTTAGTTGATCTGTTCAAGGTTAAAGCTACAAATTTGCTGCCCTATGTTAATTACAAGGGAAACTAATTTCCTGTTACACAGCATTATATACATATAATTTTCAAAAGTACTTTAATGTTTTCAGAAATTTGAAAGAAAGTTTAAATAAAGAAAATAAACATTAACATTTTTGAATTCTTATTAAAAATCGTACTATTATTTTTAATGTTAAGGCAAAAATCATTGCTTAATATGTATATAACCCACTAATTGTCTGTAGAAAATATTTCTTTAAAAAATTTTGTATAAAAGAAAAATTGAATTATGTTTACTTGTAATTCTTATAAATATCACTTTAATTAACAACATTTTAATTACATTTCATCAGTATTTATATTAATACTATATTTTAGATACATGGTACACAGGCTTCTATTAGCAGCATTAGGTAGAAGGGAATTGGATGACAGAGATCACTACGGGAATAAACGATTAGACTTAGCTGGACCACTTCTAGCTTTCCTTTTCAGAGGGTAATGAAGATAGTTTATAAGTTTCCCCTAATATTTCACATTGCCCATATTTTTAGATTATTCAAAAACTTAATGAAAGAAGTCAGAATGTATGCACAGAAGTTCATCGATAGAGGCAAAGATTTCAACTTGGATCTAGCCATAAAAACAAAACTTATCACCGACGGTTTGCGATACTCCTTAGCTACAGGTAATTGGGGCGACCAGAAGAAGGCCCATCAGGCCAGAGCTGGAGTATCACAAGTATTAAACAGACTAACTTTCGCCTCAACTTTATCTCATTTACGTCGCGTCAATTCCCCTATCGGTAGAGATGGGAAACTCGCAAAGCCTCGTCAGTTGCACAACACCCTGTGGGGCATGATTTGTCCCGCAGAAACCCCGGAGGGTGCCGCCGTAGGTCTTGTGAAAAACCTCGCACTTATGGCCTACATTTCGGTAGGATCGCAACCGTCTCCCATATTGGAGTTCTTGGAGGAGTGGTCGATGGAGAATTTGGAAGAAATTGCCCCCTCTGCAATAGCTAATGCTACGAAAATATTTGTCAATGGATGTTGGGTATTTAAGACCTCAACATTTTAATTTCTTAAATTAATGCCTTGGCTATTTTAGGTTGGTATTCATAGAGACCCAGAACAACTCATGGCGACTCTACGTAAGCTTCGACGTCAGATGGACATCATAGTTTCAGAAGTGTCAATGATTAGAGATATTCGTGATAGGGAAATTAGAATATACACAGATGCTGGACGGATCTGTAGGCCATTACTTATCGTAGAAAACGGTCAATTGTTGTTAAAGAAGAGACATATCGACATGTTAAAAGAAAGAGAATATAATAATTATGGTTGGCAGGTACTTGTAGCTTCAGGTATGTTTTATTAGACCGTAATGTATGAAAATAAACAAAATTATTACAAAAAAAAAAAACACTTCCTCTCGCATTTTAAAACACAGGCTTGATACTGTTGGCTTCAAATTGCTAGCATGTTTAAAAGTGGTTAAGGGCTTGTATTTTTGACTGCGCTGCACTGTTTTAATGTGATATTAATATAAACAATGTTAATACTGTTAACATTAACGATGAGACATTAACAACATGAGATTAAAACTAGCCCTGAAAATCATATTACATATTTCTGTCGTGCAGCTACACTATTTTTATTATGTAGCGAGTTTACAGGCTACATAATAAACACCATATCTTTTCTTAAACATAACTTGTAGAATGATAAATAAATACGCATATCCACATTTTATGTTTTTGTATTAGAAATTATGATAAACAATGGAACACAATGATTTTTGCAAATATGCATTTAATGCTGTAAATAATGGAATTTTAAGTGGGATATCCCGTACATTTTAAGTTTATTGTTGCGACAATTGACCCTAAAGCCGGGTCATTACTATGTTATGCTAGGAAATATCCTGAAACCCTGTATAATTAACTGATGTTTTTTAAATATACATTTCTGTGAAACATCTCTTTCTGAACATAATATTCAACATTACAACTGCAATATAATATGCAACTTTTAGGGAATTGCCACAATTTTATGTAAAAATGGGGAAAATATACCTACATATTTGCACATTGACCTGATATTGACATATCGCGATATACATAGAGCAATGTTCCAAATGAAGTATTTATTATTTAAAAAATATATAACTTAAGAAAAGATAATGACAGTTACTTGTAAAATAGTACGAAACGGCGATATTTCACTAGATCAAGACTATGGAGTTTTCGTTTATTAATGATGTTATTTGACATTGCAATTTTCCTTCATTTACACAATTAAAAGCACTGTTAAATAATTAGTTGTATGAAATTAATACTGACCAAATTAGTGGGCCATAAGAAGTTTCATAAGAATTTATCTTAGCATATAATACATTTTTAAAAACAACAAAAATAACACGTGGAAAAGAAAGAAAATACATATTTTTTTTTATTATTACAATTAAGATAACTTACACAAAGTTATAATAATTCTGTTTTTGAAAGGAAATAAAATGCGCTGAATTATTCTTCTCCGTCCTATATTCCCACCACTCTACCTTGTGTTGTTGACTATATTATAGTGATTAGCCGCACGCCCCACTCCTTTTTGTGCTTATTAGAGTTCACTCATTAATTCCCCTTGATTGGGTGATTCCCCTAGTAGTCTGCCTCTTTTTATATACTTTCTATATAAGATTTTAAAAGTATAAATAATACCTTTAAATATGCGGTATTTATTTTTAGGCGTCGTAGAATATATAGATACGCTAGAAGAAGAGACAGTCATGATCGCCATGAATCCCGAGGATTTGCGACAGGAAAAAGAATACGCCTACTGTACAACATACACCCATTGCGAAATCCATCCCGCCATGATTTTAGGTGTTTGCGCGTCCATTATTCCGTTCCCCGATCACAACCAAAGTCCCAGAAACACTTATCAAAGTGCTATGGGTAAACAAGCTATGGGCGTCTATATTACCAACTTCCACGTTCGGATGGACACTTTAGCCCATGTACTATATTATCCACACAAACCTCTAGTAACCACTCGATCTATGGAGTATCTACGGTTCAGAGAACTACCGGCTGGTATAAACAGTATTGTTGCTATTGCTTGCTATACCGGATACAACCAAGAAGATTCTGTCATTTTGAATGCTTCGGCTGTTGAAAGGGGATTTTTCAGGTAGTGTTTTCCACACATATCTTTTTCTATTTTGGTATAAATTAATTTCATTTGCAGATCTGTGTTTTATCGTTCTTACAAAGACGCTGAATCGAAACGAATAGGTGATCAGGAGGAACAATTCGAGAAACCAACTAGACAAACATGTCAGGGAATGAGAAACGCTCTGTACGACAAACTTGACGATGATGGAATCATATCTCCTGGTATCCGTGTGTCTGGTGATGATGTTGTCATAGGGAAAACTATGACTTTGCCAGAAAACGATGATGAGGTAAGTGTTGATGTCAAAATATTAGTATATATTTACTACAATTATTGACTATGGTTATTTCAATTTTAAGCCATTTATTTTAATATCCTTGACGTACAAAATTTTAACTCACTTGGTAGTAAGGTAGTGCTTAACATAATATAATGCTGAAGTGTTTATGTAGAGTTACTACAGAGGACTGTACATATTCGTTGACTCTCAAGCAGCCCTGATTTGAATTCCCTGGAATTATTTATTTACAGTAATTTGAAACATAAATTTGTCAAGATCTGGTCAATTTAGATGAATTGAGAATACCAATATAGAAAAATATCAATGTACTCATGGAATGACCCCAGTGATGACTATTAATACCCAACTTCCCTTTCAATAAGAATTCATTTTATTTTGAAGATGCAATATTTATGTAATTAACAATGGCAGGTTGATAAAAAGTTTGTTTTAGTCATATTTTAAGACTGTAAATGCCCATAGAAACTTATTCACTTGAACAATAATTGGTTGTTTTTTAACCCCACGTTGATTCGGCATAATAAATGAACACTTTGCAACACAAAAATATTCATTTAAAAATGCCCTGTACACTACTAAACAGGTTTAACAACTACTACGAAAGTCGATCGATCGATCGGAGACGCTGATTTATCAATACAGAGTGTTTTATGAGTTAGCAGTAGATTTCTTTACTTTGTATTTCTAGTAATCCTCAAGATTCCTTTAAAATTCTTCACATATTTGTTTAAATATGAGTTTTCTTCGTCATATACGTTTCAAACGTATATTTCGTCATTAAACTAATACATTTATATGTCTTGACTTGCAGCTAGATGGAACAACGAAGAGGTTCACCAAACGTGACGCTTCTACATTTTTGCGTAACAGTGAAACCGGAGTTGTGGATCAAGTCATGTTAACGCTAAATTCGGAAGGTTACAAGTTCTGTAAGATCAGGGTGAGGTCGGTTCGAATCCCACAAATTGGTGACAAGTTCGCATCGAGGCACGGACAAAAGGGTACCTGCGGTATCCAGTACCGACAAGAGGTGAGTTTCTTGTTTTTTAATTATCTTCCTAGTTTTATTAAAACATCAAAGGTGGATTTAATAGTAATAAATACATCTCAAGTGTTAATTGTATGTCATATTTTTGCCATGATTTTAAAATAATTTTTTACTCTATGGTAGTTCATAATTCACAACGGAATTTAGTAAAACAACTACTAAGTTTTATACCACTATATTTACACAGAAACGTGACTGCAGTTTCGACAATTTTATATCATTTTCAAAACGATGATTCAACTAAGAATGTGAGAAGAAAGAAACTAAATCACTATTTCTTTTATATATGCCATAAAATGTGAATTTTCATAAATACATTTAAAGCACTCTCTATCAAAACTTTATCACTGTCAAACACATGCCAATTTTTCTAATAAAGAAAATATGTAAATTATAGTTTGAGATACATCTGACTATTTATCAAAAATATTTTATTTTCCAACATAAAAAATGCATTTCTTATCTTATGCATTATAGTGAGTTACTGGTTATTGATGATTTAATATGTGGCGAGTGTAGCGGAATTTTACCTGTTAAAAATACTCCTTGCCAAATTCCATTGAAACAATGATATGTCAAGCCAAGCTTATCATTGAAAGTTTTGAAAAAAAAATAATTTTCGACATTTTTCTTTTTAGTATTATAATAAATCCCTGGATAAAATTATCCATTTTTCTTGTTAACTGGTATCTGGTATATACCTGTACGCATTCAGTATAGTTTTTTCAAGTCTCGCAGCAGCTGTAATTGATAATTGCGGCTTGTGTGGGTAACTAACTAAGAATACTGCTTTATACATTTTTGAGTGCATAACAATACAACACACATATACATATACAGATGTGATGTACAATTTGTATAATGGATCTTTGCGTGTGTATCAATTTAGTGACGACGCATGGGTCACATGCACCACTCGCAATTGTTACCAATATGCCACAATTACCAGCACATATGCCTAGCGATATATTTCAATCAACTATGTACGGCATATACAGTTAATAATTTGTCGAACAAAATGTAATTATGAAGTCATGTCTTAGCTTTATTGTATAATTTGATTCATTTATGTCTCAATATTTTTGTAAAATTTATTTCATTTTTGTTTCATTTATTTTGATTTTCATTGAATTTATTTCATGTATTTTGATGGAAATATAATTTCCATTGAATATTTTTGTGGAGAACCTTGTCATAGGTAGACAGATTTGTATTGTACTAACTGTTACCCTAAAATGTGTTTTCGGCACGACACTGTTCAAGAATGTCAATTGATTGATTCATACGATTGTTATCTGTGACGCACACGCAAAGAACCATTATACAAAGCATGTATACAGATGTAGACTAGTCGAAAAGAATTTTCTTTTAATAAATGTATGAACTTGATGAACATAACATATCTAGTTTAAATGCATTTTAATGTCCCTAAAGTTTAGAGATCAAGTCAATTACAGATCACCAATCAAGGAGATTGGCGATGTTCATATTGACGCTAACTGCTACTAAACAAAATTTGTTTTAATAAAATAAAAATCAATTTTCATAACTTATGTATTTTCTATGTGTGACGTTTTCAATCAATTTGGATCTCTCTGTATTACAAAAAATATATATAAATAATTGACACACTTCTATATAACTATAAACAGCGCCGAAGGCAATTATGTAGGACTAACATAACCCTACTTTTCAGGACATGATATTTAGCTGTGAAGGTATCACCCCAGACATCATCATTAACCCGCACGCCATCCCCTCCCGTATGACAATTGGTCACTTGATCGAGTGCATCCAAGGAAAAGTATCATCAAACAAGGGCGAGATCGGCGACGCGACGCCCTTCAACGACGCCGTTAACGTACAAAAAATTTCGACCCTCCTCCAAGAGTACGGCTACCAGCTCAGAGGCAACGAAGTGATGTACAACGGCCACACTGGTAGAAAGATAAATGCCCAGATCTTCTTAGGGCCCACCTACTATCAAAGATTGAAGCACATGGTAGACGATAAGATCCACTCGAGGGCCAGGGGCCCCGTGCAAATCCTCGTGCGACAGCCTATGGAGGGTCGTGCTAGAGATGGAGGATTGCGTTTCGGCGAGATGGAGCGCGACTGTCAAATATCCCATGGCGCGGCTCAATTCTTGAGGGAGAGGTTATTCGAGGTTTCCGATCCGTACAGGATACATGTCTGTAACTTCTGCGGGCTTATAGCCATAGCGAATATGAGGAATAATACGTTTGAATGTAAAGGATGTAAGAACAAGACGCAGATATCTCAGGTTAGGTTGCCTTACGCGGCGAAGTTGTTGTTCCAGGAATTGATGTCTATGAATATTGCGCCGCGATTGATGGTTTTGTAAATTTTCTGTTAGAATAATTAGATTACCTTTTCAGTACTATAAGATTTTATTTTAATATTACTACTTTAAGTTAAGAAAGTTAACTGATGTAATTTATATCAATAAATAATTTAGTAAAATATGAGGCATTTGATTTAGTATGTGGAAGTGGTAATATTTGCTGTGATATAATCATATCACACTAAAAAAACCATTTTTTTTTAAGTTTGCAATGCAGAATTTCAGAAATTATGTGCATAATTATTATTACATATAAAGCACGACGCAAGCTTTCAATTCTCTATCGACTGTGTGCTGTGATTATAATCATTCGCATGTGCTGGATTGAAGTTTTATGAACGCTTTGGTCATTCAGATATGAATTACTGTATCAGCCTAGTAAATAGCCTTATGGTAAATTTTAAAAGTAGAGTATGTATTACAATTTTTAATTTATAAGGTGATGCAGATTCACTTGGCCACCAAACAAAGTTACTAATTGTTTAATCAGCTAAATTTTCGTGTATGTGGCAATGAAACATTTTGGAAAATTCATTAAAAGCAACTCTTAAATCAGAATGTGATTGTTTATGGTAGTCATAGGTAAATGAAAAATGAGACATATATTACAATGTGTACATTTAAGTACCATCGAGAAATAATGTAATGCAATAGTTTGAATATATTTACCTGAAATATAGACATTATATTAATTTTTGAATTAATCATGTTTTGGTCTAAATTAAATCATTGTTGTCTATATTTCAAGAGAACGTATCAAGTGTTTCATTACATTCTTTCTCAGTGATACATACACATGTGCATATGAAATAAACAGTTTTAAAACCTTAAAACGGACTTTTCCGCGCGTAGAACATCTCTATCGCGAAATTGAGTGGCCGCGAAAAAATAAACCAACACATAAATACAGAATATGTGTTCTACGCGACAGTTTTACTTTTTTCAATTTTTCTCAAATAGTACACCATCGTGTTTTCTCATGACCCATGGACAGGGTAGGGTATGTCCTATCCACCTCAAAATCAATAGATATCGTCTGGTAGATGTCCCTAATCAGAATCAGTTGAAACCCGATCGATCCAACACGATTTAGTTGAGTTATCGTGTTAACAAAAAACATTTCTCAAATAGTCCACCATCGTGCTTTCTCATGACCCATGGACAGGGTGGGGTGTGTCCTATCCACCTCAAAATCAATAGGTGTCGTCTGAGAGATGTCCCCAATCAGAATCAGTCAAAACCCGATTGATCTGACACAATTTAGTTAAGTTATCGTGCTGACAAGAATAAATGCTGATGACAATGACACACACACAAACTGCCACTACTAACTGAGTTTTCCACAAAACACTATACTCGACGCGCGTTTCGCCAACAAAGTTGGCATCATCTGGAGATGATTAAAACTCACTACTAGAGTTTTAATCATTTCCAGATGATGCCAACTTTGTTGGCGAAACGCGCGTCGAGTATAGTGTTTTGGTGTTTTGTGGAAAACTCAGTTAGTGGTGTCTTCACACCAAAGGTTCCAACCTACTCCAGGAACACATAAAATGGTTGAAAACCATTTTTTTTTGTCTTTAGGCCGAAAAGTAAACCTAGAAAAAAAAAGATTTTTCTAGGGTTTTTCTAAAAAAAAAAAGTAAAATGGAATCCTCTTTACAGCTCAATACAGAAATTTTTTCCTTGCCCAAATAGTTATGTGCACTAAGACCCGCAAATTTCAAAACAATGATTACAGAATGATTATTCATTGTAGCTATTGAGATAAAGATCAGACTTTGAGCCAGATCACCAAATTGTAAAAATTTTAATGTATTATATTCAATGTTACATTTTTAGTTTTATGTCTGTACTTATATCTTATGTATACAAGCTGCTAAATTTAGTACTATAATGGGATTTCATAATATCCTCTCTCCGAAGTAGCATCAATGCTGCAATATATTAAACAGCGTGTTGTTTAATTTCACTATGTAGCAGAAAATAGTAATTTCATAACACAAGAATGTTCACAAGAAGACATAACCATAACACAAGCAGACAATTTTTTCTGAACTGAAATAAGAACAGTAGCAACTTTTTTATTTAGGTATTTAATTATCATGTTTTTTTGTCTGATAAATTCATCATTTTCAAACTTTTTGACTTATGTAATATAGGTTAATAAATCTCTAGACCTGCAGATATTGAGACTACTGATACAGTTAATTCTTAATTAATACATACATATTTGGCAATAGAGCTGACATGTACATTACAATTCTTAAATACTTTCATAATTATTTTAGATTTCACAAAAATGTATTGCCCAACGTCCTCCTTGGTAGGTACAAAGTGAGGTTCCAATTTGAGTAAATACATTGCAACTCTGCCTCTATTGAACTCTCTCTTGAATTCGAACATTCTCTATCCTACTAATTGTAAGTGTTTAAGTTAAGTTACAGAAAATTCTGACTATTGAATTCTTGGGTACAGCATGTGGTGGGTATATATTTTCAGTTATAGGAGTTTGAGTTAAGAAGTAACTATTACTTAGCCTTCCATTATGTGTAGATGTAAATATTTTTTATAATCTACCATACTTAGAATTGTTTAAACATTTTAGTTGTGTACATATATCATGCATATATTTATGTAGATTTGAACTTACCTTAATGCAACCTCAAGCCTCAGAATGAAATTTCCAGAATTTCCTTTCTTCTAATATAATTTGTTTTAATATGTTTACACTACATTTGTATACATACGCTAAATAATACACTACACATCTTTATAAGACACTAAAAATCTATGAACATTAAACATAATTATGTTTAAGTAACTGTTTTCTGCAAATAAATCCACCACTCAATACAATTAATCGCACAAAAAACGCATATCGAAGCCACACCATTTTTCTTCAATTTCATGTAAAACAAGAGAATCGACAAATGAAACTGAAATACTAGCTTTTTGAACACCAGTACGAAAACTCCATTCTACAAATAGGAGTGCGCGTAAACTTCTCACTGTCATCATATTCTTGACAATATTAAATTGAATATAGCCAATGATTGACGATCCAGTGAAATTCAACCAATTGCAAGAGACTGATATTAAGGTTGCTTTGGTTCTCAATAAATAGTGTAAATAGTATTTACATCATTAGCCAATAGACAATAGATATTTTAAAATGCTTGTATTTCATTGGTTGTTGTGGTGAAAAATTATATTATATGTACAAATGAATGTAGTTTATATGTTTAGATTTTAAAATAAATAATTTGTGGTAGTGTCGGATTGCTAGTATATATTTCAATCTTATTACAGTATATTGGATCATTTTTCTTTTAACAAAATAGCATGCATTCCCAATAGAATACAGAAACTGAAATTATATAAACATGTTTAAAAAAACATTGTTAAATAAAATCAAAAAGAATTAAGTACCTAATACTGATAAAGGCGATAATCAAATCAAATTATTAAATTAAAAAATTACTAAATCTTTTTTAATTAAATAAAAATGTTCAAAACTGATCTCGTCGTCTATGATAATGAAAATGTATATTTTATATCAAAATAAAGTAGTGATATTGGCAGTAAAGAATTATTTATTTACCTTCTTTTAATTAATCAAGTCATCATTCTTCATTATTAACATTAATTTTACAAACTTTTAAAGCTAATTACTTCATGTGCAATTGTAAAAAAATATACGTCATTAACGTACATTATAACAAATGTGGTTCAAAATAATTCTAATGTTAAATATATAGTAATCTCCAAAGTGACTAGGTAGATAAAGTTTATATTTTACAACAAAATCTTCATCTAATTAATATTTTCTCTGTCCTTTTCACATTTATATCTATCTTTATTTACCGCAGCAAGACTTAAAGAAGTAATTAGGGATTTTATTGGAGTATATTAAATTTAATACACTGAATTGAATGCACTGAATAGTACAATTCCTCTTTCTAAAGTTGTCATCCCTGTATTTAACTTAAAAATGTCCTACGAGCGAAAAGACAAATGTCAGATTGTCAGCAATTGTCAATATTTGATGTTTATTTATTCCAATATTTTGATTTTGAAAGATATACATTAAAGGAATCAAATTGTGTGGTGATATGGCCGACAGAAAATCCAATTCTCTCGATATAAATGGACCGAATTTTAATCCTAATTTATATTTAGACAAATTATTTAAAGTGAGGTTATAAAGACATATTTTTAGTAAATATTATAGTATTTGCTTTGTAGGAATGTACTTTGAGGCAAGTAATGGACCACGAAAATGAGATCGTTAAGGACACTCAAACTTTGCATTCAGATATGCAGACATTGGTGTACGAAAATTATAATAAATTTATATCTGCCACAGATACCATTAAAAAGGTTCTTAATTAATTAAAACGTCAAACAATTGTATTTGTCCATAAATGTCTAATTCTTCGTATTTTCTAGATGAAAAATGATTTTAAGAAAATGGAAACAGAAATGGACTTGCTAGCATCAAATATGTCGTCGATAACTTCATTTTCAGATCAAATCAATTCCACGCTACATGACACAAGAGAAAAGATAAGTAGATTATCGGGTGTTCATACATTACTGCAAAGATTACAATTTCTATTTAAACTTCCTGCCACTTTAAAGTCAAGAATGGAAGAGAAGAATTATATTCAGGCAAGCAAATCTATTTTAATTTAGAATTATAGTTAATTCCTTCACTTTTAGGCTACACAAGACTACTTACATGCTCAAAGAGTTTTGCAACAATATGGAGATTTGCCCTCCTTTCAAGGTATTAAAACTGATTGTGAATCTATCTTAAAAGAACTCAAAACAGAGCTGCGCAAACAATTCTGCAATCCGCATGCATCTGCTAAGGAATTAGCAGAATCAGTAGATTTATTGTTACAGTTGGACGAACCTGCAAAAGAGCTGTGTTTAGAATTCTTGTCGTGCGCTGAAAAACGCCTAAGTGAGCAGCTGGTAATGCTGAAGGACCAAAGCGAACAACGTGACATTATCGAATTTGTTGATCTTGGATGCTCAGGGTTCTTAAGTGACTTGTGCCTTGTAGTCGCATCATTTCACGATATGTTTATTAACAGAGTTAATTCTGACAATATTGAAAACAGGTAAATTAACCATAGACAAACCTAAGATAATAAAGTGTAGCTCGCATATAACACATAGGTATATATAAATAAATTGGAAAAATATCTATAGCAGTTCCATTAACTATATTGTATTGATAAAGAATTTATAATGAATTTTGAAGCTTCTGCTGCTACTTTTACTATTCATTTTAATTGTTAATATGTAAGTATGAAATAAATTAAATGCTTGATTTTTTTTTATTTTAGTGAAATATTTGAAAACTTTGCTGCTGTAGAACTTGATTCCTTTGTGAAATTAAATATGAAGAAATATTTTGAATTGGTTCAGTGTAAAGTAGATTCTGAGCAAGATGTTGGTGATACTAGTGTTTTAGTACAGGCGCTAGATAGATTTTATAGACGAATAGAAACCATCACATTATGTAAGGATATAAATTTTTCAAAGTAAGTAAATATTCCAATCTGAGTTCACAAAGAATTCATACCGGGTGTCTAAAAAGTCTGGAAATGGTCAAATATCTCGAGAAATACACATTGCATCCAAAGAATAAAAAACACTTCCTTGATAACTTTAAAAGTGCTATCCAATGATACCAAATACAATCCCCCACCCCTTGGGGTGGGGCAGGGGGCAACTTTAAAATCTTAAATGGGTACCCTATTTTTTATTGCAGAATCAGATTCTGCGGCAAAAATTACGTCAAGTTGGTATGAAACGTTTTTTTTTGATTTGCAACAGATGACGCTGTAATCACAAAAATATTATTTTTTCATAGTTTGCCTCTCACCATCGGGGTGCTTGTTTTAGGTGAGTTCCCTTGCCTTTCACTGCCGAAGATAAAGGCAATATCCCCTACTGAATGAGATGTTCAAATTGATGACCGTCAGCTATTTGACATTGTCCCAATCGTGCGTACATGTTATCAATTACTTTCTGCAAAGTTTCTGGTGTTATCGTATTAGAACACTGTATTATCCTTTCCCTTAATTCATCGATGTCTGCCGGTTTTGTTTTGTACATATTGTTTTTCAAATAGCCCCAATAGGAATAATTTAGAGAAGTTAGATCAGGTGATCTTGGTGGCCACTCAATCGCACCCCTTCTACCAATCCAGTACCCAGGGAAAGTGGTGTTTAATACATTGCATACAATCAACGCAAAATGGTATTGAGCCTCATCCTGCTGACACCAAACATTGTCTAACGGTATACCAGCAATATGTTGGATTTCCGGTATTATCTGGTTGTTCAATAAATCGACGTACTTTTAACCTGTCAAATTACTATTGATGAAGAACGGCCTGACAATTCGGTTGCACAATATTCCAGCCCAAACATTAAGTTTTTATGGATATTGTGTATGGGAATCCCTCTTCCAATGAGGATTCTCATCGGATCAATATCGCATATTGTATTTATTGACCTCTCCACTCAATTGAAATGTGACTTCATCAGAAAAGCATGTTCAGAAAAAAAATTGTCCATTTTCGTCACATCATCATCATCACACACAATCATTCATATCATCATTTCGTCACAAAACTCTTAGTAAAACAGTTTTAATCGTCCCCAGATGATGCCAACTTTTCTGGCGAAACGCGCATTGAGTATAGTGTTTTGGTGTTTTGTGGCAAACTAAGTTTGTGTTAATAAAAAATGAAGGTTTCCATTTAGCATTTGAAAATTGCCCTCCACTTTCCCTCCCCCACGATGGTGGGAGGGTATTAAATTTAACACTAGTGAATGGTTGTTTTTAAGTAAATGAACTCGTACTTTATTATTTCTCATTCTTTCATAGAATATTTTAGAAATCACGGAAAAAAAATTTGCGATTACAGCGCCATCTGCCACGAATCGAAAAAAACGTTTCAGACAAACTTGAGGTAGTTCTTACCGCAGAATCCGATTCTGCGATAAAAAATAGGGGTACCTGTTTAAGATTTTAAAGTTTCCCCCCGCCCCATCCCAAGGGGTGGGGATGGGGGATCGTATTTGGTGTTATTGGATAGTGCTTTTAAAATTATCAAGGAATTGTTGTTTCTTTTTTGGATTTAATGTGTATTCCTCAAGATATCTGACCGTTTCCAGACTTCTTGGACACTTAGTATATGCCCCTCTTTTATCTATGCTACACCTATTCAGGTAATAATCTTCTGTTTACTTTTTCCTTATAGCACTGCTACAGAAATTGTTATAAATGCTGGACGAAAACAATGTAAAGCCCATTTGCAAATTCTTAAAATGCACTTTGCTGATATGTTAACTAAAGCAAGGCAAACATTAACAACACCTAAACTAATAGGTCAGGATGATTCCTCAAAGAGCTTAAACGAACTCTTGACCTCGCTAATTATGACCATTGTGGAGAAAATTAAAGGAGTTCTACAAGACTTAGTTGTAAGTTTTGGAGTTGTTTTCTATAGTTATTTAGGGGTTATTTAATAAAGAATAATAAATGATAAAATGACACTAGTGCTAATCCTTTTATATTCAAGAGGTACTGTTAAGTTTAAACTAGGAGAAGTTATGTCTTTAGCAGTGGCGGCGACAGGGGTGGGCGCGGGTAGGCGAGCGCCCAGGCAAAATCCTTTTCGCCCAACCAGTCGCCGAACCTTTTACAACACCACTATGTCACATTCGCACATAAAATAATATATTTAACGCCCTCGCCCACCCTAAATATTTCCTGCCTATTTTCGCTCAACCGCAAAATAAGCTAGCGCCGCCACTGGTCTTCAAGTTATAATTTGGAATATTTGGGTTAATACATTATATATTCCAGGTTTTTATTCAACCTGAAATTAATTTTGCCCAGAAGGCTCAATTTAAAGATAGCTTCTGTGTTGACAACGTCAGAGAGGGTCTCATTGTATGTTTTATGCATCACTTTACTGCAACAGCTAGAAGTTTTTGTTCTACAGGTACTGCAGATTCTAAAGTACCACCTACACTTCTTCTTCTTCTTTCAAAGCTTTGTTTAGACTTCCGAAATGGAAGTGTTCACTTCTTAGTAAGTATTGCAATAATAGTATTATTATATTTATAATTTTACATAAATATTGTTTTAGTTATCACAAACAGATGAATTATTCCAAATAAATCCAAAACAAAATTCCGCCTTAACAAATGAAAATGAGATAAACAACACAATGCAAGAGTCTGCACAAGAGCTACTAAATTATTATGTCAGAATACAAGGATTGAATTGTTCACAGGTAATTGTTGTATTGGACTAATCAACTAATTGAGCACATTTCATGTTTGATTTGAATTTTTTATTTACAGATGTTACGAAAGAGTGTTGAAACCAGAGATTGGTTACACACAATTGAACCTAGGACTGTTAGGGCAGTAATGAAAAGAGTCGTAGAAGATATTTCAGCCATTGATGGGACTGTAGCTCTCTTGTATGAGGATCAGGGTACAGCCACAGAGCATTCCAGTGATTCCAGTCGTAAAACACACAGGTATGAATTGTCAAATTGACCTAACCTACAACTTTATTATACCTATCTTTGCAGTATTTCTGTTTCACGGCACCAGTATAGATCAAACTGGTCTAGTTATACACCAAACCACTTGGACTCCACTGTGGTGTCAAATATGCATAAACTATTTAGTGAAAGAATAGAAATATTCTCCACCATAGAATTTAATAAAGTGTCCATATTAACTGGAATTATCAAAATTAGTCTGAAGGTAAGTGTAGGATCTTTCAAAGGCATATATTTCCTAAAACGTGTTTTAGACATTCATGGAATGTGTCAGATTGAAAACTTTCAGTAAGTATGGCCTTCAACAAATTCAGGTCGATACACATTACCTTCAGTTGTACTTATGGAGGTTTGTAGCCGATGAAAAGTAAGTTTTAATTTTTGAATTTATATTCAGACATATTACTGATATTTTTTAGTTTGGTGCATTTTCTGTTGGATGAAATTTTGGGATCTGCTGTTCATCGATGTCTGGAACCAGTCCTCATGGAGCCTAGTGTAGTAGACATTATATGTGAGAGAGGTTAATTTTTTGTTGTTGGTTTGTTTTGTCTGAAGATTGAATTAACGAGGTTATTAATATTTTATTTCTACTTAATTAAATAAATCAAATAAATCAATGTCTCTATGTTTCCATATTTCACCCTACTTCACCTGATCAAAAAAAAGTTATTTATATACAGTGTAATTGTAATAGTTAAACATATTCATTATACAAGAATTAAATATAGTTGATAAATATAATCTTGTCTCTATTTAATAATAGTTATTCATTGTAAAACCAAGCAGTCAATTTATTAATTTTCGTTGGAGTATTTTTAATCAAAGGGAACAAATTCCCGTTCCCATTTAAAAATTAATTATCTGCAAACATCACTAGGAGACCTGAAGTTACTTGGGGTAAATCATTTATAAAAAGCTTGAAAAGCAGCAGCCCCAAAATAGAGCCTTGCGGAACTAGTTGAAATTAGTATATACAAAAAATTTTATAGATCTAAAAAGGTAATAAAAATAATAGGATGATGATACCCTATTTACATAGAAAGTGAATATAGCATCTATTGAAACAAGAGGCGATTAATTAAGTAAAATTTGTTTAAAAACATTTAATGTGTCAATTTCAGAAAATAAAATAAACAATGTGTTAATATATTCTTATCTTATAAGTCTTATACAGTGTGTATCTGTATAAGAGCGTTTCGAAAAATAAAATTACTTAGTACATAACATATAGATTTAAATTTCGAGAAAACAAAATAATCGCATCCTGTAAATATAAGGTACCAAAATAAACAAACATTATGGCGTCTGCTATTCATAACCTTAACTTGCCTTTTTTCACTATGTTCACTTGAAGAATCTTAGTGATACATTACAAATATTTAAGCATAATAGTGCAACTGTACAACTTAAAAAGAATGTCCGTAAGTAAGATCCAAAAATTTGCAAAATGGCCAAATCTGAACTTTAGTAAATGGAATTGCTACAAAAATTTCTCTAAAATAACACGTAGTGTCCAAAATACAATCAAAAATAGATAATTTAAGCTTGGTGTTATTCTTCCACCTCACTCCGAGACATTCACATGGACACAGATACAGCTGACTTATGTGGGATTCGAACTCACGCCCGAATAACTCCGAGTTAGCAATCTGCGCCAGTTCCAAATGATTAGCATCGTTACGCCGGATCACTCTAGGTAACTTGGAGGCCTTTCTCAAGGGAATTATGAAATAATTTACTTTCAGAAGATCTGGCCATACCTATAAACATCCATGTCAATTTGGATCAGCGAGTGGTCATGTGCAAAAAACCCGACCAATTATCGCCGCCATTTGGCGTTGAACCCGAGATGCCAACGTAAAAGCCAATTAATTCATTTAAAATCTCTTTTTTATTTCCTATTCGACTCACAGTTATTTTATGTCGCTTAAATATGGGATATTTATAATAAATAAAAACGGTATAATTAATTTACAGGCAGAGTTTTCTCTTTGAAACAAAAATGGGGCAACAGGGCCCGGTCGATATTTTGACCTCCCTAAAAGCGATATTCATTCATTTTTTGTTTTCTTATTATGTAAAAGGTTCAATTTATTGAAAGACTATAACTTTACAGTTTTAGTTATTTTTTAGAGTATTTTCTAGGGTATTTTTTGGCTTATTATTATTTATATGTGCAGGAAAATAATGTAACAACTTGCTTCTATCACCTGGAGGGCCCGAGTGTTGTTCACGACACAACCTTTGCTAACTAATTATTTTTTAGGTTATTTTAATAATGGACTTGGCGAGGTTTGTAAAGAGAAGAGTTATGAAATATTACAGTACAATATATAGACGACAAAGTTTATGTGGTAATCACTAATATTCCTGACTAAAAACCATACTCAGAGCTCAGAGTATATTTCAGATGCTACACCAATACCCCCCTCCCCCCATTTTTATTTGAGGAATACGAAAAGGCTGCCTGCACACATACATGTAAGTATATTATATTACTATGCATATTTATTACAATAATAACTATAATACCTTATATAATACATCATTAAGCAGAAATATAATCAATAGGCAATGAACAGGTTTTTAATGAATAAATAAATGAATAATTGAAACTTTGAAATAAAATGTGACTGCCTTCATGTATGCAATAAATTCCATCAACTGTAATATTGGAAACTTCAATTTAAAATTTTTAAATAAAAAAGAAATAATGGTCGTTGATTAGTTTGACTTGTTAAATTTATTCGATTGAAGTAAATAGTTTTTCAAATATAAATAGTCGTATTATTGAAGCAAACAATTGAGAAGCAGAATAAAAACGTCAACATTTTATGACAGTTTTCGAAAAACAGATTTTATTTTGTAAATTACAAAACTGGACGAATGTAGTAAAAAATTATTAAACAAAAATAATTTTTGCATAAAAGCTTTAAGAATATTTTTTCAAATTAATTTCAAAGCGAATTGCGAATTTTTGTTTTTGGCGATTTAAAAAAACCCATTTTATTTCTAAATTAAAGATCGTCCAGTATATTAAATATATTTCTTTTATTCCAGATCATTGGCATACAAATTATAAGCTCAAAAACAATCTGGAAAATTTCCATATTCAATTTATAAATATTTGTGACATCCTGGCATTCATTTTTTATCTAAGGGATTCTCTGAGCGAAAATGAAAAATTTGTTGGACAACCAGTAAATTATTAATAACATCCGACGATCATACATGGTCAGCCTTATGACTGGACTGGGTACATATAAGGTGAATTTATAATAAAATTAAAACAATAATTTCATAGTTACATTTATTAGTCAATAAATACTACAAATACCCATCTACTTAAACTAAAATTAAGTAGCAAGTGTAAATTTAGCCATACTTCTTATCAAGTATCTCTAGTTTCTATTGAGATAGTTTAGTAATGCGGTTGATAATTCGGGATTCCTCTTTCCGGGAAACCTACCCTCCTTATTGCCATATAGGTAGTTCAGAGCGCTACTCAATTCAGCGTTTCTCCTTTGGACTTCTTGAAAGTCTACATTTGGAAAACTCTCGATTGGTGCGTTTAATTGTCGAGGTAAGTAAGCTCCTAACCAACATAGTTCGTTCTTTTCAGCGGTAGGAATCTAAAACAGATAAAGGATAGTTATTTAATTATAATTATTTTATATTTACAACCCAAAAATGTTCACTACAATGCTAAATTTTCCTCACCTTGATATCTGCTTTTGTACATAGTAATTTGAAATATTTTATAAAATAACGGAACTTGGCAGATAAATATCAAAATGTTCCTCCTAATTAGTCCCTGTGCGGTGTATGATATTTCTCTAATTCATCATGAAATAACAATTTCCTAAGTAAGTAATACGACTTTTAAAAGAATTGAAAATTCAGTTGTTACTTTTGTGACTTAATTTTCAACTAAGATTGTTTTACAATCAAGTATTAAATAGTTGTATTTTTTTTTAATTTCTGTATCATGGATATCTTCAGCTGACTATTAGTGGTGGTTTTAGTCAGCTACGAGTATTATCTAGTTTAGTGGGGATTTTGCTTGAAAATAAACCTCTCTAAAATATCTTATATTTGTAAACATTCATAGGAGTAATGTATTGAATATCGAGGATGATATTTTTAAAGAACTTTTTAGAGCTTCTTTGAGGTAGGATGGAATAAATTAATAGTTATTTACATTATTAGTGGGATAGGGGCATCAATCACTGGTGTGATTAAATATTCCCACTCGTGATGTGATGTACTCTAGCCCATGTGTGATGTACAACATTTTATCTACGACCGCTTGGATAAGAAAAAGAGATTAAAAACTGATTTTTTTACAAGAAATTCAGATTTGACATTTAAATAATTATGACATCCGTTAAAAGTCACTTAAACATTTTCATACCAAATCAGAGTAACATGATGTATCAAATTTGTTAAAACTATAGTAATAATCCAGTTGTTTTAAATAACACTTAGTTTTGTGATTTTCTCGTCACGTTGTGCGTTATCTACGTCGAAAATCTTACTAAAATCTGACGAAAGTAATATTAATATTTATAATAACAAATAATAATTGTATTGTTTTTAGTTTCAATACATTTTTACTCCTTCGTTTTTAATTTTTGAAAATCAAAATGAGATGTAATGATTCATTACATAACAGTGATGTAATGAATTCATTACATAACGGATAACGGTGATATAATATGCCTCATTACATAACTCAAAATAGTTTAATGAACCCCATATTACAGCACGGTCGTAGACAAACATTGTTTTAGCCGTTGCCTTTCATATGTACAATATACTATAATTATTTCTTGTATGCCATCATAATCAATACTTCTATTTTTTCTATTTATATTTTTCTTTTATCAGATGTTACCTGAAATAATGTGACCTCTGACAGTTTCTCTCATAAATCCCTAAAGCTATGATGTGGGAGAGAAAACTTACACTTAGAGGCATAAGCTGGTATCCCCAGACTTACCAAACTTATGTGAGACTACGATAGATATGCCAGTTATCTATGGAAGAACTCGAAGTAATGCAACAGTCTCATTGTTTAACCTGCTACTCGCTTACTATCATACACTGAATGTTATTACTGTGGTGGATTTAGCAAGGCAATATACAAGGTAGTCCAGAATATATTTTACAGGCAATGTCTTTATTATTTAAAAAGATAAAAAGATAAATGAAATACATTTAAACCATACTAAATCCTAGAAAACCCAGAATGTAATCATCCTTCCCACGTGACGTTATTAAATCAAGAACAGAAAATACGTACTGGGTACGACTTTGCAAACAGCACTCGTTTTATACTCCATTTAGTCTACATGGATTGCTCCTAACTTATTTGAACCGCTGAATGTAGTTTATCGCAATAATCTAATTAAATTATTACCGGAATTTTTCCTTTGGAAAAATGGAATGTAATAATCTGGTAATAGGGTGGTGCATCTCCCTATAATACACAAATCGTTATCGAATATTTAAATAACGTATTTTAAGATTGGTAATAGGAGTCTGATTAAGTGACCTAGAATCTACCTAGACCTTGCGTCATTAGATTTCTTCTTGTGGGGTTATCTGAAAGATATAGTATATCAATCTCAACTTTTGAATTTGACTTCAAAGACAGAATTCATGAGACTTGTCAGCAAATTGTACCAGTTATGATTCGAGCTGCATATACCTGGAATTTGTCGTAATTCCATTTCAGTGGTTACTAGTAGCAACGATTATCATTATATTCTTATAAAACATGGACGTGTTTGTGTTTAATTTTAAATTAATAATAGTTACTTGATTTATTTATAAAATATGTAATACCACGAATACACGAAATTTTCTCAGGTCAGGGAACTTTATGTTTTCTGACCCTAATCTAATGTTTTGGGCCTTAACAGTACTAATGCTTATTTAAGAGTAATGCTTTCTTCAATGGAAAAATGCCATGAATAATAGATATATAGTTATATTTCTATATTGAGATTAAAGGAGAATTTAATTGGGGTTTCATTTTATAAAAAATTGAGGCACTATTTGAAAACAAAATAGTTCGGGGTGGTTTCAAAAAACTTTAAAAAAGGAGGAAGGTTTTTTTGAGCTTATAATCAGCAAGGTTTTTAATGAATTTAAAACAATTTTTGGTATATCTTTTTATATTTTTAAATAACAGAAATATTGACTGTCTTTTACAGTCAATATCTTCGTGTATTCCAGGATACCATCATGTACCTTTTGGCGAATATCAACAATTTGTCACTAACGTTTTAGATATAATGATATTGAATAGGTATAGTAATATATTAGACGTACATAAATATGACACACCATTATCAGAAATGGTGCAATTGTGGAATAATAAGCATCTTGACTTTACATTTGAAATTATGGATTACTTATATACAGTATATAATACTAAAGCCTATATTGCAAAGCTTACTTTATAGATAAGTTTATAAGGCATGTTTTCAATTAATTATTTTTAATATAAGTGAATTAGTATTAATTACAAATTGTACTAATTAATTTTAATATTTTCTGGGACTGGAAGACTAGCACTATAAAAGATTTCGATAAAGCTGAGCTTAACAAAGCTGACTTGGAATGGATGGGGAAATTAAATAATGTATTACTTAAAGCTGAAGAAGAGCCTCATATTCTTACAAATCCAATATGTTTAAACATTAATGGCCATTCAGTATTTAATAAAGAAAACTGTCCTTGTTATAAAGTACATGAATTACGTCTTATATTTTATGAACAGTCTATGATTGAAAACTGAGATCGCGACTGGCCTGCATACCATCACAAATAAGAGAATTGGTCAGATATTATAATTCCCGTGTTCGATTTTATAAACTTTAGTAGTTTATCATTCAAAAACTGGAAATAAATAAAGAAGTTGCTTCTAATAATAACTCCTCGTTTTTTAGTATGAAAATCGACTGAATAGCCATTAAATCATTTGACTTAATTTCTTCTTTGGAATTATTTCACATCGCAATGTTGTTATAATTATCCAAACAACTTTTAATTAGTCTGGTACAGAATTTACATAGAATGTTCCATTACTGTTTCAAAGAAAGGATGAAAGAATATAAACTAGCGATCATATTTTAACCTTGGTTCAAAATCTGGTTATGAACAGCTTTCCTCAATTTCTAAAGTTAAATTAATTTGTGGATGCAAATTGTTAAAAAGTCCTTAATAAAATACGTATGAGATAAGTATATTTAAAAGGCAGTTAAAAACTTTAACGGAAAGCAATACCGCTTTTAAGGTAAACGAAAGTGATTTCTACACAGAAAGTTTTATTCAAATAATAAGAATGCGGTACGTTATATATAGTACCCTAATTTGTTCATATTCTTTGAAAATTAGTTAATATTTAAGAGTTACTTAAATTTCTATAGGTAATTAATAAGAAATTGCATATATCAACACTATTTTTGGCTCACAATTAAATTGTTATAATAAACAGATATTTCCAACGTATTTATTGTGATTCTATGTATTTATTATAAAATTGAAAATAATTTAAAATAGTTAATGGCATAATACTTTTCGATGCAAAATTTTCTCATTATTCTATTGATACTTACGTTTAAATCTTCACATCTGATTGGTGTGGCATGAGACGATGATATTTTGATAATGACGAATACCAGCCAGAACACAGGTATCATTGCCATGCTGAAAAATAAATTTATTAATAATTATATGATATGCAAATTTCAAGTTTATATATATGTACATAATAGAATCGCCTAAAAAATTCGGTACTTAATAATTTTAGATGAATTGTAGCAAATTTGAGGTGCCAATTCCATATGAAATATTTTTGATTACACAGTAATCAAAACTGAATCAAAGTCTGACTGTTCGTCACTAGCAAACTTGATGATGTAATACATATACTTAAATAAAACTTTGTACGCTTTTTTAACTCTTATTTGCATTTTTGCAAATACAGGTACGTGCTTACAATTCCTTTCTGCAACTACACTAAAGTTGATATTTTTCCTTCTATGTAGCTTTACGTAGACCACTACGTGGATCTACCACTACCTACTAGCTCTCAGATAAGTTTGCTTACTATAGACTAATCATCAGTTGTTTTCAGTCGGGAAGAAGCCTTACTCTTTAACAACATTTTTGTCTATATTATGAAAACTTTATGCTTTTAGATATTGAATGAATGGAAATATATTTAAATAAATATGTATTTAAATTTACTAATAGTGTATACTTATTAGAAATTAATAAATGAGAACGGAATAGAATAAAGTTTATATACTATAAAGATATACCCTTTAAAACAGTTTAACAATATCATAAAAAATATAAATTACACCCTTTATATAAGTGTAAATGTATAGCTCTAGAATATCGAGGGGCAAAAATAATATAAAGAATTATATCATCGATTAATATGTTTATAAGAAAATGTAAAACTAACAAAAACTATATACATAAAAGACATGAAAATAGATAAAAATAAATATGAAACGGTTACTACCAAACATATTATATTTAAAATCAAAATAATATGTATTTGTACAATTTAGAATAATGTAGTAAATATCTGTTTTTAATTAATCGTATTTTCGGTTTTATATTTTATTTTATTTAGAATGTATTGTTACTAGAATTTTTTGTTTTCTAATATCATCATTAAATGATTTTGAACTATACATAAAGTATATTTGACCATACGTTGTTCTTGTTTTCGGAACTCTTAGGCTACTATTTTCTTTTCCTGAAGCTGCTGTGATTACTGTTGATATGTATGTGTTAGACAGATATGGATATAACACAGATTGGGAGTAGAATAATGACCTAATATCTACATCATCAACAATAATTTTTGAAGTACCTCAAACTGTTTCAGGTTACAATTAAATACATTTTCTCATCCTAATATTCCTTAAGCTAGATGAGATTCAAGACGTGAATGTTACAGAATTTCACAATTTGAGATGTTTTTCATATTTTCTTCGTCCCGTAATTAACCGATATTCCACAACCATAACAGATTCCATAAATAATAGTTCTAATATAAAATATAAACTAATAGATTTGTTTTCGCAAATTTAAATTAAAATATCCCGGCGCCTCCACCATTCCACCTACAGGTTGCCTTTTACGTTATTATAATTAACTAAAACCTTTAATTACATGAAGTTTAAAATTGAATATGAGTATCGCATAAATAATTGATATAATATTAAGAATATATCTCCCGGCGCCTCCACCACTCCATCTACAATGAACTAATATCTTGAATTAAATTAAGTTTAACATTGAACTATACCATAAACAATAGTTATAATATTATAAATATGGCTAATAATAGATATCTTGTCGCAAATTTAAATTAAAATATCCCGGCGCCTCCACCACTTAATCTACAGATTACTTTTTGATATATTACATCATGTAATCGATGTATTATATAATGTTAATTAAGTCCTGTTGAAATTTACATGTAAATTGGCGTTGTAGTTTATTAATTAATAGACAGATAAATTATGGTTATGGCAAAAAAACGAGGTCATAAGACAGCCATTTACTCATTGATGAAAAGTATTCGTATGGTTTAAGTTATTCCATGTACTTTCTTTATATGATATTTCATTGATTGTATTAAAAGTATTGGTATTAAAAGTTAGAACACGTCATAAAGACTATTTTAAATAAATAGAAAAACAACTTCAGTAGATAGATAGACATAGAAACAGTTAAAAAAAAAGAATGAATCACTCATGTAGTAAAACAAATATTTATCTTAACAAATATTAATAGGCAATGAAATATAAATACGGAAAAGTTATATTAAATCAAATTTTTTCATAAGTCGGCATGAAAAATATATTTCTAATATAATATAATAAAATAATATATACATTACTATACAAGAAAGTTATCGGTGACGATAGTGCGTAAAAGGGACAATTCTACTTTGTTTCACAAACAGCCAGTTTTGTTTTGTATTAAAACTAGGTTGGTAGGTATTAAATAAAATATATTTAATTAAATGTACATTCTATTTTGATTTATATTAAAAATAACTGTATAATAAAACTCTTCAAAATATGATACACTGAATTATAATGTTTTTATATATTTTCTATTAAATAATAAATTTGCATTGATCGGATTATTAAAGTTTCCTCAAATTTAAATCCTAAACCCTTACAACTAATTACAACTATTCTCTCTAGCCAGACCTTATCAATATTTCTTATTAACGTATAATACGGTTAAATTCCAAGTGAATTACAGTTTTACATGGTTTGTTTCATGTTTCATCTATTGTATAATTAGCAGTTTTTTCGCATTATATATATTTTTTAAATTAACGTTAATAAACATTAATAATAAACATAAAATATTGTATATTTGTTAAATAAACAATTATATATTAGTATTATCAACAACTATTGTCGCTAGGTAAGGCTTACAAATATTTATTTTTACTTTTCCGTACTCCACTATACGCGGAAAAGTAATGTAATCGTGTAAAGAAAAATAGAAAAAACCAATTTTTTTTGGGGTTTATTTTTCATTTTTCGGCCTAAAAACAAAAAAAAATGGTTTTTAAAATTTTTTTGCTGTGTGTGTGTGTCGTTGTCATCGGCATTTATGCTTGTTAGCATGATAACTCAACTAAATCGTGTCGGATCGATCGGATTTTGACTGATTTTGATCAGAGACGTCTCTCAGACTATACTTATTGATTTTCAGTTGGATAGAACACACTCTACCATGTGCATAGGTTATGAGAAAGTACAATGGTGGATTATTTGAGAAATTTAGCACGGTCACTCAATTAAATCGTGTCGCATCAATCGGATTTGGACTGATTATGATTAGGGGCGTCTACCAAACGACATATATTGAGTTTGAGGTGGATAGGACACACTCCACCCTGTCTATGGGTCATGATAAAGCACGATGGTGGACTATTTGATTCTGCATTTATGTGTTGGTTTATTTTCTCTAGAACACTCAATTTTGAGATGTTCTACGTGCGGAAATGTCCGTTTGAAGGTTTTGAAACTATTTATTAACTTATAACATAGTAAAATTATATTATTTCTCTTAAATTAGAATATGTGATGACATTAATATCATCTTTTATATGTAAAATAAATACAGCATATCCAGGAACTCCTCGAGAATTTCACTGAATGGTTTGCAATGTCCACATATTAATCATTACTTTTACATTTTTTAATACACATTTATTCTCATTATTCATTAAATATAACAAGTTACCACGAACACTAATACGACCTGATCGATGTACATTAATAAATACAAAATTATTATATTATATAACTAATTAGTTTCTTACTTGCTAATTCCTGATATAGTGGTATTTAAAGACAAATTTTACAAAACTCCTGATGCTTTCATCACTTTATAATATCAAATATAATAGACTAATAAATATGTCTGATATGCATGTGTAGATTATTTAATATATAATTGGTTGATAGAAATGGAATGACCTATTATGCCAAAGAGGGGTTGTAGGCACCCAAGTTCATCAGGTATCTTTAAATTCTACTTTCAAAGTTCAGGTTTCCGCAGTCTACAGTGATAGTCTAGGAATTTAATATTCCATATACCAAATTTGTCATAAGAAATTGTCGCCAGAATCACGCTCGACCAATTAGTATGATAATTAGTATAACATATACATATACTAAGGCTATTGAGCTTGACACAAAGAGTACGCAAACACGTAATTTACGAAATAGGCAGTCATTATTATTATCAGTTAACTATAGGAGTAATTGGGATATACTATTAACTATGGAGATCTAGCAAAGAAGCCATTAGCAAATCCTGTGTTTCGTATCTGTTAACAACATTTATTTATTATAATATTTTCTTGTAGTTAATCTTCAATTATTAATTAGTACCAAAGACTTTATAGAAATATACAGAGAGTGATATGCTTTATAGAGAGTATATATACTTTTTAGAGTAATTAAAACGTATTGAAGTATTATGCAAGTAATGGAAATATATATAAATGTTTTAAAAATCGTTCGATGGAATTTAAAGTACTTACGGGAGATTGTAGGAGCTGATAGTTGCCATTTTTTTTTATCCACCATAGATTTATAACTTTATTACTGATTACTATCTAATATTGTGTCGATTAACACGTATGTATATGAAACGAGTATTATACGGAAAGTAGTAGTTAATGAAAGTGTGTTCTTTGTCAAAATATTTTACTCTCACAATCAGTTTAAACTGTGAGAAATTTTTCGGTAAAAATATTCAATTCGTTTCAGCATCTTTAACGATGTAACGTGACCTTTTCAGCACTTCAAACGTGTACGATCAAAATAAAAGATATGTTTATGACACCGTATAGATTCATATACACATTTTTTGTTATAATTCTCAAATTCAAGAAGCTTTCATAATAATATGATGGTAAAACAATTCGTTTTCATAAATTTAAGATAACTATTGTACTATGTTCCCTTTTTCATTTGGTAACAATTATCGATTTTACAAAAATTTAATTTGGAGGAGGTAGTGTTGTTTTAAAAAAAGTAGTTTTCATTATCCAGTAGTGTATAGTGAAAGAACATATATGTATAGCGAAACTCGTTATTAAAGTTATAAATAAAAATACGCATTTCGAAAGGGGTTTCACAATTCTTGAAAAATAATTACTTCTTCCTAATAACAGTCTCAAAAATGTGTTTTCCTCCTAAATTTAAGAAGAAGTGTCCTGGTCTGTACTTTAAAGGCAGACGAAATAAAATAATGAAATGCCTTTAATACAATCTGCTGCGCCAATATTTGTTAATAATTTTTAAAAATTAATATTTCTCTATTGCTGTTCCGCATTTAATTAGTTTTCTTTGGTCAAAATACTTTTCAAACGTATAAAGTCTTACAGACAATTGTAATACAGTACTGATTGACGTGAAATTTTCATAATATTTTAAAATAATTCATTTACTTTTATACTCGTCATCATTTCATTTACACTTCTCATTTTTTTCATTTAGCAGAAAATATCGATTTTACAAAAAATTAATTGTCTTAATATTAGATAAAAAAATAATGGAACATAAAGTCTATATCCGATAAGAAAGTTAATTATTCTAAATCATTTCACAAAAGTCTTCCTTTAAAAAAATATTAACGTTAGTTTTTACATATTTATTATGCAACATTTGACCATAATTGGACGATCAGCAGAGATATGTAGTTGACGTTTCACAATTATTTTTCAAAACATTAAGATAGCCTTCTAAATATACAAATAAATCTAACATTTACTTCTCCATCCTGACAAAAGGTCAGAATTTGAGGCTTGGAAGTTTGAGTTTTAATCACCTCAACTTTCTATGTTCGTGGAAAATTGGACCATTTTTTTGTTTTTTATTTATATTGTAATCCAATATAAATTTATTTTCATTTCAGAATAATTTCAACTTTCAGTAAGTGGTACAAAGAAATTGTTGTAATTCTTAGTCTTAATTAGTATCACCTTTTAATTAATTTAGTTACGTTAATATAATAATAACGTTAATATGCTGCTTTAATGTTCAACAGAAAAATGAAAGGATGATGAATTTTCTTTAGTTAATTATCGAAATTTATAGATTTTTTAATAATAGTAATTTAACGAGTATTTATTTCTCTTTGAAAGTAAAATTAAAAATAAATTGTAATTCATATTAAAATTCCTCTGGAAAATATCTATATATCGAAATTTATATTTTGTCTAAAATTAAAAATATCTACAGGCTCTACTATTCCTTATATTTTTTAGTATCATTAAAATATGTATATATATATATATATATATATATATATATATATATATATATATATATATATATATATATATATATATATATATATATATATATATATATATATATATATTATTTATTATATCATGGTACATTTAAGAGCAATAGTACAGTCGACATATGTTCATGGCTCGCCTGTTCATTTTAACAAATATCATATTTCATATGTTAGTATGAACATAGAACCTCTTACAGTAAACTAGAACTAAATAGTAGAACGTATGTATTTCCTTTGGACATAATTATTGTAAATCAATTCATAAAAATCTTTAATTTTCAGTGCTTTAGTAATACTTTACAAACGTAAACTATTAAATAAAATAAACAGTTACAACACCATGTCTGAATACTGATATTTTTTATGACTCACAAATGACACAAGAAATTTTCGAAACATGGGGTGACTTCTCACCACTTTAAGAATTCAAAACAACTTCTTCTATAAATAGAATAATCATATTTATTACTAAGTACTTAAGTTAAAATTATTATATTTGTCACTAAATTAAGCTAATATTAATGTAATACCAGGTTGGAGCATTAAGTATAAGGAATGCTGGAGGAACTAAATAAATTTGAAGGAAAAATTAACTTCTTTCATTTTCACACTTTCATTAGAATGTAATTTTCTTCTTCCCTATGTTTCATTGTTAACAAATGAACTATTTACTGAGTTCATGTGAAAATTTATATTTTTCTTAAAATAATAATACTTTATAGAATAATATTAGGTTTAGCTATTATTAATATTATTAAACCAACACTGATTTAACGTTACTGCCCCGGACCACACTATCTGTATTCAGTCACTTGAAACGTAAAATAATGGTAATGCAATGATAAATAACTAAGTACAACAAGTAACATAAAAGTTTAATTTACCTTTTTTAAAAAATTATTTCGGCCAAATTTCACAGCCTAAGAAGAACGATGATTAGCCGCCTGTTTGACACTAGATACTTCGCCGCCAACAGAGCGGAAAACACTTGAGAAAGAAAACCGTCTTTCTTTCTATATATAGGTGGAAATGCTGCCCTATACACACCAATTATCTGCATATGTAGTGTTTGCCTTAATTCAAGCTGTTTATTTATTTAATCGATTTGTGGGTAGGCACTCATCCCTTATTGGAAACTTTAATTATCCATGACATTGCATTGGCGGTGGTCTACTATAATATACAAATCAAAATAAATGATAATTTCTGTGTATCATTTTCAGTGTAAATAGAATCAACTGGTGATTTATCAGATTAAAACAATCCGAACAACGGAATAATAGCATTCGCGCTTTGTTGTCGCCGACAAATGATGGCACAAAAGTGTTTTATGTTGGGGTATGTGTGTCGTTATGAATTGGTTCCAGATGGATGTGGTGGAAAACACGACTCTCCAAAATCGGTTACAAAAGTTTCATTACCGAGCTATTTAATGAATCGAAGAGATTATCCCCACTGTGAATGATTAATAATCGATGCCTTCCTCCAATTAAATAGCATTACAAAGCAATTAAAGTGGTGTAATGCAGATCCAATCTTCGAGGTACTATCATTAGATCAGATCGTGTGTTAATCGATATTAGATTAATTTTTTAGAAGTTGCAAGACATTATGAAGCCTAATTACAATGTATCATGCCTTAGTAGAGCCACACTTAAACTATGCTATTTTTCGATAGGAAGGTTTGTCAAGTGGATATTAATGAAATTAGAAACTATTGAAAACATATGCCCCTATTGCGACATCCAAAATCTCAAAGAAGCGTAATCCTTGGTGATAATGCAAGCAAAATTTGAAAACGCGTTTTAAAGTTTTGTGCCTATTTTAATATTTTAAACATATCTAGACTGGTCTCTTAGTTAACTTCCTTAGATAAAATCGTTTCTTTTACCATTTCCTCCAAAATTAACCTATTTTTTATAATAAAAACATGACGCCTTAAATAAGTACATATGATTCATGTTGTGGTTCGACGCCTTAAGCAATCCTCTATATATGAGAGGTTCAATATAGTGCATAAATTTGCTCCAACATATAGACTGTTCCAAATGTTGTTCCATAAACTCGGAAAAAATTCCAGCCTTCTGTTGATTCCAAATAAAAAACCTAACGTCGCTTTAGTTATTATAATGACTTATTTTATGTATATATTTGGATAAATTTTTCCTCATTATTGTTGGTTATTGGTTGTCTCAAGTTGCCAGTATAAAGGCTATCCTCAACATTTCTCGTTCATCCACATTATTAATGTAATTTTGTAACTTGTTGGTATTTAGCCACTTTAATTATGCAGAGACAAGTTATCACGCTAGAATAATTTTCCAAAATTTAATATCTCGAAAATGGTTAAGTTTAGATATGCGACTCATGATTTGAATGTTGGGTAATATATAGGATGTCTCATTAAAGTTAAAACAATTTTGTTTTTCCATGCCTTTTTGACACCCTTGATCCTGTATATTTCATTTTCTGTATCATAATAAACTTTAATGCCTATATTATTATTGTATAGAATAAGGATTGCTTCAGTGTTATAATATTTTTATACAGTTGTGTCTACTATGTCATATATTTTATTATATCCTTTATATACCCTTTACTTTTTACAGTGTATTTTTAATTTTTCTTGTGTAACTGGACATACTTCTTTCATAAAACTAAATAAATCAATGAAAATAAACGATAACTATTGCAATTTAATGATCATTTATTTGATATAAATGATACTTAAGTCATTATGGATAATTAAAATTCATAGGAAAATGTGTTATATGTCTTCATCTAACAAAATTTCTCTATTATCTAAAACAAAAAAAAATATCTATAGGCGATACTTTCATTTACCTTGCTATTTTAGGCAATCATTAAAATCTCCTCTTGAAAAAAATTAGACCTCGATATTCTTTTAAAGAGAACCTACCACCAAATAGGACCATAACTGTCATTTTGTTGAGGACACGTTCTGGTTTTTGTCAGGGAAAAATTCTTGAAATCGCCATTTTCCTTCCATTTTTCCAGATGTACTTCAATTCGCTTATTAGGATAGGTGTCCAGATGTCGAATAACAGCTAACATTGAAGAGATCTTAATTTTCTCTGTAACTATACCCAATACTGGGGATCTTTGTTGACCAATTTTGGAGTTAAATTAAGTTTTTCAGGATAAAGAAAATTAAGTTTTTCGGTTTTTTTAAAGATTCACCGCAAATTTCTCGGAAAATAAATCGACAATAGATTTTCCCAACACGCGTCAATTTCCATTACTTTTGACATATTGTTGCAAGTTACCCCATCACCTCCATCGACCTTGTAAATATGAACAGGAATGACTAATGACTTACCTTGTCACAATTAGTTGCTTTCACTTGATGGTTCAAGTAAGGGAATGTCCCTACATAGACTGGACCGACACTAAACATCCATTCATCGAGCAGGATTATGTCTCTAAGATTTTAAAACTGGTAACTTATGTGGTAACATTTCTAAAGGGAAGAAAGTAAAGGAAAGAAGTTATATTTGCAAAGGAAAAGAAAAACATAATAATTTTTCTTTTATTGTCAGTATGTAGTTTCTTTTTCGGTATATCGATATCATATTGAATTGTCTTAAATCTGTTATTTAAACTCCATGTGTACACATACAGACCTTTGATTTTGTTTTATTAATGCAATAAACAAATTATTATTAATATTATTTCCCTCTTGTATATGCCTGATACCATGATTTACCCATAAACATATAATATAATTTTAAATCATAGAGTTTTGATCTGTTACGCTCTCTTTTATCTTCCTCTATTTTTGTATGTTTACCTTTTGTTTTGTATGTTTTCCTTACATTACAACATTTCTTAAATACAAATATAATTGAATATCGAACATAATAAATATGACATATATAAATTTTGTTGTGATTTGTGATTTTTTTTTATTTTCTGAGGGATAGAAACTTCTTAACTACATTTCTCATACCTTATAAATATGGAATACGAGGTGTTATCAAAAATGCGGTGAACGAATTTTTATAACAAAAACTGCTGACGCAAAATCTGTGTGAGGTAATGCGTCCAATAGCCTGATCCCTTCTGATTGTCAGTGTCCAGTTTGAACAAGTTGTGAATTATTAATTGGCTTCCCGTGCCGGAAGAGTGAGAACGTGTTTACTATGTCTGTCGCGCATCATGGATTTCGAACAACGCTTTAACATTAAGTTTTGTTTTAAATTAAAAAAAAGTGCCAATGAATCTCATGAAATGTTAATATCAGTATATGGTGATAATGTGGTGACTCTGAAGACTGTTTACAAGTGGTATGAGCGATTTAAAAGCGAAAGTGAGTCGGTTGAAGATGAGCAACGGACATTCAAACAGGAAATTGACTATTCGAGAGACTAACGAAGAACTGAGTATATCGTACGAGCCAATGGCTTCCTTCTTCATCACGATAACGCGCCGTGCCACACCTCGTTTCTAATCCGCGAGTTTTTGGCTGAAAAAAAAGGATTTCTGTCTGTCCACATCCGCCTTACTCTCCGAATTTAGTATCAAAGACTTTTAGCTCTTTCCAAAAATCAAATTCGTGCTAAATGGAAAATATTTTGACATCATTCCCGACAGTGAGGGGAACACGACGGAGCAGCTACAGCTTTCCGAAGCAAGCCTTCCAGAAATACTTCCAATCATGGAAACAACGTTGGAAAAATAGCATCGCTAGCCGAGGATAGTACTTTGAAGGAGATTAGTTCAAATTGAAGTAAGCTTATTATTACTTTGTTCACAATAAAATTATTCACCGTATTTTTTGATCAGCCTTCGTATTGATGGATTACTTCTACATATTTCAAATATTTAAAGTATAGCATAGATGTAACATTAAGTAAATTACAGAGGTCCTAAATATTTCAATTGGATTTTTTTAAGAACTCCTTATACATCTCAGGGCTTCTAGTCTAATTTATTACTATTTTGTTTCGTTTTATTGATGATATACTCCCCTACTTGTCATTTTTAAGTATCACTTGTTTACACCAATTTTTGCGACGATTGCATCGCAGCTTGCATTATATATATATATATATATATATATATATATATATATATAATGCAATATAATAATAATCAGTTATAAAAAAAGATCGTTGCAATAACTTAATGATTTGTTATTTGATATGCAAATGGTTTGTGATGGTTGTTTGTTTTAAAATTAATGGTAATATCGAGATTCTGTAAATATAATATAATTTTCGTGCTGTAATCTTACATAGTTCAATCAGTTCATGTTCATACATTCATAGCGTCCATCTCTAATCTAGAAATAAAACTTTTTAAAATCACAAGAGGCTTGGCTTTTTCAATTACATGGTGAAAATATTTTGGTAAATAAATACACATCTGACACTACATATTATAATATATAAGATATGAATGGAGAACAAAACATAAATCAAACTTGATAGCGAGGTATATCAAAAATGTAATAATACATAAAAAATTCTGAATTTATTGGACTTGATGAAAATCCATATTTATCCAAAATTAAAACCTTTGCTGGTTAGATTTTCAATTTTTAACAAATAAAGAGTGAAAATATAAACAGCAAAGGTTTTAATTTTGTATAGATATGGATAATATATAACAATTGTTTCGCCAACACAGTGGCTTCTTCAGATGTCGAGAACATACACTAAATTTTACAAATGCGGAACTGCGTTTATATAACTAGGGTAATTCTAGGTTTACTCTGACATCTGACAACTGACAACTCTATTAACTTTTTAGATCTAACGATTAAAAAATCCTACAACAAACATGATTTTTATATTTTCACATACCTTCACATACGGATATAACAATACATAGCACTTCTACACATCCATTTCAACATAAAATAGCAGCATGATACATAGACTCCTAAATATTGACAAACAAAATGTCTGACAAAAATTATAATACAGACTTAAATTTAATAAAGCAAATAGCGTTAAATAACGGTTACTCTCCAAAAATAGTAGACAATATTGTAGCTAAAAAAGCGTACAATAAAGCTATACAGCAAGTATATCCTAAAATTACAGATGAATATACAGATAATTTCAAAATTATAACACACATAGGGAAACCATCTCAAATAATTTCATCGTTTTAAGGACATAGTAATAATAGTAATAAAAGACGAAGTAATAAAATAGCATACAAAACTGATAATACTCTTGGAAAACACGTAAAAAGTGCTAAAGATAAAACCAATACCAAAAATAATTCAGGAGTCTATAAGCTGACTTGCGGTACTTGCACTAAGGTATATATAGCATGAAGAGCATGAACAGGAAGAAACTTCAACACAAGAGGAGCTTTAATTATACTAATAAAAGAGATTCAACACGACAACTCATCTAATTGAAGCAGACCATACATTTAACGAGGAATTTAAAATTGTACACATAGAGAAGAAATGATTAAAATTAAATTTATTAGAATCTTTAGAAATTAATAAAGCAAATAAATCTGATATCATATTAAATGATCAAATAGAAACAAACTCGTCCCCGTAATTAAATTTATTTTAGTTCTACATTCTATCCAAAAATCTTGTTTAAAATTTACAGATAACATCGGTTGAAATTTTATAACTTAGTTACAATAGTTTAATAGTAGGAATTCCCATAATAATAAACCTAGAATTACCCTAATTATATAAACGCAGTTCCACATTTTATAGTTTAGTCTATGTACTCAACATCTGAAGAAGTCACTGTGTTGGAGAAACAATTGTTATGTTTAATAAATAAAAAGTGAAAATCTAACCAGCGAAGATTTTAATTTTGCATAAAATATTCCGTTAAAGATAACAAAGTTAATACACCCAGTATAATTTGAAGCTTAATAATTTATTTGTTATAAGTGCTAACCTTGTTTTTAACTTCTTTAAAATTCTAAATTTTAAATACATTCGAAAGTGGAAAATATGTCTATATAGAAATATGCCTGGAAAAATCTTAAGATAAAGTTTTGTTCATCTAAAAATGAGATTTTCAAAAATAAGATGGGGTTATGTCTTTTAATTAAGACAAATGAGATGCGTTATGATAGAGATTTTTCTAACAGAACTGAAATTTTATGTTATTTTATATATCCGGAAGAATATCAAAACGAAGTTATATTAATAATAACAGCGTAGGCTCTCTTAAACTATCTATGGGCTGCAGATTTTACAGTTCATAAACTTAGGCTATCTATCTAAAAGGCGCTAACTTAGGTTATAGAAATATACATACTACTAAAAAGTCCAGAAAAACCAAAATCACTATTTTAACTGGTTCAAAATCAGATCTTCTTGCATTACAAAATAATAACCAACATTATACTGGAGTAGGTCGGAACCTTTGGCGTGAAGATAACACTGACTTAGGTTTCCACTTATATGGAAAAATAAGTCAGTGTTAAGTCAGTGTTAAGTAACATTATAGTCATAGCAAAATAATATGTATTGTTAAATCAATGTTAAATAATAATTAAATTTTACACTTTTATTAACAAAAATTGTAGATGAACAAACTGTATGTGAACACTTCAAATATTCATAATCGAATGTCTCTCACGTATATCCCTTCGCCGGGCGTCGACCGAATGGATCATCTCAGGTTGCTTATATTACCCGGCGTTTGTTTATAAAACGCCAATATACAGAGCGCCTCTAGTTTGCCCTGTCTGGAGAGGAAAATTCCTTAACATTCGGCCGTCCTGACTTGGTCCGTCCCGAGCCACACCCGCTGGGACATACACCTGAAACTAAATCACGCCACACAGTATCAATGTTATCAACATCAGATTGTAAATGACCTTGACATTTCCCAAACAAAATAAAATGAAAATGCACCTCAAGTGCGCAAAAGGTCATAATCAAAAGGACTCGACAAACTTTATCCTCAGAGTGCACACATATCGGGGACTCCAGAAGGACACAACATTATCCTCAGAGTGCACGCACAACGGGGACTCAACAGGGATATCAACTTTATCCTCGGAGTGCACACACATCGGGGACTCGACAAGGACACAACTTTATCCTTAGAGTGCACACACAATGGGGACTCGACAAGGATATCAATTTATCCTCGGAGTGCACACACATTGGGGACTCGACAAGGACACAACTTTATCCTCGGAGTGCAACCACAACGGGGACTCGACAAGGATATCAACTTTATCCTCGGAGTGCACACACATCGAATACCCGTTGTGTGAGCACTCTGAGAATAAGTGTGTGTCCTTGTTGAGTCCCTAATGTGTGTGTACTCTGAGGATAAAGTTGATATCCTTGTCGAGTACCCGTTGTGTGAGCACTCTGAGGATAAGTGTGTGTCCTTGTCGAGTCCCCAATATGTGTTTACTCTGAGGATAAAGTTGATATCCTTGTCGAGTACCCGTTGTGTGAGCACTCTGAGGATAAGTGTGTGTCCTTGTTGAGTCCCCGATGTGTGTGCACTCCGAGGATAAAGTTGAGATATCCTTGTAGAGTCCCCGTTGTGTGTGTACTGCCCTGTCTGGAGATGAAAATTCCTTAACAGTATATACAATAAGGCAAAAAGAACTTTTAATTCGCAAATAAGGGCTTACCGTTACATAAATATGTATGAGTGAAAGGATAGTAACATGGCTGACAATATATTGTGGATTAACTTGCACAATAGGAGGTACTGGGAAGTCACGTTACATAACTATTCTTTTCTCTACTCGATGTTAATCATACTTTCAAGGAGCAGTTATTTAATAAATGATGGAAAAGGTGAAACTACATATGTCAAACTGAAATAATCAATATACACAGCTGTAGTCTTCCTTACCATCAAATCTACATCAGCTAAGCTGTAATAAGATTTTTATCAGTAAATATTACCAGGATGAGGTTAAATCATGGTTTACTTCCAGATCACCTCAATAAAATTGTTGCTTTACATATCCCACTCAAGACTAATCTCCAGACACTATTTTATTTTTCTTAAACAACATAATGGTATATCGAACCTTAGAAACGTACTTGAAGAATATAAAGTTGTACATATAATAGTCAGGTTAGAATTCGTATTCCCGTGGGACTTACCTATTTGTATCCTTATTCCAGTCATACCGTGGTTCACCTATCTATGTTTAACGTCCTGACTGAACCTTGGGGTAAGAAGAGTGTTATACCCATATGATTTTCCTATCTCGAAATTGTGGTTAGAGTTCTTAAATTAAAACAAAAGAGTAGAAGAAATGGGGAAAATATTTGCACCTATCTAAAAATAAGATTTTCATAAATAAGGTCTGGGTTTATTTATTAATTTTTTTAAATTAGGATAAGCGAGGTGCATTATATAGAGTAACTTCTAATAACAATAAGATTTTCTGAGTATAATATTTTCTATATTTTATTCTATTTTTTATTTACTTATTATGCAATTAATTATTATGCAAAATTATCCAAACTTGCTGAATTAAAATGAATGTAAATTGAAATTTAATTATGAAATGAATCACAACATTGCTTAAATTAGTAAAAAAATTAAAGTAATAAATATTTCTTATATTATTAACAACACCTACTGTGTTGTTGCTTTTTAAATAACTTAAATTGTAACAAATAAAACGAAATTTAGTTTTTTATAAAAATTATTATTTCAAATGTAGATCATATGTTTGGAAATAGTATGAATAATAAATTGGTTTGATTTCACATTTTATTAAACATAAGGAAAACAAATTAATAACAAGATTAAATAAATATGAATAATTACAATGTTTCTAAAACAATCTTCAAACATTCTACATTATTTCTACATTCTCAATAAAAAAAATCTTTAATTTTGTGTCGTTAACTTATTCACGCATTATTTCGAAAAATGGATGACTGGAGTTATAGAAGGAATTGTCTAAACATCATTTAAAATTATATCTACGTAGTCATATATTATTACGTATATCTGTTTGATAAAAAAGTACATTCCAATACCAAGTACAAAGTAATAGATATTCTAATATTATCAGATATATTAAATCTATTATTAGAATTCTTTTAATGGAACTAATAGATATATTTATGTAAAAACTAATAAATCCTGATTATTCTGATATACGTTAAAACAATTATTTCGAATAATTTGAATGATAAAACATTTTAAATGTGTACGGAAATATGTTACGAATAGAATTCATAGACATTGACTAAATTACGCGATATACGTACATGGTGACGCAAAAATTATTTAGTGAGCGTTTTAAAAGGTAGAAACATTTTAAAACATTTTCATACTTCGAGGGGCTAATATCTAGAGAATATGTCATCGTGTGGCGGTTCCTAGCTAATATCTGGACAATAAGTCAATATACGGTTCTATAGCAAAGAGATTGGCATAATTCAAGCTTTATGGGACCTGAAATTATCAGAAGGAAGATTGTGCAGATCGCCTTTGCTTTTACTAGTGTCCATCTTAACCTTATAGGTTTTTTTCGCCCAATTCTACTATTTTCACCTACTAATAATTTACTGTTTTAAAGAAATATGCAGATATGCTTAATTTGTTCACTATTTGTGAATATTATATGCAATTCCGAAGTTTTGCATAGTATTATAATGACTCACACCACTACCCACACCACCGTCTACATTTCTTTTTAAATTTTACGAAAGCTTTTATGTTGGTCACTACTGGGTCTTTAGTGTTTACGTTTAAATCTACAACACATACAATAATAATTTAGGTATAAATAGTATACATTGTTAGCATAAGATTAGTTTTAGTTATCCCTAGATTATACCAACTTTGTTGCGAAACGCGCGTCGAGTTTAGTGTACAGTGTTTTAGTGTTTTGTGGAGAACTAAGTCAGCGTTATATTCATACCAAAGGTTCTAACGTACTCCAGTAAAAAAAGTAATAAAGTTTAGGTTTTAATTATGCAAATTCATTTGGTATATTAACATACACTAATTCGAATTTTAACTAACTGGACAGCCTAACACGTCGACAACTCATCAAGTTTAGAAATCACCATCAAGTGTCAAAATACATCAATGAGGTCAAAGGTTACTTAACATCGCAGAATTGTGCACATGTCTGAAAGATCTACACTAAAAAATTGTACAAGTTGATCAAGGATATACTGCACTGAAACTCAAATAGAATGACTATCCATGGTCATTCTATTGGGTGAAGAAATTATCGACAAGCAGAGCTCACTGAACTCGCTAAAGGCAGTAAATATGCACGGTGTATGTAGTTTAAGGCATAATATTCACTCAGAAATATATAGTAGAAATGGAGGTGGATGAAAAGTACTGTAAATACAGCAGATCAAGGGAGACAATCGACCATATACACATCTTGATAAAACTAACGCATCAGCAAAATTTCTCATTATAATTTTTTTCTTATAATTTTTCAAAATTATAAATTCTATAAACATTTTATGTAGGTAGCCTAGGATATTCTCCATCACTACTGGTAAACAATTGTTTGACAGATGTAAAGTAACATTTTGTAATAGTTAAAGCTGTTTAAGGTGATTTGTAAAAGCCAATAAATTCAGTTACACTAGTGTTTTTTTAATTTAATATGATCAAGTGAATGAAACCCTTTGTCCAATACGCTTGCTGTTAGAGAAGAAGAAATAAATCATCCACGAAACTTCAGAGAAGATGAATCATTCAAAGGCTCAGTCAGGTAACTCTGGTTAACGAGAGACGTAGCCAGCGACATGTGGCTAATTTGTTAGGACTTAGACAATCAACAATTTATCGAACAGTTAAACGTTTTAATGCACTTGAAAATTACTGTATAACGCCAGGACAAGGTTATAAGAAATCTACATATGCAAGAGATGAGAGATACCTTATGCAAATCGCCTTAAGAAACAACATTCTACCAGTTTAGAGTTAGTTAAGTATAGCCCTAGCAGCAGCTCAAAATGTAGCAATTTCTGGACGACCGCTCAGGAGAAGGCTTAATGAAGGAGAATTGGATAGTAGAAGACCAGCTATTGCACCATTGCTCACCAGAGAGCATAGAGTTACTAGACTGTGTTTTGTAAAAAAATACATAAATTGGACCATAACGATTGGAAACAAGTCTTGTCTCTTGACAAAACAAGAGTACGTCTTAATGCACCGAATGGACTTTAGTGAGTCTGGCGGAGGTTAGGAGAGAGGTTTACTACCTGCAATATCTCTCTGATGACCCAATTTTTTTGTGAATCAATAATGTTCTGGACAGGAATTTGGTTTGATTGTCGCATGGATTTGATTCCTATATGAAGGAGCTCCATTAATGTAAATTTCTACGTAGAAAATATCTTAGAAGAATAAGTGATGCTATTTGCCTTGTTTGTCGGGTACAGTTTCATTTTTATGCAGGAGGACACTCGGTCTCACGTTACTAGAGAGGTATTGGACTGCTTTCGATTTTTGAATATTTCAACTATGAGCTAACCACCAAGAAGCCCAGACATGAACCCCATAGAGTATCTATGAGATGCACTAAAACGATCAGTTAGGCGCCACATACCTACGACTCTTAGGTAACTCGAACGAGTCGTTCTTGTCGAATGGAAGAATATTCCCCAGGAAACCATTCACCACTTGATTAATAGCATGTCCAGAGGAATGGAAACAGTAATAACAGTAATAGAGGAAGATCTACACGGTATTGAATTCAAATTATTACGATCTAGTTTCACCTTTAACTTTTAATTAACACCATTTTCATTGCATTTGGTATTATTCTTCCTTTCTGTTATTTATTAATGTTTTACCCAATAATACCATTCTAATTTGTTACAACTTAGTTGAAATCATTGAAGTATAACATCACATAAGTGATTGAAGTGTTATTAAAAAAATAAAAGTAGTAATGTGAAGTTTCACTCATGCATTAATTTTATCCAGGAGTTCACTAGTATTCACGAAATAGTGCTTTATAATATATTGGAAATTAGCCTCATTAAAAAAAAAACAGGCAAAAGGTCACATTATAGATATAGCTTGTCTGTTGATACAAAACGTTAGAGAAATGGAAGCATATAAGTATACCTTAGGCTTTTAGAAAGTAGCAATGATTTCAATAGTTATCTCGGCAACAGGAGTAATGATCCAGAACCTTAGAGCTAACATCGAAATGCTGACACTTCCAAACTACATCTTTACACCAATGCAAAAGAATGTCATACTGAAGACCTGTGATATAACAAGAATGTCCCTGAACCAGAATTAGTGAACAAAACGGAGTGAACTGTGAAGTGAATTATTTCCCTCATCGTCCGAGCTTAATTCTTGGGATAATCCCGGGAACAGGTGAATATTTTGCAGAGATTCTGATAATAAAGTGCACTTTAAGACCATAATAATAATATACCATTCAAGAATTATATTTATACACCTAAAGCAAATGAAATCGTTAAATCTGTATCTGAAATAAAAGCCGAAATGAATTTGTTTATGATTAAAAATAACTAACTTATGTAAGATGGTAATTAGTGAGTGTAATAATGCTTTAGTATTGTTGAAGGCAAGAGTGGGAAACAAAAACGCAGTCTATAGTAAATAATCGCGTTGAAGAAAATAGAATAAAAGAAACCGAAAACACTTTTAAATAATGCTTTTGGAATACAATGGCAAAACATTTATTAATGTATTATAATAGGAAATGTAAACATCACACCGCCAGCACGAGTTACGTGTTTACATAAATACGCTAATTTTTTCAGTCATAAAACTCGATCACCGGTAAGCTAAAAATTAAGTTAGCTCGACATCGCTGGGCGTAGATGTTGCGATAAACTAAAAGAGATAAAATCTCACGTTTAAGAGCCTGTCTTATCTAATCAGCTCCGAGTATAAACAATGAAATTTTTTGTATTACAATTATACTGCAGTGATTTTCGGCATGCTCTAACGCAGCATTTCTGTAAAATGAAGTTCGCGCCCAACGAACATTCGCTCAGGGTGACGTTGCTGGTATTCAGTATATGCTTTGGGGTAAGTCAAAGACATTTTTTTAAGTGCGCTTTCGAATCTCAAGGTGAGTCGGCCGGCACATGATAACCAGTTTAAGATCAGATGCCATTCACCATCGCCCATCGCAAGTATACTTGACTTAATAATTCGAATCGCCTACAGGTCGTGTGTCAACGCGCCAACAGTTTTGGATTTATCTGGAATTTATAATAAACAATTGCGGGTACTCGTGGACAGTCTATTTGAAAAGATTGTGTTTTAATAACAATATAATGTTATCGAGCAGGTGTTTTGATGACAACGTGCACAAAAATAGTCACGTTAAGTTGAGGTTCAAGAGCTAGTTACTTTAATATATTGGACAATTATAATCATGACTGTTCGACACTTTTTAATCAGCTATATACAGTGTGTGAGACTTAAGAAGTAAACTCCTTATTACTTTGAAATGCATTGACGAAACTGAGTGAGTGTTTTATTTTGAGTAAATCTTTTCATGAATGTCCTAGAACATTGTGCAATCATAATTCAATGTTCACTGCTACTTACATATCGAGATGGACTTACAGCATATTAAAGGGCATATTCGATATTTGCTCGTTTGACTTAGTGCCAAATTTGATACCTGAGCATTACAAAAGATACACTGGGTGGACAAACTTCATAATCTTTATAGGAAATCACGTCAACTATATGTAGTACATAAGTACAGAACAATGGATGCATTACAAATTGGTTTGTTTTAGGTTTTAAAACATGCCGATTACCTAGTTCTGAATTAGAGGAATGTTAGCAGAACAAGATGTCTTAAAATATTTTGTGTTTTCCGCCATTTGTGTTCTGTCAAGGATGGGGCGTCAATATTTAACGACTATCATCTACAAACCATACGACGTTACCATGCAGTGATTAACAGTTCAACAAAGAATAGTTTGTGTACAACTGTTTTATGAAAGTGGGCGATCATTTGCAGTTGTGTAAAAAATTGGCACAAAATTAGGACAGAATGAAGCAGCTTCAGAGTTAGCAGTTCGTATATTAATCAATAAATTTAAAGAGACAGGTTCTGCTATTTATAAGGCAACACGTCCTCGTCATGGTCGGCTAGATGAAAATATTGCTGCAGTGAGAGAAAGTGTACGGGAGTATTGAAACACATTAATTCGACATCGTGCACCACAATTGAATCTGTTAAGAGCCACTATATATCGGATTTTAAAGGAAGATTCAGCACAAACTTCAGTTGACATAACAATTAAAAATTACAGATCACTGACAACGTCGTATATTTGTTTATTGAATTTAGTTCAGCGATTAAACACATTTTCGTCGTGGAGGATATGGCAGCAAGATTGTTGAATTTAGGGTACTGAAAATCCACATGCTGTTCATGAACAAGAAATGCTTCCATAGAGATGCACAGTTTATTGCGCATTTTGTAGTGGTGGAGTAATTGGACAATACTTCCTTGAAAATGAAGCCGGTAATACTATCGCGGTAAATCGGGAACGCTATCATGATATGTTGACGTTATATGGTCTGTAGATGACAGTCCTTAAATATCGAGTCCCCATTTTTACCAGAACACAAATGGTGCGCAATTCAAATTATATAGTTCCCACTGAGACACCCTATATTTGTAATAACTTATTATCGTTCGTGTTATAATGTAAACTTGCATTTTTTTTTAATTTAAAACCATAGTTAGCTGTGTTGCATAAAAAGAAAAAAATTGTCTGAGGTAAATACCGATTTTCTATTCCAGATTTTCATAAAAATTAATATTCTTTAAGATAAGATGTTATTTTACAATTTTTGTATAATAGTGAATGTCATATTGAAGTGTATACGTTATTACAATTAATATAACTACCCTGGCTACCCAGAACGAAGATAGAATCTAGTAGATTTATTTTTGATACATTAAATGAAAATTTTATTACTCATTGATCATTTAATACACCAATAGCAAGAACTTGTAATAACTACGATTCACAATATGTTTCAATCAATGTTATTGGTATGATGGTGGTAGATCCTTCGATTTCATCTCGTCAAATTGAAGCTGAATGGAATATATCTTGATAATAATAATAATCATCTAGCATTTAATAGACCAACAACAAGAACATACAATTATTAAGATACTGACGATGTTTCAGCCAATTTATTGATATGGTGCTGGTAGATCCTTCAATATGATCTCGTCAAATTGAAATGGGGTATATCATGATAATAATAATAATCATGGAACATTTAGTGGACTAATACCAAAAATGTATTATATTGAAGATGCTAAGAATGTATAACTTTCATCCGTGCCTTCTCTATCTTTATCTTTGAAAGTTCTGATATAGATGAAAGCTCTGATAATTTAGTTGAAGTTGATAGAAGTTCAAAAGAAGAAGAAGAGGAATAAAACATGATTTAGGTTTATTAATTTCATGCTAGAAAAATATATTTTTTTAAAATTCATTATTTGATAAAAATATGATTTATATTTTTTCAATAAAAAAAATACCAAAATCGTAATAATTTTTTAATGTCATTATTGTGGAATACATATTTCATTACACTGATTGACCAATATTTATATATTGTCTTTTTAAATCGTTGCAGCTGCAATAAGTTTTGATAACATTTTATATAGAAAAATACTCTAACTACACCACATCGTATCCTTGTTTACACTCGTTTGCGCATATTCATTTAGAATGAGAGTAATTAATTTAAATCATGGCAACCACTACTTGCGGACCTTTTTTTACAGGCAACCATGTATTGTCGTGTACAGCAAAAATTAAACTTCAATATAGTATATAATATTCATATATATATATATATATATATATATATATATATATATATATATATATATATATATATATATAATATTTTATTGAAAAACACGATGAGTGTAAATAATTAACAATAATACATCTGTTTACATCTGGCAGCCTAGAGGTTGCGGCTGACTGGCAACCATTTTTTTAACTCTTAATATTAATTTCTTTCAAATAATGTTGAATTCACTTAAAAAACTATGGTTCGAATTAAGTAAAATAAATTAATTACAATATAATTAATTAAAGGCAATCGCGGCTAATTTTTGAAACCCAGCAGCAATGTATTAACATTGTCATTAATGATTCATTTGAGTTAAGTTTCATTAAAAAAACAGATACCTGCAGAAATCAGCTGCCGGATCTTAGACTAATAGAATTTTAGACTAATATAAAATCGTGGTCGTCCACTATTTAACAAATTACAATATGATTGATGGTTAATTAGAACAATTGTGTCTAATAATGGAGTGAGATGTGAGATGACCTCACAAACGTTTTATCTAAAAAACAAAATAGCATAGAATTACATTTGCTATGATGGAAAATGGCGAATAAAAACTTTTGTATTTTCATCTCATAAATCATCAGGTTCCTATGCCCTACTTTGTGTTTAAAAAATACTAGTATACGTTATAACTCGAATAGTAATAAATATATTAAAAATCGGTTAACGGCATCTTGTTCTAATACAAAAATTAGCTTAAGAATGCGCTAATAATTTTTTTCTAATTGCACAAAAAACGATGAGTTATCCATATTTAATAAAAACTCAAAAAGCTAATCTTAACCTATAGCCCCCTAACTAAAAGAGAGTCAATTTTAGTTTTCACCAATGATTTCCCCTCAAAGCAAGAGAAAATGTTTGCGTAAATCCTATAGTTAACCAGATAGAAATGTATCTATCCTGTATAGTGTCAGAGACATAACAAAACTCCTTATTGTTTTAAAATGCGTTGACAGAACTAAACGTGTTTTTCATCATGGGTATTACTTGTCGAAATTTTTCCGACTACAGAGGGAATCTTGAACACAGTATTTTAAAACTTATTACACACCTTAAAAAATGTAAAACATCAAAATGGACTACTAGGTTTTTGTCGGCAAATTGAAGAGCAAATTATATAACCGCGTATTTCGTTTACCTTGGCGCCAAACTTGAATATTGAACCTTATATAAAATGTACACTGAGAGAAAACATATTTATTGTTAGTGAGATATGTTTACGGAGAATAAATGTTGATAATATTTTTAATATTGCCATGTAGTTTTTAATATACAGAGAGTATAAAAAGTGGCATGAGACAAAAAATTTCTGAAATAAGTGAAATTCTTTAAAAAATATTAAAACGTAAAATTTGTTAATATTCTTGCAACCTATCATATAAGCTTTAATTCTTTTTTCTGTAGGTGTTAAGTGTGTGCTTGGTGGCACTGGGTATCGTATATATGGACGAGCTGGGTTGGCCCAGAAGGTACATTGGCTTAGATTTTCTAGAACTACCAACTTTAATCATCATATTGGGAGCAGTTAGCCTTATTTTGGCCGTCGCTGGGTGCATTTGCGCGAAAAGCTACAACAGGTCCTTCTTTTTATTTGTAAGTAAACCGATGTCATATGGTTGTAAGTGCGGAGCTATCACCGTGGCGAATATCAATATTTATTTTGATAAAATAACATATAGTAATATCTATTAATATCTCCCCTTTCGGTTAGAGACCGTTAGTATTAAGAATTATCTCTATTTTGTAAATATGCAAATTGAAATGCATTAAATAATTTGTTGTGTGAACTATAATTTTTATGTAATTTTCCGTAATGCATTTACGATATATGTAATAACGTTTTGTCGTTTCATATTTTGCTCTGCTTGAGAGTCAGCTAGTAACTTTCTCAATTTTTATCAATACAGTTCATTACATGAACCGAATCTCTATTCAGTGAGTTCTTACAGTAATGAATAAAGTCTTGCGCATTTCCTAAAATATAATTAATACATACAGGGTATTTCGTGTAGAAGGTATAACGTCATCGATACATTTTATAATAATTCTCTCATTTATTACAGTATGTGAAAGAGCTAATTTTTTTACATACACTACTGTAATAATTACACAATCTTAAGTATAGATTGGATTAAAAAAATTAAGAAAAATGGTTGTGTTATTTCAAAATATTAAATTTAATGGATTATTTAAAAAGTCAACTAAAATAAATGTTTAAATTGTGCACCGTCAGCTGTCTGGAAGCAGCCTTAGTCACTGTTAATGTTTCTTTATTAATGTCAGATAAACAATTGAAATCGTACTATTTTTAGTTTTTGGCGTTATTTCTTTAAAAAATATATTTATTATCTTTTGTTTGGGAACAGCAGTGCGTTTGTAGTGTTTATTGAGTAGGAACATTGTTATTTTGTAAAAAATAGGTATTTAAATTCTTTGCATGCATCTTTGGATGCTTGATCGCATCCTCATCCTCACTATCCTGATCGGCAACCCATTAGCCAAAGCATGGTAAGCAGTGTTGAGTTTAAATACTACAAATTTGGATAGCATTTCAATATTGCATCTACAGTACACAAAATTCTGAAAAAGCAAGGCACCATACTTATAAAGGCATATCTTATAAAGATTATTGGTTTCTCTTCGATGACCTTATTCCTGCACTAATAAATTTATCAGATGTAGAGGAATATTATCTTCCAAGGAATGACATTTTTCCTTTAACAAGATGGTGCACATCCCCACTATTCAGCTCCTGTCTGCGCTTATTTAGATGAAAAGGGAACTGATTGAGTGGCCTGGCTGGTCACTCAATCAGTTTTCTTTTCATCTTCTTCAGATTTGAGATCATTTTTTGTGGGGATACTTAAAAGTTACTAGAAGAACAAAGAAGAATTTAGAAGATTTAAAAATAAGAATTCGTCACGAAACAAGGTATATCTCCTGAAGTTATTGACAATGTTCAAAAATAATTGAATAATCGTTTTGACTACTGTCAGGCAGCCAATGAAGCCCAAATTGAAGATTAAATTTGATTGATTTTTTAAATAACCACTGGCATTAAATTTGATATTTAAAATTGCACAAGCCTTTTTCTATTTCAGGGTATGAATAAATATATGAAGTGTGAAGAAATATACAGGATGTGAATTAAATACGTACCTAGACAAATTTTGGTGAGGTGATTTTTTTATGACTTTAAGACAAAAAGTTCGTATGACCATGAGTCACATCAAAGATACACTTAGAGTAAATTTCATGCAAAACCAAAATCTACTAAAATATACAGTATTTCCATTTAAAAATTTAAAACATGACAGTTGAACCAGTGAAACTGATTGTGGTATTTGTCAAGTTGATAACTTTTTAATATTCATATTAATTGGGATTATAATTAGTTAATATCATTTCCTTTCTTGCAGAACAATACCATTGTTATATTACTCTATTGTATTGTGTAGCAATGCAATAAAGTAATTATTTTAGTTGTAAATGTCATTATCTTTTATTGGAAATTCTTTCACATCAGTTGAGTACTCTTTGTCGTCTTGTTTAATGCAATAATTAATTCGGTTGTAATGTAAATTTATGGTTGCATCTGCATTTTAACTTTCGTGACATTATTCCCTCATGTGATTTTCAGTATTTGTTATACTTTATATTTTCAGTAGGTACATTTAAGTTTCGCTGGTAGTATAAATTTAAACAGTATTTTAACTGATTCCCTCATATTCTCAATTCTCTCAAGATTCTTGTACGTGAGACTATCACAATCTTTTTGTACTATTTATCTCTCGGCTACTTATCTAGTAATGGATCATAATTCTTAGTATCTTGTTTATTGTAGATGTTAAAACTAAATGTATAACTAGCATCGAAGGTGACAACGATAATATATCTTCAAAACTGTGTTCAGTTCATTCACGTTTATGTTTTTTTCTATACAATATGTAGCGTAGGTTACAATATACTACTTTATTTTTTTTAAACAATGCTTAACCTTCTCCAACATATTGTGTACATAACCCAATCCTAGCTATATTTAGAATCAAAATAATTTTTTTGTAATCATAGATTTTCTAATGGTTAAATGGTTTAGTATTATGATGTTCCTGTGAACATCAATAATTATTATCCCCTTATATGACATGAAATAATATATCCCAAAAACTAATTATTACATTAGTCCATGTTCGGCAGGCAATATTTCACTTGACAGAGAAATAGCTTAAAAATAATATTTTATGTCAGATACTAATCTGCGAGTGTAATATCCAATATCTTCGAAGATATATTCGGATTTGTTCCAATAATCTCTGCCTAAGTTTCTGACATATCTTTAAGTGGTTTCCTGCTCGGCTCATATAAATAACTCCTGATAATACTGAGATATAAAAAATGAAATATTTTTCTTTCGTTTATACTAATTGCCTCTACTACTCGGTTTCTGCTAATTACATTTCGGCCAATATTTTGTACTTCAAAATTATATGAAAGTGAATGTGTTTACTCAAAGAAGCTTCATACATTATTGGAATATATATATATATATATATATATATATATATATATATATATATATATATATATATATATATATATATATATATATATATATATATATATATATATATATATATTGCTCTTAATAAGTTATATTTCAATTCGGCCGTATATACAGGATGTTCTGTGGATAGGTAAATTTAATTTTATAAACTTTCGTGAGATGGAGTTTTGTTTATACTCCAATCCATCTGTAAATTCCTTAAACATTAAGGATAAACAAATTAAGCCAAAACAGCTATTCCCCCGGCTATATGCCGTCAACGGGCGCTGAATTACGTGGCGAATTTTGTTGTATTTTGTTGTAATATAGAACTAAAAATACAATGATTCGAATTGCTCGAAAGTCACAAGAAATATGCAAAGCGTCCTCTATCTCCGGATACCGCTATATTATATTGGGTCTTGTCAGTGTAGTGTAAGCGAGTATGCCTTTGAAAAACGCAGCTTATCATAGACACCGTTACGTTTTACAGTAGTACAACTGTAGAACGTAACCATGCGCCATCTCTCGGTAGTTTCAGAAACAATCCAGATCGAAATAAAGCTTTGTCATCTATAATGACTAGGAATCATTTATAACATAAAATTTCCAGAGGGTATATAGCCAGGGGAGTAGCTGTTATGGCTTAATTTGTTTATCCTTAATGTTTGAGGAATTTACAGATGGATTGTAGTATAAAGGAAACTCCATCTCACGACAGCTTATAAAACTTACCATCTCGAAACTTATAGAAAGAATTATATCGTTAACGATTATTCGCTTGCCTTGCTTACTGCAGGGAACGGCCGAAATGGGAGATTTTTTTAAGGGAGAAAGCCACTGTGACGGCCGAAAAAATTACCCAATTTAAATTATTTTCACAGGGATAACTATTTCATAAAGGGATTCGATCTTTGTATTTTATTAAGTGTATATTAAACTTGTTTTATGTAAATTTTAATTAAGAAATTTTAAAAATTAATAAAGATATGGGCCCCTCCCAATGGAGGGTAAAAATTTCGCCTGCATTGTGGCATTGATATCTCGATGAAGGGTTATCTGAAAATAAAAAACAAAGTTTTGTCAATATCTATACGAATGTAGCTATCGCTATACGTAGCCACCTTTTTAAATCGACTACGTATAGACTTAGCCACTGCGATTACAAATATTACAAAAAAAAATTGGCTCAAGTTTTTGAGTATTCGATGCCACAAGAACGAAAAAAGTCGTTCCGAGAAAAATGCGTTTAAAGTTTCGTTGCGTTTTCTTTATATAAATTTATGTATTTCAGAAAATATTGATACTTACATTATACTATTTAGTCCCGGATTATATGATGGTTTTTCATCAGCATCCCCAGTGTTGTGCTTGTCTTTCTTATTTCTTTTTTCTTTTTGGTAGTCACTTCTGACAGGGACGATCTGACTACCTGCTCTCACTAAAGTGACTGTAACTTAGTCAATTTTCAGAATATTAACTTAAAATTTAACCTATACATTCTTGAAAATCAGCACTTTAAAGAAATATAAAGAAATATTTTTTTCAAATTTTTCTATTTACAAATGAGCCGGTCTCTCCTTAGCCCTATAATTAATAAATTGAAACTATCAAGATGATTATTTGCTTATTCCATACAAGAGTATATAAACCGAATTATATTGTGAAAACTATAGCTTCTTTCCTTTTTATTTGACGACACGTCGTTCCTCCTCAGCTCCATAATTAATAAATTGCAACTATCAAGATGATTATCTATTTTTTATACAGGAATTTATTATAAAATGAACGATGATATCGAGAAAATTAGAGCTTCTCTGCCTTTTATCTGGCGACAGGCTGAATTTTACGGTAATTCTGGAAGAAAGACCGACTATCCCTCGTCATCGCCACAATTCATAAATTGCCATACGATAACTATCAAGACGATTTGTTTTTACACAAGAATATGTTATGAAACGAAAGATAATATTGCTTTTTACTTGATGACACGCTCTTATGAGATTATGAAACTTAAAAGTGATTTAAAAAACACCGCCTGTCTATCCTTAGCTTCGAAATTCATGAATTATCACTGTCAAGATCATTATTTCACACAAGAATATATTCTAATAGGAATGCTGATATCTAGAAAATTGCAGCTTCTTTTCTTTTTATTTGGCGACAGGCCGAATTTAACGATAATTGTTAGAGGAAACACCGCCTGCCTCTCCTAAGCTCCACAATTCATAAATTGCTACTATGAAGACCATTATTTGTATTTTTACACAAAAACGTATTATAAGACGAGTGAAGGTACTGAGAAAATTATAGCTTTTTTGTTTCCTATTTGGCGACACGCTAAATTTAAGGTAATTTCTTGGGGAAAATACCACATGTCTGTCCTGAGCCCCACAATTCATAGACTGTATTATCAAGATGATTATTTGTTTTTTACAGAAAAATATATTATGGAATAAATGATTATATCGAGAAAATTATTGCTTCTTTACTTTTCGTCTGGCGACATGCTAAATTTAACACACCGCCTGCGAGAAAACACCGCCTGCCTCTTCTCAGCCCCAGAATATATAAATTGCAACTACCAAGACGATCATTTGTTTTCGTATACAAAAATATATTATAAAACGAATGATATTATTGAGAAAGTTATTGCTTCTTTTATTTTTATCTGACGACACGCTGAATGTAAAGGTAATTTTCAGAGGAAAATTACCACCGTCGTCGGTCTCTCCTCAGCACTACAATTCATAAATTGAAACTATCAAGATAATTGTTAGTTCCGTCATATCAGAATATAATATAAGTGATGACATAGAGAGAATCATAGCCAGTTTGCCTTTTATTTGGGGCCAGGCTGAAACTGAAACGGTAATTTTTTGAGAACCTGAGACCACCCGTGTCTTCTCAGCCCGACAATTCATAAATCGACGCTTATTTTTGTGCTTTTACATAAAAATGTATTATAAGACGAACGATGATATCCAGATAATTATAACTTCTTGGATTTTTATTTAGCGGACGCTGAATTTTATAGTAACTTTTAGAGGAAGCATCGACTGTCTCTCCTCAGCTCCACAATTCATAAACTACAACTATCAAGACTATTATTTGTTTTTCGTACTCAAAAATATACTATAAAGCGAGTGATGATACAAATAAAATGATAGCGTCTTTGCTTATTATTTGGCGATACGCTGAATTTGATAGTAATTTTTAGAGAAAACACCGTCTGTCTCTCCTCAGTCGCACAATTCATAAACTGCAACTATCAAGACTATTATTTCTTTTTCTTACTCAAAAATATATTATAAAGCGAGTGATGATACACAGAAAATTATAGCTTCCTTGCTTATTATTTGGCGATACACTGAATTTGATAGTAATTTTTAGAGAAAACACCGCCTGTCTCTCCTCAGCTCCACAATTCATAAATTATCACTATCCAAACGATAATTTTCTTTTCTACACAAAAAATTATTGTATGATAAACGATGATACTGAGAAAATTATAGCATCTTAGCTTCTTATTTGGCGACACTCTAAATTTAACGTGTTATTAGACAAAATACTGCCTAACCCTCCTCAGCACTAAAGTTCATAAAATCTAACTGTCAAGACGGTAATTTTTTACTTTTAGACAAAAATATATTATAAAACGAATGATGACATTAAAAATATTATAGCTTCTTTGCTTTTTATTTGGCAACACGCTAAATTTAACGGCAAATTTTAGAGAAAACTTCGCCTACCTCTCCTCCTCACCAAAATTCATATTGCAACTGTAAAGGTGGTATTTTTTTTAAACAAAAATATATTATAAAACGAATGATGATATTGGAAAATACCGCCTGTCTCCTCTTAGCCCCACAATTCATAAATTACATCTATCCAGACGACCATTTGCTTTTTACAGTAAAACTTGTTATTAAACGAACGATGATACCGAAAAGATTATAGCTCATTTTTTTCTATTTGGCGAAACGCTGAATTTAACGGTAATTTTTAGATCAAATACCACTTGTCATTCCTAAGCTCCACAATTTCAATTACCAAGATAGATTTTAATTATCAAGATGATTATTTGTTTTCTTTTACACAATATAAAGTGCACGATGATATAGAGAAACTTATAACTTTCTTGCTTATAATTTGGCGACACTCTACTCCACAATTCGTAGATTCGAGTTATCGAGAAAATTATAGATTCTTTACTTTTTACACAACCATATATTATAAAACTAACGATGAAACCGATATAATTATAGCTTCCTTGCATTTTATTTGACGACATGCTAAATTTAATAGTAATTTTTAGAAAAAACGTCGCCAGTCTCTCCTCAACGCCACAATTCATAAATTGCAACAATCAACACCATTATTATATTTCAAACACAAGAATATTTTATAAATCGAATGACGATATCGAGAACGTTATAGCTTCTTTGCTTCTTATTTGGTGATACCCTAAATTTGACTGTAATGTTTAGAGAAAAGACGGCCTGTCTCTCCCCAGCTCCACAATTGATAAATTGCAACTGTCGAGATAATTATTTTGTGTTTTACTCAAGAATATATTATAATACGAAATATGTATCGAGAAAATTATAGTTTCCTTGCTTTAATTTGGCAAGACTTGTAAATTAACAGTTTTAATTAAATGAAACAGTAATTCTTGGAGAAAACACCGCCTGTCTCTCCTCAGCTCCACAATTCATAAATTGCAACTATCGAGATGATTACTAGTTTTACTAAATAAGAATATTCTGTAAAACCAATGATGATATCGGGAATTTTATAGATTGCTTTGCTCATTGCTTTTTATTTTGCGATACGTTGAATTTTACTGTAATGTTTAGAGAAAACACCGCCTGTCTCTCCTCAACTCCACAAATCATAAATTGCAACTATCGAGATGATTATTTGGTTTCTTACGCAAGAATATATTATAAAATAAATGATGGTATTGAGAATATTATAGCATTTTTGCTTTTTATTTAGCGACACACTGAATTTAACAGTAATTCTTGGAGAAAGCACCTCCTATCTCTCCTCAACTCTACAGTTCATAAATTGTAACTATTGACATGATTATTTGTTTTACTAAACAAGTATACTTTAAAAAACTAATGATGATATCGAGAACGTTATAGTTTCTTTGTTTTTTATTTGGCGATATGCTGAATTTTACTGTAATATTTAGAGAAAACACTGCCTGTGTATCCTCAACTCCCCAATTAATAAATTGCAACTGTCGAGATAATTATTTTGTTTTTTTATGCAAGAATATATTATAAAGCGAATGGTAATATTGAGAACATTATAACATCTTTGCTTCTTATTTGGCGACATACTAAATTTAACAGTTATTCTTGGAGAAAACACCGCTTGTCTCTCCTCAGCCTCTGCTTTTTATTTGGCGACACTTTGAATGTAACAGTAATTCTTTGAGAAAACACCGCCTGTCTCTTGTCAGCCACACAATTCATAAATTGCAACTATCAAGATAATTATTTGTTTTTTGACATAAGGGTGTCTTATAAACAACTGATCTTATCTAGATAATTATAGCCTTTTTGCTCTTCATTAGGCGACGTTTCCATTGTCTTGCCTCTGCCCCACAATTTATAGATTACAACTGTCAATATGGTTATTTTTTTTACATGAGAATATAATGTATTATAAAGCGGCTGATAATATCGAGAAAATTATAAGTTCCTTGCTTTTCATTTGGCTGCACTGTCACATTTGTTTGGCTAGTGACGCTGAATTTACTGGTAATTTTTTGTGATAATACCGGCTCTCTTTCCTTAACGTCACAATTTATCAATTAAAAGTATCACGATAGTTATTTGTTTTTTCATACAAGAATATATTATAGAACGAGTAATGTTATGGAGAAAATAATAACTTGTTTGCTTTTTATTTGGTCACACGCTGAATTTAATGGTAATTTCTTAAGGAAATACCATCCGTCTCTCCTCCATCCCATAATTCACAGATTGCATTTAGCAAGACGACTATTTGTTTTTATACAAGAAGATATTATAAAACGACTGATCGTATCGAGAAAATTAGAGCTTCTTTTAACTTCCTTTGGTGATACGCTGATTTTATTTAATGGTAATATTTCAAGAGAATACCGCTTGTATTTTCTCGGTCCCACAATTCACAGATTGTAAATATTACGATGGTTATTTACTTTTATTACAAAAATGTATTATACGACGGAAAACTATTGCTTCCTTGCTTTTTATTTGGTGGAAGCTATATTTAGTGGTAATATTTTGAGCTAATACCGCCTGTCTTTCCTCAACTCTATAATTCACTAATTTCCACGTCAAAACGGTTTTTTGGTTTATCATAAAAGAATATATAATGACATGGTAAGCGATATCAATAAATTTAAAGCCTCTTTGCTTTTCATTAAACAATACACTGAATTTGAAGGTACATTATTGAGATGATACTGCCTGTCTCCCCTCAGCTGTTATGTTTCATATATTACAATTTTGAAGACTGTTCTTTGTTTTTTTACATAAGAAAGTATGTTAAAGCTATTAGTGATATCGAGAATATTATGACTTATTTGGTAGATTTATTTTATCTATTATCTATTTTTCGAAATTTACGTCTACGTGAGAACTTATTACGAACGATATTTCAAGGATAATCAAATTTCAATTTTAAATACTTTCTTTCATAATCTAGGAGTTTGTTTCTGGTTCGATAACGTCTTCGTTTCCTGATAGAACTCGAATTGTACTGCAACTTGGTACAACATTTCGTAATCCTTTGCAGGTAAATTATAGACTACAGGATAATGGCTGGATGAGACTGGATACTACCGATTTCGTCCCAGCGATTGCCTAAAGGAGTACCCTGAGAGCCTACTTGCAATTAATAATGACTGAACTATTAGTAATTCCTCATTGATTTTACATTCGATTAACTCGTTCGCAGTCAAAAAGCCATAGCATGTGCTTGAGAAGTTTGAATCGATATAGGTACAAGAAATTTAATGCAATTCAGTATAGCTTTGCTGTCGTGGTAGATAACCTACATATTATATAAATCTAGTAACACATTATATAAATTATATACATAATTGCTTGCTTGTGGGGAGCAAAGCATGATACTTTTCCAATACCTGTTCTGCGGACGAAGCGGATTAAGCATACCAACTTTGACGTCAATAATACACGGTTTAATATAATCTTTCATAAATTACCTGTGGACAATATATTATATTATGTTCTAACTAAAAAATTATATTGATAATTATGCTGTGCGTAGTTTTAAGAACAATATAATTATCATATAAAACGTATAATATTCGTCATTATATCGTGTAATAACGTCAAAATGATTACTAAGAACCCATCGAATTTCAGTTACAGCAAACCATTTATCTTTCTTTTTAGCAACATTAATTTGAAAAGTAGTTGGTAAATAAATAAATGCATTAAAACAATTGTTTTTTTATCACTCTGATAGCGGCGGTCTGTAATTAATGTGTGATAGTGAAATGAACACAGCTAAGCATATGCCACATTATACACAATTGTTATTTTTTGGTTTATCAAAGTGCTGATCTACGTTTACAAAAGGGTTTATGCATCTGAATAAATAAATAATTGAATCATAATGAATATATCTTAAACGAAATTCATAATGAAATTGAAATGAATATTTTAGTGGAGGATTCTCCATTGAAATATTCATTTCAATTTAGGATTGTGTATACATTTTTAAAGAATGCTATAACTGTAAATAGACATACTATCTATAAAAATATATAAAAATGAATCCTCGGGAATTATTTTTACTTACTAAAGAATAAAATAAAAGAATTAAAAAGACAAATAAAAAAATTAACAAATGGCGGGAGTATTAACCGTCAAGTAGGACCCTCTTTTGAGAACCCTAAGCTATATTTTAGACAATGTTATGAAGAACATGTAGTATAAATTTGATCAATATCGGTGAAGTAAATCTCGAGATATCTTGTCCACCAGTTTGAAAAAAGTAGTTTCGAGAAAAACTCAAATAAAAAAAAACACAGCGTCAGCGTAATACCGCGCAACCAAATACCTTTAGTATTAAAAGAAAATACCTTTAATCTGCAGTTCTTAATGAACTGTATACCAATAGATAGATTGGATACCTACCTGATACTTCAAACATGCCCTATATAAAATTCTAATGGATCTAGTTTATACAAACTATACAATTAAAAGTATACTTGTTTATCTTCACTATCGTTGTTGAATAATTAATACCTAATCAAATATTTAGTATTTGCATAGATATTATAGATGTAGGTGTAAAACTAATATCATATTAGTTGAAAGGTATTGATTGATATGATAAAAGGAATACGCAGAACGCAATAAATATTAAACAAAACTGAAAAGTGGGTTTGGTTCTTTTGATTTTATTCGATAAACATTGGTGGCGCGGTAGTTCTGATTAAATCGTATGTAATTTAACGATTAATTCATATCAGTACATATTGCCATGATAAAAAGACTAATGAATAACCATTTTTATAAAAAAATAATGCCAATAAATGGGGCTTTCATATTAATATTTTGCTTCAAAAAAAGACTGGGTTTGTGAATTTCATTAAATATATAGAGGCACACATAATTGTACCAGTGCCAGTATACCAGACATTTGTTAACAAAAACTCGAATCTGACGGACAATAAGATTTTTACTATTTCTTGATGTTATCGTAATGCAGCTTGACGTCAGTCACGAGAGTTATGACCTCGACGATAATATCAATTAATAGCCCATGTACTAAAGTTGTGATATATCACTTTTCCGCACTCCACTATAGGCGGAAAAGTAATGTATTTTATTCTAGGGTTTATTTTTCGTTTTTCGTCCTAAAAACAAAAAAAAATGGTTTTTAAACCATTTTGTGTGTGTGTGTGTGTGTGTGTGTGTGTGTGTGTGTGTGTGTGTGTGTGTGTGTGTGTGTGGGTGCGTGCGTGCGTGCGTGCGTGCGTGCGTGCGTTCGTGCGTGCGTGCGTGAGTGCGTGCGTGCGTGCGTGCGTGCGTGCGTACGTGCGTGCGTGCGTGCGTGCGTGCGTGCGTGCGTGTGTGTGGGTGTGTGTGAGTGTGTGTGTGTGTGTGTGTGTGTGTGTCTGTCGTTGTCGTTGTCGTTGTCGTTGTCGGCGGCATTTATTTTTGTTAGCACGATAACTCAACTAAATCGTGTCGGATCAATCGGGTTTTGACTGATTCTGATTGGGGACGTCTCCCAGACGATACCTGTTGGTTTTGAGGTGGATAGGACACACCTCACCCTGTCCATGGGTCATGAGAAATCACGATAGTGGACTATTTGAGAAATTTTTTTGTTAGCACGATAATTCAACTGAATCATATCGGATCGATCGGGTTTTGACTGACTCTGATCGGGGATATCTCCCAAATGACACATATTGATTTTGAGGTGGATAGGACACACCCCACCCTATCCATAGGTCACGATGAAGCACGATGGTGAACTATTTGAGAATTTGTTTTGTTAACACGATAACTCAACTAACTCGTGTCGGATCGATCGGGTTCAGGCTGATTCTGATTAAGTACGTCTCCCAGATGACATATCTTGATTTTGAGATGGACATACTCTACCATGGTCATGGGTCATGAAAAAGCACAATGGTGAATTATTTGAGAAATTGTTTTTGTTAGCACAATCACTCAATTAAATCGTGTCGTATCGATCGGGTTTCAACTGATTCTGATTAGGGACGTCTACCAGACGACATCTATTGATTTTGAGGTGGATAGGACACATTCCACCCTATGCATGGGTCATGAGAAAGCATGATGGTGGACTATTTGAGAAAAATTGGTAAAAAAGTGAAACTGTCGCATAAAACACATATTCTACATTTATGTGTTGGTTTATTTTTGCTCGGCCACTCAATTTCAAGATAGAGATGTTCTACGTGCAGAAAAGTTTTAAGATTTCAAAACTGTTTATTTTTAAAGTGTAACATATCTTGTTATCGTTTTTTGTTTTATAAAACTAGTATATGCAATAGTTTAATATAGGTGTCAAAAATTATTTTGAAATAATTAATGTTATTTATTTCAAATTAGGTTATATTTAAATAATTCTGTGTTAGTTAGTCTCTTAGTTTTGATGTATGCCATTAGCATCAACAAACAAACATTAGCTTCAAGAATCAACAACTCTAACAAAAAAAAATGAAACATTTGAAACATTTCGTGTAACAGTTTCGACACAGAAAAATCGATATATTTCCTCTGAAGCCTAAAATTCCAGAGGGACAGGAGTACATATAGAGACAAACATGTCCGTGTTTAAGGACAAACTTGTTGTTTAAGGAGGTTTTAAACTCCTGCCGCTGGGACTAGAATTCGAACATACAAACCAGACTACACTGAGGTTGACACTATCATAGACAATAAGAAAATACAACAGGTCGTTCATTCATATTGTGGAAGCGGAGAAGAGTGCTGTACTTTTATTAGTTCTATATCGGGCAAGTGACCTGACTGCTCACTGTATTCTCTAATTAATTTATAGTAATTTACATTGTTTTGTTGTATCGATGTTCCGCATAAATAATACCACACTATATTTTTAAATTCACCAATAGCTCGTTGTTACCCAAAATATTTTAATACCTAACGCCTAAAACTATAATAACAATTAATGAAATACGATAATAGCCCTAATTGAATTGTCATTCAAAGAATTACGAATAATATATTTTCATTCGTATTTATTCATCATCCTCAGAAGTCATTATATCAAGAAAACTATATATACCAGTAAAGTTATTCATTGTAAAAGTATAAAAAAAAATTTACTTCCTGGCTTGACATCGGTCAAGCTTAATAGATTTTGATGTATTGAGTTCTAGTACATGACACATGTTAAAGGCTGATGCGTGATAGGCTGTCACGTGTCTTTAAACTTTGACTTAATTTATGTCACATCATAGCCAACTGTGTAATAAATAATAAGCGATTAAAAGAGATTTAATTCGGATACTATTTCTTGTTTTTTATTATGTCGATAGCATCAATCAAGTACATACTACTAGTGATTTTTATCCGGTGATTTTAAATTTTAGTACAACTGTAATGTATTCCAGTTTATTAGGATTAATAGGTTGATAGTCACTATAAAATTCTTCCTATTATAGTTTCTTTATCATTTTCCTTAACTTTATCGAGTTCTGTTACACTTAAGTCATAAGTTTCATTATTTTTCTTCTACAATAGTTAACACGTGTTACTTGTTAACGCATAATTAGTATATGTACTTAAATATCTCAGATGATTAAAAATGTGGGTTATTTATTTATGAAGTCATTCTTTATCTTGAGCATGTTAGACTAACTTATTAAAAGCAAATATATATTTTTAATTATTTTGACGAAATTTGCCTGGCTCTTTTTATCTTTCATTCCATTTTACTCCTCTGGTTTACGACTATTTTAACAAAACTATGGGAATAGGGCTAAGGCGAAGGCCTCATTTTTTCTTTTTCTCAAAACTATTTCTTTTAGGGACGTATTTGAAGAAATTTGGCAGTCATCCTATGGGTCACGTTGTCGTACTATCCACACAACTTTAATTTGGAATAACCAACAGATAAACCTTTTATAGAGGGTCTTTCAATAGGGACGTTCAATAGGAAATTTGTTATGTTATAACGGCCATGCTGTGAAACCAACGTCTATCAAATTTGTTGAGAATTGTTCATTAGTATATTGCAAATAACCGTGGAATGTTATAGCGTTCAACAACATGTATAAATCATCAAATTTCATCTTCAAAATCAGTGCTTCGTTCGAGAAACGTTCCGCGCTTTACGTGATTTTTATCCTCGCCACAACCGTCCCACCGAGTCGACTATTCGACATTTGGTGGCCAAATTCGAGTCAACCGGTTTGATAAATAATCAGTCAACACCCGTACGTCACCCAAACGCAAGGTCTGCTGAAAGCATCACTGCTGTGCGTGAGAATGTACGGGAAAACCCGAGGCAGTTAATTTCTTGTAGTCCACAAAAATTTGGCCTTTCTGCGACTTCAACTTGGCGAATTCTGCATGGGGACTTCGGTCTGCATCTGTATAAAATCCAATTTACCCAGGACCATAGACATGTTCACTTATTGGGTCCTACAGCAGTTTTAAGTCGTCCCAAATTTCACGAAAAAAATCATCTTTAGGGACAAGGCCCATTTTTGGATGAGTGGATATATGCACAAGCAAAATTGTCGGATTTGGGATGATACCAAACCACACGAGATACACCAGCACCAAATATATCCCGAGAAAGTCACTGTTTGGTGTGGATTTTGGTGCGGCGGAATCATCGGTTTGTACTTTTTCCAAAACGAATCTGACATTGCCATGACCGTCAAGAGCGAGCGCTACAGATCGACGATAAGCAACTTCTTGTGCCTAAACTGGATTATATGAATACCGACGACACGTGGATCCAACAGGATGGCGCTACGTGCCACATGATGGGCATTATGTACGAACGATTTTAGGGCGCGGTTATCTCGCGCAGCTGCAACTTGAACTGGCTACCGAGGTCCTGCGATTTTACGCCTCTAGACTTCTTCCTTTGGAGCTATCTTAAATCGCAGGTCTATGCGAATAAACCGCAAACAATTGATGCCCTCAAAGTCAACAATGAATGCCATCCAGCAAATTCAGCTAGATTTATGCGACAAAGTCATCGAAAATTGGACCTCCCGCATACGTGCCGTCAAACAAAGCCGCAGCGGACACTTGAACGATGTTATATTCCATACATAATGCCATAAAATATTCTTCCGAATAAGAAAGAAAAAATGAGCGAATATCTCACGCACAACTGTTTTAGTTACATTTAAAAATAGAGCGTCCTTACCGAAACATTCTTTATTAGCACATTTATCACGCCCTCTTCTTTCTAATGGAACCAAACATTAAAATTGTTTCACTACTATAAAAATTGTTTCACTACTATATTATAAATATTACTTTTCTTAAAAAATCAATGAAAGAAGATACATCTTTTAAATCTATTTGGTAATCAATTAATTAATAGTTGAATTAGCTCCAGGTGAATTGTTATCATTTTCTTTAAAAATAGATTTGTTTTTGTTCCACATTGCAAAAATACTTGAAAATTATTGAAATTATCTTAAATTAAAGATCCATATTTGCAAAGTTTAATTATAGTTCTGATAAAAATTTATTAATACATTTTATTTGCTATATTATTATTATTGATACATATATGCATATTTATTCTTCACTCTTAATACAAAATTTTAAAATTTATTAAGACATTATCTCGTACTTAAATTGCTTTTCAAATACACTTCAGATTACTTTTAAATTTTAAACTATGTTTATACATATAATTCAGTTATGTAAACTTCGATATGTGATGACGTAACGATGTTAATTAAATCAAAGGTACCTACTTAGCAAGTATTCTGTAAATTAAATTGTATTATATTTTGGTTCATTATTTTATAAAGGAGAGCATAGAAATCGAGTTATCTAAAACCTCAAACTGCGGAGGAGAATGTTACACATAGAGACAAGGACAAACATGTTCATGCTTAAGGAGAGGTGCCAAATTTACTCCACTGGAACGCGAACTCAAGCATACAATGATATTTTCAATACTGGAGCTAGTCCACCACCCCGGATCTCCGTACGAATGACAGAGTCGTAGCTACCTTTGTAAGAGAATATGATAGGTTACCTATCCATGTTGTGGACGCGAAGCATCGTACTGCATTTTTATAGGTCTGCGTCGGACCACTGACCTAAATGCCCAGCGTATTCTCGAATGTATAAAATATATATTTAGAATATGGCCTTAAAGTAGTTGCACCAAACCACAACTAAACTTGATCTCATATACATAGCAATATGTTCGACAAAGATACTTACATAATAATACTCTATTGTAGCATGATTTCAAAAAGTTATCTTGAAACTAAATTAAATATTTGGATCATCTCCTAATTACCCCAACGATTAAATGCACGATTAAATATTTTCTCAGGTAATAAACTTTTGCATGACATTGAGCAACATGGTTTGTAAAATGGTCGTTAACCTCGATTTACTCTTTTTGTTTTAATGTTATGTTACCATTATCTGAAAACCATATTCCTCTAAGGAGTTTCGAGTAGTCGTTAATTAATTACTTCATTAGTAGACAGATATTTAAAGTTATTCTCCGAGAATTATTGCACCGAAAAAGCATACTATGTCAATCTCATTCAGAAGTTTATTTTTCTATTGATAATATAAACCGAAAGTCGTTTTACTTGAGAAAAGTAGAAAAAATACGAATGGCGGTTTCATTTAATTTAATCCAACATAATTATTGAAGACTAATTTTAGATGCATGCAACAGTCCCACTGTCTTCATTTTAATTTATTTCTGAACTTCACTAATATACGAAGTGTGTTCAAAAAATAACGGAGAATTTCCCCTTTTGGAAAAGAATTGTATTTATCTTAAGGGGATAACAATGTTATTCTCTTCAAAGTAGTTCCCATTAAATATTATACACTTGTGCCAGCGCTTTTTCCAATCTCCGAAATATTTCTGGAACTCGATCCTTGGGATACCGTTTAGCTCTTTCAGCGAAGCGCTTTTAATGCTATCTATGCTTGCAACACAACGGCCCTTTAAGGTTCTCTTTATTCTTGGGAACAAAAAAACACATGGAGCCATATCTGGGGAATATGGAGGCCGCGGCATCATTACAGTATTGTTTTTAGCTAAAAATTCACAAAGAAGCAATGAAGTGTGAGCATGTGCATTATCATGCAAAATCTATGAATTATTTCGTCACAGAATGCCTCCATTGGGATAATTGAGCTTTAGTCTCGTCATATCCATAAACCCATGTTTCGTAATCTGTTATGACACGCTTCAGTAGTTTTTCATTATATAGCACAGTTGGTGACTTCATTTAGCGACTCTTAATCAACTTCCATTCGTCGCTGTTTTTGTTCGAAATTCAACAATTTTGGAAAAAGTTTTGCTGCCACACGTTTTATACCCAATACATTCGAAAAAATTTCATGGCATGAGCCATGATATGGCATGATATGCCAACATCTGATTATTATTCGGCGATCGTTCCTAATCATTTTTTTCACATTTTCGATGTCTTCATCGGTTGTTAATATGCTGGGGCGTTCAGGGTGCTCGTCACCTTCGGCGTCTTTACAGCCTTCTTGGAAACACTTATAACACTCGTAAATGCTTACACCACCTTGTTTTACTCATAGGAGATGCACCAGATGCAATATTTAACATTTCTGAAACATTACTGTACTTTATTCCATTCTTATAACAAAATTTACCGTAAATTCTATGATTCATTTTTAAAGAAATAAATAATCATACCAAAACACATGTAAATTTTTTGGCAGCTAACAACAGACTAAACATCCGATATGTCTAACAATGTACAGACACTTTTCAGACATGTTTACCAACACAACAACGAAACAATCGCGCTAATCGGATTAATACAACCCGCGCGATTAGAAAATTCCCGTTACTTTTTGAACACACCTCGTATACTAAGTTACAGAAGATGGAACAGCTAGTAAACATAGTTTAATTGGGCAGATATTGTACGAATATGTTAATATATTAAAAATTATTAAAATTATCAAGTAAAGTTCAATAATGAGTTGGATCTCCTCTATGAACTATACAGTGGTTATTCGTCGGGGCATGGATCAAATGAGAAGATCGATGCATTTTTAAGACATCTTATCTTATTTGAGACATCTTATCTCAATGAACTTGAACCTTAACCCGAGGAACCTCTGCCTGTCGTTCGTGGATTAAATAATCTTCTCCTAACTATTGCTCATGCATATTCAATTAAAGGAAATACAGATAATCGTTATTATTTTGGACACTAGGATTACCTTGGAGCATTCAAAAAGCTTAGCGTTACTCTTGCCATGTATTGTTATGTATTATATTGCAGAAACTCATGAGTGAGCAACGTTCTTAACAATGGAAGAAGGTGTGATTCTAGCATAGTGTGTTCAGTTTTTCAAGATGATCTTAATTAACGTTTGCCTACTTTCACAGACTTTCACATTACAACTTCTTCAGTATAGATTACTGAATATGTCATTTCAGTTCACATGTTCGGCTTATTCTGATGCTGCGGTGATTTCATATGTACGAGTTTTTCACATTCCACTGGATCCGTTCATTATTATACCTACTGTAATTTTTGACATCGAGCTCGACAGTAAGTGGTAATATGACGTTGTCGAATAGACATATATGTATTAGCCTCTTAAAACCAATAGTTCCTGATTAAGATCTTGACTGTCTTTAACGTTTGATACCTCTAGATGTTCATATTTTATCCTCCTCAAACCCCTCATTCGACTATACCTCATTTCAGTTGATTAATTTCCGTTCACTCTTTCACATTCATAACTTATCATGTTCATACTCCAATAATATACCAATACTATGCATATTAACCATTAACAACGTGACGATTTGCAACAGCTCTAAGAATTGAGAATTATCAATAAATATCAAGTACTTGTGGGTGTAGTGTTCTCTATGTCACTATTTTAGTATACGTATATTGGTTCGCGATAGGTATAACAAACTCTGACAAACATTTCTTTCTAATAATAAATCGTATTATTTAAAACCCATTTTAATAGATATAAAAATCGACATTATTTTGGAAAATGGTGTAATATTAGAGGGTTGCCTTTTAAGTTTTTTACAATCGACCAATAGATGGCATTACTGAGATGTGACATCACTGTATTCATGAACCTTGACGTTTGTTATTGCAAAGCCAATGGCAACTTAGAAATTGACCGAGTAGTATGTTGATGGTAAACGTTTAAAAGAAGCAAGTCTGTGCAAAAATGGAAATCACCTATGAAAGTTTGCGTTGGATGATTTTTTATGATTTTAAGAAAACCCTTACTTAACAACAACGCATAGAATCGCTTCGTGCAACTTTTGGTAATGAAGCACCATCAGAGAAGACTGTTTACAATTGGTTTGCAGGATTTCGTCCAGGTCGTGCGCCCGTCAGTGATGAATGTCGTGAGGGTCAACCAAAATCGGTTGTCGTTCCAAAAAAAAATCGATGCTGTACGCAACATGATTAAAGAAGATCGGCATGTGACTTACAGACAGATAGAGGCGTTTCTTGATATATCGCAGACTGCAATACAATCGATTTTGCATGAACATTTAGCTGTGAGAAAGGTCTGTTCCAGATGGATTCCGCATAATTTGACCGAAGCGCAAAAAAAGGCTCGTGTTGATTGGTGTCACGAAATGCTGAGAAGATTCGACCGAGGACGTGTAAAATCCCTATCCAACATTGTTACAGGAGATGAAACGTGGATATATTCATATGAACCGGAAAGCAAACAACAGTCTACTGTTTGGGTGTTTGAAAATGAATCGAAGCCCACTAAAGTGGTTCGTTCACGGAGCACTTCCAATAAAATGATCGCTTGTTTCTTCGAATATACTGGACACGTCGCAACCGTTCTTTTAGAGGATCGAAGAACTGTTAATGCTGAATGGTATACAATAATTTGTTTGCCAACGGTCTTCGATGAAATACGGAAAAAGAACAAAAAACGGCGCAATATTCTTCATTACATGCCAGCTCCCATATAGCACGTCAAACAACTATTTGAAGGAAAAAAATACCGAATTAGTGTCTCATTGCCCGTATTCACCCGATTTATCACCTAATGACTTTTACTTCTTCCCCACTGTCAAGCAAAAGATGCGTGGACAGCGATTTTCATCACCTCAAGAAGCTGTTGAAGCCTTCCAAAACAATGTTTCTACGATATCAATTCCAGAGTAGAGAAGATGTTTCCAGAATTGGTTTGAGCGTATGCAAAAATATATTGACCTGAAAGGCGAATATTTCGAAAAGCAATAAAACACTTTGTTTCGAACTTGTTCGTTTCTTTTTTACTTTTTGTAAAAACTTAAAAGGCAGTCCTCCATGTATCATATTCGTATGGTTTGTTGGAGGTAATGTTTTAAGTGGTACAAAAATATCATGACGTTATCTATAAGACATTGGTTGTATGACAGGGATGCAATAATGAGTATTGTTTTGTTCAGATATTGAATTTATCATAACTAAATTACATTTGTATTTCCATGAATTTGTATACAATGAAGTTATATGGACAAATATCTCCTTGGCTAATCTAATATAATTTATTACTTTTATCTTAATCTAATACATATTTTTAAAAGTCGAATTAAATCTTTACAGAGCGCGAAAAAATCACATTTAAATCAACCTTCGTTTATAAGTGTGCTTGTGTTGAAATAACGATGAAAAAATACAAATATATAACATTACCTGAACAATACAGGGGAATAATCAGTAACTGAAGTAAGATAAGTTATGTAACTAATGTGACTTTTCTAGTTTAATTTCATAAATCTAAAAAAAAAACCATCCCTAAAAGGAACGAGACCTTTTAGGGATGAAATACATTTCATTCACGTAGACGAATATAATTCTTACAGTTAGAGAGAATTGTATGACCTAGCTTACTTTGTCAAGATATTGCAGTATCACTTATTGTTGTTTACAGTAATTCTGTTGTAATTGAACTCTGCGTACATTCATACACTCTCGATATTCTTTCTGTAAAGGTCTTAATGCAACTGATTGTGAGAGTGACTGATTGTGAAACAGACGCACTTCGTGAGCGGTCCGATATCGCAGTTTTGAGACTTGTTCCTATTCTTGATGAGCTGTACGTATGTATACATATTTTTATCTACGAAAAGTAAATTTTCTTACTTACCTTTTTTATCCAAACAGTTTGTTAATTATTAGGATGAAGCTCAATTAATATAGGCTGCTCATCAATGATTAAGGAAAAAATCTTCGAAAAGAGAACATTCAAAATAATATTGCAAAGATTAAGGACCTCAGAAGATAAAATGAGCCTAAATGAAGGCAGAAAGGAACTTAAAAACAATCCTTCAAAACATGAATAACAAAATAGTACGACATAATCTCTCAGATATAATAGATACCAGAGAAACAGACTACTTATTCTGAAGAACAATAAAAATACTACAGAAATAAGGAGTTTATACTCCAACCCATCTGCAAATGCCTTATATAATAAGGACTAAACAAATTAGGTCAAAACAGCTATTCTCCTGGCTATATGCCAAACGCCGAGCGCTGAATTACATGACAAAATATGTCGTATTTTTGTCTAACAGAGTTAACACTAAAAATACAGTGATTGTTCCAAAACCGCCAAGAAAGATGCAAAGTGTCACGTATCTCAGGATATCGTTAACTGCAGACCGGTTTCGACCTTTCTATCTTGGGTCTCGTCAGTGCAGTGTAAGTAAACGAATACCTTCGCAAGATAAAGCTCACATCTAGTAGACGTTGCTACGTTCCACCGCAGTAGGACGTACCAAACGCCATCTAAATCGAAGTGAAAACTTGAGATCATCAATATAATGCAAAGTTTTACTACCAGAGGGTAACATTTAGACTACAGAAATAAGGAGTTTATACTCCAACCCATCTGCAAATGCCTTATATAATAAGGACTAAACAAATTAGGTCAAAACAGTTATTCTTCTGACTATATGCCAAACACCGAGCACAGAGTTAGCACTAAAAATACAGTGATTGTTCCAAAACCACCAAGAAGAATACAAAGTGTCACCTATCTCAGGATATCGTTAACTACAGACCGGTTTCGATCTTTCTATCTTCATTCTTTCTTTCTCGTTTACACTGCACTGACGAGACCCCAGATAGAAAGGTCGAAACCGGTCTGCAGTTAACGATATCCTGAGATAGGTGACACTTTGCATCTTTCTTGGTCGTTTTGGAACAATCACTAATCACAAATCACAAATAGCTGTTTTGACCTAATTTGTTTAGTCCTTATTATATAAGGCATTTGCAGATGGGTTGGAGTATAAACTCCTTATTTCTGTAGTTTGAATGTTACCCTCTGGTAGGAAAACTTTGTATTATATTGACAAGAAAAAGACCCAGCTGCAAGCAGCCTCAACATACTTCTCTAATTAAAATAGGAAATGGGGAGTGGGCACGTGATTATAGTGAAAAAGCGCTTTACTTTGCTCAATATCTAGTCAAAACGTTTACTTCACATGATATATCAACAACAGAATAGGAACAAAATAAATTAAAATGTTTAGAATTTTCTTCCCAAATGTTTAGAATATAAATATAAAAATTTAGAATAAAAAAGTCAAGCGAGGCGTTGCTCATGATATAATTTCGAAGAAAGCACCAGGCTTTGACCTGATTTCAGAAAATGTCCTAAAATAATTACCAGAATAGCCCTACTATTTTATAACTACCTTTTAACAGCATGCTTAGGTTAAAATATTTGTCATATCAATTAAAAGTTGCTCAGATAATACTTATACACAAACCAGGAAAGCCATCACAAGAAATGGCGTCCTACAGACCAATAGGGTTATTACCTCTTTTATCGAGAGTTAACAAAAACTTTTAATATACAGATTGAAGAGTTTAAAAAATCTTTTGATGTGCAGATTGAAGAGAATACTAGTAAAGAAAAATCTCATTCTAGAACACCAATTTGAATTTACTACGAAATCAAACCGTTTCAAACCCACCGTCACATAGTGGTCCAGGATCCCCGAAAATCTGGACAAAAGCTCAAAAATCGATTTTCCGTTCTAAGCTTCGCAAAGGTATGGTATACTACTTTCGTAAATGAGAAATTGTCCAAACATGCCGCAGTTTATACCTCCGAGAAGGGCGCTTCACCAAACACGACAGTAGTCGATCACCGGAAACTATAATAATGAGCGAAGGTGACTATGCGATCTTTTAAATTTTTTTATATGATTTTATCTAAAAGTAGGAATCCAAAAGAAGGCAAGTCATTTTATAAATGTTGAGTTTACTTACCTGGTGATTGTATTTTTTTTCATTTCCGTTGTGATAATTATATTCATGCAAACTTTTAGAATATACTCCGGCATTCTGCGACATTATCCTTTGAACAAATGTGTTCATTCAGATGGTTTTTAAGTACAAACAAAAAATTAGGTCCCCTGGCATCCACCCTTCACACTTTTGTAAAGCTACGTGGCTTGGAGTAGCCCAGTCGCACGACTGTTCTACTCGGGCATGTAAACTCAGCATTTAAAAAATTGCTTGCTTTCTTTGGATTCGGTAGGTCATGTAAAATATATCACAAACTATTTTAACTTAGTCGTTCTATTTTAATTAACTTCACAGTTCAAACATTGCAATCTGGTCAATTTATATCTCTCCACTATTACTCAATTAATGTTTTAACAAATAAAACTTTCAATTCAATTGATCCTCAATCTTGGTGGCTCTCGTTCTAGATATTGGGAAAGTATTTACAATTCATCTATATGTCTGAATATGTTAAAGAAAACATAGTTCAGCCGAATCATTTGACAGTAGTTCAAAACTAAGCATTATTCATTAGGGTACTTCCACAAGAATATTGTCACCCGTTTTCTAATAAATTTATCCAAACACGACTTTGCCCTATTAATTTTGAAAAAAGTTATTTGAAGTTACTCGCCCTTACACTTCACCCTAAATTAAACAGTATATGAACGAAAACATTTGGTAGGTTTCACAAAAACTGTGTTTTCTTTCATCTAGTAGTCAAAAATGTTTCACCAAGTGCCCAGTGACCTCTCCATTTCTATAACTAAACAGTTTTATAAAATAGTAAATATGTACATAATAGCACAGACAATATTATATCGGTTTTTAACAAGAACTATATTCTAATAACTACGAATTTTAAGATAAAATAAAAATCATATACTGCTCGTCGATACTAAAAAAAAATGTGTGAGATTTCTCTATGTATGCGTAGACGAACGGGTGAGGACAGAATTCGGGTATTTACTTAAGACCAGGCTATTTACTGTGCACCTCGTGGGCCGTCCGAAAGAGACTTGTTCCTATTGTTGACGAGCAGTATCTATTTATAAGACGAATAACTTAATGTAGAAGATAACTAATAATAAATTATGATGTTAAGAAGGTTTATTGAAAACTATGTTGCACAATATTAATTATTGTTAAAAATTTTTAAGAGAAGTAATAACTAATCTATAGATAGGAATGGAATGGAAATGGCTACATTTTTAGTAAAATCAGTAAGTCATCGGTAGTCAACTGTTTACTTATTTATAAGTATGCAATTAAAATAGTATTTCAGGTTAATGATATGGATTTTTTATTTAATTACAATTATTTATAATTTAGATTTAAAATTGGTCACACTAAGGTATTTGAATTCATTCGGTAATATTTCTTACAATATTTGGAAATTGAATACGAAACGACTTCTTGTAAAAGGTAGTAGAATATGTAGGAATTCTTAAAACTTAGAACTCTTAAAATTGTATCTGCATAATTAAAGTGGTTTAGTAACAAGTTACATAAAATTTTACTCTTTTAATCTCGTACATATTTACACCCAAAAAGTAATTTCGGGTTACAATATGCTTTCCTTGTGCATTTATTTATATAATCATCGTCTTTCAACAAACAATCAAGTTAAAAACCTAAATTGCATGCAGTACTACTCGTAACAACACTCAGTTGTTCATTATGTATTTTAAGATTTAAATGTGGAAGACTATTTTGATATTGCTGTTTTTGTAATACCAAAAGGTATTATACTCAACTTCGCTATTTGCCAAATAAAAAACTTTATCCTTATTTTACTGATAAACAGAACAGTCTGCTTGAGCCTAGATATAAAAACAAGCCACTGTATGAGATAAGAACTATTTGGGATTTTTTATTTGGCAAATAGAGATGAAATACACTATACAATTTAGTTCTGTGGAAATATGGAAGGTGAAGAAGAGTAACCACTTATCATAGGTAAAAGCAAAAAACTTCGATATTTTAAAGGAGCACACATCGAAAAGCTACCTCTTCAGTGGGTCTTCAATAAGAAAGTAGGGATGACAGCAGACATCATGATGATGTGGCTCCACAAATTGGATGCCAAGATGAAGAAGCAGAATAGGAAAGTGGTATTGTCCCTGGATAGTGCAACATCTCCCTCCAGAATTGCATTGGATAATGTCAAACTTATATTTCTTCCACCAAACACTACATCAACCAACCTTTGGACAAAGGCATTATTCAAAATTTTAAGATGCTCTATAGAAATTACTTTATTAAAAGGCCTTTAACATATATAGATAATGGCTGTTCTCTTCAAGAAAGAGAGAAAAACATTACCTTAACCAATATGGATTTCGGTGGCCTGGCGAACTGTGTCCGCTATGACAATAAAGAAGTGCTTTTCGAAAACTAGATTTACAAATATAGATGTGGAGGATTTCGAAGAAGAAAATAATATTCCGCTAGCACAACTATTTCCTGCCTTAAACGACACACTTGTTAGTTTGAGTTATTATTAAAATGTGAGTCTGAATTTTATAAAAATAAACTAAATAATATGAAGCGGTCATTAATTTCTGATTATTTTAAAAAGTATTGCATATATAATTTTAATATCTGTATGTCAATACATACATACATATTATGTATATGACCATAATTTTCAATTATTATCATATATGGACATATATTGTGTATTTAGTTAATTTTAGCCTAGGATTTTCTTTAATAAGATACTACAATTATGCAATTAAAATTACTAATAAATAAACAATATAAAATGCATTTATTTTCTTATGTTCTCTTTTAAACGACCATCCTTATTTGGCGATCAACATATGATTCCCGGGGGTGGTTGGTATTGGAAGGTTTTACTGTAACATAACTGATAATCATCAGTTTATGAACTTCTTTGTTAATAGTCAAACTAATCATTATTTTATGAGATAGATGTAAACATTTTGATGAGTTTATGGAATACTGGTGTAAATTTTATTTATATGTAATACATCTAATTCTGTTGCAGTTCTATAACTGGTGCATTTAAATATTAAGATCTTTCCAAATCGTGTTGTAACATGTCTGATTTATTTTATTTTAAATATGCTTCTATTTCCCTTTTACAAGTAGGATTTGTAAAGTTTATTATATTTTTATAACGTCTTTTTATAACGTAAAGTTTTCAATCCTTTTTTGTTTGTTTTAAATTTTTGTAAAGATTTATGTTTTAAATATATCATATATTTAATATATATTTAACCTAACTAAATATTACACTTCCTTGAGATTCTGGATGTTACAATAGGGGGCATGTGCGAATATGTTAAATAAATTTAAAATTATGCTGTTAAATTTTTTACATGTCTATAGTTTGGTCTGAAGGCACACTAGATATACAAGATCAAATAAAGTAATAACACTCTCAAACAATAAGTCAACAAAATTATTTTATTATAGAAAAATATTGGTAACAGCAACGAAGTATAAACTTTTAACTTAAACACGATGAAATATTATTTCATTATGATGTGTCAATGATAAGTTTATTAATAAGAAACATAAAAATTCGCGGTTAAAAATAGTTCGGCCAGTTGCTGAAATGCATAATAGGTTAAACGTTTATAGCGTTTTAAAACTAAATAGAATCTCAATTGTTGTCAAAGTGAAATGGATATTATAATGTGTGTCTTGGACGTTTCTGCTAAAATTTTCTGAAAAATATGACACGTGGCGTGGCACTAAGTGACGAGTTGCGAAAATCAATTGTTAATGTTCATAAACAGGGAATTTCGGCTCGGAAAATGTCTGCTACGTATTCGTTATCAAAATGTACAGTACAAGGCATTATCAACTTGTAATAACAAAACTGGATACACAGCCGGAAGGAAGAAACTGGTCGACCATCCCAAATTCCACGTTTAAATCAACATGCTTTGAAGAGGATTGTAACAACAAATCGACGATACAGTGCAAAAAGGATATGATACTATGGAGGCAAGCTATTGGAGATAATATATCTGAATCCACAACTAAACGCTCGATAAAGCAAATAGGATGCAAATTCTACAAGGTAATATTTTGTTCTTTACATTTAACTTTTTAACTTACCGGTTTCTCCTTCACGCAAAAGAAAAACCGTTATTAACTAAACAACACAAGATCAATCGGTTACGGTGGGCCAGAGGACATAGGCCCTGGACTTTACAACAATGGCACCAGGTAATTTGGACCGACAAATCCAAATTTGAAATCTGTTTGGGTGATACCAGAAAACATGTGCTAAGAACCCCACAGAAGACTTATCATCCTGACTGTTTAAGTAGAATAGTGAAGCTTCCTGCTTCTCTTATGATCTGGGGGTGTATGAGTGGTAGGGGCGTAGGAAAATTGCATTTCGTAGATGGTACTGTGACAGTAGAAAAATATAAACAAATTTTGACAAAGTTTATTGCAGTTAATAACAATATGTCAAGGCACTAACGCACAGCACGTTTTTCAGCATTATGGCGCTTCATGTCACACAGCAAAAGCTGTCAAAGCTTGGTTTACAGAACATAAACCAAACCATGTCCGTGTTATGTAATGACCCTCTAGCAGTCCAGACCTCTCGTCAATAGAGATATTGTGGCATAAAATGTAAAAACTAATAAAATAGATACAAATTCTAATAAAACAGTTTTGAGAGTGTTTAAATATAATTGTGAAATTATGCCTAGTCGAACTATTATGAGCTTGAGCGTGTAGCTAGTACCTATTATTATCACATGCACAGCAGTACATCAGTGGCGGCTCATGGTATCCATATTAGGGTAGGCGATAGCGGCGTATGAGCTTCATCAACCCTTAAAAATAAATAAAATTTTTAAAATTTTCAAGGTCTCGCGTTTTCCTGGTACTTCAGAATTTCAATGATTGAATTTCATTTATACAAAAATATAGACTTTCACAAGAATTTTTTGAACTTAATACCTCTTTGTTATTCGTGAATAATAATAGTTATTGTGGGTATAAATAAATTGGAATAAACGAAATATATTTATTGAGTATTATACCTATATTATGTAAATTGGGTTGGCAATAATACATTATTTTAGAACGCTTTAGGGTATAGGCCTCCTCCTCCCCTCACAGCCTTCTTTAACCATCGCCATTATTGACTGACAATTACAAAGTGCATACCTACTACTTTTTATAATTTAAATTAATGCGCCTATCTTTAATTAATGAAAATTTGTTAATTATATTTTCCGTGAAGTCATCATATTTCTGAAGTGTGCTAAATAATTCCTTTTCAATTGAAATAAGTGCAAGCGACGATAAACGTTCATTCTTCATAGAGTTCCGACTATACGTTTTAAACAAGAAAAATGTCTTTCAACCGATGTACTTGTTGCTGGAATTGTAGCATTGCTACAATAAGTTTAAAAACCTCTGGAAATATTTCTCGAAATTCATATTCCACAAAATATTTCAACATTGACTCGATATTTAATAATCAAATTGATCATCACAATATTATATAACCCAATATCCCCAGTAATGTCACGGCTTATTCAGTGCGAAGGCGTCTTCGGATCTGCCGAAGAACGCCGATCTACTTCAGGCGCCGATTGCATTCGCCTTCAAGTGCTTTATTTAAAGAATATAATTGGCTGCAGACGTCTGAGCTGCGATTATTTTGCCATTACAACAACGCTGTTTGTCGTCTTACCGACATCTGGTTGACGTGTAGCTATCGATTTTCAGGTGGGATGGAGAACCGAGCCTGGTCTGGTTGTTCTGTTTAGGAATAAAATGATTTAATTCGGTGTAGCGCGGCGCCGTGCGGACTGCGGTGGTGTATATAAAGGGTGTTTACGGCACCAGCGCCGCCGATGGCGATAGATAATTTAATTAGTATAAAGTAGTTATTATTAATTATATTAAATATTTCTGTATTATCAGGGACGTTAACAGTTCATTGTAATTGCGCTGTTATGAGAAATGACATAAAATTTTAAAGGTAGGCGGCGCCTACCTTGCCTACCCCGACGAGCCGCCACTGCAGTACATGCTGTGCATGTGATCAAAATATTTGTTTTCTTCAGGTATTTATGCATTTTAAAACTGCAGTTGTAAGCAGACATGTATGGAACGTAATACGCACTACGTCGATGGTATGTGTCATTCTTGTCTTTGATATTGTGTCAATATATTTTGTTTAATAATGCTTCTAAGAATTTTATTTGACTCATTCATGCATTGTATCTCAAGCTACAGCAAAACAAAGTGAATTTTCATACTACCATATAATTAATATAGATATTATATTATATATAGATATTATATTAATTTTTCTATTACACAACAAATTATATTTTGCTTCACTGTATATATAAGTCCTGAAGTTTTTCCCACCTTGTATATAAATGAAATCATTATAAAGGATATTAATAAAGATATGAAACATAAGAGTATGCATTTGAAATGCTCTTAATTAACTTAGATTATCGTGGCAGATATGACATATTTAGCTGATGACACTTATCTATATTAGGAACGGAGTTAATGTGAAAGGTGACGCAATCAACTTATCCCATTAATTTCTTCAGTTTGTAACCGGAGACGATTTATCCACCCTGCAAATAACAACGCTTTTGTTTTTCAGTTTGGATTCACTTTATGCGTCATTCTCTGTCTAGAGCTAACGATAGCAGTGATAGCCTTCCAGAACTCTAGATACAGCAGGCGGGTCAGGACGGAAGCTCTCATGGAAATTGAGTACAGCACCACTGATCAGGAGTATTTCCAGACCATAGAAGACCACGTAAGTGTTGAATAGTCTTCGCAGGGGTGTAAAACTAACAGGAATGCTTTGTTATCATCTTGTGATTGCTTTTTGTATGGAAAATATTGTTGCTTTAATTATGCATACACCTACACTATATATCTTGAAGAAGATCTTGAAATCTGTTTATAAATACGTCGCTTTTTATTTATAGATCGACACTCTATGATGTATATTGCGCAGCTATCAAATTTCCTTTGTATCGAGATATCGAAAATTATCGTAGTCAAAGGTGGTTATGAAATGAAATACATCTCTCTTAACTCATTCATAAGTCTTATGAAATAATAATAAGTTTGTCTAATTTCAGTCCTTGGTGACATCAATAGTAATGTGCAAAGATGATATTAATTTTAGAGATAAAATGATAACGAACTACAAGTTTGAACATTAATAGGACTATGATAAAGAATAATAACGTTTTTGTTAAATTGAAGCCACTATTGTAAACATTATATAGAATTTTATAGACTCTTGGCATTATAGTTACATTCTTCAATACTGATTTGTTCCAATTATTGCAAATTAGTTAGAGTTTTAAAAATACATTTTTTTAATAAGGGACCACATAGTTCATAATTTTTAAATAAGGAGATCCGGAGGAAATTCAACTTGTGTATTCAAACTCATCAGCTGGTTAAAAAGCTCGCGGAGAAAAGCCATAATATTTAATGCCATATGTACTGTTCAATTTATTGGCTCACAAAAAAAATTAAATTTAGCAAATCGTTATCCATTAAATCACACAGTCCCACAAAAAATGGGGTAGGTTAGAGTATACTATCCCTATGTATTTCTATACTCTGAAGACAAATCTGAAGACAGAAGTCAAACTTGCTTTATCACGTCAAGGTTTTTTCTTAACCTCAATAAACATGGCTGATCAAACACTTAACACAATATCAACGATACCTGTTGGGAATTTCCGCGAGATTTTATGAGTTCTTACGGGTTCTTGAGATTCCGATGTAACAAATTTGGATTTGAATCAAAACTAAAACTGGCGGACAGGAGAATTTTTCAACAAAACTTTGGATGTGTACGAAACTTGGTATCTGGGTCTTTTTTAGGTCACCAACAAGGAATCTGAAGTTCACCTTTCTAAATTCGACTGATGAGTTTTTGAAAATATTTGGGATCTCTACTAAACTTAGTATTTCCAGAGAATTTAGGGGTCATTGAAAAGAGGAAGCAGATCGTACTGAGATAACTGACTTGATCTCGAACTGAAATATTGATTTGGTACTTATATGAGTATAGTACAAGTTTTGAATTTATTATATGAGCTTATCGTTGTTACTATTGTATTATATTGTATTTGCTTCAAGAATTCATATAATTTCTGCAGACAGTCCTTTGGTAAAAAGTTATAGTTCAGGAACTGCAAAGTACCTGTTTCATATATCGAGAACTAGAAGTTAAATCCAGACCAATTTTATTTGCTGCATAGTTCCAGTGATCCTTAAATTCTCTGAAAATACCAGGTTTTCAAACATTTTTTCAATCGTCGTCAATCCTATTGGATCTGTTACTTCGAATTTAGAAAATTTTAATCCAAGTTCATTATCTGTGATCTTAAAACCCCATAAATACCAAGTTTCCAGTAATTTACAACAGATTTCGTTGATTTGACGTGATGGGGCAAATCTGATTGTGTTGAGTGCATCAAAATACATAGGAATAGAATACCGAATAGGTAGGTCTGCTACACATGGTAATTTTTTCTGTGCGTTTGTATTATTAACAAATCACTGGAAGTAGGCTAGATATCTAAAGTGGTCTACTGGCAAAAGGGCTCGATGTGATTGCATATTATATGGATGCATGTGGAAGGTTTTGTTGATTTTTATTCCATACATTGGCCAACATCATTAACAACTTGTTCTGTATGAACGGTTGGTCTGCCAGCTCTTCTATGATGAGTTACACCACATGTGCACGCACAAAATCTGAATCTTTGATATTACTGAAATTCATGGCTACCTTTGCTAAGATTATTTTTTAAACAAACAATAACAATTCTCAGTTGTAGAGATGGAAAATACTCAAACGGTCAATAAATTTCAAATATACTATATATATATAGGTATATTAAATATAATTATTCTTAAGTTATTAAATTTTAAACATGACAATATTTGATATGAAGGAATGATATATAAATAAAGAGCTTAATGGATTAATGGTAATTAATTCATGCTTTTATTTAATTTTTTATTATTGTTATTGTCAAGTTTGGCATAGAAATATTTCCACGACCGCTTGTATATTTCGAACTAAAGGGTATATTCAACGTTTTTGGAATATATTTACACAAAGTGTATCTATATTTTTTCTTAAATATTAAACATTAGATAATTTAGCGCTATTGTCACATCACTTTCGTTTCAATATAATTCAGATTTATTTACTTGTCTTTTTTAATAGCGATCGAGACATTCCTATTAAATATTATAGCGTTAAACATTTTATTGATACCTTAAAAATATTATGCTTATAAACACGTTATGGTAATGCAACTCCCATTCAGCGAAATTCAATTTGATGATTATGCATCGAATAAAATAATAGGATTATTACAATTCTTATTATCGTGACACTTGGAGATATATTTTTAATGGTATATACTTTTAAACTTAATAAAAGCTAATCCCATAGACTGAAAACACTTAATATAGTAGGTTAACTCTTTCAGGGGCAAAGAATTCTCATAAAAAGAAGTCGTAGAGGGGCAAAACATTTATATTTACTTTTTTGACTAAAACAGGTTTGAATATTAACAACATTGGTAGAAAACAAGGTAAAAAATTTAAATATGCCACTTGTTATATAAGATTTTTTAGTAAATAGGTGGTACACATAATGAACCAATGCACAAATACAGATTTAATGTTCATTGTGAAAATCTTGAAAACATGTTTTGTTTTTTCCCAAGCAGAGGGGCACATTGCGTATAGAACATATCCAGTCTGTTCGAATTTGTTTTTAGGAGGTACTACATTTAGCACAACGGCGTCTCGTGTCCCGCTTTGGTTGATGAGCGCTCTGAGATACACGTATTTCAAATGGCACATACGGTTTTTATGTTTTGATTGCAACAACCTCAGAACTTAGAGATGGTCTTTTTTGCTTGACGACAGTTTCAGGCTACGAGATAATTTATTACTTCTCGTCTGAAGTCTTTCATCGAAAATTTTTCTAAATTTAACTCTTTATACAGAATGAAGGCATTTACAACTGCTGCGTTCACCAGATAAAAGAAAATGCGGTGCCACCATTTTTTCGACTTTCGATCTATTTTATAGACATTGAGATTTTGGTCAAATTTATCTACTAAATTCATATTTTGGTTATAATCCACCAAAGTTGTTGGACAAGGAACTTTTTCAACGGTTCCATTCTTACCTTTTTTATCAACTTCAGTCATACTGCTGGGGTCGTGAAAATTTGACAATAAATGAACACTTCGTTTGTCTCGCCATTTGATGGCGACCAGCTGAGTATCAGAAGGATATGAGGATTTGAGACTCGCCACGTTTTAAGCTCTTATCAGGTTTAAAATTTGGGAGCAACTTTCGGCTGGGATTGATGGTGCCACAAGCATGTCTTTGGACTTATTCCTTATTTGGACTTATAAGATATTCTAACAGTTCTACCCCAGTAAAAAATTTGTCGAAGTACACAATGTGATTTTTTCCCTCCATGCCCTCCAACAGATTTCTTACCACTCGAGCACCCAAGCCTTTTTCTGAATCTTCCGATTTTCCAGTGTATATTTGAAATTTTTGGCAATATCCATTCTTATTGGCTAGTATCCACACTTTGTAACCCCTCTTTATGGGTTTTTTTGGTAGATACTGCTTGAGGCTACTCCTCCCTTTAAATTTTATCATCGATTCATCGATGGCCACCACTCTGGAAGGAGCCATGCAACTCTCAAAATTTTTAGATAACTCATTCAAGAGGGGCCTGATTTTGTATAGTTTATCATACCCTTGCTCACCTTTCTTGGGCATTAGAGTATTGTCGTTCAAGTGTATATTGTAAAGAAGCCAACTGAATCGTTTGACTGGCATCAATGAACTTATGAAAGGATCGTTCATATCTGGGGAGCTACTCCAATGATCCCTATAACTAAGTTTTTTTAATCCCATTAGCAAGTTTATGTCCAAGAACACTTTTATTTCTGAAAGATTAATGACTTTAGGTCTGTTAGATACTTATTGGCTATATAAATTGGTCTGAAAAACTATATATTCTAACAGCTCGTCGGTAAAAAAATAGCTGAAATAGTTTCCCAGGTGTGGCAAAGTTTAAGTTTTTTACTGTATCCTTTATCCCCGTTTCCTCAATGATGTCTCCTGAATTTTTGGGTACTGTGTTTCTGGACCAATCACGTGTCTTTCGATTCTCTGTGTCTGTCGGATTCCAAAATATTAAAATCATCATTAATATTTTGTAATGGTGATATTTCATCGTCTGACTGATCTACGATTGATTCGGTGTCTGAGGGTATAGCCTCAGCATCAATATTTTCTAATTCTTCCATAAGTTCATCATAGGTTATATCTACTAAATTGAATGGTAACTCATCCATTGTTAATCCCTAAAAAGAAAAAAAAAACGTGTTATTGGGCAGTGGTACAAATAAAATACCGTAACAGTCTATGCAATAACGAAAGAAAAATTGCAAGTTTTTTTAATTGTTATCAAAAAACTTATTCTACAAGCCTTCTTGCAACATATTTCTTAGAAAGTTGAATGTAGATAGTCGTTTTTACTTACTTTTAGAAGTATTTCGGTAACCAGATGTAGAATTCGTCGTTCACAACAATAAACATAACCTAAAACAGGCATGCAGTCAGAAATCGCGACGGCGATACATTTCCACTTCTCCTACCATCTAATAGAACATCACAGCAATGCTGGTCGACAGTTTAAACCATCGCGCGATAAACTATATGCTTCTGAATGCTTGGTACATTTTGTGTACCACCACCCCACTACATGCGTTTTTTATGGGTACATTTTATATACCAACGCCCCTAAAAGAGTTAACTATGAAATCGATAGTAAGCTCACTGGTGGTGGATGCTGAAATTTTACAAAAATTAGAAATGATAAAATGTTAAATCATATTCATTTATTTTAAATAAACGAGATAGCTGTATGGTACACCAAACTTTGTTGACGCGTTGCTTTTCGTTAGAGAGCTACTGAAAATGAAGAGCTACCGTCAAAATTAAAAAATAGAAACTAATAAAAAAATAATTTACTTTTAAATTGATACACAAAAAATATGCATTAACGTCCATGGGTAAATCAGTAATGGTGAAATGTTAATATTGAAATGGAAGCATCCCAACTAGAGAATTATCATAAGTATCAAGACATATTTTCTTGTGGTTAATTATCGATTTTATTGTCTATTTGAAATATTCACTACATTAAATAGGGCCAATTTTTATATTATATGTATTATTATATATATTATATGTATTATTTATATAATAACGATTTCATATAGTTAACATTATGAAATACTTTAAGAAATAAATATAAAACGTACTTTCTTTATTGTTGTGTTTTCCATATTTTGATTTTCTAAAGCAGGCATGTTAAACACGCGGTCCGCCAATACACTGGTTGCGGTTCACCGAGACTCTTTAAAAATGTTTTGAAAACAATATTAATTAATCATTTTAAAGTAAATTTTATTTTTATTACAATAATTTTTAATTTAGTAATTGAAAAAGAGAGAAAATATAGGATTAAATTATTGGTTTAATTGATGGTGCATCTACCATGACCGGTATTACTAAAGGAGTTGTTGCAAGATTAAAAGAAACATGTAAACAGCATGGTAATAACAATTTTGAACATTTTCATTGTATTATTCATCAGCAAGTACTGTGCTCCAAAGTTTTAAATATCGAACATGTTTTAAAAATAGTCACCAAAATTGTAAATTATATTCCAGCACATTTATTTAATCATCATCAATTGCTTCATTTCTTGAATATATAGAATGAGAATACACCGATCTAGCATATTATACAGAAGTTCGATGGATTTGGTGTCATAAAATGTTAAAACGATTCTTCAAATTGATGGACGAAATCATGCTTTCCTTGGAAACAAAAAATTATGAATGTGCTGAATTGAAAGATGGACAATGGATAAAGGATCTGGATATCTCAGTTGATATTACAAGTCATCTTAATCCACTTAATTTTAAGCTTAAAGGAAAAAATAATGTTGTTACTATACTATTTGATAATATTAACGCTTTCAAACAAAAATTATTACTTTGGCGAAAACAAATAGAAAAAGAAAACTTGTCTGACTTTGAAATCTGTCAATATCTATTGCTTAAATCTCCCAAATTAAAATTTACAGTATATGCTCACCAAATTAAATTGTTATAAACGGAATTCGATCGAAAATTTTTTGATTTTGGAAGCTATAAATTACAATTTCGTCTTTTTACTTCACCTCTATGTATCGATATTGAAAATGTTGATGAAAACTTACAAATGGAATTAATTGAAATATCCAATGTGATTCTTTGCTGAAGTGAAAATGTATGGAAGTTGAAATTCCAGATTTCTATACATATACATATTTATTTATAGATCGGTTTCCTAAAATGTTATCTAAAAGTACCTTAACAAAAGTACCTTATTTATGCCAGCAACTGTTTTCTTTAATGAAAAATAAAAAAAATTCAGAAAGGTCAAGATTAACCGATCAACATTTTACAAATTGCATCAGCTCAATATATTCAACCATATTTTGATGACTTGCTTTGTGAAAAACGATGTCAGATTTGTTCAAAAAAGTAATTTTAAACTGTGATTTTGTTTATTTCTTATTATAACTTTTATTTTTGTTTTTTATAGAAAATATAAAATATTTATGGTTCAAGTTTAAAAAATAACATGAAATACAAAATATCTATGTATGTATTTTGTATAATATACAATGCATTGAGCTTGACATTGAGTCTAATAAATACATAATATAATCATTCTAAAAGTTGTATTTTATTAATTTTTTGAAAACATGCGGCCCCCAACTTAATACAAAATAGATCATATATATATATATATATATATATATATATATATATATATATATATATATATATATCCGCCGTCTTCCGATTCCTAATCTCCATTCCTCTCTGTTTCTCCACATGTCCTCGTCCAGACCTCTCTCCCGAACTTCATTATCAATGCCCCTCTCCAGCTTTTTCGTGGTCTTCCTCGCCTTCTTCTTCCTTGTGGTTTCCAGTTTAGAATTTTTTTTTTTTGGGTATTCTGTCATTTGCCATTCGCTGAACATGCCCGTACCATACGAGTTGTTTGGTTCTTATATCATCTACAATGTCATGTGTTATTTCCATCATATTTCTTATTCTCTCATTTGTTACCCTTTCTCTCTTTGATTTTTCAACTGACCTCCTCCAGAAGTTCATTTCTGTGGTTCTTATCATTCTATCTGTTCTTTCTTTTATTGGCCATACTTCACAGCTATAGGTTACTATACTCTTAATTATTGAATTATATATTCTTCTTTTATTTTCTTTTGTTATTCGTTTATCCCATAGAATGCTGTTCAACATTGTAATTCCTCTCCTTCCCTGGGTGTTTCTTTCCGAAATCGCTTCATCAAGTGTCCCGTCGTTTGATATTTTCATGACTAGATATTTATATTCATTGCAGTGTTTAATGTTTTGCCTGGTTGACAGAAGTAGATCTTGTTGTTGTCCTCCAATACACATGTATTCCGTTTTCTTCACGTTAATTTCTAAACCCCATTTTTCATACTCCTCGATAAGTTTGCGTGTCATATATTCCATATCATCGATATCTTGTTCAATAACAACTTGGTCATCCGCAAAGGATAATGTGTATAGTGTTGATGTATCATCTATTGGTATGCCCATATTGTGACATTTTCTTTTCCAAGTCATCAATGCGCGTTCTAGATATATCTTAAATAGTGTAGAAGATAGATAGATCATGTGGCCCATAATATCATATGAGTTTGACATGCCTGTTCTAAAGGAAAAGAAGGAGCTATGCTTCTCCATATGTTTCATAATTGGACATTTACTGTATTTTCAATCGTGAATTTTAAGGGACAGTACCCAGTACTTAAATTTCGATCAAATATCCATGGGTAAAATTAGAGAATCCATATTCTCCGAAAAAATACATGTTCCATGACATGTATCTATTTTTATATTTTTATCTGCTTCTGTTAAGGTTTAGGAGATGAAAAGTTACAAAAAAAACTATTTCTGTAAAATATTTCACAAAACGGAAAGCAATAGAATAAAAGATTGCTCACAAAATGCTTAGCTTCATCTAAGCTACCCACTAATATAGCAATTAATGAGTTATTATAAGGGTGGTATTTGGTACAATTTACCCCTTTTTATTACAAGTACCCCATAAAGCAACGCAGAGTAGCTAAATTCTATTGTGAATATGTTGCCTTAAAATTAAATAGGCATATTTGTAAATTTTTAACCAACCGTTAACAACATCTGAAGCTTATCTCTTCTTGACGATCTTTACAAGTCGGCAGGTTTCCAAATGTGTTTATAATTAAACATTAACTGTGATAAGTGTTTTATTGTTAGTTCAAAAAAAGAACCATTTAGGTGAAAAGAGGCTGGTATAGTAATTTCTATATATATAATAAGTGAAGGAAATTATGAAGATATTGTATGAATATAGAAGATTTAATACTTCATAAAAACATAATTCAAATGATGTTCATTCCTCTTGATAAAAGTGGGTACATTCCAACTTTAGATGCATGTGGCCTTTCTGAATAAAAACACGTACGTCTTCTGAACAGTCGTCTCTTATATTACCCTCTACTTGTTATTGACCCTCTACTTGTATAACGAATTTATAACAAATTAAGTTGAAGTATACTAGTTGAGTACCTTACCTTATTAATTGTAATCGATGCCGTTGTTACCGAGACAATAATTTTTATACCCATTGTCAATGTTCTTCAGGAATTGCACACCGTCACTTGACTATGTCTTTATTCGACCTGCCACACGCTTATGTTTATTTCATAAGATCAGTTTTTAGGTATTTGTCTCCGTATTAGTATTTAATCCATTAAAGTCGGAATTATTTTATTTTTGAAATTAGTTTTCTTTGTGGTAAAACTAGTTGATATTTATATAATTAAGGTAAACAAATAGATATTTTGTATATTTATTATTAACAAACAGCCTGGGATGGTGGCTCTACATGGAGCTACTAGGGACTTGCCATATTATTATGTTATCTAGTGTGATATAAAAATACGAACCAAATTTACTATACAAATACTATTTTACTCTGTGTGAAATATTTTCAAACAGTCAATACATAGTCCAACGTCACATTTGCTACACATAGTTCTTCCTATACTATTGCATTGGCTACCTTTTCTTATCTACATATCTCCTTTTTTTATCTTTACCCCCAGGAACTGGTACTACGTAAAGGTTCATTCCATCCAATCTGACATCATCACTTACACGAAAGTGACTTCCCGTAACAGTAGCTATTCTGCTTCTCCTATTAATAAAACGTAGTTTGAAGTCTCTTATCAAATGAATTATCAATTGAAGGACATCGTCGGAAATAAAGAGCTCAAATATCTGAACACAGCTAAGTTTGTTGTATTTAGAACACTCTGGATTAGAAAAGAAATGTTTTGGAGGCTCCAAATCTCCTCTGTCACGAAATTATTCTTGTGGTTTGGTAGAAATTATAATTGAGGGGGTCACAGAATATTCTGCGTTAGGTACTGCTTGTAGCGCATCAGGTTCAACTAATGATTCTCCTACAAATTCGTCATTTGGGTTCTTCTGCGGTACCTCCTATGCGAAGTTTGTCTGTGAACACAATCTCGGCACCAGCTGAGAGCTTCCGGTGATTGACATTATCAACTAACCCGCCCCCGTTTTCGTCAGCTGAGTCCGTTAGTGCTTGACTATCGGGAGGTTCAATGTACACATCTGCTACTGCGTTTTCAATATTCTCATCACCGTAGGCTACATCCAATGCTTCTATCAAAGCTATTCCATTAAAAAGATATGTTTACTTATGATAGGGGAAGTTCCGCAAGTAGCCTAGCGGCGCCATGTGGAGCCAGATATATTTTCTCTCAAATATCACGAGTTCAAAATAATCATCTACCTCAAAATCATATTTATTAGGAAAGTTGAAGTTATATCAATGTATTTATATGAAAATATAACACAGATGTTATAATACGTAAATATAAAGTAACTTGCACTAGTCGAAAGTCCATATTTTCCATCTATCACGGCACAAGTATTTTTCAAAGTGCACAATCTACCCTAAAACCATGCTCGATTTAACCGCTACTTTGCACTCGCGTTCATCTGACGTCACTCTAACAGACCCATGTTGGCATTCGTCAAACAAAATGCTTATAACGACGCTACTACTTATAACATAGATACACTACTAGTGGCTCCATATGGCACCACATGGCGGTAATGGGTTAATATAAGTCTCCAGACTCTTTAGCCAGACTCTTTGACGTCCATCTGGTGTATTCAAACTTAATCTTGCTTCGTCTGAACAAGACTTGCTTCCAGTCGTTAATGGTCTAATTCACGTGTTCTGTTGCAAAATGCCGGCTAGTAACTCTATGTTTTCTGTTGAGCAATGGTACAATAGCTGGTCTTCTATTAATCAATCCTGCGGTCTTAAACATTCTCATGATTGTTCAGACAGAAATTGTTACATTGCGAGCTCCTCTTCGAAATGTAACAATGCTCTTGGCTCTCAACTGGTAGAATGCTTCTATCACTTCTATCACTCATCTCTTGCATACGTAGACTTCTTACACCCTTATCCTGGGTTGTCCAGTAATTCCCAAGTTCATTGAAAACTAATTGTTGATTGTCGAACTCCTAACAAATTAGCCACATATCGCTGGCTACGTCCTTCGTTACCTAGAGATACCGATTTTAGTGCTTCACCTTCTCTTAAATTGCGTAGACGATTCATTTCTTCTGTTGTAAGTGTACTAGACAAAGCGTTTCCTTAACTTGATGACATTCAATTTAAAAAAAAGGACCAGCGTAAAGTTATTTGTAAAAGGCAATAAATTCAATTGCCTTTTACAAATAACTTTAAACAACGTTAAATGTATTATTAACAAACAATTACAAAATGTTACTTTATAAATGTCAAACAATTTCAATCGTTTATCAAGAGAGGATATTCTAGACCATCTATATCAAATATTTAAGGATTTAGAATATTTAGAATTTTTAATATATTTATAAAGAATATATTTCAGTTATGTTATTGTTTTACAGGGAAATCCAAGATATAGTAAAAGGTGGTCCAACCAAAACGCACGATGCTAATTGTAAATAAAACAAAAAGTATTCAGAGAATTATCTTAATATTTTTTATTATGATAGAAGGATCTATGACAATTATGTGTGAAAATATCGGCCAAATGCTCGCCACGGCTTCGGTGGCATACCTCTATCCGATGGTCCATATTTTCAATGACTCTGAGACATAATTGAGGTTCAATGTCGTTAATATGCCGAATTATCTCACCCTTTAGCTCTTGAATTGTTCTTAGCTTATTGGCGTACACTTTTTCTTTTAAATATCCCCAAAGAAAGAAGTCCAACGGTGTCAAATCACATGATCGTGGCGGCCAATTAACATCGCCACGACGTGAGATAACACGGCCATTGAATTTCTCGCGCAAAAGTGCCATTGTTTCGTTGGCTGTGTGGCAAGTGGCACCATCCTGTTGGAACCACATATCGTCCAGGTCCATATCCTCAATTTTTGACCACAAGAAGTCCGTTATCATCTCGCGATAGCGAACACCATTCACGGTAACTGCTTGGCCGACCTCATTTTCGAAGAAGTACGGCCCGATGACGCCGCCAGCCCATAAACCGTACCAAACAGTCACTCTTTGTGGATGCATCGGCTTTTCAACAATCACTCGTGGATTCTCATTTGCCCAAATGCAGCAATTCTGCTTGTTAACGAATCCACTGAGGTGAAAGTGTGCCTCGTCGATGAAGATGATTTTCTTTGTAAAGTCACCATTCACTTCTATCTGTTCAACCAACCATTCGGCGTATTGACGACGCTTGAAATGGTTAGTAGGCTTCAGCTCTTGAGTCAATTGAACCTTGTAAGCGTATAAATTCAAATCTTTATTCAAAATTCGCATCAGTGATCTTCGTGAGATGTTCAATTATTGGGCACGACGACGAGTCGAGGTTGACGGCTCTTCTACTACACTATCGCGAACAACAGCAATGTTTTCCGCAGAACGAACTGGGCGAGCATGCACAGGTGTTTTCACATTTCCTACAGACCCGGTTTGCTGAAATTTGCGCACAATTCTCCCGAATGTGGACACATTTGGTCGATTATGCTGACCAAAAAAGTCACGAAGTGCACGAAATGCATTTTGATTTGAACGCCCATTTTCGTAAAAGGCTTCAACAATCTTAACGCGCTGCTCAATTGTGTACCTCTCCATGGTTGAATTTGTCAAACACTGAAACAAAGAAATGTCAAATTAAGTTGGGCAAAAAACTTGACGTTAAGGTGTGACTCACAATTAACATCGTGCATTATGCTTGGACCACCCTATATGTATTTCAATTATACAGAAAAATATATATTTATTTATATAGTAATTTACATACTCGTATATTGTAACATCTACGCATTACAAATAAAGCAAACACTTTTATTTGCGTTGAATATGGACCATATTTGCGTCATGTACAGAATATTTGTGATATAGAGAGTCGTTATATACATAATATAAAACAGATTTTACTTTAAAATTGACTTCTTATATTTTCATAGCTAAGTTAAAGTAACATAATAAATTAGATTTATTACTTAAAAAAACATTTAGAGTTTATGAGAATTCTGTTATATGTTTCAATTAATTTGATATGGTTTAGAACTTTGGTTTAGAATGAAATTAGCAAATTATAATTACAATTAACACAAGACAACAAGATTTTATTCTGTGTTAAAGAAAGTTGAACAACAGACCAAAATAATATAATGTAGGTATTTTAATTAAATCAAATATATTTAATTTTATTTCATAAATATTTTACCATTAATAGCAGTTTGTTGATATTCTTGTCGAAACGTGGTTAGTTCTACACCCTATTATTGTACCTCACGAAGACTGTGCACACTCAGATTGTAAATATATTGTGTGTTATAATACAATAATATGTATGTAATATAAACTATACTATTGTAAATATACAGTGTGTATTTTAAATAAATAATTGTTTTGTGATGTTCGTTTTTTTGGAGCCTCTGATAATGTATAAGCTTTTAATGCATGACTGATGTCCGCTTTGTTTATCACCTATTATTTTTGTAGTAACGTAACAACCGATTAATATTTCGCTATAGTTTGTGCAATAAAAACTGTTAGAATTCATTTTAGAGTATTCAGCATTTTCTTAATGAATTATTTTTGTTTATAACTATAACAGTTTATGTTGAATTATGCTGATATTGAAGCTTATCGTAATGTCATGAATGTTATAAAATGATATTGCAATTGTTGTGCAAGTTACATAATTACTAGCAGAGAAGGTCAGGAGAATAGAAAATTCCACAGAATATTAAACACTGTGCATAAATGCTGAATTAAAAAAACTATTATTTTGTAAAAAATAAAAAAACTGTTGATGATGATGAAAACAAATAATTTATAAATATTTGTAAAAAAATAGTTTTCGCGGTATCTATATGACCAACTTCTTATTGAAACTATTTTTTGAAAATACCAAAAATTGTTTGCGTATATATGAATACTTCTAATATAATATGATATAGAAGTCTAATATCATCAAAATGTTTTTGATATATGTATGTAGTCAAAGTATATGCGTAGAAATAGATAATAAGTACGAGATATACTATAATAATTTCTAAAATCGACATCACGTTCCTTGTCATCTTGACTGGTAAACAAGTTTGTAAACGTAAGCTGGCCTCTAAAAATGGTATAGACTTGTCTATATTAAGTTAGAGCACTTTGTATATCTATATCGTACACGTAAGTCTATTGATTAAATTTTGATTACGTAACGTTCGAGAAGTAAGTAGTAAAGAAATGTTTTTCATAGTCACTTCAAGAAACGGTTGTTTTCCCTTTGACACCGTGATGTCGCTGTCGTCAGTTGTTCATCTGGAAACTTTTTATTTCACTCAAAAGATGGATTCATTGTTTGTTTACATACTATCGCAAATAGCTGCTGTTATTCTATAATTAACTTTAAATTCAAAATTAATTATTTGAACGTGTTTTCATGCAATAGATTTATTCGATGAGTTAGTTTGTTATTTTCAGTCACTTACTCTATCATATGATGTAAATAAATATTCAGTTTTGTTGATCATTAGTTCAGAAGTAATAATTAGTATATTATTTGTAATAGGAACGTTTTTATAAATAAACGTATCTAATATTCGCATACACATTTTTGATGTTGTATTTCAATTTTTGGCGAGTAAAACGCCGATAAATAATGGATCGAATAAAAATATACTAACAGTAAGACTTTTTAATACAAATATATTTTGTAGAAATGAGGGGTAGGTACAGTTAAAAATTTATAGTAAACGACAGAAGAATATTTTAAATACAAAAATCATATATCGATGTCTTGTAAATTACATGTTTTTGAACAAAATATTGCATCTTCTAGATGCAAGCTGAAAACCAAAATTATTTCATGAAAATTTCGTGAAATACTCTGCTGATTATGTAGAGATTTCCCATTTCAATATGCCTCACTAACATTTTCGGCTACAAGCCACCCCTGAACCGTACCATTATAGTTTTGTATATATTGCAATTATGACATTTTAATATATATTGAAATAGCTGAACTAACTGGTACAGACCTAACTAGAAATAAAAATCAGCTATAGACGAAGATATATACACAATAATTTAGCGTATATAAAGTTCCTTCCTCTCGTTTTAATTTTAGAGCTGAAATATAAAAAAGCAAAAATTGGCATACATCCAATTCATTAAAGTATAAAAATAATGTTTCAGTTAATAAATAATGATATAATCATCAAAGATGACATCGTGCCCCATTTTAAAAATTATTTTTAAATGGGTACAGTCTTCGAATATCACTTTATTTGGAAGCTGCTTCAAATATTTATTCAAACGTTATTTCTATTTTGACTGTTTTGATATTTGAAAAAATCTATTAAATTTAATATTGACAGAGATATATATTTTTTAGACAATCCCATATAAAAACTAATTATCAGGAGAGAAATTTTGTTTTGACAGTAATCATTGACATAGAATTTTTTATTTTAGAAGGAAAACTTAATGTGATTATAGGTACTGGCGAGAATGGAAGAAAAATACAAACAGCTGAAAGAATTTTCAGTGAATGATATCTCGATCGCCCTGTCTTTAGTACATGACAGGTACTGCAGAAGTTTCAGAGAAGAGGTAATACTCGGGATGAAAAAATAACTGAACGCCCAGAAAATCAACAAATAACTATTGTTGCTAAACAGTCGTGAATCCCACATAATCTACATCGCAAACTCTTGCTGTTTATGGAATATTTGTGAAAACGACTTTAAACAAACAAACGGTTTATCACTACAAATTTCCCAATTAATGATCCCAATCACACTTCAGTTTTATCAAGTCTGTGATAAATTTAATTTTTGCAACTGGATATTCAAAAATAACTTGTTTTACTAATACACTTTTTACCTAAATGGTGATATAAAAATATTCAGAACATACTGGAACGATACGAATTTTTAGTCAAAGCCATAGACGATTTGCAGAAAAAGACAACACGTGGGCAGGGGTTTTGGGTAATCGCATAGTTGGATGTGTGTTTTTAAATCAAAATTTAATAAGAGAGGTGTGTTTGGACATGTACAGATGTACTGAGCCATTCACTTGGAAGATTATACAGAAAAATCTTGATCAATTTTGAGATTTGGAAATAACTTTTCAACAGGATGATACTGCTCCACTCTATAATTGTGCAGTAAAAGTTTATCTCAATGAACCGTATGCCAAAAGGTGTATTGGGTGCTGGGATACAGTAGAGTGACTTGTTCAGGCTCCAGATCTAACGCCCTTAGATTTAATGTTGTGGGGCTACTTAAAATCTAAGGATTCTAAGATATGCGCTACGCAACTCACTAACATCGAAGTTTTGAGGAAACAATTTCTGAAGAATGTAGATTAATTCCCTCAGAAACACTTGACTGGTTAATAGAAGAATTATTGTATAACAGAATATTGTGTTGCTGGCAAGAGGAAGGTGCACGTTTTGTGCATTTATTTTAAAATCATATAAATATATCTGCCATTACTTTTTACTTTTCTTATTTGGTTATTTCTGAATTAAATTTATTATTTTCTATTGACCTAGCATTTATTATTATAATGTAAACTAATATGTAAAAACCTGTATAAATTATATATAATAAAACTCGACCATGTAAAAATGTCTAAACGACTTTTTCCGTAATTTCTGTTAGAAAGCATCTGACACATAGCTTTTGCAGAGAATCTCTACCTAGAAAGTTTAGTGATATGACAATATCAAATTTAATGTTTTTATCAAGAATTAAAAGATATATGTCATAATAGAAACTATATTTGATTAGATACTTTGCTATTTGAAGATAATTTTCAAAATGAAGATACCATGCCCATCTTAGATAATTATATCACTATTTATTAATTAAAATATTTTATTAACTTTGATGTGTATATGACAATGTTCGCTCTTCTATGTCTATTATTAGTTATATATTAAATCAAAATATTATATTAGCTAATACAATATTTTAATAAACAGTATCATTCGACAGTCTTGGCTTACCATACATACAGTCTAACCCGTATTTAAATTATGATACTATTATAGATTAATTACATATGTACATAAAAACGTCATTCAAACATTCATTTGCGTTTCATGGGCTATAAAACTATTTTTTTTTAACATCTTTCATTAAAAGATAGTCTCCAAGTTCGTATACATCCTGTATATGTGCTACAAACTCCCTTTTAAGGCAGTAATACATGGTGATAATCAATTAACCTACATTCATTTAGATCATCATCATCATTAGGTCATCAGTCCTAAGACTGGTTGGACGCTAACCTCCAGCTTCTCCTATCTTGTGCTAACCTACGCATTTCGCTAATTGTGCTACAACCTACATCCCTTACTATTTGCGAGCAGTAGTCTAATCTAGGCCTACCTCTGCCTTTCTTCACTCCTATTTCTGCCTCCAAAATATCGCGGACTATTCCCCCATGTCTCAGCAAGTGGCCTACCATTCTATCTCTTCTCTTCTTTAAGTTTTTCCACATACTCCTTTTCTCGCCGACTTTCTCCAATACTTCTTCGTTTCTAACCCTATCAGTCCATGGTATTTTCATCATTCTTCGGTAACACCACATCTCAAAAGCTTCTAATTTCTTCCTACTTGCTTCCCCTACCGTCCAGGTTTCGCAGCCGTAAAGTGCCGTGCTCCATACATATGTTTTCAAAAATCTCTTCCTTGTTTCTAAGTTTATTACCCCCGAGCATAAAAGTGCTTTCTTTTTGTTAAAAGCTACTCGACCCTGCGCTATTCTTTGTTTTATGTCTTTATCGCTTCTTCCATCCCAATTTATTTTACTTCCTAAATAAGTGAAGTCTTTAACTTCCTCCAATCTTTCATTATTAATTTGTACTTTCGTTTTTGCTCTGCTCTCGCGCCCTCTGCACACTAACACTTTAGTTTTGTTTTTATTCACCCTCATTCCGTATTCCTCTGTCAACACTGCCTCCATTTCGTTCAATGCTGATTCTAGTTCCTCCTTACTAGATGCTAATACTGCTATATCATCCGCGAATCTCAGCATTTTTAGTTTCTGTCCCTGTACTTTAATCCCGAAATCTACTCTATCTTTTACCACATTAATCGCCTCTTCGATGTACAGATTAAAAATTAGTGGTGATAGCGTACATCCTTGTCTTACTCCTTTCCTAATACCTACTTCCCCTTCTACTTCTATAACAGCAGTTTGCTCTATGTATAGATTGTGTACTACTCTCCTATCTCTATACTTCATTCCCGCGCTCTTTAGTATCTCGAACATTTTTTCCCATCTTACGTTATCAAAAGCTTTTTCTAAATCTACAAATCCTATATAAGCGTTCTTTCCTTTTTCTATTGTTTTCTCTAATTCATTTAGATGATTATTCAAATTATAATTAAGGAAATAATTTAATATAAAATTTGGAATTGATTTATAAATATCAGCAATGTCATTATCAAATAATACATCTGTGCAATTTATGAAGAAATTTCTGAACATGTTAACTATTTTTGAAAATGATGTTCATTAAAATAATTTTCTGAATATGTGAAATATTTTTGAGAATAATTTTAATTGTTAAAAAACAATTTTTAAAAACGTAAAGTTAATCCATGCGACTAAATAAGGATTTAAATTAGGTACCAATATGTTACAGACCATTGTATTTGGAAACAAAATACAGTAGCTTTATTAAGAAAACGGTAACTAGAAACTTCTGTATTTTACTCCCAAATGTAATTTGATCTAAATCTCCTTCATTATTTAACCTAAACAATTAATATCATACTCATAGAAATTATTTTAACGCTGAAAACTGTTCTTAAAATAGTAAACAGTATTTGTGCATATTCAAATGAAGATAATAGATTAGACCTATTGGTAGTTGTGCACTACCAGTAGGTAGTATTTTTCTTATTTCATGAAGAATAAGAATATCTCTGTTTTTAAATATTAAAAAACAAACATATAATTGTTAAGAATATGATAAAAGAATGACATTTTTCCTCTTTTAGTATAACTGTTGTGGAGTATCAGGCCTCGAAAAGAAGTGTTTGGATAGATATGGTACAAAAAGCATCGTCGTTGGATGTGCTGTCACAATAAACGATGTGTTGGATAATATTGCTAATAGAGTTGGAATATCTGCCCTTGTACTTTCATTCTTACAGGTAATAAACATATCAGGGATAGGTAAAGTATATTAACTTTCATAAAATGGAAACTCGCACGATGTAGTTCGGTGAATTTCTTTCAGTTGCCAAACTGGAACTTGGTGCCAACTGGCGCCGTCCATTGCAGGCAGCTCGTTAGAGTTACTCTCTGGACAATTACAGGATCAAACCACAACACTGTAGGAGATTACTACAACTGTTAAAGAATTAACTCATGAATCTATGCCGAAATGTACGTTTTCTATATAAATTCATCTTGTTCTATAAGTAGACGCCAGTCTCCATTCACCAATTGTCCAGACAATTGCTAAGGAAGTTATGTGTAATGTCATGTCATGAAATATTGGGACGAAACTCCTGTTGTATGTGGAACTACCTGGAAACTAAGGAGAATTTATTATTTAACATGTTAAAAAATTCTGAAAATACTGAAAATTGTACCATAAAAACTAGTGAGAACCATCCTTATAGTCTAAACACGTGCCTATATCGAGAAACATTCTTGCACTTTAAAATCAAGGATTGTAAGCATGTATCAACTTTGAAAAATTAAACGTATCTTTAAGCAGTTCTAATTATTTCCATGCATACGTATTCAGGCCGTTTTTTTTAAATCAAAAATATTTAGTATAATGTATTTTGAAATAAATCACCATTGTGAGTTTCCTATTATTTTCTTTTCCAATTGATCAATTCACAAATTACGAAAATTTAATTGACTGTAGAGAATAAGTAGCAGAAATACGAAAAGTATGAGATACTGTTTATAAAAGTACATAATTCCCATTCCCATGACAAATGCCCGTGAGTAAATCGTACATTCCAGATTCGAACCTCTACATGAAATATATGTATATTCGTGCGGATAATAATCAAAACTATCTTCTATATACGACACCGAAAAAGGTTAGTAACCCAGCGACTACCTACGATAAAGAAAAAGGGTATGTGTCTGTAGTTGCACATTTTCACTGTGAGATGTAACGAGTGTTCGCTGACGTACACTTTATTGTAAATTGAATTAACATTATTATTAGACTTTAAAATGTCGCGTAAACTTCTTTCGTGTGTTACAGTGGAATAATAGATGTGTGACTTTCCCGAACTGCATTTGACGGCAACGAACTACTGTATAATGCATACAATACAGTGGTATCATGGAATATAAAGAAGCGCGTTACAAAACATGTCGCGACCGAACACTATAAAACTCGTTTAAGTGATAATCGAAGGGCTAAAGAAAAGAAAATAATATAAATTTAGTGGTGAAAATGCTGATAAGTTATAGCATACCCTGAAATGTTGGTTAATCCAATCTTTAGATTACATAGTAACATTATTGATGTTACTCTGTTTACTGAATCAATCCTGAAAACTAATTATGTTGCATCAACGTATGAAGAAATTTAAAGAAACGTAGTTTCTGAAAAAACCTATGATAGAACCATCTATGAAGTGGGCCGAAATATCGCATATATATTAGTTGGAAGCATACATGAGCCCGCATCAATACGGCCACGGTTTCTTTAAGGCTGTGACTAGACTCCCACCTCGGGACCCAGGTCAAGTCCCGAATAACATCATAAAATGACGTCATAGGTAGCGTTTCGGGACTGATATTTCTTACCGACTCGGGACCAGCATCCGGTCCTGAATAACGTCATTAAATAACGTCATCAGTTATCAGTAACTTTATCGGGACTTATATTCCGCCTCGACGCGGGACCCCCATTCGGTCCTGAATTTATAAGGAGAACCGCACCTTCGTTAGTTACAAACATTTTCATACATGGTATACATGGTGTCTGAGTTTTAAACATCCAAACTTTACAGACATGTAGACAATCCCAATCTGAGTAAACTGAGTAAACTGAGTAAAGTTTCTATAAACATACCTATATTACCTGGCTTCCTAAGGGAGATACAGGGTGTTGAAAGTCAACTATTTTTTTATTTTCATTAATATTTTCTGAAAAGATGGAGATACAGTTTTAAAATTTTGTACACTTGTTTACGGAAGCAAGACTAATATATCCTATTGTTTTCGTGGTAAGTGATATTCTGGATGTTCATTTTCTGAGGTCCGGGCAAGATTTAAAACACTAGAAATTTTTTATCGTACGCTACTGATGCGTCTATACACTACTTCTAAAGCATGATATATTCGCAATATTTTTACTTTCTTATAAGTTCGCGATATCTCGAACGGTTTTCGAGATATTCTAATTTCTTTGCGCATGCTGCAAAATTCTTGTACGTAACAGAACAAAAACGTGAGCAAAATGTTCTTAAAAAATTTTAGATACACTTAAAGTCAAAAATTGACGCAAAGTGTGAGCGTAATTGTAAGAAAAATAAGTTGACTTTCTAGTTTCCCTTAGGAATCCAAATAGTTTTCTTTGAGGAAACAATTTTTGAGGAAATAACAGTTTGAGTAACCGAGTATACTCTAAGTGCATCTACTACATCTAGGCAAAGATCTCAAACATTTTTTATTATGTTCTTCCTTCATAAAAGGGTTTTAAAGAGATACGTTATAGCGCAAAAATATTCCGTTCGAGAAATCGCAAACTTACAAGAGAGCAAAAATGTTGCAAATATATCATGCTTTAAATGTAGTGTATAGACAAACGTCAATGGCATACGACAAGAAAGTTATAGTGTTTGAAATCTTGCCCTGACCCCAGAAAATGAACATCCAGTGTCTCACTGACCACGAAAACAAGATATATTAGTCTTGCTTTTGTAAACAAGTGCACAAAATTTGAAAATTGTATCTCCATCTTTTAGGAAAATATTAATGAAAATTAAAAAATTATTGAATTTCAACACCATATATCTCTCTTAACAAGCCAGGTAATACATATGTTTATAGGAACTTTTTTACTCAGAATAAGATTGTTTACATGTCTATGAAGTTTGGATGTTTAGAACTCAGACATCATGTGTACCATGTATGTAAATAATGTTTGTAACTAACGAAGATACGATTCTCCTTATATATTCGGGACCAGATGAGGGTCTCGCGTCAAGACGGAATATAAGTCCCGATAAAGCTACTCATGACTCATGATTGATGATGTTATTTAATGACGTTATTCGGGACCGGCTGCTGGTCCCGAGTCGGTAAGGAATATTAGTCCTGAAGCTCTACCTATGACGTTATTCGGGACTTGACCAGGGTCCCGACGCGGGACTCTAGTCACACCCTTTCTTTAAAAGTGCTAAAGTCAAAAAATTCCAAGAGAGTATCTGATTTAGTCGATCTACGAAAAATATGAGGCAACGATTTGGAAAACCTTAAAGGATGTATGTTACTCTATATAATCGAGGCAGTATCTTATATAGCAGCATCTACAGTGCATTTAAAACAAATACACAACTATGTCAGTTTATTGTGTGTAATATGTTTGGCATACGGACCTAATCATCTTGCAGAAACAGTTGGAGAGTGCTATGAACAGTTATTGACTGGCAACGTGAAAAAAGACATTCTTCAACGCGATATCTCAAAGAAAATTAATTCAAGACGAATTGCTAAACACCATCACTGCCTGTTGTGATGCGCTGGAATACATGGCTAGAGGCGGCAAGCTAGTTCATTAATTATCTTTATTTTGATTATGTCAAGACGATGATCGAGAAACTAAATTCAAATGAAGCACTCTTCATACACTCAGCAGACATTCAATAATCCAGATATTAAAGAAGACTTAATGTATGTATATATACAGTCATTTTTTAAGAATTTATTTATCAATAGGGAACATTGAGTATATACCTACATCCTTTGGATATACAATAGTTAACGTAGTAAACATTACACTTGACCTGCGCTAGTTCTTTTTTAGTTAAAATAGTACATTGCTGAACATCTGAAAAGTAAATTGGAAACAGTTTTACAACACAATCCCGGATTACATGTGTACTATTGTGGACTCCTTGTAGGTAAAGAGATAGACTTTTCTCTACGCAACATACACGTACCTTTCTTGAAATCCCTTGAGTATTCAAATATGCTCTTATTATTTATCAGTGACATTTATTATTCCTGTTGTTTTAGGTGCAACAAAATCGACGCTTAAAAAATAATATATTGTTTATCATATCTTTATATACATATGTATATCGGCAACGGTGTGCTGAAGCCCCTGACTTTTAGGTTATGTACGATTTACTGACGGACATTGCTCATGTCTCATGAGTCTCACGACTCATCCTGTTTTATTGAAAACCTATTGAACATTTCAAATCTATATGCAGAATCTAATTTGACCTTCCTTGGAATTAATGATAGAAAGTACCACTTTGAAGAAATACTTTGGTCTCGATGTTCAACGGCAACATGAAGCTTTCAAAATTGTTGTTTTTGTTCGTTGTTTCACTAAACTCTGTTGTTCTGAGTCATAACAAAGACATTGATAGGCCAACCGCTGATACAGAAGTCATTGCTAATTACTTTCAAAACTGTATGGAATAGAAATTAACAAAATATTCAAGATGTCTGTCTCAAAAAATTTATTTTAAATTTTAGATTAAATGTAGACTTTTTGAGTCTACACTTGTCTAAATGCAAGCGAAATAAAGGAACGAATAAATCTTGAAAATACCTTTGTAAGTTAATTTGAAGGCAACCGACAAGTTTTGTCATAGGTTTATAGGATGGCATCAGTATCGTTTCAAACACCAAAGCGACATTTTAATTGAAATTGTTTTTATCTTCACAATTAAAATAATTATTCTTTAATAATATACACATTTAACTTATACTCTTTTTGTTTCAGATACTGGAAGTTGGCTGTGTGTTTTCCATAAGTTTCTTAATGCGACTTTAAAATAATAAATGGTTAACAAATCTATAAAATTTTATTAATATATGACAAACACGATTAATGAAGAAAATAAAAGCGATACACAAGCCGTTTCTTCATGAACGCAGAACATCTCTGTTTTTGTTCCCTTTCATGAACAGTTATTGTCAGTAAAGTTGCTTTTTTAACCAGCGAAGGGGACCGATTAGAAGAAACACTGGTATAATTCATATATTCAAGAAAATATTACCGAATACAGCTTGTTGTTAGCTGTATGTCACTGTTTTATTTAGTAGTTATTTAGATGGTGCAATTTCGTAATGGACATTCAACTACAAATAATACAAAAAATATAATTTACGATGTTTAAAAAATAAAATTTCTTTTCACTATGTTCGGTATCATTATAATTTACAGGTCACAATACCTTTTAATAGAAGATTAGCAAAAAATTTTAATGTAATTGTAAAAATTACATTAGTATGAATGATTAATGTGTTTATCAGTTTTTTCATGTGTTGTACTGGAAATAATTTGAAATGTCATAGATCATATGGGAATTAATTATGTTAATGAATATTATTATATTGGCAAACAGCAGATATAAATATATGAATATTTTGATAATTGACCAGGTTGCATCATTTTGGAAACAGAGTTATTTAATGTAAATTTGGATAGTGTCTTATTAGCTTATTTTAAAATTTCTGCATAAAGAAATGTATGTTTGATTGAGAACGTAATATTCGATCATACGTTTTGACCGACTATATTAAAAGAAATATAAACATTCTTTGTTTGTAGCATCTGGTTTTACGATTTTAGGGTTTTTAAGATTTTTATTCTGATTATTAGAGCTGCTAGATTTTGTCAACGGGGAATAGCCGCCGTATATGTGCTTACACTTGGGGATAGTGAATTAGTGAATCAGCGTCTCCGCTCTATCAATCGACTTTCGCAGTAGTTGTCAAACATACATATGTTTAGTGGTGCACTGTGCATTATGATACAAATGTTTTGTATTATAATTCAGTTGCATTGTAAGTTATAATTAATGAAGTCAAATATACAGCGTGGTCAAACTAAAACGAACATTTTTGTAATGGGTGGTACACGGAGGGGTACGGTTGCACAAAGTCGTCGGTCTCTCAACTCGTAGTACACATCAGGAAGTTTAGATGCAATGGAAAACTTGAGCAGAACATCCGGTATTTGCTGTAGAGAAATATATTCGCACTGGTAAATCTATAGTGGCACTTCTTTTTTGAAAACGGGAAAGAGCAGACAGTGACGATCAACTTCGAGCGCTATCTCGTTATACTTCGAGAATTTTTAATCCCTCATCTTGGAGAAAACGAAATTGACACTGACAACTTGTGGTTTCAACAAGACGGAGCTATAGCTCATACAGCAAGGATTGCTATAGACTTTTTGAGAACGATTTTCCTCCGACGCGTGATTTCCCGAAATTGTGAAGTTCCCTGGTCTCCGCGCTCCCCAGACCTCACTCCCTGTGACGTTTTTCTTTGGGGCTACCTGAATTCAAAAGTATATGCCAACAAACCAAAATCCATCCAAAATTAAAGGAATCAATCAGAAATTACATTACGGCGATTCCAGACGATTTGGTGCAGAGTCATGACATACTTCACGGACCGCCCGAAAGAGTGCATTGAAACCGAGGGTCGTAATTTAAATTAAATTATTTTTCACACTTAATATTTTCGATTTTTTCCTTTTGGTAATAGAGTTTCTCTACATACTCTGCTTATGTTCAACCTTGTATGATCAAAATTGAAAATATGACAAGGTTTTAAAATTCGTCCGTTATCGTTTGACCACCTTGTATGTAGGGCTGACCACTTGTTACAGACTTATACGATGGTGTGAAAAATTTTGTTTACTTCACGATAAACCTTCGTTTTGCTGGAATAAAACGGACTATAGGAAACCTCCAAATAGTGCACAGCACAAATATAAGAAAAGTGACCGAAGATCGAGAACTGAACTTATGCTTGATTCAATTTTTATTTTGATATGGTATAATTTACGATTTACTTTACTTAAATCAATAATCAATAAGCATTTCGGCACTTTTGGGATAAATATAATCTGACTATGAAGTTACCAGGCCGAGAAATATTGCAGATGTATGTAATGAGAGAACAAATAGAAAACAATATGAAATCTGAATTACACAATAAGAAGTTTTGCTTATGTGTGAACGAGAAACGGATTATAAAAAAATCCGTTATAGAGTACAAAAATTAATATTATAGTACATTGAATAGTATTACAGAAAAGTGAATAAAGCTAGACGCATCATAAATAAATCCACACAAATACTTGGGTATGCGGACAATATTACGATAATTGCACGTGACCTTGCCTCCTTGAATCAAATTGCCATAGATCTTGAGCCACAGGTAAATAAAGGAGGTCTACAAGTGAACAATGATAAAACGAAATATATGTATTGCTGCAGGAATCCCCCAATACAAGTACCAAATATTAATATAAACGGCGGTCAGATTAAAAGCGTCAAGACGTTCAATTTCCTTGGCACCAAAATTGCCAATAATGGTAACGTCCAAGGTGAAATAATCGCAAGAATCCTAAAAGGAAGTAAATGCTACTATGCTTATTTAAAATTAATAAGGAGCAGCATACTAAATAGAAGATCTAAGATCACAATCTATAAGACACTTATAAGACCCGTAGTAACCTATGGATGTGAAACATGGACACTAACAAACAATGATGAAAATCAATTAAGCACATTTGAGAGAAAGATCATTAGAAGAATATACGGCCTAGTGCAAGAAAACGGTATGCGGAGAATAAGAATGAATCACAAAATTGATGCATTTATAAAAGGAGAGGATATAGTAAGATGCATAAAAAATCAAAGGATAAGGTGGTTAGGACATGTATACAGGATGGAGGGCGAGAGAACTGTGAAGAGAATTCTTGAATGGAAACCTCAAAACACAAGACCAAAAGGGCGACCCAAGAAAAGGTGGATAGACGATGTGGAGGAAGACCTAAAAACTCTAAGATTAAGAAACTGGAGAAGAATAGAGGTAGATAGAACCAGATGGAGGAACATAGTAGAGCAAACCAAAACCCACCAAGGGTTATGAGCTAAAAGAAGAAGAAGAAGAAGAAAAAGAAGTACATTGAAATGTCTTAAATCATCACATTCATTAGCTATTAAACGATTACAAAAATTTACTGGCGAAACACTTAATACGACGAGGGGTCGTATTAAATTCAAAAGAAGAATTGGAACTTTTTAGAAATGAAGTATTCATGTATATGACAGATGATGCAGCAATTATACGTTCTGTACGTCATTATTATAAACAAGAGTGTGGTAACTTCTTACGTCTAAGTTTCATGCATTATATTCATATTGTGGTTGATGATGTTATCCAAGCATAAATGGATTAAATCATCTACATAAGCGATGTTTCTCAAATCTCCTAAACATATTCGAGACTTTCAGTGTCCTGACATCCCTAAATCACCCCGGTCAATTCTTACCAGAGCTGGGGAACTTTTTATTATCTTCACCATCTCCATCAAATACAGTCTGTAATGTTATAATTTAAATTTAATTTTGATAGAGGTAACCGCTATCAAAAAAGTCATGCAATATTTCAAGATCATCCAGTTGAAGTAGATTTATAAACTATTCATAATAATGAAAAGGGGCTAGTGGAATAGAGGAGACAAGAAGCAATAGAGTACTTCTTTGTTAATGGAGTCATTACAAATAGTGGATGTTGTACACACACATATACATGGTTTAAGGGACACATTAAATAATAGTATTATAGCAATTTATACTATTATAGATAATAGTATAAATAATAGTATTATAGTTTGACGCTGTTTAAAAAAAATTAAATTTTGCCAGCTTAAGAAAAATTATAGTGTTTCTGTGTCTACAGATAGTATACCTACACGATTTTCACATAATGGTATAATATACACTATAAATTCCAGCGAAATATGTACTATGCACATCCTGAATATGCCAGAAAGCTTAGAACGCATTCTCCAGTGCCTAATTTTAACTAAGTATATTAAAAGTTCTGAAATTAAAAACATTTAGGAATTAGAACTATGATTCACTTCATGCTCAATTTTGTAATCTATAATTTATTTTATCGTTGCATTTATAATTGCTTTGAACTGAAATCATATTTTGTTCGCACAATAATGTGGGATGTTAATACTCAACATCTGTATAGACAGTAAACCGAACATCAATATTATTGGTCGAAGTACGGAAGCTTCAAGAACTCAACCAATCCCGGTCTAGTTCGACTAAACCACCCCTATGGGATAATCAGCCCTCGAAGAAAGTTACAATTTTTGTTAATTCTGTTTCGGTTTTCTTTCAGTAAATATTTTAATAATTGTAATTGAATTTCTAAATTTTGTTGCTAGTTCAGAATTACCTCTAGATCAGCAGATTAGAATAAAGCTTTACCATAATTTGTTGTATCAGTTCTCAAATATTTATCAATAATTTAACTATCCTTATTTTACTTATTTCCATTTATTTTTATGTATTTGTTAACTTTACTTATTCTTAAACTAAATATTTTTCCTTGTTCATTAAATCTCTAGAGTGTCTCTCTCGTTGACTAGTGTTAATTATAATAAAAGCATTTGTGAGATAACTTGAACATAAAGAATAATTAAAGTAAGAGGAACCCAAGTGGTATTTGTTCTGATATGGAACCAGAACAATCACCACCGGTGACGAGAGGCAGGTGTTAGGTAAGAAATAATTTCATTTTCTTAGTTTCAAGTAAGAGACTGTCACGATAAAATCCATGTAATGATATGCATAAGAAACATTTGTATAAGACTCTCTTTCATATAAATTCCTGCGACTATCGTTGATAAACTCTTACCTTTTCGATAAGTTTAAAAAGATTAGTACACAACCTTGGTATAATATCATTGTTACCTATAATAGCACCTTACCCTTAATATCACATATTAATTAAACCTAAAAGAAGAAATTAACTGGAATAAGCATAAATATTGAGTACAATATGAATAAGGAAAACAGTCTGTAAAATATAAGTCTGTCTGTATCTTGCTAAACTGTCTGTATCTTGCTAAACTGTCTGTATCTTGCTAAAACCTAGTTACCATGTAACTGAACCACTTACCATTACACAAACTTAGATATATTTATATTCGTATTAATTTGTTTCATAATAATGTTACAAAAAGATATGTCACAATTATGATGATTGACTTACAGTCACTGAATTTGCGATGATAGCATAATTACATACGTTTAGAAGACTTGACAGAATTATTAAATAGAAGCAGATTTCAATCATCTAGAGGGAATCAAAGCATATGACATTTGCTGCATGAGGTCTTAAAGTGAAACCCTTTGTAAGGAAAACCCATCCAAAGTGAAAATATACATGGAACACTATCAGGGGCGTAGCGTGAGAAAATAATCTAGGGATGTGATAAAAATGTTATAAGGGGAAGAAGTATAGTCGAATGTATGGTAGGCCATATGAAAATGGTAAAAATAAAAAAAAAAAACAGTAACCTAAAATGATTATGCCGAGGTATATATATCTTCGGTTTTTATTTTGTCCAGTGAAAACGTCTATCACTGTTTCTTCAAATGTTGGAGACGATCTCATATCTTCTAAGAAGGCACTTTCAATATTAATTACTGCTAAAGCTACCAGTCTTTCTTGCTTTTGAGAATTTCGCAGATGTTTTTATACTCTTTAAACATAAAAATGATTTTTCCGCGGAACTGCTTGTGGCAGGAATAGTCAAAATTACAATAAAAATTACAAAATGACACAATTTTGATGACTCCGGGAAAACAGAAGATAATTGAAAATACATAATATATTGGTGAAACTCAAACACAGTGCTCTTTTTCATATGGGGATCACTATAAATCACTGAAAGTTCAATTTTTAAATGATTCGCGCTGAAGAATGTTCGATATGTATCTACTAAAGAAGAAAAAAGTTCATCAGGAAAACGTTTCACGAATGAAGTAAGTTGTATGGAATCTAGAAGATTTAAGAATTTCAGTTTAAAAATTTTACTAAACCGTTAACTAATGTTGAAAGTAATAACGTCCAAAATTTCATAAAACAATCGTGCGTAGGTGCTTTTCTCACTTTCAGGAATTGAATCCAAATGCATTCTTTTACTTCATGGTTGATTTTATAACACAAATATGTCCATACGGTCCCAAATGTCACTAAACTCGTTTCTCATTTTTTGAATATGTGATTTATAATCGGCGATATATTTATTGCAGTAACTAATATCTGATATTTTTGTCTGTAGAATTATAAACATATAGACTCTCGGAATATGGGAATAGTGCAGAAAGCACTGCTCAGAAAAAATTAAAATCAAAGTCGTGTAATAAAGTTAAAAGGCCTCTAGCATAAATAACGGTTTCTCGATCCTATTCCTCATTTACATTTTTCACAACTACCTGAAACAGCGCTTCCAAATCTTCCTTATGTTATGGCGACAGTCGCCAAGACGCGTTCACATAATCGCATAACTGAGTTCGAAAATAACGACAACACCTACTCGAGGTTCCACTGCTGACTACATAAGATCAGTGACCTTCTCGGCTGGCTGACGCGTAGCTTGGATGTAACGTAGACCATCGCATTTCAGCACTGCCGCAAATAACGCGGGAGTCCAATAATTTCGTGCGCCTTCACGGCCGATTTTAAATAAAAAAGTTCATTGTAGCGTTTAAAGTAACTAATGTATGTTTGTGGTCGGTTTAAAATAATTAAAAATTGTAATAATTGAATAAATTTAATTTACATAACACTAATTTGCCAATTTTTTAAGGGATGCGACGCATCACTCGCATCCATGTACGCTATGCCCCTGAACACTATAACCCCGAAGAAAATCATTTTTGGGATCATTTATTTGCATAAAAACCACGTAAAGCAAAAATACTCTGTATCTAATATTTTGTAATGACGCATTCTAAGCACTTGCTAAGCATTCTAACTTGCTAAGCATTACGCATTCTAAGCATTCTAACTACTTCTAAGCACTTTGTATTATTTCCAACATTGTATTTTTATGCACGTGTCATCAAATACAGTGGTTGAAAAGGTGTCCAAACAACGTCACATTATGTTTAATGTCTTTAAACCATCCTTTAAATGTGAAGTGATTAAGCTTTTGTAGAACCATTTCTCAGGTTAATCTCCCATTAAATTCATGACAGTTTCTTCTGTATGCTGTATAATAGAACTTCTTTACAATTTAGATTTTAGGAATTTTGAAGTGCCGTTTAGCTTTCTTAACATTTGAAAATGTAATAGGATTGAGATAACGTATCAACTTCTGCGGTGCTACCTCTAAAAGTGAGTAGTACATGAGGCAATAATATGGTGCAAGTTGAAGTATTATCGGAAGAGTTATCAATTTTACATTATAATTACCTTTCTATGTAATATGGTGTTTGTTTACAAGAAATACCCCATCATTAGATATTACAATGATATCACACCTACAGAATATGACAGCAACGAACATCTGCCACTCCTGTTTGCCCTCTCCTATATTTCCAAGAGAGTGGATATATAGGGTTGAATATTTGACATAATTATATAGTTTTGTCGAGTGATAGGATTTTACTAGGTTGTATTTTATTCTTATCCCCAGATGCTTTATATAATGATTGGTATTGTTTGTTTTTATGAGCAGATTTATGATCGGATGCAGTATTTGTTATAAGACAATTAATTCAAAAGTCAATTGAATATAATCGTCCAGCTCTCATGTGTTTCATCGATCTAGAGAACGCGTTCGATCTCATACAGTTGGAAGATGTAACACACCTACTTTAGGACAGACAAATACCTTAAAACATCATCAAAGCGATTGAAAACATATATTAGGCCAATACGATTCAAGTTAGGATAAACGGTGAATTGACCGAAAAAATAGAAATAAACAGTGGCATCCGACAAGGTGACACTCTTAGTCTCCCACCATTTAACATCACTATGGACGAGCTGATAAAGCAGGTGGGTAATTTAAGGTGGTATAAAATGGGAAATAGGGAAAACAAAATACTGTACTACACCGACGATACAGTATTAATAGCTGAAAGCGACGACGATTTGCAAAGACTACTGCACCAATTTAACACAACAACGAAAAAGTTTAAAATGAATATATCAGCGACAAAAACTAGAGCCATGACTACATCTAGAACACCACTCAGATGCAAATTAGAAATAGACAATAAAATTATACAACAGGAAATGAAGTTCAAGTATCTCGGAATAGAAATATCCAGGTACGGGGATGTTGAAACGGAGGTGAGGGGACAGGACATGAAAGCAGCAAGAACAGTCGCATGTCTTAACAGTACCATATGGAACAACAAACATATAAGAATCGAAGTTAAATTCAGAATCTATAAAACAGCAATCAGACCCATACTAGCATACACTGCAGAAACCAGGTCAGAAACCTCGAAAACCAAACAAATACTGGAAACAACAGAGATGAAAGTGGTGCGCAAAATAGCTGGCAAGGCACTTATGGATCGAAAAAGGAGCGAGGATATCAGAAGAATGGGTAAAGTCGATAACATCAGTCGGGTATTACAAAGAAAAGGGGAATGGAGCGAACACATCAACCGCATGACCGACGACAGAATAGTAAAGATTATGAGGAACAAATCACCAATAGGATGTAGGAACATTGGAGGACTCCGTAAACGATGGAGTGACAACCTCTAAATAGACTGAAACCAGGAATAGAGACGCAGGAAAACAAGAAAATTGCTTATACATAAGAAGGAATAAGAAGAAGAAGATATATTATCTATTATTGCTAATTTAATATAGAACTTTATTATAGCGGAATCAAGACTAATTTAACTTATTTTATTGAATTTCCAAAAGGAGAAAATTCAACCAACTCAAAATCATTCATTTGTTGATCAATCACTCAAAAGTCAATAACATTTGTTGTATGTAAAGGAAACTTTCGATTATCTTAATATCGGATGATATAGTAACTCCCCTAGCCAGTGTCTTATAGTATGAACATAAACGTGGCATAAATAGACTCCTGTAATATGGAGATTAAAAAGCAAATTCAGTCATAATTTCATAGTTAGCAGAATTGCTTGCTGTCCATACAGACACCTTGGTAAAGGAATAAGTTGTTTGATAACTGTTTGATGACATTGGATGAATTTGTATTACGTACCCACTCGCTCTAAAATATCCATGTAAACGCAGAAGGTAAGAGTTCTTATCGACTATGAGGAGATGTTCACACGTGGTATACAAAAATTATGCATTTAATTATTATGAATGGAAGTTTGTTAACTGCCCAATAATATCATTATATATAGATTTATGCATATATGTATATTTACATCTATTTGCGTGAAATAGATGAACAAAGAATTAGGCTTCAGGAGAGAATTAGGCTTCTTGTAAAATAAGTAATTATAAATGAAATAAAAAAAAAATAATGATACGTTATTCAATAAAAAAAACTACTATCCTTTTACTAAAACTAGAAAAGTGTATTATTAACACAAATTATCCAATACGTATTGACTTTTAATGAAGTACTGTAATCATAGTCAAATAACGGCATTGGCACAAAGCCATTAGTCAGATAAATTCCCTATTTATCGATTATATTTATTTGCAATGAGTGTGATATCATGTGAGAATGTGTCGGGGGTAACAGACATCCCATGTTAAACATCGATCCTCATCCGATCACCGATGTCAAGCAACCTCGGGCGTAATTGGCACTTGGATGGGTTACTTCTTGAAAACATCGCGGCCGTTGCCGTTTCAGCCTGCAGTGCTGCTGGGTGGATTGAGTGGCCCAGTAGTACTGTTGCCGGTCACAAGTCCGGAAGAAAGAGGAGGGTCAGAGGGCCAGGTATAGCTACCTACCCTCTGTAAAAACAGATCCAGCTCATGGTACCGATGATATTCATCGAAGAGGAACGGAGCATAGACCTACTTTAGAAGAAGGAATAAGAAGAAGAAGAATGTGATATATCATAGAATACGAGCGAATTACAGTATGATTGATAAAATAACCCTCACCTAGCAAGGAGTAGATAGTCAAGTCATCGTAGACTTCTCCCCCAGGTTGGTTACCTTTATTTTTCGCGATATACATGACGGCAGACACCCGACTATTCCGAAGTCGGTTGAATAGTTATCCCGAACTATCTAGAGCAGCAAAAACTGTCCCGATGAGGGCAAGGCAGTGGACAATAAATAATCGCTTTTTGGTTTTATAGTCTTTTAGTCTTCTGGAGTTGTGCACCTCTGATGTGGTATTCTGGTCTTATGACCTATAGGCTTCTTCACTCGTATTTAACTGAAACGCTTGGATCGACGAGAGCATCTGGCACGCGATGTCTCAGCGTAGGCGACCACCCTACCTGTTTTAATTTGAATGTCTTGAAGAAAAAAGATTGATGAAATTGATCGAGGAAGCCGTTACTCTGTGGTAGTTCATACTACTAACAACTACAATATAGTTGTATAAAACTTAGTAGTTTTACTCAATTCCATTGTGAAAAAAGATGTTGCGACATAATCATTAGAGACAAATCATTATAAATAAGGTAAAGAATAATTGTCCCACATGGGAGCCTTTAGGTACTCCAGAGAATGCTGCCGAACCGGAAGAACGTGTCGGATTTAACGCTATTTTATGAAACAAATAACGTACGAGTACGTTTGTATAAATACGACTTGACTTAAGTGAAGAAGATTACTACTGAATTAGAATTATATGAATTCTAATTTTGAAATTAATATATTATAATTCACATTGTCAAACGCTTTCGAAAAATCAGCATACACCACATCCACTTGACCTTTATTATCTGATTTGCGATTATCTGGGTAAATGCTACTAAATTTGCAACTGTAGAGGGTTTCGATACAAGCCCATATTAATTAGGAGATAAAACGAGTTAACATAAAGCATATCAAATTAACGTTTTAGTATAGTAACTACGAGTAAGCAAATTGCAATAATATTGCGTCGCCCTCTCGCTCATATCGAAGGCACCTCCGGAGCATGCCTCTACAGGCGTCGAATCAGAAAACAAAAGTTACCACGTTGCTACTATATTAATTTTCTCAAAATGTCGAAATTCGAACGAAAAGCATTTTTTTACATCGACCTAAAAATTTCGTGACACACACACGAAAACAGCCGTTTAGTATTATTATTATTATTATGTTATATAGTTTTGGGCCTCATTAGCCACTGATCGCATAGGTAGTCCCTTGGCGATCCCATCTTATCCGGGTCATTATCCAAAAATGCTATCCTATAAAATGAGCAATTTTGGCACGTCCCCCGCCTTAAACCTTGCCTCCCTAGGATAACAGGGGTCGCTAATATAAGATACCTATTCTCCTCCAGTGCGGAACACTTTACACCTGTAAAGAAGATTACAGTATCTGCAGGCCGGGCTGTCAGTTAGCCTCAGCTTATATGCATTCAGGTAACTATAGTGGCCCGTTATGATTCCCACCAGAGCTCTGACTTTGTGCCTACTCAACTTAATGAATTCTTGGGACCATTTCTCAATCTCTGAGTATTCGCTGAAGAGTTTGGTTATTCGACAACCCGTTACTCCTCTCCATTTTTTATTGTGCTGGCCTCTTGCCCAGCCATTGGAATCTGATCAGATTCCGACTTATTCCCACTGCAGGTTTTGGTCCATAGAGATTTTCCCTGGTCTCTAATCTGGCAAGGTCATCTGCAATTAGATTTCCCTTAATGCCATTATGCCCAGGTATTCACAAGAGTTCCACCGGTCCCTTCCCTGCCAAGTGGTTCAATGCTTCATAGCAATTATAGACAGATTCGACTTTGTGGTTGCTGAATTCAGGGCTGCAAATGCCGACAAGGTATGTATCTGCTCGGATAGTAGCCGAGCAGATACATACCTTCTCCTGGGTCCGATTTTGGTCGACCCCCACAACACTGTATGTAATTCCAACTAGCTCAGCCTGGAGTGCGGTAGTGTATTTGCCCAAGGGGAAGGTTTTACTTATCCCGTCGCGTCGCCTATACAACCCCGCACCCGCTCTGTTCCCACTCTTGGCTCCATCCGTGCACCAGATGTCTCCATTGAGCGGCAATCCAGCTCGACCCTGCTTCAGTTCAGAATCCAGCTCCAGTCCAGGACAGGATTGGATCTGTCCTGCTTCCAAACAGGAAGTGGATACCCGTACTGTCAGAGGGCATCCATAGGAGTCCCTCCTCAGCTAGCTCTCTTGAGAGTCTATTCAGGTCCCTTACCTTCCTATTCATGTTTCCTACCCTGTGCATTGTCTTTGCGACTTCCGCTTTCATGGTGACATCAAGAGGTGGTATGCCCGTCAGTATATTGATCTTGGAGCTCCGGTTATACTTCTAAGAACCAACTCTCTTAGCTTGTTAAGTCGGTTGGCATCCGACAAATCATCATTGTCATCAGGTTGGCATCAGTTGCCAAAGTGTTTCTGTGATCTTGGAACATATGTGACTTAGATGCTTCAACCATGACAGTTTACCGTCCAGGATTACTCCTAAGTATTTCACTTTGCTATTATAACTTAGTTCGTGGTCACCAAGTTTCAGCGGACATGTTCTTATATTTCTTGGTGAACACCATCACCTTTGAGTCTTAGAGGGATTGACCGAGAGTCTCCTCTCCCTGCACCTATTCCCAACCTTGTTTAAAGCTCCCTGCATTATATCGAGGATCGGCTCCAGGAAAGGGATCTTAATTATTATTACTAAGTCATTGGCATAGCCAATTACTCGGTAATCCTTTCATCTTTCAAGCAGCTCATCTACTACTAAGCACCACAGAAGATTGGACAATACCCCTCCCTGTGGACAGCCCGAGTCGACCCGGCCCTCGATGGTAGTCTTGCCTTTATTGGCAGTAAGCTGTCTGTTTCCCAATATATGGTCTATCCATTCAGCGATTATTCTGGGAGTGTAGCATCTGCCTAGTGCTCCGCTAATCACCTCCCTGGATGTAAAGTTGAAGGCTCCTTCAATATCAAGGAAGGTGTCTAAAACGTATCCTCCGGAGTTCAGTTGTGACCGTATCGATGACAACCTTATCCAGAGCTGTTTCTGTTGATTTACCAGCTTGATAAGCATGCTGGCCGTTTAGTAAATATAGATAATTATTGTCTAATGGTTAGATCAGAGTGGTCGCTTTCAGTATGTTAGTAAATTCCGGCATCTAGTTAAGTGGCCAGAATTTGAAGCCTGAAGGTACCTACTTTTAAGGAAAGATTTTTAACATATAATGAAATATTTAAAATAATAATTTTGACGTGAATTTTGTATTCAATATTTTAAAACGCTATTTGCTTTCCAAAAGTTAATTTAAATCGTCCCCAATTATTCTGACAAATTGTTAATATAGATAAAACTATATAAGCCAAATTACTTAAATACATTGAAGTACCAAAAATTGAAAAATATCTTGTGATATTATAACTTATACATAGTTGCTCATTTGCTCCCTTTCATGTAAGTACGCCTATGATTTAAATCAAAACCATTATTTTTGATCATCACTAATTTTAGAAACACTAAAAATATCAAAACCTAAGTTGGCTCATTGTCGGTCTAATCATTACATGCGTAGTGACATTAAACACAATTGTTGAGATGGTGGGAAGTGGCGTAGAGCTCAATTAGCCACAATTATAGTGTTAGCAGAAATAAATGATCTTATTTTCCCTTGATGGCTTAGAAAATTAACATTATATAAGATTAATTTATCGTTAGATATCATTCTTCCAGTTTAAAACTTTTGTGATAATATTCCTTATAGATATAGCGATGGAAAAAATATACAACAAATGTTTGTCATGTGAAAATGCGTTAGTCCACTACTTCTAAGTAGGAATTTTGTAAATACAATTTATGTTTGCTCTCAGAAAATTTGGCCAAGAAATATATTTAAAACTACTACAGAGTTTGAAATGTAACAACAGCTGTATCAAGCAAATACCGCTACATTTAAGTAAAACCGTTATTGAAAATTTCGCCAAAAGATTAGTCGTGTACCGCCAAAGCCATGGCGACCATTTGCTGGATGTGTTTCATACATGTTTAATTACAAATCAATAAATAAATCCCCAATGTCTACATTACAAATAAATAAATATTTCAATACTTTGCTGCAAAGAACCATGCTTTATTTAAAATTCATATCTTGTGCTTTTAGGTAACGGCCATACCACGTTGAACATCGATCCTCGTCCGATCACCGAAGTCAAGCAACGTCGGGCGCAGTTAGCACTTGGATGGGTTACCGCTTGAAAAACACCGCGTGCCGTTGCAGTTTTCAGCCTGCAGTGCTGCTGGGTAGATTGAGTAGCCCAGTAGTACTGTTGCCGACCCCAAGCTCGGAAGAAAGAGGAGGGTTAGAGGGCCAGGTTAGCTGCCTACCCTCTGTAAAAACAGATAAACAGCTCATAGTACCGATGATATTCATCGGTAGGAACAGGTCATAGACCTACTTAGAAGAAGAAGAAGAAGAAGAGAAGATATTGTGCTTTTGTTGTAATATGTTTTGGGTATTTGGTCCGGCGGTGAGTAGTTAGTAATGGAAATGTTTGTTATATGGAAATTACGTTAAGCTACCACTTCTAAGTAAATATTTTGTCAATGAACTATTGCATTTTTGTATACAGAAAATCTTAATCAAGAAATATATTTAAAACTACTACACCATTAACGGTCGATTACATTGAGCGAGCTTACTAGCTACTAGCCGGCGAATTCACTAGCTGCTAGTAAACTCGCTCAGCGTAATCATGTTGACTAGCTAATTAGGAGATTATAAACAATCTGCGAGAAAAGTTGAAAGCCGGACTACTTTACTTATTACTCGCTGGCGTGTCGGCTTGTTAGCTAGTAAAGTAGCCATGGGTCATCATAGTTGTTAGTGAACTAGCTGCAAGTATCCTGGTGGTTCCTGGTTTCAGTGTCTACAAAATGGCGACGGAACAAGTTCGCGCAGGAGTCCTTGTTTTAACTCATGCTATCAAAAAGTTAAACAGAAAAGAAGAGCAGAAATTGAAGCATAGAAAAATGCGGATAAAACCATGGATAGAAATACGTGAAAAATATGGTGCATTAAGCAGTTTACTGAAAGAGTTGAAGGACCTTTGGTTTATCGTAATATTTCTAGATTAGACTGTACCCGTTTTGATGATTTGCTGCAGATGGTAGATGGAATGCTCAAAAACGACGATACGAAATGAGGATGGCAATTCCAGTAGCTACAAAACTGGAAGTTACACTACGTCATCTAGCAACTGGTGACTACTTCAAATCTCTAGAATAGCGGAATCAACAATATCGAAGTTTTTGCCTGAAGTGCTCTCGGTGATTTGTTGCGCTCTTCAACCATTCATTGAGGTCAGTGAAAATTAATTTACTACGAATTAACAAGTTTTTTCTTTTTAAGAATGTATTTGATGAAAGTATAGTTTATAGTATATAGTATTACAGTGTACTTAGTCCAAACGTATTAATCATAACTTGTTTTAAAACGTCATCATCGTCGATTGAAGAGACAGACTGCGAAGCAAGTAAATGATTAGAATATGGTAAAAATGCAACATCAACAACTTGTTGTAAGTTTAAATAAACCACATACTCCAAAGAGGACAGCTTGGAACGAATGATGCAGTTTTGATTTTCCTTCTTTAGTAAGATGGCTTGTTGTTGTGGTAGCTGACGAACTTCAGCTGCAACAAATTTTCCGAATTGGTCATATGGCTTCTCCTCAACTGCAATGTGTGCAATTTTGTTCAATTGGTTAATCGCGACTGATAGTTCGGAAGGGGTTTTTTCAGATGCTGCTTGGTTTTTAAACCCTTTTCATTAGCGTCGGTTGTGGTCTCATTTTTTCGGGCGACTTGTTCTTGAAGTATTCTTCTGCACAGTTGTCGTTGGCGGACTCAACAGATTCCTTACAGCTTTCACTGCCCCATTTTGCTCTGTTTCTTCACTGCTTTGTGACAGATCCCAGAAATAATGCAAAAATGTTACTGATTTAAATATATTTAAAATATTACTTTTTACTGATTTCATTTAATTTATGTTACTGATTTAATGTATTACTTTTATTATTTGCAGGTACCTAAAATAGTTGATGAATGGAAGGAAATCAAAAAGAAATTCTTCCAGTGTTGGAATTTTCCTCGATGTTTAGGAGCCATCGACGGAAAACACGTCATCATTAATTAAAAGACCTCCGTGTTCCGGTTCAGTCTACTTAAATTACAAAAAAACTTATAGTATCATATTATTTGCTATGGTTGATGCCGACTTTACTTACATCGACGTAGGTGGAGATGGCCCAGCAAGTGACAGTGCAATATTTAGAGATAATACTCTGAATATTGCAATGGAAAGTAATACTCTTGGGATGTCTGAATATGCCGTTATTATTGAAGATAATGCTTCCCCTTTAAGAAAAAATCTTCTGAAACCTTATAGTAAAACTGATCTTAGTGATATGGACAAAAATATTTAATTATCGTCTTTCCCGTGCTAGAAGAGTTAAAGAGAATATTTTTGGCATGCTTCTATGGCGATTCAGAGTTTTTTCAAGACCAGTTCAGTTAAAACCCGAAACTATTGATAAAGTAATTTGGGCTACTTGCAGTCTTCATGTATGCAGCCTGGCTATGATAGTTTGCTCCAGATAACCACTTACCTCAACAAGCAGTAAAAAGAGATGATACTGGAAATATAGAACCTGGGCTGTGGAAGGACAATGCCAACGTTCTGAAGCTTATTAAAAATCTAGGCAGCAACAATTACAAAAGGCTACTCAGGATGTTAGACGAGCATTATGCTGCATACATTATAGGAGAACATCCTCTGCCTGGACAGTGGGAGAAAGTTGGAATAATGGTCTGATTAATAGCGAATTTATAATCATCTGTAAATAAATAGACATTAAAATGAATATATTTTAGTCACCAAATTTGATTCGCTGCTTCTTTTAGCCAATACCTCCAAATAATATAAATACATAAAATACAATGATACATGGTTCATTGAACCATGCAAGCTTTGGCAAATAAACTTCTTCAGTACCACAGCCACTTTTATTGCTTTTTTCAATTTTTCCAAAGACATTGTAAAGTATTACTTTTTAATTTTGTGTTGCAATAGTCTTTGATATTGCATAACGCAGGATACTGCTGGTAGACGTTAAGAAATTCCACAATATTACTTACGTTCCACTTCACCTTTTAACGTTAGAACACCCAGAAAACCTCAGAAAATCAAAGGAAAAAAAAACAACATATTCAGGACACTGGTTCCAACTCGCTAGCTAGTTGGCTACTGAGCGAGTGAATAGTTTTGGGTGTAATCGTCACATCGCATTATTCGCCCGTTTCTAAACTCGCCGGCTAGTAGCTAGTAAACTCGCTCAATGTAATCGACCCTTTAGATATGGAACACTAATTAATTTATTTATTAAATTAATTAGTGTTCCATATCTAAAGGGTCGTTCATATCTAAAACACTTATTAATTATGGAACACTATTTTATTACTGAAATACACCATACCCGGGCTATGAGATAACTTGGTATTTTCAAATTTGTCATAATCCAATTATACAAGTAATTGAGGTTATAAAATTTTATCCAATTTTACCGAATTAGTTGGTACAGGCGCAACTTACTTAATTATTAGACGTAAATTAACATTTAAAAATATTATGTAAATACAAACTCATTTAAATTACTATATGCGAATTTCTCCTTAAGGAAAGGCTTCCTTTTCTTTAAGACCTCAAAATTTGGGCCACAACTAATGGTTGGAACTTCATTATATAAACAAATCGGGTATCGTATCACATCAGTTAAATAATTATCGCTCATATATACATATTATCATTCTATTCAAAAATTAGGCTTCAATAGCTTTGCTATTAAAATTGACGATGAATCAATATTTTTCGATATGTTGACACACAGAGCGCTTCAGCGTATTATTTCTCAGAGAAGAGCGATTTTGCTTAAATACGAGAGACTGTAGCCAAGAACTTGAAAATTGATTCAGAAAGAAATAGTTATAAGAAGACCAGAAGATCTAAAATCCAGAAGATCAAGAACTAGAATATCAGGAAACAATTAACTGTTCTCCAATCCCTTACTCTTTGTAAAGAGTTTCACTGCTCTAGATACTCTCTATATTGAAGGGTAACATGGAGTATACTTCGGTACAACCACTTGGCCAAATTCCAGAATTGTCAGGTGTCCACCGCTATGAACATCACCACATGTTAAGGTTGCGAATCTGGGTAGAAGTCTCTGATGACTTGACTATTCGCCTCTGCTTAGATGGGGATGATTTTATCACTAGTATTATAGTTGATATTTAATTATTGTGAACAACTATTATTGGTAAGGGATTTATCTAGCTAGTAACTATATCAGTGCCGTTATTTTGCTGTTCTATTCTGTTAAAATTAAATATTTGCTAGGTAATTTGTTTCATTATACTAGAACTATAATTGGCTCTTCTAGTTCCAGTCAAATTTGCCATTCAACTTTGCCACATTTTTCAACCTCCCTAGAAAAATTTTGCGACAAATGTCGCGATATTAAGCAATATTATAGCCAATCTTCCAATAAAATAAGAAAGTAGATCAGTTTACAAACTATTCATTATTTTATAATTAATCGAGAACTACATAGTGACAAATATATCACTCTAGCCATCTACACTATCACACTATCACTGTAACCATTTACCTGTTAATTAGCAAAGCAACTCCCAACCTTCAACTCCGGCGGAGGATATCAAGAATGCCAGTCAAGCATGAGGTTCTTGCCGAATGCAAGCATATCGAATGATGAGGTCAAAGTTAAGAATTACAAATAATGAGAGGAAGAGTGACAAAATTGGAATGGGTATTTATCTTATTTCAAGAACTAATTTTGTTTATATATGATTTATATGCCAATATGTCTATCATGCCTCAAGAAAAGTACGATTATTTATATCTTTATGTCTTGCAATAGCGAACACCCTGTATAAATTACAACGCTACATTTTAATAGTCAACTTTTCAAGCATACCTGACAAAGTTGTACTGTTCTTGTTAAAATAATTGTTCAGGAAAAAAGCATTTCTCAATCATCGGAATATACGTTATATGAAGATATTATTTAAATTTTAAACTATCAGATATCAAAAAATAAAGTTTTAAAACCTTAAAACGGACTTCTCCGCACGTAGAACATCTCTATCTCGAAATTGAGTCGCCGAAAAAAAAATAAACCAACAAATGCAGAATATGTGTTTTATGCGACAGTTTTACTTTTTTCAGATAGTCCACCATCGTGCTTTCTCATAACCCATGGACAGGGTGGGGTGTGCCCTATCCACCCCAAATTCAATACATGTTGTCTGGTAGACGTTTCTAATCAGAATCAGTTGAAACCCGATCGATCCGAAGCCGAAATACGAAAATGAACCCTAGAAAACAATTTTTTTTTACACGATTACATTACTTTTCCGCGTATAGTGGAGTGCGGAAAAGTAATAGTTAACAAAAAACATAGTAAGTGTCACTCTATATGTAGATATGTTATTTGTACATCCAGTGAGTCATGGGTTCATAAGTACTGAAAAGAGTGATACCAGTCATAGAAGCGTTATCAATATGTTTATATATTTTGTATTATACACGCATGAATGAAGATATTATTAGAACTGTACTTTAAAATAATAAATATGTAAATATGCACTATTCCCGATTTAATTATCAATGTAAATTTATTATTTATGACAAATCGTTTATCAGTGTCAAAATATATTTTTCTGTGTGTAATCAATTGATTACATGCTTGTAAACTCAATTTCTTCGGGCTGAGACATTAGCCAGAACTGTTTAGAGATTTTGTATATCGAATCTAATGACTGTATTCCACTTTTGAGTTTGTTTTTGTTTATTAACCATAGAAATTATATTGTTAACTGGGTGTCTCGTTTGGAACTATAGGATGTGATTTGTGAATAGAAGTAATAATATTTGACAAACTAAGGTTTTTTATTCTTCAACTCAAAATGGACACCATATGGCAACAAATGGAAAGGAATCATTGGCTAGCCATACACGAGCGGATTTCTAAGACAGGCCACGGATTTTTTCGAAGGATTCGGGAAAACCCGCAGGTCCGTACTGTTCGTTAGTGGAGAAAGAAATCTGCGGGCCTAACCACGACTTCACCCATTTCGTTCTTTTTTTTTTCTTCTGGATACTGAGCAATGGCGTACAATCTTCTTCTGCTGCCATAATTTTCTTATTATTATCCATAGTATATTTCAACTGATTAGTAAAACACAACAGTTAGTGAATAACAACGAAAATATTGCGTTGATATGTACGAGAGCTTAGCCCCTCCCGTCGTCTGGCCTGTGGCCTGTCCGACGTGCTGGACAATCCTGGACCCGCATATAAATTAACACACGTCTGCCGGCTTTCCCCACTAACGAACGGATCACAACTGCCAACAAATTTTATGAAGGAATTCCAACGGGCTCGGCCCCCGTACGTTAGTGGGCTATTACAGGCCTGAGATCGGCGGATGAGGCCCATAGGAAAACCGGCAGATTGATCCGCGGATCTGGCCTGTCAACATTTATCCGCTCGTGTATGGCTAGCTATTCATATGGCCGCCTGGAGTCATATGGCATGATGTAAATCGTTTAAGCAAAATTGTTCATAACAGGAGTACATAAATCTGACTCTATTTTTTGAATAACACGTTGAATGTTTGCTTTAAGGTCATTTATTATTGCTGGATGGGTGGCATATACTTTTTCCTTCACACAACTCCAAATAAAAAAGGTCCAGTGGTGTTAAATCACATGATCTTGCAAGTCAATTGATGTCAGAATTCCGCGAGACAACATGATCAGGAAATTTTGTATGCAATAGAGCAATGGTTACATGTGTCGTATGATACATTGCATCGTATTGCTGAAACCACATGTAATTCAAATCTAAATCATCAATTTGGTGGAAAAGGAAATTGTTTGACATGTCAATATAGTGTTCCCCATTTACTGTGATAGCATCACAAGCTATATTTTCAAAGAAGTATGGTCCAATTACGCTACCACTCTAAAATGCACACCAAACCGCTCATCTTTGTGGATGCATTTGTTTCCATGTGAATGCATTTCGTGAACAACATATTTTCAGCACCACAAATTCGACAATTTTGTTTGCTGACATATTCATCAAGATGAAAATGTGCCTCATCACTAAATTAAATTTTGTTGCAAAAATTAACACCACCTTCATTCATTTCTAACACCAAATTAACAAATGTACGATGTTGTAAATGATCTGTAACTTACAATTATTGTTGTATCAACCGAATTTTTATTTTTGTATCAACTATATTTGACAGAACACAAATGGCGCGCAATTCAAATCTTACAGTACCAACTGAGACACACTATATATACGATTATGAATGAGTTGAATCAATAAAGAACGTTTCTGTTCCTACGTGCTACATTTTATAGTCACCAAAATAAGATCGAACTAATTTTGTACAGATCTGTAAGTCATATTTGGCTGCCAGTTTAACTCACCCCTCGTATATCAAAAGTGTGTCATCAACAAAACTAAGGATCTTACCTCTTGATGGTAGAAAAAACTACACCAGTCTTTTACGAATACCGAATGATTACATGTTTCTCGACTCGTGTTTCGCTAACCTAGTTGACCTAATCGGAAAATAATTAAGCAAGTTTTTAATAATGTTCTGATTATGCCAACTTTGTTGGCGAAACACGTGTCTAGAAACGTGTAATCTTTCTGTGTTTGTGTAAAACTGGTCTCCTGCTTTTTACTGCTGCATCGAAGGTTCCAGCCACTTCTCAGGATCATGATGGTAGACTGAGCATGTCACTAATACAGACCTTGGATAAGAGTCGTCTTAGTACCATTCACCATGAAATCTCGTACATAATTCGTGTATTTCGTTTGTCTTCTATTTTTCTTAAACAAGCTACAGCAACTTCTGTTGATTGTTTAGCTCTAGAGCAATATTATATATTGGGCATGATCTATGTTTGTCAAGGAGTTATCTGCTCTTTTATATCTTAAAAAATTGGCAATCGTTGAAATGGGCCAGTAATTTTTTACTTCTGTTTTATTTGATCTTCTACAACTGAGTTATTACATTCACTTTAAAAGCTTCTGGATGTACATTTCCTATTATTATATTGATTGGGTAGGTATATTTTATATTCTCTTATGCTTTTTTTTAGGTAAGCCCACTTTAATATTATTTTGGGCGAAAGGTAGACTGTTGAAAGAATATTCATTTATTATTCCTATTATTATTCCTGACACGATTCTATTTAATTTGTTATTCATATTCACAATTGACTCATCCGTTATCAAATACTTAATAGGACTATATACTGATAGCAGTGTTGTAAACTTAAATCATACTTTTTCAATTACAATAAGCCTTATCTTAATACCAGACTTCTATCGGTATAGTATAATATATCATATACATCAATTAAATGGTAACTAATAATATTATTCGGGCAACTGGTGAAGTCATATTGAATTCCACAAAAATAATTAAAATTTTTCGAGAAATTCATAAAGTTCTATGCTTCTATTGGTCTAAAAATAAAGTAGAGGGACTGTGCAATGCGTGAATGTTGAAGTAATATTTTTTTTAAACTAACAAATAAGCCTCTTAATCTTCCTGACAAGTCGAGATGAACAGAGACTATAAAAATGGTGCAATATAGATGCTACAATTGGGGATAATTACAGGAGTACATTCATGATTATTTCCGAGCATACTATACAATTTTTCAAGGGGAACGTAAATAACAAGTTAGTTTCCGTCATACCGGAATCCATCCATAACATAACAAATCTATTATCTCCAATTGAAATACAGAGGCGAAACTGTGGGTTTAATGGGAATTTTTATCCAATTTAATCGTATATACGATTAATTCGTTAGTTGTTTACTATACTTCATTATAATTATTAGGTCTTGTCTTCAGTAACGATTTAATTTGTTTTTATAAATGAGGGGCTTATTATAGGTACCCTATTTTTATAAGTAATATTGATCTATTGATCCTCACGGTGGATATGATGATGAAGAACCTGGATTTCTATGATATATTTATTACTCTGAATAAAGGAGTGATTACGTACGTCTGTTTTATAATTAAAACGATATAGCATCAAGTATTTTTTTAAGTTCAGCTAAAAGGTCGTCCAACCAAAACGCACGATGTTAATTGTAAATAAAACAAAAAGTTTTCAGAGAATTATCTTAATATTTTTTATTATAATAGAAGGATCTATGACAATTATGTGTGAAACAAAATATCGGTCAAATGCTCGCCACGACTTCGGTGGCATACCTCTATCCGATGCTCCATATTTTCAATGACTCTGAGACATAATTGAGGTTCAATGTCGTTAATGTGCCGAATTATCTCATCCTTTAGCTCTTGAATTATCCTTGGTTTATTAACGTACACTTTTTCTTTTAAATATCCCCAAAGGAAGAAGTCCAACGGTGTCAAATCACATGATCGTGGCGGCCAATTAAAATCGCCACGACGTGAGATAACACGGCCATTGAATTTCTCGCGCAAAAGTGCCATTGTTTCGTTGGCTGTGTGGCAAGTGTCACCATCCTGTTGGAACCATATATCGTCCAGGTCCATATCCTCAATTTCTGGCCACAAGAAGTCCGTTATCATCTCGCGATAGCGAACACCATTCACGGTAACTGCTTGGCCGACCTCATTTTCGAAGAGGTACGGCCCGATGACGCAGCCAGCCCATAAACCGCACCAAACAGTCACACTTTGTGGATGCATCGGCTTTTCAACAATCACTCGTGGATTCTCATTTGCCCAAATGCGGCAATTCTGCTTGTTAACGAACGCACAGGTGATAGTGTGCCTCGTCGCTGAAGATGATTTTCTTTGTAAAGTCACCATTCACTTCTGTCTGTTCAACCAACCATTCGGCGTATTGACGACGCTTGAAATGGTCAGTAGGCTTCAGCTCTTGAGTCAATTGAACCTAGTAAGCGTGTAAATTCAAATCTTTATTCAAAATTCGCATCAGTGATGTTCGTGAGATGTTCAATTGTTGGGCACGAGGACGAGTCGAGGTTGACGGCTCTTCTGCTACACTATCGCGAACAACGGCAATGTTTTCCGCAGAACGAACTGGGCGAGCATGCACAGGTGTTTTCACATTTCCTACAGACCCGGTTTGCTGAAATTTGCGCACAATTCTCCCGATTGTGGACACATCTGGTCGATTATGCTGACCAAAAAAGTCACGAAGTGCACGAAATGCATTTTGATTTGAACGCCCATATTCGTAAAAGGCTTCAACAATCTTAACGCGCTGCTCAATTGTGTACCTCTCCATGGTTGAATTTGTAAAACACTGAAACAAAGAAATGTCAAATTAAGTTGGGCAAAAAACTTGACGTTAAGGTGTGACTCACAATTAACATCGTGCATTATGGTTGGACCACCCTTTATACAGAAATTGACTATCCTTGTCCAAAAATCTCAGGTAGCAAAGGAGAGGGATTTTAAAACTCATTTGCACTCAGTTAAAACAAGGTTCAGTAATATTACAAAGACTTAACCAGGCAATAATTTAATTTTTTTTTTTTTTGAGGTGATGCCGATAGTTCTGCATCTCCCTGGTTGTTTTGAATTTCGCTTTAAATCATTTTCAACTAATAATTATCTCAGACTATAGAGGAGAAGGGGTTTTAAACTTACAGGAACTTAGTTAAAATAACAGTGTGTAATATCACAAAAACATAACAATATTTAGGTTTTTTTTTTGGAGACGATGCGATTGTTCGGTATCTTAACTTTTTAACACTTATTCAGTAAATGTGCGATGTTCTCGTGCATTCATGATTTTTTCTGGTGTCTGTAGTGTAATTTTCAAGTGATAATACTTGAGTTAAAAAGTTCAGTTAATACTGACTTATTCTTTTAAATACTTTATTGAATCGTAGACACATTGGAAACAATATTTGGTATTTGTCTATGGTAAGGGTGTCATATATAAAGATCACATTCATTATAATGTGATCGTTATAATGTGATATGTTTATGATTAAATGCCGGATTTTACTGCCGACATGACGTAAATTACAGAGGCGGACTTACAATGAAGAGCAGATTACATATAAAAATTATCAGTTTACCTTTCATTGCGTGATCGTTTAGGAACAAACTTGTAATTGTATTTATAAAAATGCGTAGTCTGGTCCTGGGGCAGAGCAAATCATTATGTCACCGTATTGTCAAAACAATATAGACAACGCAGTAGTTCCTCAAGGTAAGATAACCACACGCCTAACACTATTTATGCGTATGATCACATGTGTATATTATTAGTAGCAGCTCTAAATGTTCAGCAGGCAACGAGGGACGTCTGTCAGTAAATATTCATTTATAATGTGACAGTGACCCTTCTACACCAATGGAGCATCCCAGAAATATAAATAATGTTGTAGAGCATTCATATTGCTTTCTATATTAGAAACATGAACTTTTTTCTGCTGTAAAATATCTATTATAACTGCTATAGTAGAAAACCTCGAGTTGTTATTCAGAACTGCAGTAAACATTTGCTTTATAGCGTTTGCAGTATCCCCCTTCAACTAAAGAATATATTGCAGAAGGTCCCAGTAACAACGGTTACAGTACTCACTATTGAAAATTCATCTGTTCATGTTCTTTTTCCAACTTTTCAATGGCTTTGGGATGGGTATATATATAGTAAAGTGTATTAAAGTGAAGAAACATATAATAAAGTGTATTGTATTTCACAGGTGTTTTGTTTTCCTTCACTATACAATATGGACAGTAAAAGCTGTAAAATTGAAATAAATAAATAATAAGAAATTCCAGTGAAGATTGCACCAGACGTCTTGTAATTTTACTTCATTACGAGAGTGAAAATTCACACCACCGCACCGAATCGTGTGTGACTCCGCTTAATGTAACAATTTGACACCAGTTTACTCCGCTTAGTGTAAATTAGTATAAAATTGTACATCACATTTTAGACAGTGTATATGCTTGTATATTACATTTCATAATAGTTACGTGGTTAATTTTCATAACACATTTTTCTTTCCTGAAGGCATATTATATCGAATACTAGAAAGTAATTCATGATATAAGTATTCCGTCAGCCATATTATGTCCCGTTCGCCACTAGATTTTGAAATTGGTCTAGATGTACAATCATAATCAAGAAAAACAAATATTTAGAGTTTATATATAAGTAGAAGAAATGAAATGCGAGTATACATTTAACGCATGGTAAATTTTACCTTGTAAATAAACAATAATAGGCTGAATGAATTGTAATCAAGCAATTCCCAGAAACCCGGCAAAATCCAACCGAGTGAATAATTGTTGTGGCCTTAACATTATTCCGCAACAGAGTTTCGACTGCTGATGATAAAAAAGTGCACATAGGAAACGTTGCCTAAATCTACCTTCATAGCCAAATCGGGTATTTACATGTTTTGTAAACTTTTTTCCGCTGTTTGCCAAATCGAATAAAATGAACAATATTTATGTACAATATTTCACAAGATATATTCCTCAAGTAACATTGAATAATAATTAAAAAAAACCTAATAAAATTAAAAAAAACTGGCTTGAAAAAAAGTAACTTGTCTAAAAAGCAGGAAATAAATGTTTTCTACAATAATTTAGTACTTATTTGTTATTTCGTTTAATGTAATTAAGAAATAATTGTTTATTATGTAATTATCATCCATTGTTTTATATAATTTTTAAGTCGGTGCCAAGTAAAACATAAAAAAATATTTACCTTGCTACTACAACAACGAGTTTACATTTAAAATTGCCGAGGACCGGCATTCACATTCCTGATATTGTACGACACCGACTTCCAAATTATATAAAATAATTAATAATAATTACATAATAAACAATAATTTCTTAATTACATTAAACGGAACAATAAATAAGAATTAAATTGTTGTAGAAAACATTTATTTCTTGCTTTCTAGTTATGTTACTTTTCCTTTTTGAATCTGTATTTTTTAAATTTGCGAATGAGAAAACGACGGCTATTTGAATAAAGAGTTACGTTGTGTACATTCGAAGTCCAAGGTCCAATACCAATAATAATAAGATGGGACCACTTTGAAGCTATACTAAACCCAACGCAAAATAATTAACATCGGTTCATAAACACAAAAGTTAAACCCGAACAAATATATATATATATATATATATATATATATATATATATATATATATATATATATATATATATATATATATATATATATATATAAGGGAAGGGGTGGTGTGTGCTATCCACGCTAAAATCAATAGGTGTCATTTCGGAGACGTCCCCGATCAGGATCAGTCGAAACCCGATCGATTCGACACGATTTAGTTTAGTTATCATGCTAACAAGAAATTTTAATGCCGACGACAACGACGACACACACACACACACACAGCAAAATTTTTTTAAACATCATTTTTTTTTTGTTTTTAGGCCGAAAAACGAAAAATAAACCCAAAAAAAATTTGTTCACTTTTTCTTTACACGATTGCATTACTTTTCCGCTAGTATAGTGGAGTGCGGAAAAGTAAAAAACCGAAACATAAAACAAAGTGTATGTACATATGTATATAATAGTGTTTTCCATTTCGATGGCGTTTAATTTTTAATTTTTAGGCAATATGAATAGTAATAAGATTAAAATTGATGTAAAGCTTACACCAAAAGATTGTGAAGTTGTCAAAAGGTCAGTTGTGTTCATGTTACTTCATTACTGGCATGAAAATTCACACCAGCCAGCGAGTGGTGTGAAATTGTACCACGGCCTTGCGATCTTTATTTCACACCAAATTAATATCCTATATGTACCTGGAACGCTGTGAAACTTTCACAACATTTCTGATAGTGTAGTTTCAACTTTTGTAAATCAGGAAAATCACTACACATAATAATAAGAAAGAATACATGTAGTAAGCAAGAATATTGAATCTGTAAGGAAAGTAAAAAGTTATGTATAGTCTGTGTTATTGTTCTGTTAAGGTATTAGCTGTTGCATTTTGTTTTTGTTTTCTTCACGTAATAAGAAAATAAATAATTTTCTTGGACGTAATAAGATCACGAATAGAAAGGATGGATTTTGATTATAAGCATACTGTTATAGATAGTTTTTTGCCTATTTTCGTTGGCTCTATGTGGGTCACGTTGAACGGGGGAACGGATGTTGCGTTGCATAGGCTGAAATATTTCGCAGACACCTTGTACACCATTTAATGTTATGAAGGTTACGTCGATGGTTACGAAAGAACGTCATCCAGTGTTTAAATCGCATTAATTTCAAACTCAAAACAGCCTGACTCACTTTAATCGTAATTGTTGTTTGAAGCTTACCTGATGTCTGTTAGATTCTTATAAATAAAGGATTTTTATCTCAGCAGTTGGATAAGTTCTAAGAATTCAGTATACTACATAGATAAGGTATTTTTTTGTATTATTTATACCTTTCCGCGGGTCAGATAACGCCAGTGTAGTTACGCTAGCAGAGCGGGAAATAAGAGTTGTAGTGCACAAATATTTACAAGGAGATACAATAATGGGGTGGTTCCGTGACTGTACATCTGGCATTGCCAAATATATTTTGTTTCTTCTTAATTTGCTCATCTTGGTAAGTACATATTAAATTAATTCGTTATTCAATACAATAGAGCAGGGTATATTAATTTCATAGGATATTTAGTAAAATTCTATTCCATATTTGAATTTGAACTAGATACATTTCATAGGAATAGATCTAAAAATATGAAGCTGAAAATCTTTTATTACAGACCACATATAGATATTTTGAGATATTTTAATAAAATATATTTTTTCTACCTAAAAGCGGTCTTTTGTATACTTTTTTGGAAAGTATATTTCAAATACAAACAAAAGGAAATCTCCAAAAATCGCAATGATTTAATATTCTTAGGACTGTTTTTGTAGTTCCATAACTTGGGACTATAAACATAATCCTCGACTGAAGACTAACGGGGGTCTGAAGTCCCGAGGATCAATTCTCCGAGAATAAAGAAATATAAGAAGCAAATAATCGCAAATTATATTAGACGGAAATTTAGAAATATTTCTGTAGCATATAAAGTGAATCGAATGCGTTATAAAATATATAAAAGCGAATGTTTGTCTGTTTCTATGTTCCGAATAGGCTCCTATACCAGTCAACTGATCGCTATGAAATTTTGACCAGAAATAATATTTGTAAAGAGAAGTAACATAGACCTAATGCCACCCAGAAAGATCCGGTGTTTTATTTCATTTTTGGGGCGTAGCCACGCGCACGCCGATTATCAGCTAATGTCTTATAAAGTTTATATTTTGTCAATAAATCGATATACGATAACTGATGTCATCAAGCATATTTCGAATAATTATACGCCACCAACGACAATCAATTTCTAGCCACCTTATTTTTTTTAAACAGATATATGTATTGTATCTTTCTGAATTCAGCCACACAATATATTTATTTTAATCATTATGTATGTACCTAAGTATAATTCACTAATGCGATATATACTGTGCACCATTTTCATTGTTAACATACATCCACAAATTATTTGTGGGGCCTTGGATCTAATTTGGACTTTTAGTGCATTCAGTGTGGCAGGTCTTATTTTGTAAATATTATTTTTTAGATATGGGCACAAAGAAAGTTAAAAGATATTAAATCCGGCGTTCTGGAAGGCTCTTTGCTTGTATCCCTTCCGAGTACTCATCTGTCAGTGAAAATTACATTTATAAAGTTTCGAACATTTATTTTAAAATGTGGCGTAAAATGTTCCCCCTCTCCCCTTTCTTCAACAGGATATTATACAATTATAACTACTTACTAAAATATATCACATTTAAAGAAAGAACCAAAATAAAAATGTTGCTAAATTATTATAAATAAATCCATACAAGGGATGCAAGGTGGTTCTCCCACCAAATAAAACAAGTATTAACATTTTATTCTAATGAAGGTGGTAACCAATCCATTATTGTTTTAAATGAAATACTATTAAATTTTCATACTTTTTAATTTACGATTTCTTTCATTGTTAGTGTCATGAAGATGCAAGTTTTTACTCCAAGTGTTGAATAACACATTGTTTTGAACAACGAAATCACATTTCATAAATTTTTTAACGTGTTAAAGACAAATCAACTTTTAAAATGAACCTACTATTGTAGAGAATATTTGTGTATAAAATGAAAAAAAATTCCATTTGAAATTCGATGTAATTAATATTGTGAGGGTATTGAGAAGAACTTAGTTCGAAAGCCACAGTGGCGTTGATTTTGATTATCAAAAAAAATTCGAGACTATTATTAATTATATAAAATCTCCTGAAACTTATTTGGCAATAACCTCTAACTGAATATTAAATTTGTATCGATATTTTTCCAAGGGTAATGAGGCATTGGCATTAATACTAATTTTTGCATAATACTTATACAAATAAATAGCGCTTGTAATGAAAATTGAGTACTTATAGGAAAAAAATATACAATTTTTTATATATTTGTATACAAGTAAAATTATTTTATATAGAAATTTTATATAACTTTTGTATAAAACATTTATTTTAAAAATGATAACTAAATAGAATAGAGAACATGTTAATTTAATAATAAATCTGTGCTTAGTTTGGCAAGGGCTTTAATAATATCAATTTTCCAATAAATATTAGCTAAATTTTTACAATTTTATTGTATACTGTCTTACCGTTTCGCTGCGTAAATGTTGATGTGTGTTAGAAGCATGCAAGATATTTATCATATCTTCTACCAACGGATTTTGTGGTCAAATTTATGTTGATTATAATTGTATATGAATTTGGCATTGACCACATCGTTATATGGATATTCATTTGAACTTAGTCATACATTTTTATTATTTAAGATTTATTCAAAATATTAAATAATAATAGGTGAAATTCTTTCGATAAAGATGATTTCCAATATTACACACTACTTGTTAATAGAATCACAACAATGAAAATATTTACAATAGAGGACTCAAATTTGTGAGAACATAAGATATATGTTTCGAAACAAGAGATGGAAAAGTAGTAAAACCCCACGTCTTTTAAGAATCTCTCTGTTGACGCATTTGTTACTAGAATTTAGTAAATAAATTTAATCAGTGCTTCTTATTAGTTATCAGGTAATCATTTAAATATGTGTACGCTTATATCTGTTTTCAGAAATTTGTGATAATCACTAATAATCAGGTTTCAAGGCGATTTAATTTGTTATTTTGTATTTAGTTATTGATGTCAGTGTGTAGGCATTTATTAGCGGAGCATGACTCATAATTAGTTGTTTCCGTAACGCGAAATATTTTATTTGCCTTATTCGTAATCCATATATACATATACCCAAGCCAAGATAATGTTTTATCCGATAATAGCCAGTTGCCTGAAATGACAAACATGGCCGCCATTATCGCCTTGAATGATAATCATATTACATACGTCAACATCGCTTGAATTGAAAAGTAGACTTTGGTTCTAACACATCCGGTCATATTCAACATCTGTTTCTGGTTCAACATCTGTTTCTGGAACACAGCTGGTTCTAATAAATCTGGTCAAATTGTCAAACTCTACTTTTCACTACCTTTTTTGGAAATGGTATTTTTTTATGAATACTCCTTAGAGCATTCACGGACATTACAATATGATCATAGAGATCAATAAGTAAATTTCTTGTAACTTATAATACTACTTAAGAAAGTTAGAATTAAGGTTGTACTCAACAGTATCCTTAGATTTATACTAAACTAGGTACACCAAAAAACTAACGTATACACTAAGGCGCACAATGCTCTACTTTGTCAAATAACTGAACTAACTCAAAGTGTTTTATTCCTTTGACTCTGCTTGTTAATCCTGCGTTTTCAAGGAGCTGGATCTCCTCGATGTTAACATGTTGGAGGATTCGTTGTTGATGACTCCTGGCAATCTTGAGTCTGGCTTATCCAACAGTATCCATACCCAGGTCCCGATGGAGGTTACTGTTTTGGATGTACTAAGGTGCATCTACGATGTTCCTTAGCACATTATTCTGAAACCATTGAATGGTTTATACATTGATTTGACTGGCACAGCCCTACAGCTAAATTCCATAGGTCCATACAGGTTTAAGTATCTGCTTATATAACATAAGCTTATTCTGAATACTTAGAGTGGAGTTTCTTTCAATCCACCAGTACATTTTTCAATAAATAATTATAAATTCTTCTTTTTTTTTTTGATATAGGCTTTCCAACGTAGCCTGGCATCAAGGGTAATACCAAGATATTTTGCTGTATTCGAAAAGGGAATTTGTTTATCATTTATGGTTATGGGTATATATCGATTAGCTCTCTTTGTAAAGTTAACTAATACAGACTCTAATTCACTCAATAAACCTGTGAATTAAAATGCTTCCGATTATAATTTACCTCTACATAAATGAATAATGTTGACGCTAATGGTTCTATGAAAAAAAAATAGGTCAATGAGAGATAAGATTAACAAAATAAATTAAATTAATCGTTGCTATCGCTAGAGGTTATTCAGGATATTTGTTATTTAGCAAATATGCGTCCAGGGAACAGTATTTATCTCAAGTTACCTATATAGATAAGCAATTACCAGTTGCTGTGAATCTCCCTGTTAGTTTTTTTCGAAATCATAGCTGTTTAGAATACTTAAACCTACCATATATCTAATCAAATTGGGGCCTAAAATTTTCATCAGTGGTATACACTTTATTGGCCAATCTTTTGGCACTCGATCTTGATGATCTTAGTAGAATTATGGTTACATTATATATTAATTTTGTTGATATTATTGCGCTAGAGAATGACAAAATTGAATATAGAATTATATACAGCAGATGATTATGGATAAAAGTTGATATCGCACTGATGGCTCGTGGGTGTGTTACATGCGTGGGCACGTGGATATTGACGTGATATGTGGGAGTGATAAAATGATAAAATAACATGTATATTACCGTTAATTGTAGAGGAAATCACCTCATCTATATATATTTCTTCTCCTTCTTCCTTCTTATATGGAAGCAATTTGCTTGTTTTTCTTCGTCTCTTTGCCTAAGAGGAAAAGTTCCAGTTCTATGAGCAGTGTGATTTTTACTCTAGGTAGGGTGCTGGCCTGATCTGGAAATCCTCCTCCTTTATCCGGGCTTGGGACCGGCAGTGACAGTTACCAGGCTACTCAATGCATAATCTCATCGAATTTAATTAAACACCTTTGCCGTCCAAACACAAACAAATCAGATATTCCCCGCTCAACGAAAACGTACGACTAGGTACGAATAACTCCGAGGGCTATCTAGATGTGTACCCGTAGCCGCTGGATATACTGGAAAGATTGAAATTGGAATGGATGTTGCTGCTTCTGAGTTCCACAAGGATGGCCTTTACAATTTGGATTTCAAAAATCCCAATTCAAACAAAAATGAATGGTTGACCCTTGATCGACTTCTCGGCCTCTACCAAGGGTTCATCGAGGAATATCATCCCCATCATCAAGGGTTCATCAAAGTTCATCATTCCCAGTTGTCTCTATTGAAGATCCCTTCGATCAGGATGACTTTGATGCATGGACGAAAATAACAGCCACCACTAACATTCAAATCGTCGGTGACGATCTCACCATAACCAACCCCAAACGTATTCAGATGGCCGTCGATCAGAAGGCTTGTAACTGCCTGCTTCTGAAATGAATACATAAGACTTCCTAAAATTTCGGACTACGGTATAGAACTAATATTATAAACATCCTTTATATTATAAAGGTACAAAGTTTATATATAAAATATTACTATAATTTTTAGAAACCTTATAATTAATGTATTACAAAATTGACAGAAAATAAGGGTTTTTTTCTAACAAATTCAAGAGCACACTTGCCCCTATGCCCCTTATTACCAACCACCGCTGCATATAGCTACAATTCTAGTAGTTTTATACTCTACAAAGCAGGAATTAACTTAACGAAATAATTTTACCTACTACCTACTAAAAAATATGTGAAAAATTTGGTGGAGGCGCCGGATTTCTTCTGATGGCATAAAGTTGTTTTTTAAATACTTTAATGAGTAAATTAGCTATAAAAACTACAAATTGATATGAGCTTTTCTATTATTAGTATCGAAATAAAAATTATATTTCTATAGTTTATTTCATCGCTATTTGCCAAATAAAAGATCTCAAAGCATACCGTGGCTTGTTTTTATGGCTAGGCTTAGGTGAATTGTTCCGTTTATCGGCAAGATAAAAGAGTTTTTTATTTGGCAAGTAGTGATGAAATGAATAGTATATATATATATATATATATATATATATATATATATATATATATATATATATATATATATATATATATATATTCGTTCGAATTGTCCTCAAAAAAGATTTATCTCTAAAGTATACATTTAGAGAGAGGACAGTTGCATATATATGTTATATAAAATATATTGTATTGCATTCATTATTCAAAGTACTTCTCATACTCCTATAACTTTATTATCAGGTAACATAAAACCTTCAGTATGTTATCTGAAAGCCAGACGTAACTTAATACTGCTACGTGTCTTATCATATAACTATATACATTGTAACCAACGTTTATGATGATTTGCTGAAACCTTATAATGTTCTTTCTTTAAATTAATCTTTTGCCAATTATATTTTAACTTTACTTTCAACAATGTCAGCATAACGAAACTTATAAAGTCGCAGCAAACCCGTTTCATGAGCAGTATAATTTTAGTATTGATATTATTGTTATACTCACACATCTAAATTCTTGTTCGTCCGTTAAATAAAATAAATTGTTTTTAAAAAGTTTAAATCCAAACTAGTGATTTAACAAATTTGGCGCAGTCGTTGTAGGATTTCACGCGTTATTAGAACACGGATTTGCCTCACTAGTAACGTGGAATTCCAATTCCGAAGTGAAATCAAGAACAAGCTCAAGAAGAAAGAAACACGAAACAAGAATACTTCAAAGAAGCAACTTCGAAACACGAAGACTTCAACAAAAGAAACAAGAAACAAATCTACAAAGAAACAAAGAAAACAACAGGGGAAATCGCAGATAGAACACGGACCTGCCCTCACTGTTTGTGATTCTCCTCTGCAAGCCATCCTTCCCGAAGACACCCCGCTTCCAGAACACGGAATTGCCTCACTGGTTGTGGACTCTGGCCGGAAGACGGATGGACAAAATTTGGTAAGTCAAAGAATTGACACGTTACCTTTGAAACATTTATTTATAATTTTAAGAAATATTATACAGGATATAGACCAAAAACTATTATCCTTCCCATCTGCAAATTTGTTTTTATTTAATTGTATTTAATTAAATAACTTTACAATATCTAATTTAAACATAATAATTAATTAACATATAAAAAATGGCAAACGAAGCTATCTTAGAACCTTACAAACTATCAGAAATTTTCTCAATTGTTCCGGAGTATGACGGAAATCAAATTTTCCTGCAAACATTCTTAAATGCTATTAAATGCGCTTTCGACATGGCGGTCGATAATCAAAAAATACTTTTAACTCTCCATGTTAAAAATAAATTACGTGGAAAAGCCGCTGAACTAGTAAATTCTAGGAACCCGTCAACTTGGGAAGAAATTAAATATCTATTAGAGACTCACTTTGGAGACTCTAGGGACCTTACGTCTCTAATTCAGGACTTGCAAAGAATTAATCAACAATCAAACGAATCCGCTTTAAATTTTGTATCCCGCTTGCAAACGCATAATGCAAAAATGCATGCAGCGATTCAGAAACAGCATTTAACCTCTGATCAAAAAACCGCACAATCAAATTTAATCGAGACAATGACTCTTAACACTTTATTGACAGGGCTGGATCCAAAATTAGGATCTATAATAAGAGCAAGTAATCCTATGGATATGCTTCAAGCAATATCCAGGATTAAACGGGAACTTCAATTGTCATACTTTGAATCTCAGAAATTTCAAAAAGCGAACAAACCATTACCACCTAATTCATTAAATGCTAAGAAGATATGCACATATTGTAAACGTAATGGACACACAATAAATGAGTGCCGAACGAAACAACAAAATTCTTCAGCACCTTTCCAAAATTTTTCTAGGCCTAATTTTCAACAAAATTTCAATCAAGCCCAATCATCCAACTTAAATCAAAATTATCAGCGACCTCAATTTAATCCAAATGGAATTAATAGACCGACGAATTCAAATTTCCAACAAAATAATTACCAGCAAAATAGTTTTCAACAAAACAGGCCTTCAGCTATTAAACCGAATCCCAACTATACAAACCAATCAAGACCACCAATAATTCGGCCAAATCCGAATTATAATCAACAAAGAGCTCATCATATGAACGCTCAAATGAACCAAAATTTTGATGATACGGCTCATCAATACGATTCACAGTACACTGATGATACTGCTCATCAGTACAGCTCACATGCACAATATGCTGATGATACCGCTCATCAATATAACTACAATTGCGATCAAAATTATGAACAATATCAAGATTCATATTCAGACGAACCAACATATCAACAAAATTATTATTTTTCAACAGACCAATTTAATTATTCTGATACTGATCAGGATTTTCGGCAAACTACTCAAGCTCAAGATCATCCACCGGATCAACAACTATGCGAAATAACGGAATTAGAAAACCAAATTCAAATAATGAATTTAAACACCAACCAACAGCAAGACAAACAAATATTCCTATAAATAGAGGAATATCAAGTGCCCTTTTAACAGTAAATCCCAAAAACTTATATTACATTGAAGATGCTACAAAAAAATTTAAAATATTAATAGATACAGGTGCCGGACTATCCATATTTAAGCCAAAAACTTGTGAAAAATATTCTAAACGTTTTCCCGAAAACGTTTTAATACAGGGAATTACCGATCAAAAAATTCTAATTAATGAATCTACACTCGTTCCGTTTACTCTCAACGATCCTCACAAAGTTTACATTCATAATATTGATATTGAATTCGACGGATTACTAGGATCCGATTTTCTAGAACATTACAACTGCATTATTGACATAAAAAATAAACAATTAATTACCAATTTCAAAACTGTACCTTTATTCAGAGCCACAGAAAATTCCACTAATGTACAAAATAATAAAAAACAAAATGTTCAAAATAATCAATTTCTCAACAAAATTTCTATTAACCCTCGTACAGAACAAATTTCAAAATTTCGATGTAATCTTGTAAATACAGAAGCCATATTAACAGCTATGGAAATAGATAAAGTACGACTTCCTAATGCACTAGTCAAAATTAACAATAAAGGAGAATTTCTTGCCTCCGTATTAAACGCAAACGCAGTCCCAAAAATAATAGATTTTTCCGAAATTAAACTAGAACCAATTCAAAATTTTTCATTAAATAATTTAAACGAATATAATTCTGAAATTTATACAGATAGACGCGAAGAAATAAGGCAACAACTTCGTCTTGATCACTTAAATGAGGAAGAAAGAGAAATAATTACTCAACTTTGCCTAGACTTTTCAGATATTTTCTATCTCGAAGGAGATATTCTAACATTTACTAATGAGATCAAACACACAATAGACACCAACAATGCTAAACCTACTTTTACAAAGTCGTATCGCTACCCTCAAATTCACAAAGAGGAAGTGAAAAAACAAGTATCGAAAATGCTAGAACAAGGTATTATCAAACATTCAAATTCCCCTTGGTCTTCACCGATTTGGGTTGTCCCCAAAAAGCTTGATGCGTCAGGTAAACAAAAATGGCGTGTCGTAGTTGACTACAGAAAACTCAATGAGTTAACTGTAGGAGATAAATACCCTTTACCAAACATTTCTGATCTTTTAGACCAACTTGGCAAATGTCAATATTTCACCACCCTCGATTTGGCCTCCGGTTTCCACCAAATTGAGATCGAACCCAGTGACATTCCAAAAACTGCTTTCACAGTCGAAAACGGTCATTTTGAATTTAATAGGCTTCCATTCGGTTTGAAAAATGCCCCATCAACCTTCCAAAGGGTAATGGATAACATTTTAATAGGAATCCAAAACGAGAGATGCCTCGTATACATGGACGACATAATCGTCTATTCCCCAACAATCCAGGACCATGTTTCACGGCTTACCGAAGTCTTCAAACGTCTTCAAAAAGCTAATTTAAAAATTCAACCGGACAAGTGCGAATTCCTTCGTAAGGAAGTTGCATATTTAGGTCACCTCGTCACCAAAGAAGGTGTAAAACCAAATCCAATTAAGATCGAATGCATCAAAAATTTTCCCCAACCAACTAACCAGAGAGAGATTAAATCATTTCTTGGCCTCGCCGGATATTACCGACGATTCATTGATAATTTCGCCAAAATTTCCAAACCTCTCACTAAATTACTGCAAAAAGACACCTCTTTCAATTTCGATTCAGAATGTTTAAAATCTTTCGAAGATTTAAAACAAACCCTTACTTCAAGCCCCATACTATCGTATCCAAATTTTGACGAGCCATTCCTACTCACAACAGATGCGAGCGCTTTTGCTATTGGCGCTGTACTTTCGCAAGGTCCAATAGGTAAAGATCTACCCATAGCCTTCGCCTCCAGAACTCTCTGCAGTGCGGAAACAAAGTACTCAACAATAGAACGAGAACTCCTCGCTATTGTTTGGGCTGTAAAACATTTTCGCCCATATATTTTTGGTAGAAAGTTCAAACTGATAACAGATCATAGACCTCTTACCTGGCTTTTCTCTATTAAAGACCCCGGTAGTCGCCTAGCACGCTGGCGCTTAAAACTTGAAGAGTACGACTACCAGATTGAATATAAACCTGGCAAAATTAATAAAAATGCGGATGCCTTATCCCGTATCAAAATTAACCATTTTCAAAAATGTGTGGATTTCAAAAACAAAATTTTAACATCAAATACAGACGACGAATCGATTAGTTCAGAAAATACCGAAATTTCACCAGAATCAATTTTACAAGAATTAAATACATTTGTTCACCTATATAAAACCCAGTCACTAATAGACTATTCAAAAATTAAAATTACGAACAATCAATTATTGGACAAAGGACATAAAGACATAATAACGTTTTTCCAAAAAGAAAAACTCGAAGACTTACATTATAAAATAATTGAAGATATTTTCGAGGAAAAACCAAATTTTATTCACAATAAAATTAATATAGTCACGAGTAAAACGGTGAAAAACCGAAAATATTATATTGTTTTGTTACCCTTCGACATCGAAGAGATAATCGAAACAATGTTTATTACTCTTTACAAAGACAAAGACATTTTCGAATCTTCAAAAACATATTTCATTGAAAACAATTTAGAATTGCCAATACTCGAAATGTTGTCATTTATTTTCACTGAAAAAGATTTAAACCTAGTTAGTTGCCAAAACATAACTAAGACGCCTGACGAAGATCAAATTCCGATAATATTAGACCAAAACCATACAGGAAAAGCAAATTTACACCGCGGAATAAACGAAACCATTCGGAGAATAAGGAATAAATATAACTGGCCCGGTCTAACTAAAGACGTAACTAAATTCATTCAAAATTGCGAAATATGCCAGAAAACAAAGACCTTACGGAAAAACTTAAGCAATCCACTGGTGATAACTGAAACACCAAGAACACCATTTGAAAGAATAAATATCGATATACTAGAAATTCCAAAAAGAAATTATGTCTTAACTATTAGGGATGAACTAACCAAATTTACTCAAGCGTACCCATTAGAGGATAAATCCGCTAAATCAACAGTAAATACATTACTCCTTTATTTTCAGCATTTTGGTACTCCGCTTCGTATACATTCGGATTACGGTAAAGAATTCGACAACGTACTACTTAAAGACCTATGTACCTTATACGACATAAAATTAACATTTTCTAGCGTTAGCCACCCTCAATCAAACGGATCTGTGGAAAGATTTCACTCCACACTTTTAGAGATGATTCGTACTAATCAGGCTGAAAACCCTAATGAACATCCATTAAACGTAATTCCTTACGCTGTTATTTGTTATAATAACTCGACGAATAAAACACACGGTTTCTCTCCATACGAGCTAGTATTTGGACATACGTCCAGTCGCCCACCTGAAACTTTGTATAACCAAAAAGAGTTGATATCAAAATATATACGAGACCTAAATAATAGAATTTCATACTATTATAAAATTGCACGCACAAAAACTGAGCTTCAAAAAGAAAAGGCTAAATTAAGATTCGATAGAAACGTTCCAGAACATCCTACACAATTTACAATAGGCGATAAAGTCTATGTTAAGGAATCTCAAATTAAAGATAAATTACATAATAAATTTAACGGTCCTTTTGAAATAATAAAAATCTTTCAAAATTCTGCAATTTTATTAAATCTCGAAACGTCACAAACGACAAAAGTCAATTTCGACAGGATGAAACCATATTTTGAGAATTAAATTATTTTCAGGTTTCTTCTGCTGATTGGAGCAGCAGTATCCCAATACACCATTACTCCAATAAACAACACCATTGGAATATATTATCATCGAGACAGCGAAATCGTTGTAACAAATAAACAATGGACTCTTCTGGTTCACAAAAACATTTCATCAATAAAGAACACTTTTGAACATAACGAGAAAATGCTTGAAATTCTCTTACACGCTATTAACCCCACATTTGAAAACATGAACCTTTTTCGAGGTGAAGTAAAAACACACATCAGCTTATTAACCCAAATTTCAAATTCAATTCAAGAAAAATTAAGCGAAATTTATTTTGATACTAAACGTTACAAACGTGGAATTCTCAATGGCATTGGTACAATATTTAAGTCAATTACAGGAAATTTAGATTCCGAAGATGGCGAATACTACATGAATTGCATCAATAAATTAACTAATGACGAGCATCAATTAGAAAATTTAATGAAAAATCAAATCTCAGTAACAACATCCGTCATAAAGAATTTTAACGCTACCATACAAAAGTTGCAAATTGATGAAGCCACCTTCAATAGAGATATAAAAATAATATCAGACGCAATTTATAGGACAGCAGATAAAATTAAAGTAATTGAAGCAAAATTAAGATTTTTAGAAAAATGTGAACTTCTCATGGAAAGTTACCTGTATATCGAGAATCAATTAAATGATATTCTAAATTCAATAACTTTCGCGCGATTAAAAATTATTCATACGTCGATAATCAATCCTGAAAATTTGATAACCTCGCTTCAGGAAATTTCACAAAATTTACACCAAAACAATTTACCACTCATTATAAAATCTTCCAATATTGCCAAATATTTGGATATTATGGAACTAGAAGCATACCAAACTGATTCAGACTTGGTATTTGTATTAAAAATCCCTCTAATAGACCAACAAAGATACACCCTTTTTAGATTATATCCAATCCCTATCCTAAATAATAGAACTGGTCTATATCATGTTTTATCTTCATCACAAAAATACTTAGCGCGTGACGTCGATTCTTTGATGTACATACCCATCAAAAATCTGAAAGACTGTAAACCACTTTTCTTTGGCACAAAGATATGTTCCAATCTATTTGCATACCCCATCGACGACAATGCTATATGTGAAGCCCAAATCCTGAAACACTTAAAAACTTTACCTGAGAGCTGCCAAACTTCAATAATATTTGCAAAAGGCTACAATGTCCAACAACTAACAGACTCATCATGGCTAACAATTACTTCAGAACCACTTCAAATTACTGTAAATTGCAAACAAATAAACACCAAGACAGAGATCATTTATAAAAATTCCATTCTTAAATTGCAACCTGGATGTAGTGCTTTCATAGGAGTGACAAAAATACAAGCTGACCCTAAGAACTTTTCGCAAACCAGTGTTAGTGATCACCCCATTTTAATTCCCTTTAATTGTTGTCAAGGAATCCCCGATGACATCCAAATCCCAAAATTAGAACCATTAAAATTGAATAATTTAAATGTGGAAGACCTCGAGATTGCCAAACACAAATTGGACGAGTATTCTCGAACGTTAGACGATTTGATCAATGAACCATTTGTCACCAAACACATCTCTTGGTTCACTTATTTTATCATTACACTAATAGTAACTCTCATTTTGTTATATATTTTATGTAAATGCCGAAAGAGAAACAGATTAGCAATCGCCCTCACAACAAATTCACCACCACCTCCACCTGGACCTTCTAAACGCTTAAGAGAATCCTTCAGGAGCATCCTGCCCAGAAGAAGACCATCGATCAGATCCAAAGATGAAACCCCAGAGGAAGAAATCGAACTGAACTAATGTTTCTCAGTTATAAATCGGTTTCAAAGACTCTATATATTTTAATTTTGTAAATTTTATATTTAAAAAAATATTAATTGTATAATTTAAACTTAACTTAAGGCTTCATATTCTCAATTAACTTTATTATTATATAACTTCAATAATCGTTAAATTCATAATTATTAATTTCAATTTTACTTATTTTTGAAAAGTTGCTGTATAACACCAACTTTTTGTTAAAAAGGGGAGTTGTTATATAAAATATATTGTATTGCATTCATTATTCAAAGTACTTCTCATACTCCTATAACTTTATTATCAGGTAACATAAAACCTTCAGTATGTTATCTGAAAGCCAGACGTAACTTAATACTGCTACGTGTCTTATCATATAACTATATACATTGTAACCAACGTTTATGATGATTTGCTGAAACCTTATAATGTTCTTTCTTTAAATTAATCTTTTGCCAATTATATTTTAACTTTACTTTCAACAATGTCAGCATAACGAAACTTATAAAGTCGCAGCAAACCCGTTTCATGAGCAGTATAATTTTAGTATTGATATTATTGTTATACTCACACATCTAAATTCTTGTTCGTCCGTTAAATAAAATAAATTGTTTTTAAAAAGTTTAAATCCAAACTAGTGATTTAACATATATAATTAATATCAATAAAGCCCACTCTGTAGCAATAAAAATGTAATATTTATTTTTGGAAGGTCGTGCAACACGATTACGTAATACTATTACTCCTACATAAACTGTTAGTTAAAGAATATTCTGTTGTGGTTAATATCGACAACTCTATATTGAAATAAAGACAGTTAGTTAGACTTGCGTATAGATGAACATTAGATAAAAATGTTTAGGTGTATATTAACAATTACGACGCAATGAAAGATTTGGATTTTGTTAAAATATGTAATTTCACATGATGGCCTCCTGTTACACAGGAAGTGGTTTATTCGTAGCATCCTGGATACATCCATTTTTAGTTCTTAAAAATATATATAAAAATTTAAAGATATGCATTCTTCATGTATTTTTTTTTCGCAATATATACTGCATTTTATTTTTTCTTTAGCAGTATACATTTTCTTATTATAAGACGAAAGTTATGTATAAATTGATACCCTGTTACGGCAATAATATTATAATTAAAACATTATATCAATTTAGGCAAATCTTTTATATGTTTCTTAAATCAGAAAGAATTTTCTTGTTCTACAGTGTCTATGAAATATACTGTTTTGAATTAAACAGAATTGAATTGTAAAAGCAATCGACAATTTTATATTTATGTAGTCCTCTGAAGAAATAAAAGAATCATATACGTACACTGCAGTCCACGAATGAAGGTATTAAGGAATCTAGACTTGACGTTGATCATTTTTGCATAATTAAAATAATAGAAACAGATGGAATAACAAGGCGGAGATACACAATATTTAACACTAGAAGTCATATAAATATAAGAGGAAGATTTAGCAGGAAAATATATAGGGAAGCCTTAATTCATCAATTTTTCCCAATAATTGCACCGGTAGGGGCATCGAAATTGTATGACCAGCCCTTTTTCCTGAGTTTATCTCACTTAAGTATATTAAGAGGTTTACAGTTGAAGGCCTATTTCAACAGTCGAAATAACTCCGTGATCAAAAGACAGAATAACGCAAGAAAATAAACTAAAGTCAATCAAAGTACCCCAAAAATATTTACCCAATTTCTATCTATGTAGAGTACAAATACATATAGTCCCTCAATAAATAATATTGGCCTTCACTATATTTAAAAATTTTAAAGAAGTAACTGTCATTACAGAGGTTTAAAGACGGCGTAAAATTCTGCTCAAGTTATATCATTTTAGAATAAAAATTTGATATGTTTCAGGATCTGAAGCTATAAATTACGTAGAAATTGCAATTATATGTTACTCAAACCTATAAGTTATGGTGATTTTAGTTTGGAATCTTTGATAAATATCATAATCGCGAGGAAAAATAAATGATATAAAAATATCACCATAAATGACGAATTCGTCATGAGTCATCGGGATCCAATTAAATCTATTTCTTTATAATCCATTGATAATCTGATGGTAATTAACATTTCCAAGATTAATATACACCTGATTAAGAATTGTTTCTTCAATAATTGGTCTTAGATATTTTCGAGAGTTTCCAATTTAAAATGAATAGTGTCTGGCTATTTAATACATCTTTGTTAATTTTTACTAAATATTCACGAAAAACAAAGTCCTTATATACTTAAAGAAAACAGTTTGTGGAATACTTATTTAACATAAAGCCTATCAAAATTCTACATAAAACCTGTCAAAATCACCATTACTTACGTGAATGTGGATTAATATTTTCGATAATAAACTTTATACATGTAAGTATTCATAAAATTATATGTTATCGAGATAACATGGAAGTGTAATTAATGAGATTATTTTTTATTTTTACTCGTAGATAACGTTTATAGCAGATATAGGTCCTAGAAAATATGCGAATCCCCGTATTTGTTCTGTCCTTATTTTAAATAAGTGTTATCGCAGCAGTATCAGGTATTATTTTTAACAATTGCAAAACAACGAACAATATTTTGTTCTAGGCTTTTCTCAAATATAATCTGTCAAGATATTTCATGCATCGTAGATGCTGCTAGTCAAGATATATCGAATAGTCCTTACAATTTAGGTACACGGTTATTTATTACATTTTAACCCCTTCCTCCTAACACTATTAAAAAATTATTAGGTGTTAAAATAATAATTTTTTTTTTAAATTTAAGTTTTATATACATTATATAAGATTCGTAAATTACCCAAATTGTTCAATATGGCCTGTATTCTTTAAAATATATCCTCATATCCTTTTTTGTAATTGATTAGACAGTGTGAAGTAGTTCTATTACGAATTGGCCCAATTCGTAAATTATTTCCCTAATTTTAGTTTTAATCATTTGATCAGGCTCTTTAAAATTGTTCTTAGTAAACCACCATCAAACTTGTTGTTAAATCGGGGTTGTTTTGTGGACATGGAGAAAATCGATATTCACATTAATATCAATAATTCGCTAGCACCAATCTAGATATTTAAATTAAACACTGAGACAGTATTAAATGTCTAATGCAATATCGTTAAAGAAATATGTGCTGTCTTCCATGTTAGGATATAATAAAAGAAATGTGGACTCTACTATTTTACTTTGGAGAATATCAAATCAAGTTTTAATGGGATTTTTTACTTTATTGAAAATTTTTTCTTAACTTTTCTTTGTTGTGGATTTTTGTTTTTTATTAATCTCTATTTTACCTATCGAAAACACCCGCTGTAGAATGAGGCACGGCCATTCGCCTATTTCTCTTGAATATGAGTTTAAACAAATACATCCACTACAAACAGGTTTTCATCCAGTCCTTGGAAAATTAGTTGGTAGCTGGTTGATTGTCTATTTCATCTTTCCCCCTCACAATTTGTATAAAATTATTATACAAACTGCTCTCGTACGTATATCAAATACTGACTTAGTAACTGAAATGACAATCAATTCTGTATATCATGATATTAATTGAAGAGAGTCATATGGATTTTAATAGTTATTGTGAAAATTGATAGTCATATGAAAATTAACAGAAATATAGGGATTCCTATCATATTGTTAAAGAAAATAGGAGATGGAAAATCCTTTGACGAATGACTTCAACTTTAGTAATGATCCTCATAGAAAATTCTCTAAATAAGAAGCTAATTTTTATTATTTTAAAGCTAATTTTTACTAGGTATATTAATTCAATAATTTTGTGCCTCTGCTGTTAATACACATTCTTTCGCGACTGACGTTTTTATAAAGTATATGAAGTGTTATCGTGAAGATAGCGAATATTCTGGAATACGAAGAGTATTTCGAATGGAAGACTCTAAACGATGATTATTCTATTCGGGTAGACTTTCACGCTGAATTTGCATACTAATAGTCATACACAAAATGCATATTTATCGTTCACATATTTTCCATTTTTAAAATTATAATACTTAAATTTATTAAACTAAAAATGGAATATCCCCCAACTTTTTTGCTAAATATTACACTTTTTAATAATCTTCACAATCATCATAAGCTTTTGCTGTTGTTCATTTCAAAATATCATTCAAAATTATGTAGCAAATTCTGAAAAATAAAGAAAATAATAGAATTTAAACACTTTTATACCAAAAAACGAATTAAATTTGTAGTTGTTACTAACTAAAAACTATATAAAACTTTATAGAAATGGATAATTACAAAAATTAAATAATTGAAAACTATGATATATCTGATAAATACTGTATGGAACTATAAGCAACGGAATGTACTAGGAAATATATTGCTATATATTGACTATTTTTATAAAAATCTTCAAATTAGCAGGGACATATTTTGGAACCTAATTAAATTAGAATAATTTTGTTTAGCGCCGATTTATCTCAATTTTCTGTAGCAGCGTTAATTGAGTTTTAGAATTAGGTATATTTTGCATACATTGTACCATTTCTAAAAGTATAAAACGTATTGTAATATATTTAATTTTACTATCTGTAGGTTCATTCTAAGATTACTTTCTAAAGCATTGAAACTTGTCTTCATATAAGGCATTCACATCATATCATTATTTCTATATGGTTTTGATTACTTTAAGTAAACAAGATATAGTCGTTTTATCACGTAGGTATAGCAATTTAGCTTATTGTTATCATTACCACGTGTTCTATTTACAACAGATAGTCGTATATTAAACGAGAACTATGGTAAATAATACGTGTCTAGCATAAACAATATATGTAATAATATCGAACAGAAAATGTACCTGGCTAGATTAATTTGATATAAATTTTCCTGTTCATAGTTGATATATTTAGAAATGTTATTACGATATACTATTGAGAGAGACTGTAATGACACTTCAAATACGTTCTCAGAAAGATGGGCAATACTTGAGTAATTCTAAAGTTAGTTATGTTTTTAGTCTCAATATACTCGCGCGCCCATAATGATCAAAATCATACCTAACTCTAAAATTTACCAGTAGGAGTAAGAGTAAAAGAACATTAAGAAACTAAGCATTAGCCTTCCTCCTATCTACATACGTTCTAAAATACAACGATATTCCACCATGAAGGCTCAACTTCTCGTCATTTAGATTGAATACTACCGAATTCAGGAAGCGAACGTTGAAGTACTGAAGTGCTGAATTATAGGTCAGAACCTCAGCTCTGCAATTATCTACACTGATGAATCAAAAACGGAACAAGGAGTAGCTAGTGCATTCACAAGTCTAGATGACACATAAATATGGAGCCTACACTATTGGGCAATTACTTTCACTGCTGAACCCTGCGGCATGGAGGCACTGAACTTTGCTGAACATATTGAAAATGCATCAATTTCACATCAATTTTAATACGTCCAAATTGGCTAAACGCAATGCAAGCCATATAAAAATAGCTTTACCTTTAACCCACTGGTTCAAAATATTTTCAATATAACCGAAATGCTACAGGAATCGGGCAAAAAGTGTATTCTGTGTTGGATATCCAGCCATATAGGAGAAATCGGCAACGATATAGCAGACCAGGCTGCATAGAATGTAGTAAATGATGATCAAGATAATCGTATAAATATCCTTCCAAGTGATATAAAGGCATATATTAGAAACCAACTCATTAGTACGTGGAAAAGTGACTGGAACAGAATAGAGTCCAAAATTTGGTATTTTCCCAGCAAGGTACTCCGAAGGCAGGAAGTGCTAATTATGTACATGTCTTATATTAGGACATATACTAGGCTCACACATTCCCATTTACTATAAGGGATAGAACAACCAAGATGTCTGAGATTTCAAGCTAGACTAATTGTAAATTATATATTACTACAATGTGGAGAGTATGAAAACGCTCGCAATACAAAAGAGTTACCTAACATACTAAAGTGATACGTAACAGACAGTAGAAATATATTAAAAGTAATATAGTTTTTAGAGATACCTACTGTACCTGCTGCGGAGATAATATGAACAAAATATTCATGAAGAGATATAGTGGTTGATGACTATAAATGTCGACGTCATTATAAAAATAAGTCTAAACTTAATTTATTATTGCCTATATTTCAGACGAACATATGCTAAATATATCATTATACCCTTTCTTAGTGATATATATAATTGTATCTATAAATATATAAACTTAATATAATGATATAATTTTGCAACCGCTGAATAATATTTTTAACGATATCATTAGGGTATATGTTGTTCCAAGAAACAACCAAATAAGTAGACAAGAAATGATAAGAACATGTTGAATATCCAAGCAAATATATTATACACATAATTATTCATCAGGAGAAAATAACGGAGACAATTTTTGTAATTTAAAAGTGGTATTTATTATTCATAGACTTTGGACATCATTATCATAACATATTAATTGGTACAGGTACATTATACTTCGAAGGTTTTTATATAATTTACATGGGTGGCCAAATTATTAGAAACACTAGACCTTTCCATTATTTTTTTAATTTCTTACTGAAATAAATGTGGAATCTTTGCATAGTATTTTTTTTAAGCGGAGAGTAATACATTTTACATATTGAACAATTTCTTATTATTAAAAATTAAACAACGCATGACAAAAAAAATCAATATTTTGTTGTGTCACCTTTCACAGCTATGGCAGTTTGTATTCTGCGAGGCATGCTTTCAATGCATTTAAGTGCACTTTCTTTGATTTTTTCTGAGTGATACCATACTTTAATCAGATTTTCTATGAGTTGCTGTTTATTTGTAATTATTTCTAAGGCTACTTCTCTCTTTGTGATCTCCCATAAGTTCTTGATCGGATTAAGGTCCGGAGAGTTACCAGGCCATGGCAAAACATTGATCTTTTGCTTGTCCAGATAAGCTGTAACACTTTTAGCTTTATGGCATGGAGCTGAGTCATGCATAAATGTAAAATTTTCATCATTAGGGAACCATTCCTTGACTTGAGGCAACATTCTCGTCTCTAGAATTTTGATATACTGGTCTTCACGCATGGTTCCTTCTACGATATAAAGGCGACCAATACCTTTCCCGGAAATAATGGACCACACCATGATGCTGAGTGGATGCTTAACTGTTTCTACAACACAGTTCTTATGGAATTTCTCACCTAGGCATCGTCGGACAAACGAAGACTTGTCAGCCAAAATCTGGAAAGTCGACTCATCGAGAACCTAAAAAAATTAAGCAAACCTAAAAAAATTGGGAAATGAATTTTCATGTCAATATTTATTAATATTATTAAGTATTACATTTTTCCAGTCTTCTACTATCATATGAGCATGATTTACCCATTGCAGACGCTTTCTCTTCATTGCTCCTGTCAATTTCGGTTTCTTGACTGGTTGGCAACATTTGAAGCCTTGCTCTGCTAGGCGTCTACGCAGCTTTCGGTCTGAAATCTCAATTCTAGATTCTTGGACCAGTCTGTTAAGCTGAGCCCTAGTTTTTTCCTATTTAGGAGACAAATATTTTGGATTTTTCTTTCTCCTCTAGGTGTTGTAAGACGTTTTCGTCCACATTTACCAATACGGTTTCTTCCCCTACCTTCATTTGTACCAACTTTTTGAGCTATTCTGTTCACCGTAGAGACAGAAACACAAGTTAAGTGGCTATTTTCCTTTGCGAATAATTCGTGTTCTTAATTAAAGTAGAAATCTCCACAATTTTCGTTTAGGGGATATCTTTAGCTTTTTCCATTTTATAAAAAATCCAGATCATTAGTAAAGATTTTTTTACAAACTTAAAGTGATTTATTTAGCAAAAAGCACTTACTTTTGATTAAAGTGGTTCTGTAGAATTGTAGAATAACAATAAACCGTACTTATATAAATTAACAAGTCACAAAATAACAAAAATATTGCAAAAAGCTACCAGGCCAGAATGCACGTAAATCACAACTGTCATTATATTCTAACTGTTTTTCCGGCTTTTCCGTTTATACTCATATGTATCTCTATATGTATTCTCGCTAAAAGTTTACCAATATAGAGCACCAACCCGTAGTACAAAACTCCGTATTAGCACACACCTATAAGTGCATTTAATTAATAACTTTCTTGGAAAATGACAAAATATTTAAGTGATTCTAATAATTTGGCCACCCACTTATTTAAACAAGAAAAAAGTCCTCAAAATATGTAGAGGTGAATAAAACTTATTATTTTGCTACAATGTTAATGTTCATATATCTATTTGTTATTATAATTCTTATTTATAGAACTGAAATTTATAAAGCGTGAACCTAATGAATTTGTTACCTTTCAGATATGTGCTATTACACTCATCGTATTGGCAGTTCTCTACAGAAACAATACTGCTGGGTTAGATTTGATGTCCGTCAGTTCCTACGCTATTGCTGTGGGAGTATTAATAGCCCTTATATCCTTCTTTGGATGCTGCGGAGCGATTAAAGAGAGCTCCTGTCTATTAACCACGGTAAGTTGATCCCTTGCTATTAAATTATCTCCAATTACAAAACGGTTTACGGTAGATGGAGGAAGTTAATCTATCGTATACATAATGTATTATATTACTATAAAAAATGTCTTTAGTATGCAGGAATTCTGCTAACACTCTTCATCATACAAGCCGTACTAGGAATACTAGCATTTGTTGCGATCAAGAACGACAATAACCAATTATCTGATGAAGTTTCCAAACATCTAAAAAAATTGTATGAAAAGTATTGGACCGGTAGTAAGGATGACGCTGACTTAATCAACGTTCTTCAGAGAAATGTAAGTATAAAAACTAATTATATATTTTATTGCAATATAAAAAAATCATACTACTAATTGAAACAATGTGAGATCAGGGCAATCATTGTTTTAATACGTTTCAAAAATAGGCGGTATAGATTTAACAAATTGTGATAAATTACTTTTAAATAACAATAAGCCATCCTAACACAAAGCTAGTGATAAATAGAATCGTATTAATTAGCTATATTTTTTCACATCTATTAATTTTTCTTGACCTCATATTATTTCAAAACGTAAAATCTGATTTCATTTTTCTCTATGTCACTGTCGTTCAGTGTTACTGATTATGTCACGTGCAAAACACAAGGTGAAGTGGTATAACTTTGTCGTATATAATAATCGGTCTATGTTCATTAACTACTTATATATTTCTGCAGATTAATGATTTACATTGAAACATATTAACAACATTTGAAACAATAAATTGTGCTGCTATGATACGCTTAAAGTTTATTCGAACATTAGTTATAGTACCCAAAGTATAAAAACTTGATAAAGTATAGATATAAGTAAACTAAGGTACATATATATCACATATATCCCGAATTCTTGACCTATATAAAATAATAATAATTATTATGATAATATCTTTATTGGTCAACAGAAAAAAAATCCATTTATAGAACAAAGATACAAACAAATACAGACATGTGTACAGTTACAGTATATAACGAACAAAATAAATAACAAAGGTGTGACCTCTAAACACCTTACAAGACATAAACAAACAAATACTTCACCCATAACATAGACGACAGTAAAAAGTTGCTGTTTCCCTAAAGATAGTAACGCATTATGAGTACAATTGTTCAAATAACAAGTGATTAGATATTATATTAAAACTTTATGAGATTATAAACACTGGCAATTCGTTAGTTCTTGTAGTCTAGCAGTAAAACATACTTTCTTCTCGGGAGCCTAGTATACGTATGTATACGTATGTATGCGTATATTAAACATGCTTAGTAATGTGAATGCATCTATGCTATTATAAACTAGTCTAAATAAAAATGAGAGGGTAGTAAACGTCCTCATAGTGTTTAATGACTGAATATCAAATACTTGTCGAAGCAGACTATGATCTTAACCTCTTACTGGATAATAATTATCTATGCGAAATGACAAATACTTTAAGATATGCAGTTGAATATTTTCAAGTTGGTTAAAATGATTTAGGTATTGGAGATACCAAATAGGGCTACAATATTCTAATTTTGCGTGAACTGACGCAAAATATACAATTTTAAAGTATTAGTGATATTGAATGATGTGTTTCTAATCACGAAACGTTTTATATGCATTAAGAACCATATGATTAATATGCCCAGAGAAGGATTGTTCATCATAGTATCATCAAAGTACACACCAGAAATTTCGTATTTTAGGAACGTATTAAAACTGTACGACCACGAGAATAGACATATATTAGTGATTCAGATGATGGTAGTCAATGCGAAAATGGTGTGGAAGTAAACTTATTATTTCTTTTAGTCTACCATGTAATTTTAAAATATTAAATTACGGTTTAACTTGGATCTGCATTTATCATATAATTATCTAATTATTCCAGACAAAAAAATATACGATCAATAAAAATGCTGCTTAAACGATATAGAAAAATTGGACCTTGTTTGTCCTACACATAGAAACTACTGGTTTACTTGTCTTGTTTATTATAGATAGGTAGATCATAATTTTTTGATCTACCTATCATTAACTTAATTAACATTAAGTTAATGATACAAAAAATATATTAATAACGTAAATGACAGATAATTGAAGGTAACCTTTATTTTCGCTAAACACTATATTTAACTATAACAATCAATAACAACTATAATGATTTTTTTTTGAAAAGGGACCTGCCACGAGTAGGATTCGACATTTGTCCCAGACGGAATCCGAACGACAGACAGCCGTTTCGAACTTATTAGTACCGTACACGGTACACTGATCCAGGACAAATGCCGAAACAAATCCGTGGGGTTTTCATCTAAATCCATAAGATCTATGTCTGTAACTTATAAATTCTCGATTCCCGACTTATAAGTTACAACTATAATGATAAAAAATTAAACACGAAATTATATAAGGAATCGGTTATTATACGAACTAGAAAGAAGTTGGATTTTTTGTTGGAATCAAACAGAAGGCTGAAATTATTCCAGCTTTGAGTTTGTGGAGCAACATTTGGAACAGTTCATATTTTGTTAAATTTGTGGCCGATATTGAACCTCTCCCACAGAGAATTAATTGAAGGCGTCGAATAAGAAGATGAATCATATATATATATATATATATATATATATACATCAAGAATAGGAACAAGTCTCAAAATTGCGTTATCGGACCGCTCACGAGGTGCACGGACCGGTTTACACTGCACTGATGAGACCCAAAATAGAAAGGTCGAAACCGGTCTGCAGTTAACGATATCCTGAGATAGATGACACTTTGCATCTTTCTTGTGGTTTTGAAACAATCACTGTATTTTAGTGCTAACTCTGTTAGACAAAAATACGGCAAATTTTGTCATGTGATTTAGCGCTCGGCGTTTGGCATATAGCCAGGAGAATAGCTGTTTTGACCTAATTTGTTTAGTCCTTATTATATAAGGCATTCTTTTGCAGATGGGTTGGAGTATAAACTCCTTATTTCTGTAGTTTAATCTAAAACATTCTTTTTATTAGTATTTCACGTATATCTAACCAACGCTAATACCCAATAAGCTGCACATTTGTTAATTTATTTGGCATAATGAACTCTATATATTCTTTCTATTTCATATACTCTTCATGTACATAATATAATTTATTTACATTTATAAGATATTCGAGTATATAAATACTTCTTGTTTTGCCACAACTACCTTTATCATATTCGGGTTTCCGTAGCTACATCCATTATTTTATATTATTTTTGTACATCCTAAATACTCGTTCTATAGACCAAATCTTGCGTATTCTGTGACAAGGTGAATAGAGCCATTATTTTCGTTTTTCTTTATCACAAATAAAAAAATATTTTGCTTTGGAGGCATCATCTTGGGACACCTTGTACATTTTTGTAGTTCCATATTTAATATAATTGTTTAATCCACATACCATTAGATAATATCATAATACCACTTGGTTGCCCGTATACCTTAAAAACACTTATATATGATTATTCTCTTGGTGGTACATTTTACTTTTCCGCATTCCACTATACCAGCGGAAAAGCAATGTAATCGTGCAAAGAAAAAGTGAAAAAACAAATTTCTTTTGGGTTTATTTTTAGTTTCTCGGCATAAAAACAAAAAAAAATGGTTTTTAAAAATGTTTTGCTGTATGTGTGTCGTCGTTGTCGTCGGCATTAAAATTTCTTGTTAGCACGATAACTCAACTAAATCGTGTCGGATCGTTCAGGTTTTGACTGATCCTGATCGGGGACGTCTCCCAGATGACACCTATTGATTTTGAGGTGGATAGCACACACCACCCCCTCCCTTGGGTCTATTTGAGAAATTTTTTTTGTTAGCACGATAACTCAACTACATCATGTCGGATCGATCGGGTTTTAACTGATTGTAATCGGGGACGTCTCCCAGACGACACCTATTGATTTTGAGGTGGATAGAACACACTCTACTATATTCATGGGGCATGAGAAAGCACAATGGTGGACTATTGTGCTTTGAGAATTGTTTTTGTTAGCACGATCACTCAATTAAATCGTGTCGGACCGATCGGGTTTCAACTGATTCTGATTAGGGACGTCTACTAGACGACATATATTGATTTAGAGGTGGATAGGACACACCCCATACTGTTCAGTGGTCATGAGAAAGCACGAGGGTGAACTATTTGAAAAAAGTAAAACTGTCGCATAAAACAAACAAAACGCAACTGTGTATAAAAAAGATATTCTGCATTTATGTGTTGGTTTATTTTTTCTCGGTCACTCAATTTCGAGATAGAGATGTTCTACGTGCGGAAAAGTTCGATTTAAGATTTTAAAACTGTTTATTTAATACGTTCTGAATATATTATATATTAGAGATCATCGTTCTCTAGACGTATCAACCATGTGGCTCATGATACATATAGAGCCATTGATTTCGTAATTAGAAACACATCATTTAATAATACTGCTACCTTAAAATGTTTATATTTTGTGTTAGTTGTCATTAAACTCTAGAAGGGTGCTTACTAACCTCTCATTTTCATATAAACTGTTCCATAATAATATAGATGCACCTGTATTACTAAGTATATTTAGTACACACATACCCAGAGGTATTCTTGAAAGGAGAGTATATTGTAATTAAGACTGCAAGAACTAATATGCTATTAAGATATTAAGTATGTAATGTCTTAAAATTTTAATTTAATATCTAAAACACTTATGCTTTAAATAATTGTGCATATAACAAGTTACTATCTTTAGGGAAACAACAACTTGCTACTGTCGTTAAGTTGATGAAGTATTCTACTGTTTACTTATGTTAGTGCTATTTAGCGGTTACCTTTTTGATTTATTTTTTAGTTATATTTATATAAATAAATATAAATGAATTTTTTTGGATGATAAAGGCATTGTGTAAATTATTTGAATCTCTATATGTATTTTTTGGAAGATATACTTTCAAAGATGTGATTATATTTTTCTTGCTTCATTAGCTGTATGTTCAATAGTACCTATAAAAACAAAAATATCCTTATTGTTTCTATATTACCCAGGATTTAACTTACTGTTTCAATATTTTAATCACCATTTACAGTTTTGTTTCATGCAAGAAACTTTAAAAAAGATACTTTAAAAATGTACTTTCAATTTCTAACAGTCATCGAAATATCTCCCTTCTTATGAAGGTTTAACCTTAATGTGAACACAATCTATTGCATAACTGGCTTACAGAAATATTCCTAATAACAGATTGTTTATTTCTTTTGTAGTTAGAATGCTGTGGTCTCACTGGCCCAACAGATCCTGTAGTACAAAACGGAACGGAACTTATTAATAGCTGCTGTAGTAAGGATGTGATTACTTGTACGGTAAAAGACGCCTATAAGCATGATTGCGATTCTGCCCTAACGGACTTCCTGCAAGACAGCATAAAAATAATTGGAATTATCGCTATTGTTTTTGCTCTTGTCGAAGTAAGTATGCTTAATTAACTGCATAATCTGTGTGTCTTTGTTGAAGGTTTTAGTTTCGAAATCGCAATTCTATTAGGGTATTATTTATTATCAGGCTTAACTAGCATTTCTTTGAGTGTAGAATAAATAGCGTACTTAGAATTATTTTGTTCGAGTAGGAACAAGTATTATAGCGAAATATTGTAAATTGATATAGTTTTCGTTATGACTCGTACTTAAGAAAAATATCTGTTCCAGTTATTTTTCTATAATATTTGTGACATGGTATTACTAGGAAAATGAAAAGATGAGAAATAGCATTTCGATTAAACATAATGATTTATTCTTCTTGGAATTTTTATATATAAATATACTTAGCTTTTACCACACAGATAAATTGATCACTCGTCTACCGTACTAAGTGTGACTTAGTACGGGTTAGTCAGGTGCCAGTTACAGTTAGGGAATTAGTAAGCCTGTACTAGTAATATATTTTTAATAAATGTAGTGATATTCGTTATTTTCATTATCTTCTGTTCAACTTATATCTTATAACAATATTCTTGGATATCTTAAGAACATTGTGTCAAGATTATGATCAATAATACTGAAATTTCCTAATTTATGTTGAAAACATTTATTTTTATAATTGAAAATAGCTGGTAGAGAACGATATCGTTATTTTGATAGATACTAAAACAGTTTTATTTACTTTTATCTTCACTTATAGCCAATATGAGTATATAAATAAAATTAAAGATGAAATTAAATCAGGTGTACGTGCACTAGAACAAGTGAATAAAGATACTAAACTAAAAATAAAGATAAACATTATTGGTTTCGACGGGAGTGCGCCAAATCTGTGTGTCAGTGTTTTTCTATAAAAATTAAAAAAATACAATGCGCTGTTTATTCTTTCTGTAAGTTTCCGTGATTATACCGTTCTATAAATAAAAACACTGTTTTTTAAATTCTAGTTAATTTACTACGTCACTTTATATCAGTTTTTTTTTTCGTAGAGACAGTCAAGTGTTTTCAAACAGAATATTGTTAGATATCGATGAACAATCTATTGTTTAAAGTATTTTTATTTATTACTTAATTACTTTCTCACAAATGATAAATTCAATTCTAGGTAAGACTTATATAGTTCATAATGTCTATTTTTCCTCAGTATTATTATTTTTTAAAGTGATAATCATTAATAAATCTCTTTTTGTTGCAGTTGGTCGCCGCAATATTTGCATTTTATGTGAGGAATTCTAGTCGATGATGGACTTCAAAACTGTATTAAATTTATCGTTTACTATTTGTTTCTATTTATTTATTTTTCTACATTAATAAAGGGTTTATTCTACTTAGGTGTACATTATTCAAAGCCCCCTGAACCCTATTTGCTATATTATTGAAAATAATTTTCCATTTGGAATTCCAAAATTATAATTCAAGATATTGTAGGTTTAAATTAACCATCTAATTACTTTGAATGTTTATGTATATCGGACCTATGTATATCGAAATGAGATGAAAAATAAATTTGTAATTTATATTTTTAATGTCATAACAACAATTGTAAATTAGAAAACTATATATTTATCACTACACTCCATATTATGCTTTTCTTTAGTAGCGAAAATATTTATCACTTATCATATATACATATCACCTCGAAATAAAAATTACACAATAGGAACAAAGACTGAAAACGAAAAAACATATGTTAAAAGTATATTACTAGTGTTACTAATAGTTACATATGGTATACCCTTAAACATTATGGATATATGCTAAAATTATTTTATAGATAGCACTATCTATAACACATCCACATACATCTATGTAACGACTTGGCTTGTTTTCAGTGTTTTGGAAAGATAATAGTAAGGTATATGGATAACAGAAATTAATAGCGTATTGTGACATATCTTCAACAAACAAATATATATATATATATATATATATATATATATATATATATATATATATATATATATATATATATAGATATATAGATAGAAACTATTCTGCATGATATTAAAAGTGAGGTGGTTAAGGTTTGTACATAGATAGATTGCTATACTATAAATATAACAAGATAACAATTATCTCTTAAAAACACTGTGACCTATGTTGACCATCATGACACAATTTATAAAATTCAATGATTTTGTTTAAAATTTTAACCATTTCATCATAAATATAAGTGAAATAAAATGGATCATACAAATGTTGTACATTGATTGATATATCTTGACTATTGGCTACTGTCTATGGAGAAGATGCACCATTCTATTTTAGGATAAAGGATCAAGGACGAAGGTGGATTTCTAAAGGGTGAAAGATTTGCATTCGACAAGCTGAAGGTTGAATGCCTGATTCATCACAACTATAGTGTGGATATCAGAAATAACTGTTTGGGAATAAATAAGGTGTTAGCTTGCACGATTTTGGATTCATCGTCTTGGTTACGCTGGAACAAAAGTTACGTAAGAGAAAGTTAGGACCGAAATTTAACATCTTCAGTCCAGGCACTATTGTAACTGGTAACAAAACAGGTAGCACTGGAATTCAGCAACAAATTAAGGATACATTTAGTGAATTCATAAGGAATTTACATAATTCAAAAAGACAAGGATGCTGTTTTCATCAGAAAAAAACTGATAGCTACAATATTTTGGGATTTTATTAATAGAATATATGCAAAAGTTATCACAATAACTGCATATATCTGTAAAGAAACAATAAATTATTATAATTCATTGTTAGAGAAAAGCGACTCAACAATCGCTTACGAGAAATTGTTATACAGAAAGTTAGCGAGTGCTTAAAGCTCGGAACGTGTAAGATTTCAACAAAGGTAGAAATTTTGTTGAATTGAGCCATTCGACCTATAATCCTGGTGATTAAACATCTTGCCTATAATGAACGAATATTTGCGGGGTAGATGTTTTTCTTCTGAGAAGAAAGAAATACTAGAGTATTTTAGTAACTTATAAACGGATCTATATTTTAAGGATACATCTTTTGGGGAAGTTCTATAATAAGCATATGAATGTTAACGAAGGATACATATATAGACAAATAATGTTTTATTTCCATTATAGGTATTTTACTTCATGGATAGGTCTACCATTTAAATGGATATATATCTCTCTTCTCGGAAGAATATTTAAGTAGATAGTGTATTGAAATAAATGTTTTAACATATCTATTCATAACATACAAAAGAGCTAAAAGCCTCATTTATATACTCATTTTAACCTAACCTAACTTTTGAGTTTTTAATTTATTCCTAAAATTTTGTTATATTACTTTAGGCGAGAAGATCGTTTCATATACCAGTAAATCCTAATTTTTGTTTTTTAAAATCAAATTAAGCTAATGGTTATTATAAGTTTATAGATAAAGTGATTTATCAAACTTATTTTATATAATTTTGTAGAATCCACGAAGATAACTTTTAACAATCCAAACTAATACCACATCAAATATCAACTCTATTAAATAGAGTTGGTATTTGATAAATACTAACTTTATTCGAACTTTAGATGAATACTAACTTTATGTATCAACTCTACTGAAAATATGTGGTATACTTTGCTTGGTATTTTACTGTCATCCTTAAATATTTAATTTTATTCAAAACATTTGGTACAAGCGTTTCTGGTGACAGGACTCAAATATATGTAAAATTGTGATAATTCGATATGAAGACAATTTCCATATTATGCATGTTTTGGTTTAGTCATTGATCAAAATATTGGCTTTTCATATTCCTTATCTTTTGATTTTGAAACCTAATGAGCCCGTTATGTTTGTTTATATTATTTGTTATTTTCATCATTTTTATACTGGCGTTGTATCTATACTTTGAGCTTCTCCTCGATGTTCCATGTTTGAATCAGTAATGAAGACGATTTTACTGTGTTTAATTGGTATCATTCCAATAATTCTTGACCTTCGTCTTAACTACTATACTACTATTAGGTTTTAGTAGCTTTTTTTCTACATTTAAGGGCTACATCCACCTAGAGACATGAAAAAATAATCGATTTTCGGGATGAATTTTCTTGGGAACTATTAATGATAAATAAACTTTTTTTTAATTAAAGATAAATTTATTGTAAATATGGTGAAATGAACTCAATTTAAGAATTTTTAAAACCGGAAGAGATATGCCTGCCAGAAGTGGAGCGTCTATTTCGCGACCCGGTTTGCGGTGCCCCTTCTCCTGTTAAAATTGATCATCTGAAATCAAAGCTAGTAAGCTGTCATGAAGTTAGGTGCATACGAAACATATTGACGATCGTCGTTTCCGAAAATTGTTAAAAAAAACGGCACATGGAACTGAATGACGAAAATTCGATAAAAAAACTCAGTTGCTATTGTAACTTGTTTAAACAATCTTCGTTATTTTTGAAAAATACGATCATCATTCTGTTAACAATGGATCAATGTTTAATATTGGAAAACTGGCCTCCTGTTTTTTTATTTACTATATACCACTGAAATTTAAATATATAGTCTTCAGCTGCTGATGAACGACAACAAAGTTGTAAACAGCGGAGCAACACAAAAGAGTTGTGTATTTATTTGACAAAGATATTATGAAACTTAATATAATAATGGATCGATGCTCTCTTTCATTATATTATTTCTAAATTTATATTTTTAAATATCGAACATATTTGCCATTTTAATATATTGATTACGAAACTTACAACTCCTTATAGTTTATCATTTTTTTTTGTCGACCTGACGCACATACCTATGTTTCTTAAGGCTTCTGTTTTTCGTCAAAGTTCATACACTCATGAGAAATATTTTTATTGGGTTGTTGCATAATTACTGTCATTGTTTTCGAAGGTTCCATAACATTCAGAGGAATAGATAAATATTAAATCTGAAAAAAGAGTTTTATAAAGCATCGTCTAAACCTTTTGACATCTTTCTCTGATTTTTTATTTGGCTTTTTATCGTGTAAGCTCAATGGAAATTGGCAAAAATCAGTGGCGGCTCGTGTTGATTTGTCATGGGTGGGCAATAACTATCTATTAGTATGTTATATAGTGCAAAATAATGAAGTAAAATATAGTAAAAAAAACTTCTTAAATTTTATCTTCATAAGTTAATGTATGAAATTCACGATCGCCATGGTATAAATACTAAATAAATACAATACTAAACACACATAAATATAAAGTACCAACTTCCACAGACAGACCGCCGCACTAATTTTTTGTAATTATTGTTAAAGAACCGTAAAATTTTGAAAATCCTAACCTACAGAGTACAGACCTCGCTGAGATAAACAACGTTCTACAACGTCTTTGAAAACTGAACTTAAAAATACGGAGATCGGACTGATCCGAGATTCTCGATTCCTTCCCCGCTTTGCCGAAGGCTTCTTCAGCAGAGTGGTCTAGCCCACCCGTGTCACAGCTTACTCGAGTAAGCTGTGTTTCAAATTATTTCATGTAGTTTACACGTGTATAATTTTGTTTTTATGTCTTCAAATCAATTAAATCATTCGTAATTCTATTAATTAATTAATTCTATTCATGTGTTTACTGTTTATTTAATTATATATTCCAGATTCCCATGTTTTTATATTATTGTGAAATAATTTACACTTTCAAGGGATGTTGATAGTATACCTATGTCAATAATATCAATATTAATTTATAACTAATCTTCGTAGACACTTATTTACTTGTACTTATGGCATAAAGCGTCAGTGTACCAAATTTCAAATAAATTTGTCGATCAGTTCTCGAGATGACAGTCACCGTTTCGGACTCAAAGGACGTTGCCTTTTTTCACGATGATGAATTCTTGTGCTTTTTTCATCTTTCTTAGCGCGATAAATTTTGTGCGGGTACATTATTACAATGTAATAGGAAAAAATGCATGAAATGCCGTGACTGAAAGCTTCATATCTCTGTAAATTTTAAAGATACCGACTTGAAACTTTCAGAATATATTCTTAAGAGGCTTCGTACTATAATAATATACTAAAATAAATTTATTGAAAATTTTAAAGATTTTAGGTGGATAATAGTCTCTTAATAGATTATGTAGAAAACAATAAGCCTGATATGAAAAGGGAAGAACAAACTCCTTACAACATAACTGACATCTACTAAACGATATGTATCAGAAATGATACCATGAAATGATGATATATATATATATATATATATATATATATATATATATATATATATATATATATATATATATATATATATATATATATATATATATATATATATATTAATGTATTACTTCTTTTTTCAGATTGTAGGCGCCATATTTGCCTTCTATGTGAGGAATACTATCAGGCGAAAAGGAGAGTATGTGTGATTAGGTTACATTCAGTATTACACTTGCATGTTGTACATATAATAAAATGTATAAAAATAATAAATATAACAGTAATTATCCTATTCCGCTGATTGAAGTCTAGAGAAACATTAATTTTAACTTCATTTACAATTCCTAATGATTATTTTAATGAAGGATTAACAAAACACAAAGTAATAGTAGTTCATTCGCATAAATTCACTTCAATTGGCGTTGGATATTCCATATAACTTAGGTATATTGAAACTTTATAACGCTTTTCTCTATAACTTAGAGTTCTCATTGCTGTGATCTGGCTTGTAGTGTATATAGTTTTTGTTAGTAAAAAATACTGCAATAAATTGTGTTCTTTTTTACGCCTGTTGTTCTTTACAATATCGAAAAGGTTTATCAGCTAAAACTTGTACAACGCCTTTGCTTGCTAATCAAGAATTTGAATAGTTCTCCTCTTTATTCCCGATTGAGACCTGATCGTGAATATTTGAGGCTAATTAAATATTGTCAAATAATGAGAGCACCAAATTTGTATCGTGAAAATAAAATGATATAAATATTTTACTGCGGACAAACAAACTCAAAGGTGTGTGATATTTGTGCCATCAAACAATTTTGAGGGTGAAATATTCTTTTCATTTTTTAAGTTCTTTATTTGAAAGAATATTTAGGTAGGATATTTCAGAATTAAATAACAATTGTAGGACGTAAATTGGCCTACTTAAATTAAAATTTAATTTAGGGTAATGTATTTCATGAAGTAGCCACAGTCACCCTCTCCCTCATAAAGACATTTAGGAAAATATTAACGGTTGCAGTAACTATAAGATTGACGGTTATTTATACTCTCTATTATTACGATAATTTTCCATGCTTTCCCTAGAACTTGAGTTTTGTTCGAGTGTAGCAAGTCTTTTTATCGCACAACTGATTAAAATGACTGACGTAATTAAATAAAACAACTACTAAGTTTTATACCACTATACTCAATATAGTGGCATGAAACTTAGTAGGTATTTGTTTTACACAATTGCGTTAAAATTATGAATTACCACAGAGTAACGGCTTCCTCGATCAATTTCTTAAAATGACTGAACCTATTGTATACCATTTTGCATGTTAATATGTCGTATTATTTTATCAGAAGAATAAAAGGTTGTACTTATAAATTATTACAGTAAAATACGAAAGTAATCTCAAAAGTACCCGACCTGACGTATAGATGGCGGTTGTTGTTCGAAAAGAATGACTATGGTAGAAAGTAAGGACGTTAAAAAGCTTAAGTTTGACGATGCTACGTTATTTAGCATTTGTTTGGCAATCATCAATTGTGAACGCTCTCAGTGATTTTGTAAGCATGGAAAAGGTTGATCACCGTTGTGTGATATAATACTTTCATTTGAAAGGCCTTAGTCTAACTGATATCAGTAAATAACAGTAAAGTATTGGCAGAGGTTAAACAAGGCCATACCATCTGCCAAGGTGAACACCGCAGTGGTCGAGTGGTCGACCAAATCAGGTGATCACGCCAGACAGGGTGAAACAAATTCATAAAATGGTATTGGATGACCGTCGACTGAAAGTGTGCGAGCTAGCAAACATGGTAGGCATTTCAAAAAGTATTGTGCATGACATATTGACTGAACATTTGAACATGAAACAGCAGTGCGCAAGATAGGTGCCGCGATTACTCACAATGGAACAAGAACAACGTCGTGAGGATGTTTTAATTGAGTGTCTGGCAGTTTTGGAAGTTTCACAGGAATAATGTCGATTCATAATCATCGATGAAACACAGGTTCATTACTTTACACCTTATACTAAGAAACAGTCAAAACAATAGACTGAAAGGAAAGAATCAGCTCCAGAGAAGGCGAAGACAGTTCCATCTGCAGGTAAGGCCATGGCGTCAGTATTTTAGGATTCGCGTGAGATAATTTTCATTGATTATGCAGCTGCAACTTATTACAGCGTTTGAGTGATGAAATCAAGAGAAATAGCTGCACTTGGTGAAATGTTTCAAAAGAAAGTTTTGTTTCATCAACACAATGCACCAATTCACATATACGTTATATCGATGGTCAAAATCAATGAGTTAAAATTCGAATTGCTATCTCACGTACTCTATTCGCCAGATGTAGTAGCCCCGTCGGATTATTTTCTGTTGAAGTTTGAAAAAATGGCTCGATAGTAAAAGATCTGCCAACAATAAAGAGGTGGAGTTTGCGGTTGCCGGCTATCTTGAGGAGCTCGATCAGGCAGGGTATCAAAGCTATTGAACATCACTGGGAAAAGTGTATGGAGTTAAAAGAAGACTATGTCGAGAAATAAAGATATCATTCCCCAAATTTATTGTGTTTTCTGTGTTAGGTCGGTTTCTTCTGGGACTATCCCTCGTATGTATATAAAATGATGATCCCCCGATAAAAATATACTTAATAAATTTTTTCGCGTTTGGTTTAAGTAAACATATTTACCCCATACTCAATCTCATAGCTGTTGGATTCCTGGATTAATAATTCCTCCAACGGAATTACAAAACTTAAACTAATATGAAGTGTTGGTACATGTTTTGTGCCATAATAAGAAAAAACCGCAATTAGAAAACTTTTTTTTTAATAAATATCTATGTCAGTTTTCTATTTTGTGTTTGAAGTCCAATTCGCTGAATATTGCACATTTTTATTCTATGTTTGTCAGTATCTATTCTATGCTTTCTTATTTCCTGATTAATCTTTTCTTCGTGTCTGTTTTTGTTTTTTTTTGGTATCTCGTTTCATCCTCCGAGTGTTCTCGATTATTTCATCAGAGCTGAGAACAGATTCGAGAGGTTTGTACCTTTTGGGAGACTTTTTATACATATTTTTATATATTTCTTATGCATACAGATATATGTATTTTGCTTGACAGAATGCATGTTATTATAATTTTCAGTTATAATTTTTTTCTTGTGGTCTCAGATTATTTTAATAGATTACTAGTAACCGGTTCTCTTATTATGTATATAATAAGGGAACGGGCCTCAAGTATATCGGGCAGGCAAAAAGCTCATTATATGGGCCATTTAAAATATGTAAGATTAGAAAAACCTTTTCCCAACATGCTTTCAAAAACATTCATAGAATACACTCTAGCCACTTAAAGTTGGTAAAAAGTATAACCAATAGCAGACCATTAGATGTTATGAAAAATGTTAAGATAGATAAATATAATTATATCAAGAACAAATATAAATTCCTTACACCTAGCAGGGCGTTATTTTTTTAATACGGTGAATGAGTTAATTTTCTACTACGACATAAGTCCATAGTAAAGGATAGTTGTTTTTTCTTGTCTATTTTCAGCATATTCTCATTGCTTAATAATATTTTTGTCATAATTGGCATTGAAGGTGCCAGTAATAGGTACATTTTTCAAATGCTTCAATAATGTTAAATAATCCTCTAGGATTGTTTAATTTAATTGAAGCATTTAATGCTTCATTACATTTAATTACCGTTCTGTCTTGATTCCGCGGGATGGGTCATTCCATTCTGAGTGCTTTTTACGTTCTCCATGACTGTAGTCAGTCAGACTGAGACTGTCAAGATGTCGGTATCACATCTCCTGCCTACGTTATAATAGTTGTGGTGACACTGATGAAATATGACCTAGTCAGGCGAAGCACCAGAGAAGCGACCACCGAGGGAAATACAACCTGACTAAAGGTTGCAAAGACGAACACGACGACCACGTCGCAAGTCGACAGATGAGATCCAGTACCGTGGATTGCTTTTGAACGACGGTAATGGGTCCTATACATGTGTAGAGAGGACAGGAGGCCCACCAGGGGGCTCAGACGAGGAATAAATAAAATTAGTAAGCCCTTTCCATATTCTTGTAGATTGTATCCGCTGGCCAAGTTCGTTATTGCGACGAGGGCCATCTCAGCACTACGCGTAATGCGAATATTCAGAATCAGTGGAGCAATGGGAGAATGAGGCAGAGAAGAAATCAACAAGAACCATGGTGACCTGCAGAGAGAGAAATAATGATTTGTTGTCGCAGGACCAAGTCGCCATCTACGCAGGACCTAAGGAAGCCCTTCAAACCCAAAATCCAAGATCAGGCGCCATAGCCAAGCGGTTCCTACTATCAGAAAAACAATACGGCACGGGGGATTCTGAAGGTGTTCCAACGGATCACTAGGACCAAGACCAACCTTCCCAGACAGGATAGGAACGAAGGTGGTCCAGAAGACTACGCCAACGTCAATCGGCGCTACTCATGCGGGTCAGATGAGTCAATACTTCGACACCACTAAGGAGGCACTAAATGGGCAGCCTCATTCATTGCTGTTACGTGGCTATTTTAACGTGGCGTGGGTAACATATTTTTTCCTATAAATAAGCATGTTTCTTGCATGGGATACTTATTAATATGCTGAAACCTTCTTCACAGAACTATGAGTGTTGCCAGTGCCAGTTCTCTACTAGAGAACTTACTGTCATCAACGTCTCAGTTATGTCTCCAGTGAAGTAAGCGACAAATAAATAAAACAGTTCTGTTCTAAGAATATTTAAATTTATTACTTCTTATTTATTACTACTTAAATATGTAGGTAAAAATCCCTATCCGGTGATTGCGTTGTGTATTTCAATTGCGTAAAGTGTAGTTCAAAAAGGTAAATTTTTCAATTACACGAGAAATAAATTCCGACAAGTGGACGTAGTCAGACGAATACAACTAATTATATTACGATTGGTCCAATTTTTTATCATTGGTGATGGTTTTAGGAAGGATAATTTATAGTAATACTCTTTGAAGAACACTACACGCTAATATTATTCATCAACTCATTATTTAACTAGGTACTTTTAATGCAATTAACTGTACTCAATTTCTATCAATAAATCCGCTGCTCAGAAGTCGATATTATACCTAGTGGTTGAATGATCAATGTGTAATGTTTTTTTTTATTGGGGATGTAGTCGGCGCTTGCGCTGACCGGACAAGAGGCCCCCCAGAATCAGTGTTCCACCTACCTCGGCAACGCTCTCGCATCTCATCGAGGTAGGGCAATTTTCTCCACGATGTTTAAAATTACCATTCTTCTTCGCCCTACGTCTCCCCTCCGTTTCCATGATTAGGGGTTCGGGCTAAGCTCACGCTCCTCCTCTTCTTTCTTCCTGAAGATATTCACAATCATCCTTTCCGCGCACACCCACACCCTCACGCACCCCACCATCCCGCGTACAGGCTCCCTCACACTCTCCGACTGTTCCGCCCGCACAAAATACTCCTCTCTCTCTCTCATCCAACCACCTGGGGCACCTGAGCAACGTATGCTCGGGGTCGTCCCTTTCTCCACACTACATACATTTATCCCCATCTGCCTTCTCTATCTCCCGCAGATGCTGCCCAAAGCATCCATGCTCCGACAGCGCCTGCGAGAGGTAGAACCCTACCTCTCCATGCGTTCTCTCCACCCACGCCCTCACATTCGGGATCACCCTATGGGTCCATCTCTCTTTGGGAGAACCATCCCATTGCATTTGCCACGCAGCAAATAGCCGTGTTCTGGCCTCCCGCCTACTCATGCTCTCACGCATATCCATCCTCTCCCTGGCTAAAAGGGTCAAGGGAGGGATCCCCGCAATTACCAACGCTGCCTCCCTCGACATTGTTCTGTATGCGCTCGCAACCCTTAGTGCTATCTGCCTCTGCGTTTTACAGATCAGGACCCTGGCACACTCCCTGAGTAGCGTCTTTCCCGATACCGGCACTGCGTACAGAACCACCGAGTGAACGACAGATGCGAGGATCTTCCTCTTCGACGCGCGTGGGCCACGCGTACTCGCCATGAGACGCGCCAATGCCCCAGCCGCAGCCTACGCACATGTTCTTGGAATGTGAGCTTCTCGTCCAGCCAGATCCCCAGGTATTTTATTACCTTCGAGGGCCTGACGCACGTCTCCCCCCCACCTTAAGTTCCCCAACGGCCCGAATCGTTGCGTTGGCCATATTCACCATGTCGCTCACAGAAACGGTCGACACCACCAGTGCGAGATCGTCCGCATACGCAACCATCCTTACTCTCTCCAGCAATGGTATTCTGAGGACGCCATCGATCCACAGGGTAGGACCCAGTACGGATCCCTGTTGAACGCCATGTGCCATGTCTGTGAGGTAACTGGATGGGGTCCTCAGCAGCGACGGGGGGGCTCCGATGTTCGTAGCTGCGTCCATAATAAACCTCCATCCCGCCGTGTTGAACGAGTTCCTCACGTCGAGGATGACGATGACTGTCACCCTCCTTCGGTCCATAGCCTCCTCCGCCATTCGCGTAAGGTATTCCATCGCGTCTATCGTGGACCTCCCCTTACGGAAGCCGAACTGAGCGTCGGGTAGACCTTTCGCCCGCTCAATCGCCTCCTCCAACCTCCCTAACAGAAGGTATTCCAATAACTTCGCCAGCGAGTCTAACAGATATATCGGGCGAAATGCCGACGAGTCATCCGGCCGCCTATCCCCTCCCCTATTCCTCAGGAGCACCAATCTGGCCTTTTTCCATTCGCGGTGGATGCCCTCCTCTTCTACCGCTAGATTCATAGCATCCAGCACCGCCACCGGGTGCGTTTTCACCAGCTCCGCATATATGCCGTCAGGTCTCGGCACCTTTCGGTTCTTGAGTCTAGCTGCTGCCTCCTGCAGCTCCCTCTCCGTAAAATCAGCGTCTTCCACCACCTTCGGGACACGCCAGTTCACCCTCTCACAGACCGGGAAAAGAGACTCCACTACGCGGAGTGCACCCTCCTCCATCAGTGCCGACAGCGGGATATTCATTCGGCCGGCTACAATTTTGTAGCCGTCCCCCCACACGTCTCTGTCGATGTCCCGACAGAACTCCTCCCATTTCTCCCTCTTCACCTTTTTAATCGCAACACGGAGCTCCTTCCTGGTCCGTTTATATATACTGTCGGCCCCATTATCACCCTCCTGCTCCCCACGCTGCTGGCTGTGATGACCTCTGACCGCTCTTCTACGAGCGGCCAGGCAGCGCGCCCGAATATCCGCGATTATGTCACTCCACAAGTATATATCCCCCCTCCTGGTCTTATGGCCTCCCTTTTTGGGCATAGCAGCATCGCAGGCCTTGTGACTGTCCGCGTGAGCTGGAAAGGAGTGATGTCCGTACCGCCCAGCCGTGCTATGCCCCTCCCCAGCTTCTCCTTAAATGTCTCGGCATCTAATCTCCCCAGTTTCCAGCCACGACTGGCAGTGGCTATCGGGGTCCTCCTCCGGCACTTTCTCACCTCATACTTCACGTACCGGTGGTCACTGCATATCTCCGACTCCGAGACCCTCCACCCTTCCACCCAGCCTGCCAGTCCAGCTGTGACCCACGTGAGATCTGGGATCGATCCTCTATTCCCCCTCTCCCAGGTAATGGAGGTTCCCATGTTCAAGGCAGTCAGGTCCAGCTGAGCCGCCCATTCCAATATAACCTCTCCTCTGATGTTGGTTCTCGGCATGCCCCAATCCAGAGCTCTGGCGTTGAAGTCTCCCGCGATCAGGGCCGCCTTCCTCGTCTGCCTCACTTACACCGCCAGAATACCTAAGCTCTCTCTCTCAGTCTCTCCATGCTGTCGTTCGGCGAAAAGTAGCAGCTAAATACTGCTATCCCTCCCACCTCAACCCATACAAAGCCGGGGCCCTTTCCTGTTCTTTCCACTTCCAGTCCCCTGTTCGCAATACAGATCGCAGTGTCCACCCTGTCATCCACGAACCAGGCGGATTTATTCTGGACGACCGCCCGGTTCGCTCGCACTCTCATAAAATAATTGTACACAAACTATTCGCTCTTGAACTGTTAATCGTGACATTTTGACATTGTAGATGAATTTGTTAAATATTGACGCCCTCTCTTTGACATTACACAAATGACGCGCATTTTAAATCCTATAGCTCCAACTGAGAGATCCTATATAATGTATTTGAACATATATAATTCAGACTGATTTTTTTTTATCAGTGTATAAAACTTTATTTCGCCGCTGTGTATGAATTGATATCGATAGCTTTTACGAAAAATATTTAGTTTTGCAGTCCATAATGTAGTCCAAGGGCCAAGAAAATTAAAGAGAAAGCCACGGTGCATGCGTTGTGATCCTGACAATTTCATGAATCATGATCATGAATAACTTGCATCGAGAACAAACCGAAGGTCACGGCGTTGACCACGTTAAAAGCATCGTTCTCCGTCTCATCAGAACGAATAATATTCATAGTACATACATATGTACGTATATACACCCAGCATTCTTTCTACGTATCTTTGTCTGCTTCGATTGAAGACGCTCAATTAAATTGTTGTTAAATAGATATATTTTATTCGTACGCCGGTATTTTCTCCGGCGTCACATTTTATGGAAGAACGTCGATGCGATAAAGTCCATGTAAAAACAAGCCCACCAGTTATTTTTAGTCTGAGCTTCACAACTCACAACATTCACTAGGTGCAAACATTCCAGTTCAGTGCGCCAAGTGTTTATCGAATTTTTATATTTCAGTGTAATATTTCGCAGCAATGGGGTCCTGCAAGGATATCTGTGTTGGTTTCTCGAAATGTATCCTATTTGTACTGAATATACTTATTCTGGTAAGTTACATTAATGTGTAACGTTAATAGTCCTTGTAATTGGACATACGTTTTTTTTTGTTATACACACAATAAAGACTAATAGTTACAACGCTTCAAAATAGTCGGTTCTCTTTAATTATGTAATCAACAATTTTATTTAATTGTTTCTACAACCTAAATGAAGTGGATATATCATTAATAAAACTGTTTAGTATGTAGACAAGTTTAACAACACTCAGTCTAATTATAATCAACAAAATACAATCTAATTTCTTTAATTATTTGTTCAGCAATTTTATTTATTTGTTTATACAACTCAAATTAAGTCGCGACGTTATCTATGAAACAATTTAATATGTTTAAATGTTCCAATATTCTAGTCGTTTAAGACGACACAATTAAGAGTTTGTTCCCTTTACATAACATGTTAAATTTTCATTTTTATCATGTGGTGCAACATGTAAACATATATGCTTTCTAGAGTTTAGCAACAAAATATATGCATATCAATTAATACATATCTCGAAAGGAATTTTAATTTATCTCGCATGTACCAAAGACATGTTTAACATTTTTTAACTATTAGAACTATCATGAGATCCGAATCTATTAGGTGTACCAGGTGAATATATTTCGATGTTTTCAAAGGGATTCTCGTTCACTAGACTAGACGTTCCATTATCGATCCCTTTTTTCCAGGGAAAATCTATGGCGAAAATTAGAATTAGCTGTCTGTTTACTTTTGGAGTTATAAACCAAAACTGTATTGTTTTTCGAGTATTCGATATATGTTGTTAAGTTAATGCTTTGTGGAATTACAAGAAAGTCATTTGAGAGTTTCTTAAACCTATAAGTGAAGTAGAAAGCCTTCACAAGATTTTTAATACAGGTATTGAGTTATAACATAAACTTTTTTTTAATACAAGTCGTAGTTGTCTGTGATTTATATACATAAAAAGAGAAAATTTTTCTCTTTTCTATTATATATGGCATGTGGGGTTAATCCTGAATTTTAATCCTAATTTTAATAAAAATTAGTATCATTTGAGGTACGATGTTGTTTGATAATGTTTACATAGTAGATAAATGTCATTTTATTAAATCAACGAAAATTAATATTGTGTGAAGAAAAATAAAATATATACACATATAAATCTAGATGGATATTTATATTATATTTTAAAATTGGCGTCAATTATTTGCGCATATATGTATTTGCCCCTTTGAAGTAATCCTAAGCACTACATATACATATATAATATATATGTAACACAGAATATTTATGTACATATATAAATATCATAAACTTAATTGATGCACTCCATATAATTTGCTTTTAGTATGTTCATAATATTGTTAATCTTTCTATGTACATTATAAAAAAAAGAAATCTAGTGATGAAATATTCAGTGAAACATGATGGCCACCTTATTAGATCAAGATCACATTTTAGTTGTCTCCAAAATTTGGTAGTCAGCAATTCGAAAACGATTCCAGTAGAATGATGTGGTGCTGCATTTTGTTGAATACATTTTTTTCTCTCATTGAGAGAAGTTGTGGTTTATAATTTTATAATAACGCTGACTATTTAAATTGTCTTCATAAATTTGGTAAACTAAAATTCGGTTACTACGAGTATATAGAACACATCAAACGGAGAAGCTAAAGCGTTCTTCATTTTAAACTTCAACGGTGCGATGGGGATTAACATCGATTGAAACGTACTTCATTTGTCAGTTGAATATTCTGGCAGTGCTAATATATGCTTCGTCTGTCAAATGATTTTTCTAAAAAACAATGGTCCTTACGTAATTTGAATAATCTAAATCTAAATATGAATATCCAACTTAGTTGTGATATATCCATTGTGCTTGAATTTGACGACTGGAAATCAAAGGATCTACACCACCATCCCAATAACATTGACGATAATATCTTTAACATCTTCAGTATTATAAGTTCTCATTTTTGATATGTGAAATGCTCCATGATTAATAATATTTTCATTTCATTTACGAAAAATAGTTTTATTAGGTTGTCTTCGTTCTGAGTAGCAGTATAAATACATCTCGGATGTAACAGAATTATAATTACTTTCAATGGTCCACTAATTCAACATTGACTCGATATGCCACATGTGGATTAAAAGAAAAAAATATCTCTTTTTATATAAATCACAACAAATATGTTAGTTACATATTATTTAAAAAAAATGTGGTTCACGTCAACTTAAACAGTTACAAATATATTAACAATATTTTGAAGGTATTTTATTCGACTTAAAAAAGTGAAAATGTAAAACAAGTTTGACATGTATCGAAAACTCAAATAATAAATCTGGGTTGTAGCTCACAATTGAAAAGGAATTAACCAATTCTGATTTTCACCATTGAGTTACCTTGAGGAACTTTTTCTATAACTAGTCCATTTTTCCATACCTACTATAGTTCACCAGACTCCTTTTAAAATCAACGAAATTTGTCCACTCAATATAAACAATTGAATTATTGACCTGTGGTGTTCCTAGCGTTTACATTTTGACTTTTTGATTTTGTTTATATTTTTTATTTTTCTTCCGAATTTCTCTTTTCATACGTTCTCTTAAATTCTTCAATATCATATACTTGTATTGTATTTATATACAATTTGCATTTTAAATAATCTCATTAAGTAGCAAGGTTAAATCAGAATCTTCATCTGTCATTTGATTATGTAACATGTCACGAAGGCAATGTCTTGAAGGAACATGTCGTGAAGACCAGGTAAAATGCTAGAATGCGAAAAGTCAATTTTATATTTTTAAGACTTTGTAAGAATGAAATCTCTAATAGAACTATATCAGGAACTATATACCTTCAGGAAGTATGATAATTCTTAGTAACTACTAGAGTTATTGATAGCCATCTTCATTATCCTTCCTTCACCTCTCTGGCCATGCTTTTTTAAACAATCGACAACCTTCATATGACCTCCCGTTTTATTCCACATTCAGCCATAATCTATTTCAATTATATTTACTTTAAATATGAAACTATCTTCTCAGATAAGGTTAAGTTATATCCCCGTTTCAGTTATGAAAAACATACATAAAGGCCATAATAGACAGTTATCGTAGAAATGTTTCAATTGTGATATACTAATTGGCTCTGTGTTATATACACAGAGGATACGATATAAAGAAAAACCAGTTTTATTACTCACTTGCGGAATGGGGTGTTATCGATTATTTTAAAATAGATTGTTCATGGCCATTGCTTAGTGATGTTTGGTGAGACATTAGGGAAGAATCCGAAGCAACGGGATGATAAAATAAAATAAAAATCCGCTTCTGGATATATATGATGTATATATTTTTTAATTCCTGTTTATTTAATGACTCATAGACATGTATTCATAGAAATTGCGTTTAGAAAAATAGATGCAGATAAATTCGAGTATCAAAATAGTTTATACGTAGATGCTTGTTATTGCCATCATTTCATTGAATTCTATTTGTATTCCTTTTCGTTCCAGGATGCATTAAGTCTTTTGTAAACAATTAAAACTAAACCTGTCTATCGTACGCCTACAGCCTATTATGAATGGTAGACGGTAAAACTGTATCATACTAAATCCATATACATACATACACAAAAAAAGGTGATCATCAATAAATGATGATCACCAATTTACCAAACTTGATTGAAGGAAGACATTAAGTTACCCTTATTGGAAATTTTATTGACAATTGATTGATGTATTGATTTACTATATAATTTATTGATTTATTAAAGTAGAGAAACAGATTAATTGGACAAGAATATCTTTTTAAGACAAAATTTTTAAGACAGAATGGCAAATATAGGGTGTCTCTGTTGGAACTACAAGATATTGCTCGTTATTTATGTTCTGTTAAAGATAAGGTGTCAATATTTAGTTATGGAATCTACCTCTATTAGTGACTAAGAAGTTCATGTACTCATTACTCATAAGTATTTATATGTGTTTGTTGTGTCATTAGAGATAAGCTGATTATGGTAGTGTGGTCTTTATAAGCTTTGTAGTGTGGTCTCCCTCTGATAATTAAGACTAGATATAGTTCCCTTAAACATTGTAAAAGAGATTCGAGTTTTGACTATAGAAGCTGTAACATATCTTCCTTTAGAATGTAATAAAGTTTGTGAAGTGTTTGTTTGCCTTTTTAAAAAATCAGTTCCCGAGTACGAACATTTAACTATTTAACGACTGTCATCTACAAATCATACAACAATCGAATTGGAAAAAATGGAAAATAATATATTTCATATGGCCACCTCGTCTAATGTAGAATGATGTTATTCGTTTAGCAAAATTTTCCATAACAAGGGCACATACAACTGGTTCGATTCCCAAATAACACGTTAAAAGTTTGCTTTGAGGCAAACATTTGTCACTGATTGTTCTGTTAACTGTTAACTCTGTAGGCGTTTGATTTGGTCCTAATTTTGTTCAAATTTTTCTTAATGCAACTGTAAATGATCGTTAACTTTCATAAAACAGTTGTACACAAACTATTCGTTGTTGAACTGTTAGTCGCGGCATGTTGACGTCGTGTGGTCTGTAGGTGACAATCGTTAAATATTGACGCCCCATCTTTGACAAAATACAAATGGCGTGCAATTCAAATCCTATAGAATCGAATATCGTAATTACAATGAAAAATATGAAATATAATATGATTATGAAATTTTGGCGTTTGAAATATAACACATGTTTTCATTTCATTTTAGAGTTTTGTCAAGGGACATATTTTAAATCCAGAATATATTGCATAATTGAATGATAACATGTGTTAAATGTCATGATGGCCATAATTTGCAAAATAAATTAAATGGTATTAATTACATATCTATCCCAAGGAATCAACAGTATGTTTTACGTAATATTACATATATTACGTATACAGAGGTATAGTTTATTTCATCGCTATTTGCTAAATAAAAAATCTCAAAACATACCGTGGCTTGTTTTATGGCTAGGCTCAGGTGGACTGTTCCGTTTATCGGTAATAGAAGAGAGTTTTTTATTTGGCAAATAGCGATGAAATGAATAGTACATATATGTACACAGTGTTTGTCCAAAGTCCCTTCTTTGCAAATTGTTAGGTAGTGTCTTCCTGTAATAGGTAAGCATAAGGTTTTTACTAAGAAAAGTCATGCAAAAAGTCACATTTACACATCCCACTAGATGTTTTTATCTATCCGAATCTTGTGTGTGTTTACATTTAGAACTTTGCTTTAGCGTACTTCCGACTGCTTCTAATACAGTGGTATGCACTTTATAAAAAACAATCATGTTGTACTAATTATTGGCAAGATTGGAAAAAATGTAGCTGAAAAAAAATCAATAAGGTATATCCTGATGGTTCTTTCTTGCTTGAGCATACTTACAATAGATATTGTAGAAGTTTCAGAGAATAAGTAGTATTCAGGATGAAAAAGACCTGGACGCGTAAGCATTGCAGAAAATCAAAAAATAAATATTGTCATTCAAACAGTCACGAATCTCCTACAATCGATGTCTGAAAAAATATAGCTATTTGTGGAAGATCTTCAAAAACTGTTGAAAGGGTTTTAAATAAAAATTTCCTGCTACGTATTACAAATAATTTCCTAGCTGACAGAAGATGATCCCAATTGGAAACTTAAATTTTATGAAATAATACCAGAAAATAAACAGTTATAAAATCTTAAAACGGACTTTTCCGCACGTAGAACATCTCTATCTCTAACTTGAGTGGTCGAGAAAAACCAAACCAACATATAAATGCAGAATATGTGTTTTATGCAACAGTTTTACTTTTTTTATTGGCGACTTTTTTTCTGGCGTATCAGTACGATTGTGATTGAACGAAATTATTTTTTCTCATTCATTCTTATATGATATGATACAGGCCGAACATATGTTTTTTTCGTTCAATGCAGAATCAGCAACGCGTTAAATGTTTATGTTTAAAATTTAAAAAGGAACATAAACATTTACATCGTGCTTTCTCATGACCCATGGACAGGGTGTGGTGATTCCTTTCCACCTCAAAATCAGTAGATGTCATCTGGTAGACGTCCTTAATCATAATCAGTCAAGACCCGAACCGATCCGACACGATTTAACTCAGTCATCGTGCTAACAAAAGAAAATTATCAAATAGTCCACCATTGTGCTCTCTCATGACCCATGAACATGGTAGAGTATATTTTATCCACCTCAAAATCAATAGTTGTCATCTGGGAGATGTCATCGATCACAATCAGTCAAAACCCGATCGATCCGACACGGTTTAGTTATCGTGGTAATAAGAAATTTCAATGCTGACGACAACGACATACACACAGACATGTAAAAATAATTTCTCTTTAGTTTTTAGGTTTGAAAAACGAAGAATAAACGCTAGAAAAAAAATTCCATTTTTCTTTACACGATTACATTACTTTTCTGCTCTGGTATAGTGGAGTGCAGAAACGTAAAATCTTCCGGTTTTCCTAAATGGTATTGTGAATATTCACAGTGAAAGCTATTGAAGTGATATGAATCTTCATATCTTTCGTAAAATCCATATAAGCGTTGCAGAAAAAGTCAACGTGTGAGCAGATGTCTTAGATAATCACAGAGTTAACTTGTGTCTTTAAATCGAAATTTCACGGGAGCGGTGTATCTGGACATACTACAGAAAGCTATTGAGTCGCTAATTTTGGGGATTCTAAAGGAAAATCCTGTTAAATTTCAAAATCTGAATATTTTCAACAGGATGGTGCTTCTCTACATTATTATAATGCAATAAAAGTTTATAGTCATGAACTAATCCGAATACTAATCCCTTTATTTTTCTTTTTATGAGGCTAAAAATCTATGATATATGTTATGCAACCCGTTAACATTACATGTTAACATGGTTCTGAAGTACAGAATTACTGATGAATATATGTCAATTTCCACAGAAATACTTGAACGGGTGAGTATTATAACAGAATGTTGCACTGTCAGCAGGAGAAAGGTGCATATTTTGAGCGTTTATTTTAAAATCTAAATAATGAAAATATCTGGTACTAGTTTTTATCTTTAAAATTTTATGTGAATTAAACTTGTTTTTGATTAACCTAGACTTTATTTTTCGATAACGTCTAAAGGTAACGGTTTCCATCAGACCAAAGAGAATATTCTCTAATCTGAAAAACAGATTTTATAAGACACGTGCTCTCAAACTGTATCCAGGAACGAACCTAGTTATCCGTACCCAGAGACGATTCTATTTAACCCACGTAAAAAGCTAATTTTACAGGGATAATATCTGGCAGGCTCAAATATTCTACGAACGGGGTATTCCAGATTCTTAAAGTAGCTCTCTAATAATCTTACATTCAATTTAATCAACTTCTAGAAGTCCGAATACACCGGTTAACCAGATTCATTGGTTATGGCGCGTATGCGATTATGTTTTCTATTTTCAACTGAACAAGGCCTATTAAATTTTCTCACCGATTCTATTATGTACTTGGGTTTAATGGTTTTATTATATCTGTTTTCAAATTTCACACGCTCTGTTTATGCCATATTTTTATTTCCATTTCTGAATTCTATTCTTTACGTTGCCCTATTTTTAAATATGAACAAACGCTAGTCCGTGACCATCTATATTAGAGGTCATTAATCTAGATTTTAAAGGTATGTATATATACAAGTATACCAATTATGGGTTGGCTAATGAGCAAAAATAAATACACCACCGTCGCGTCGTTATCAGGACGAGACACCTCAAAAACGATAATATCACCCAACCTACATATGTTCTTATTTCAGTATGTGAAGGGTGTAGTTGTTTGTGAGAGGGAGTGTCTGTAACAGTAATGGATTTTATGTTAAATTGTGTCCTTGATAACTAAAACGTCACGCAAAACGTGCCACGCATTTTCCTATAAAAATATTATTTCAATAATTATTCTGGGTATTTTACATTAAATTAGATATTAGGGTGTCTCAGTTGGAACTACAGGATTTGAATTGCGCGTCATTTATGGTTTGCCAAAGATAGGGCGTCAATGTTTAACGACTATCATCTACAAACGATACGATGTCACGACTAACAGTTCAACAACGAATAGCTTGTGTACAACTATTTCATGAAAATGAGCGATCATTTACAGTTACATTAAGAATAAACAGTTTTAAGACCTTAAAACGGACTTTTCCGCACGTATAACATCTCTATTTCTAAATTCAATAGCCGAGAAAAAATAAACAAACACATAAATGCAGAGTATGTGTTTTATGCGACAGTTTTACTTTTTTCAAATAGTCCACCATCATGCTTTCTCATGACCCATAAACAGGGTGGGGTGTGTCCTATCTACTTCAAAATCAATAGATGTCGTCTGGTAGATGTCCCTAATCAGAATCAGTCGAAACCCGATCAATCTGACACGATTTAATTGAGTGATCGTGCTAACAAAAACATTTCTCAAATAGTCCACCATTCTTATAACCCATGAACATGGTAGAGTGTGTTTTATATAGCTCAATATCAATAGGTGACGGCTCCGATCAGAATCAGTCAAAACCCGATCGATCCGACATGATTTAGTTGAGTTATCGGGTTAACAAAAAAAATTTCTCAAATAGCCCACCATCGTGCTTTCTCATGACCCATGGACAGGGTGGGGTGTGTCCTATCCACCTCAAAATCAATAGGTGTCATCTGGGAGACGTCCAGAATCAGTCAAAACCCGATCGATTAGACACGATTTAGTTGAGTTATAGTGTTTACAAGAATAAATGTCAACGATAACGACACACACACACAGAAAACATTTTTTAAGAACCATTTTTTTTTGTTTGTAGGCCGAAAAACGAAAAATAAACCCAAAAAAAAATTTAGTTTGTTCACTTTTTCTTTACACGGTTACGTTACTTTTCAAATTAGGACAATATTAAGCTCCTACAGAGTTAACACTTCGTAACTTAATCAATAAATTTGAAGAGACGGATTTTATTATTAATAAGGCAATACCAATACGTCGTGGTCAACCAGTTGAAAATAACCAACCATAACTTTGTTGCATACCAAATTTCCTAATCTTTTTGTCTCGAGGAATGCTGGGTTAACTGGTCTGCAAGATCCTGTGATTTAGCACCACTGGACCTTTTTTCTTTAGGGTTATTTGAAGGGAAAAGTGTAAGCCACCCAGCCAGCAACAATGAATGACTTTAAAGCAAATATTCCACGTGTTATTCGGGAAATAGAGGTAGTTTTATGTGACCGCGTTATAGACAATATTGCTAAAGAAATGACATTATACCAGATGAGTCGAAGCGGCCATATGGACGATGTTCTTCCATTAGTCGCCGTATGGTTTCCATTTTATGTTGCAGAATAACCTCAGTTGCCAAATATTATTAGTTTTATCCACCAAACACATCTATAATTCCAAACTGGTTACCCAGATATGTAGACCCAGATGTAGTTGTATGATTTGTAGTGACCAAGAAGACTAGAGTGTAAAGAGACATAACTCCTCGAAATATCAGTGGTGGGGGTGGAACGAAAAACGTCGGCAATATGGCAGGCTCGCGTAGAAGCGCGCGGGATCTGCGCATGCCGCTTATCCTCGTCTATCGCGGTTTCTCTCTCACACTATCAAAATGTCGGGTTTAATTGAGCCACGATCAGGGCTTTTGCAGGAACAAATCTCGACGCTTTTGACATATTCAACAGAAAAACTGGAAACGCTCAAAACACAGCAAACAAAAATAACCCCAAATAACCTCGCTCGATTCTACGCAATGACCGCCATGATGAAGCACACCACGTGATCACAGTGCGGACGCTTTTCGTGCTACCCCCACCACTCGAGTTATGTCTCCTGTTCTCTAGTCTTCTTGGTAGTGACAGTCATTAAATATTGACGGCCTATCTTTGACAGAACACAAATTTATTCTTTGACAGAATACAGAACATACTACCATTAGTACAAAATACCAAAGTACATGCCTTAAAAATTCTTACTATTCACATTTTTTAAAAGAAAAAATCAAACATTTTTAATATTTTCTATATTTGGTAATGATATTTAACTGCAATCTAGTTTGGTTTGATAAAATAATCTTATTTATTAGCAGAGAAACGGAACAAGATCTGCGTTATACAACTATAATAATTTATTCTCAACACGGGTTTTTTTTAGTACGACGTAATCCTGTTTATAAACTTTTTCATGGGTTGAATTATATTGAATAATTAATTCTACGAATTTTATCGCCAGTATAGTTGTTATATATTGTAATTTTGTTATTTATTGATAAGACTGAACCTCGAAAATCAGTTTATTAAATTCACAAACAGAACATTTGAAGTATATATAGCTTGTGGTGAAAGGTCAACATGGCGGCTACAAAAAGCCAAACAGAATGGCTAATTGAACGCGTAATTATAACGCACGTCCGCGAGTAAATCGTACATGACGTAAAAGGCAGAGACTGATCCAGGGCCCCGCGCGCGCTGACATACACATATAAGGAAATGAGAAACGATATATATTATATCTTAGTTGTCAATTTTGTAGTATCCCAAACAACAAGAACAAAAAATATTACTAAACATGCAATACTACACACTAATCATTTCTAAAGTTCCAGTATTTTATCATAATCTCTTCTAAATATTCAGGAGTAAAACGTTGATGCCTATCACAAAAAATCTACGTATATATGGAAAAAAACTTTTCAACGTCTATTCAGGGTTTCTCACGGTAGCAGTTCGTTAGAAGTTTTCGTGGTTAGAAAAAACTTAGAATTCCGAATATTCAGACATAAGGATTATTCAAGATTCTCTTTCATTTTGAAATATCTTTAAGGTCATACCACTTCCGGTTATCCCGGAAGTCGCTAGTAACTTCCTTATTTTAAATAGAATACCCAGTATATTATTTCATTTTTGGATTCCTGAGAAAGTTTCATGATGATGTCCATAGGTTTCCCTATACCTATATTCAAGTGTTTCTTAGATATCTTGATTATTTTGAAAATTTTGAAAGACGTAGCCTTATTTTCAACACTGTGCCTTTTACCCACTTTCGACTGGTGCTAAGCGCTTCTGAGGTAGACGGAAGCACAAGAATGGTACTTTCGAAATCCACATTGACAATTAATTTATCGCAAACAGGGTGTCAAAAATTTCATCAATAATTACATCATTTTCAATACGTCATTGTACAGGCCTAGAGTACATTAGTTCTTTTATACCAGTTCTTTTATAAGACCACTTTAGTTTTAATGTTTTTTGTTTAATTATGGACAATAGAGTGGCATATCAAGTGTACGATGAAAATTTGAATGGGGTTAGATATCTGGAGACACTCAGAGGGTTTGTTAGTGATTTCCTAAATGCTCTACCTCCACGTGACAGAGCAAACTATTGGTATCAGCTGGATGGTGCTCCAGCACATTCCACTATAGCTGTACACCAGCAGTTGACCTTGATGTTCGAGGATCGGTGGATTGGCCCACAGGGACCCCGGAATTGGCTACCTAGATCACCCGACTTGACGTCCTTGGATTTTTACCTCTGGGGCTGTATAAAAGAAATAGTGTACTCTAGGTCTGTACAAACTAGACAGGAATTATTGAACCTTGTTCACGATGCGTTTACTAATCTAAGTCCTGATGAACTTCGGGGGTCTGTTTCGCGAGGAGTATATGACAAAGTTATCCAGTGTTTGAACCAAAATGGCAGTCATATAGAACAATTATTGTAATTGTACATTCATTTATTATTTCTTGTAGTTATGTTCCAATTTTTTTATATTTTTCATTTGTTATTACGTTGTAAATTTTGTTATGTTCCTGTTTTGTTTTCATGTTCTGTTTGAACATTCTAAAGTGAATTTCTGCCGTTTCAGTCATGTTCATTTTGTTTCGAAAAACAAACAATATTTCGGTTTCTGCCAAAAATCACATTAAAATAGAAAATATGGATTAACAAGAAAACCGTTGGAAATAGGTATAGGGAAAACGAATCGATGCAGAATCAAATTCTGCTTCCGATCATCCAATAATATATAGGGTGTCATATTTGAAATAAGGAACTTTTTCAACTTTGAAAATGATGTAATTATTGATGAAATTTTTGACATCCTGTTTGCGATAAATTAATTGTCAATATGGATTTCGAAAATACCATTCTTGTGCTTCCGTCTACCCCAAAAGCGCTTAGCACCAGTTGAAAATGGGTAAAAGGCACAGTATTGAAAATAAGGCTACGTGTTTCAAAATTTTCAAAATAATCAAGATATCTAAGAAACATTTGAAAATAGGTATAGGGAAACCTGATGGACATCATCATTAAATTTTCTCAGGAATCCAAAAATTAAATAATATACTGGGTGTTTTATTTAAAATAAGGAAGTTACTGGCGACTTCCGGGATAACCGGGAGTGGTATGACCTTGAAAATATTTCAAAATGAAAGAGAATCTCGAATAATCTTGGAGTCTGAAAATGCAAAGTTTTTTCTAACCACGAAAACTTCTAACGAACGGCTACCGTGAGAAACCCTGTAGAGGTACGTTGGAGCATATTTAATATAACTTACATATATTACATAATATTGCATATAAGTATATGAAATTTTTCAAGGCGGGCATGTTGGGATAAGAAAAGTCTACGTCCTTACCCACAGTAACGCACAATATAAATATAAAATTTGCAATTATGTTGTAAAACTGTTCCCAATTTATTTCCTACACATACATTCATATCCTGTTAACTAAAAGGAGAACTGAAATAAGTCAAATAACATCTTTACTATGCAGTTGCGGTTGCAAAAGTCCAGGCGACAATTTTATGTCTAATAATAATAATTCGAGTATACGTCAGCGAGTACCCATTACATCTCACTATCTATGTTATTCTCTATATGCCCTCATTATCAGTATACAGTTAAAACAAATAAAGTAAGTAAAAACCGTGGTATACTATCCTTAATATAACAAACCATTGTAAAACTTCATATAATTATTCTATTTAACAAGCAACACGTTTTGTTATTTATACTGGCAGTATACAATTGAAATATAAAATTATATTTATTTTAAAATTTCTTCCAATAGACAACAATTACGTTTTTTACTTTCAAGCATCAAAGAACTAGCATATTAATCATAGCATTTAATACAGTTAGTTAAATTCATATAGAAAGTTTGTATTACAACTCGTTTCGTTTTATTTGGTTATATATTTTATATAACCGACGATAGTGAAAACAGATCAGTTGAATGTATTTTTAATTTTGAAACAACATTAAATCATATTCATAGTTTCAGTAAAATTGTCGCTTGTAAGCAGTAACGAATTCATTTTTGTATACGTTAATTTATCTAATAAATAACAAGATAACCCGTATATTCGATAACCTGTATGACATTTGACTTTCTACTATGCAAATTTGTAACATACTTCTCAGTATGTTATAAATACATTAGCTAGACATGAGTGGAACTAATACCTGTTTTACTTAACTCATATGTGTATACATTTACAGTTCTCGAACTCTCTGCTCTAAGGAAACTGGGTTTTTCTAATAAAAAAAATACTATGAAATTATATGAATAAAATTTAGTTCTGTAATTCCTGGTATCTCCTTATAGAAATAATTAAATGGCAACACTATTTGCAATAGTTATCACCACTACTAATGTATTTTTGTTTTTCTTCAAAGAGTACTTCGAAATAATCAGTCAAGAGAGGCAGGTAACTATTATGAACTGTGAATAATGTTACGTACTCTGTCGATACCAGGAGTTACAAATCTGTACAGATCTGTAGATATCTGTATCTATTGTTATTTGTTAGGATAAAATAATTCACCTACAGAATTAACAGTTCATAACCTCATCAAGCAATTTTAAGAGACGGGTTCTATTAATTGATAACTCATTAATTCATTAATTGATTAATTTAATCTTGACGGATAAGCTAGCAAACAAAATTGTCGAATTTGGAGTGATGAAAATCGGCATGCTTTTCATGGAACAAACAATGCATCCATAGAGATGCACGGTGTGGTGTGCATTTTGAAGTGGTGGAGTAATTGGAAAATACTTCTTTAAAAATGAAGTTGGTAATGCTATCACAGTAAATGGGGAACGTTATCGTGACGTATTAAACAATTTCTCTTTCTACTAAATTGATGATTTGCATTGAACATGTGGTTTTAGCAAGAGTGTGCAATGTATTCTACAGCACGTGCAACCATAACTCTTTTACATACCGAATTTCCTGATTATGTTGTCCCGCGGAATGCTGACAAATTCGTCTGCAAGATCATATGATTTAACACCACTAGACTTTTTTCTTTGGGGTTATGCCAAGAGAAAAGTGTACGCCATCCAGCCATCAACAACACAATCAGAAATAAAAAACCTCAGTTTGTCAAATATTATTAGTTTTATTCATAAATCATATCCTATGGTTCCAAAAATGAGACATTCAAACATATTGACATTGTATGGTTTGTAGATGACAGTCATTAAATATTGACGATGACATTAAATATTGATGATCTTTGACACAATACACATGGCGCGCAATTCAAATCCTATAGTTCCAACTGAGACACCCTATATTAGAAGTACCGAGATACCAAGAATTATCTTTGTCAAAGTTGGTAATGAAATGAAAAACCCTCGTCTTGACTTACGTCATCATTTAAAATAATTTTGTTAAAGTTTGTGAAATTCAAAGTAAGTGTTGATAATCCTCACCTTGATCAATCCACAAATTTACTATTCATTTCATCACTATTTGCTAAATAAAAAACTTTCTTATCTTGCCGATGAACGGAACAGTCTACCTGAGCCTAGCCATAAAAACAATCCACTGTATGTTTTGAGATTTTCTATTTGGTAAATAGCGATGAAATAAACTATACATCCCTCCTCAGAATGCTTTAGACCATTCTGTAACATTTATAACATTATGATTGCACATTATTCAATAACCATTCTTTATTCCAGTTGAATATCGTACTTTTATATATCATCATCATGAAGTCATCAGTCCTAAGACTGGTTGGACGCTAACCTCCAGCTTCTCCTATCTTGTGCTAACCTACGCATTTCGCTAATTGTGCTACAACCTACATCCCTTACTATTTGTGAGCAGTAGTCTAATATAGGCCTACTTCTGCCTTTCTTCACTCCTATTTCTGCCTCCAAAATATCGCGGAATATTCCCCCATGTCTGAGCAAGTGGCCTACCATTCTATCTCTTTTCTTCTTTATGTTTTTCCATATACTTCTTTTCTCGCCGACTTTCTCTAATACTTCTTCGTTTCTAGCCCTATCAGTCCACGGTATTTTCATCATTATTCGGTAACACCACATCTCAAAAGCTTCTGATTTCTTCCTACTTGCTTCCCCTACCGTCCAGGTTTCGCAACCGTATAGCGCCGTGCTCCATACATACGTTTTCAAAAATCTCTTCCTTGTTTCTAAGTTTATTACCCCCGAGCATAAAAGTGCATTCTTTTTGTTAAAAGCTACTCGGCCCTGCGCTATTCTTTGTCTTATATCTTTATGGCTTCTTCCATCCCAATTTATTTTACTTCCTAAATAAGTGAAGTCTTTAACTTCCTCCAATCTTTCATTATTAATTTGTACTTTCGTTTTTGCTCTGCTCTCGCGCCCTCTGCACACTAACACTTTAGTTTTGTTTTTATTCACCCTCATTCCGTATTCCTCTGTCAACACTGCCTCCATTTCGTTCAACGCTGATTCTAATTCCTCTTTATTAGATGCTAATACTGCTATATCACCCGCAAATCTCAGCATTTTTAGTTTCTGTCCCTGTACTTTAATCCCGAAATCCACTCTATCTTTTACCACATTAATCGCCTCTTCGATGTACAGATTAAAAATTAGTGGTGATAGCGTACATCCTTCTCTTTCTCCTTTCCTGATACCTACTTCCCTTCTTTCCCCTTCTACTTCTATAACAGCAGTTTGCACTTTGTATAGATTGTGTACTACTCTCCTATCTCTATACTTCATTCCCGCGCTCTTTAGTATCTCGAACATTTTTTCCCATCTTACATTATCAAAAGCTTTTTCTAAATCTACAAATCCTATATAAGCGTTCTTTCCTTTTTCTATTGTTTTCTCTAACATTACTCTTAGCACCAGAATAGCTTCGCGAGTTCCCCTATTTCGCCTAAACCCGAATTGGTCTTCTCCTAGTATTTGCTCCGCTCTATTTTCCATCCTCTTCTGCACTATTCTGGTTAAGATTTTTGACGCGTGGGAAGTTAGGCTAATCGTTCTAAAGTTCTCGCATTTGTCGGCTCCTCTCTTTTTCGGTATAGTAACGACAATGTTCCTCTTATAATCCTCCTGCATCTCGCCCGTTTCGTATATGTATTTTACCAGTTCAAACATCCTATTTACTACTTTCTGTCCCGCACATTTCAAAATTTCCGCCTGTATTTTATCTACACCCGGCACTTTATTATTCTTTAGCCCCCTTAGTGCTATTTCCTCCCTCAATATAGGTTTTCCTACATCTTCCCTATCGATACTAGATTCTTCCTCTAATATCTCTCCTAATTCCTGACCTTCGTATAAACTTCCTAAGTACTGCTTCCATCTATCCGCTTTCTCCTCTCTTCCGATCAGTATGTCCCCCGATTGACTCCTTACGTTTCTACTTATTGGTCCTATATCCCTGAAGTTCCTCTTACTTATTTTGTAAGCCTCATCGGTCTTACCTACTTGGAGCTTATCTTCTACTTCTTTGCATTTATCTTCTATCCATTGTTCTTTCGCTTTTCTACACTTTCTAATGATTTCCCACTTTATTGACTTATAAGTTTTCAGTCCTTCCTCGTCTCGTCTGTTTTTGTAGCCTCGTCTCTTTTGTATTAAGTTTAAGATTTCGCCCGTTATCCAGGGCTTCCTAGCTTCCCTTCTCTCGTGTCCTAAAATGTACGTGGCCGCGGAATCTAGACTATTCTTGATACCCTCCCACTCAGTTTCTGCGTTCTTGATTTCGTCATTACTCGCTTTATTTATTAATTGATCTGTTTTCTCTTGGAACTTATCTTTCATATTCTGATCCCTCAATATGTCTACATTTATACGTTTCTTATCCCTCCGGGTTTTCAGATTTTTGTAGTTTAATCTGGCTTTCATGACTACCAAGTTGTGGTCGCTGTCTACATCTGCTCCTGGATAACTCTTACAGTCTTTTACTTGATTTCTAAATCTCTTCCTAACCAGAATGTAGTCTATCTGATACCTCTCTATCCCTCCTGGCATTTTCACGTTAGGAGGCGGTACCCTAACGTGATTCTTGAACAATGTATTCGCGACTACCATCTTGTGCTTCTCACAGAATTCTATCAGTCTGCTACCTCTCTCGTTTCTGTTTCCTAATCCATAAGGACCTACAAATTCTCCTTCTTTCCCCTCACCTACGACTGCGTTAAAATCTCCCACTATTATTAAATTTTCATGACCCTTCACAAATCCTATTACCTGCTCTATGTCCGAATAAACGGCTTCTAACTCTTCCTCACTATGGCTAGAAGTAGGCATGTATACTTGCAGTATTACTGTTTTCACTGGCTTCGAATCTAACCTGACCATCATTACTCTCTCGCTGTATTGTAGGTAGCTATCTACACACTATCCCATACTATCTACATTTTTATATATATAAACAAGAAAAATAATAGGTAGTTTTAGCTTAAATACGGCAAGTTTTTAAACACGTGGAAACATGAGTATATTTAGGAACTTTCTGGTGTAACTAAAATTAGTTTAAAAAATAAAGTAACCTGGAAAGCTTCTCAACAACTACTAAGAAAAAGAAACATTTATTGTAATGATTGAAAATAGAAAGTTAATTTTCGCCACTTTTTCCTGCTTGATCCCAATGTGCGTCGTTCCATGCATCGTTCCGAACATTCACAGCGATGTCGCTCTTTTAATGTTCGATATCGGTTTCTCCTATCATTATACCAAACCAACGTACTATTATAGGTATATGTTACATGCCTTTTCATTTTGTTTCATATTTTTATTATAGTAAACAAAATCGCCTTATAAATTAAAAAAAAATAATTGTTTATTATATAATTCCTGTATACTGTTATTACACCTAAAATATAGATTGTTTAAATATACGTTACAAATAATACCCAGTTGTTATATAATTAATGCGTACCTTGATGGTCAACAAATAACGGATAATAACTAGTTAGTAAAAAAAAAGCAATCAATAATTGTAGTAAACGTTGTATTGTTCTTTTCATATACATATAAGTACACATTTTGTTCACATTGGATATACCGCATTGTTTCCATGTCACTATTATACCTGATTTCACTTTTATTACCTTCCTGTGACAGTTAATAGTACATATTGTTTAAACTGACATCGGTCATCGCATAACCCCAAAGACAGCTGAGGCACATACAATAATAAATCATGCGAACATGTTATATTGGAAGCGCAAATTTTAGGGACGTATTGCTCTGACAACCATCGTAGATAAACCGAATATGACAAACTGAGTACCGGCGTTTATATTAATTCAGCCCGTCGACCGGTGACGCGAGTCATGAGTGTGAAGCTTATTTCTGAATAAACAGAATAAATCGAAGATGACTTTAGAAGTGTCATCCAGAATACCAGTGGAATGCCAGTGGAAGAGGTGAAAATTTTCTAGTGACTTTGATAAACTATCCGGTCGGCATCTTCCCTTCAAACTTGTATATTTTAGGTTGCGCAGTCATTATTAAAATGGTTAAAATAATTATTATGTACTTAACGAGCAGAAGTTCTTCCTAAAAACAGCGATGCGTTAAATGGAGTCCCACATTAAATTGCAACCCGCACTGGGTCCAATTTTGCTTTTGGTCTACATTTTGGATCTCTCAGTATACTGTACATCAATTGTACTATCCTATATTGATAATACGCAGCCAGGATCTTTGAATAATAGCAAATCTTTACTCTACACAAAAGGGTATTGTTAAAGTAGAAAATAAGAGGTCAGAGGAATTTGATATAGAGAGAGGAGTCCATCAGGGATTTATCTTATCACCTCTGTTATTCACCACATATTTGGACCACCTGTTCAGAGAAGCACTCGATGACACAGAAGAGGGAATTCTAGTGAATGGCATACCTATAAATAACTTTCGATATACCGATGACACTGTTTTACTTGCAGACAGCCCAGAAGGATTACAACACCTAATCGACCGCGTTGTATCAGTTTGCTAAATATATGAGATGATAATCAATATCAGAAAAACAAAAGTAATGATCATTAGCAAAAATCCTAATGCTAATGAACAATTTAATATAAGCGGAGAAATTTTGGAAAATATACAAAACTTCTCGTACTTGGGCTGTACACTCAACGAAAACTGGGGCCACTCACACGAAATCCGTATTCGTATTGAGAAAACGAGAAGCGTTTTCTACCAAATGAAAAACATCCTTTGTAATCTTCGCTTAAACGTACAAACTAGATTACGAGTTCTCAAATGCTATGTGTTTTTCGTTCTCTTGTATGGCGTTGAAGCATGGATGCTGATGCATATTTCTTACAACAAAATAACAGCCTTTGAAATGTGATGTTATCGGAGAATGATACGAATATCTTGGATATATCGTGTTACAAATGAAGATGTATTAAATGGAATAGGATGACAACTAACAGTACTAAAAGCGGTCAAAAAAATAAAATTGGAATATTTTGGTCATATTATGAGAAATAGTAAATATAACATGTTAACACTTAATATGCAAGGAAAAATGAACGGCAGAAGGAGACCCGGAAGACGACGCATATGGCTCAAAAACTTAAGACAATGGACCGGCAAAACTTCAGCTGAATTATTCAGAGCGGCAGTTAATAAGGTCAAATTGACCTTAGTGATAACCAACGTCCAATGAGGATATGGTACTACAAGAAGAAGAAGAATATTGATAACACTAAAATGTTTTCTACTTTATCGCCTGTTACTCAAGGACATATACATTACTATCTCTTGGTGTACAGAATGGATCAAACCGCAAAACATTGCTCGTCAAGAATAGGAAACAGTGTGAGATTCTCTAGGTATGCGTAGAAGAAAGAGTGAGGCAGCATTCGGAGGGAAAAGGATGTACTTTACGCGCGGTCAGATCGAACTCTGTGTAGTGTGTACATTCACATTCAATATATATTCATCGATATTTACTCTGCAGTTCGACCGAGTAAAGACCAGGGTATTTATTGCGCGCCTTATGGGTGGTCCCATATCGCAGTTTTGAGTCTTGTTCCTATTCTTGATAAACCCTACATCCAAATGTTCGGTCCTGCATATTTTGGTAAAATTAATCCCAAAATTCGTTCAATGGCAATGAATTAACATCTTGTATTCAGCAACATGGGCTTGACGTTATTATTGCAAAAACATTGTCAGGGAGTTTATAAGGTGCAAGAGTAATAAAAAAAAATTTAAATGGTATTTATGATTACAGGAAAATTTGAAGACTCGTCTCCTGAGGTTCTTTTTTTATTTTCAAAACCTATATCCTAACTTACCTATAATTTGCTATTTTAGTTTGATACTCTTTACTCAGGCGATATATTAATTGTCTGGAAGGATAGGAAAAGATAATACAATGTTTAGAACAAAAATACATAATTCTCTTAAAATATCAATTTCTTGAGTAATGCCGACTGACTGGTAACTTGATTGCAACATTTTTATTTAGAGGAGACATATTTAACTTTGATAGAGATTCCGATAGTTTATATAGGGTCTTTTAATAGGGACGCTCGAAATTGGTTAGATTATAGCGGCCATGATGTTAAAGCAGCGCCTATGAAATTTATTTTGAATTATTCAGTAGTATATGGCAAATCACCATAGAAGGTTATAGCGTTCAAGAACGTGCGCAAATCATCAAATTTTATTTTCAAAATCAGACCTTCGCTCGAGAAACGTACTGCGCATAACGTTCCGCGACTTTTATCCTCACCACAACCGTCCCGCTTAGTCGACTATTCGACGCTTGCTGCCCAAATTCGAGTCAACTGGTTTGATAAATAATCAGCCAACACCCGCATGTCACGGAGATGCAAGTTCTACATCGCTGTGGTACGTGAGTGTACGGGAAAACCCGGGACAGTCAATCTCTCTGCGTTCACAAGAACTTGGCTTTTCTGTGATTTCAACTTGGCGAATTTTGCCTCGGGACTTGGATCTGCACCCGTATAAAATCCAACTAACCCAGGAACTTAAGGTTAGCGACCATAGACAACGCCACGTGGTCGCTGATTGGACTTTGGATCAGTTGGAAGTTGACCCAAATTTCGCCAAAAAAATCATCTTTCGCGACGAGGTCCATTTTTAGATGAATGGATATGTGAACAAGGAAACTTGTTGGATTGTGGACGATACTAATCCACACGAGTTACATCAGCACCAAATGCATCCCGAAAAATCACTGTTTGGTGTGAATTTTGGTCTGGTGGCGTCATCATTCCGTACTTATTCCAAAACGAAACTGGCACATCCGTCAACGGCGAGCGCTACAGCTCGATAATAAGTAACTTCTTGTGGCCTAAGCTGGATGACCTGGATATCGACGACATGTGATTCCCACAGAACACCGCAATGTGCCACACAGCGTATGCCACGATGGACATTCTGCTCAAGCGATTTGAGGGCATGGTTATCTCGCGTGGCGGCGAACTGGCCACTGAGATCGTGCGATTTAACGCCTTTAGATTTCTTCCTTTGAGGTTACCTTAAATTGCAGGTCTATGCGAATAAACCGCAAATAATTGATGGCCCCAAAGTCAACATAACGGACGCCAAGCAAATTCAGCCAAATTTATGCGACAAAGTTTTCGAAAATTGAATCTCCCGAATACGTACCACCAAGCAAGGCCGCAACGGAAATTTGGGCAACACTATATTCTATACTTACTTAATGTTGAAAAATATTCTTTCAAATAAAAAAAGAATTGAGTGGATGTCTCATACATAACTTGTTTTATTTACATAGAAAAATCGAGCTACCTTATTGAAAAACTCTAACTATGACTTACTACTTGGTCATAGCTATAAACTAAGAAAAGAAGATTTTTACACAAATATGTGGCAGTATCTCTTCTTAAATCGCATGTTCAATTTACCTCGTGACAGCGTGGTTCTGAATCCCACATCAACTTATTTAAGGGATGTTTGTTCTACCATTTTTCTAACAGCTAATTTCATATTTCTTCTTTAATTTTAAACATATTTTTAAACAAGAATATATAATTTTAACATACAATTTTAAACAAGAATTTTTTGCAGATCAACCGAATTTGCATAAATAACATTTTTTGAATCAGGTGTTCTTCATTCAGTGTTCATGTTCGAGTTTATTATTTACCAAATATATTTAACAAAATATATTTTGTATATTTTTCCAACTTCTAGGCATTTTTAAAACAAAATAAGAACACACGACGCGATGTCACGAGTAAACGTACACACATTAAAAACGTACTACAGCGACTATATAATATACAACCCGAATAGTATAAAACCGGAATATCCGCAAATCCCCCACACTTGTGTGTACGTTTCAAATCGATTAAACACAGGGGCGCCGCAAAGATTGAGGCAAAATTTAATTTTAAAGAAGCTCGGTTTTAAAAACTACAAAATATTATAGAATGTATATTTACAAATACTGGGCGTGATGGAAATAGGAAAAAACAGTGTTTCTATAGTTCAGGGTATATAACTAAGCCAAAAAGTCAAAAAAAGCCCGATAACAAAATCTTTGTTGGCCTGTGTCATTCATATCAAAATTACGTTTCCAAGCTATTACTTTCCTTGTCCAAATCACTTATTTTAAAGAAAATCTATTATCAGTTGCTCCTCCAAAAAAAATTTTATAGTCCCTGTTTAACAAATACTGGTGTATCCATCACTTTACTTTTTAAGAAAATTATGCAACTTTGAAAACTTTGAGAGGACATTTCCTTTGAGTGCCAGAGTCATTTCTAATATCAGAAACTACTGACCATTCAAGAGAGGAAAGAAAATCGACTGGGCGAAACATGGAATAATACTTTACTTTCCATAAATTTTATTGCCAGAATCAACAATAAATTATCACGGGGAATAATATACCATACTTATAATAATATACCATATACAACTGTAACCATATTGTTACTATTTATATCACAAATAACCATTATCATTCTAAGTTATAATTTCGTATTTTGTATAATCACCTAATGCAAATTTTCAAAAGAAATTAAACTAGGTATAGTTGAAATAAATTTAATTTGTTATGGCTGAAATAAAAAACAATATTATAGAGTAATTTAAACACTGTATAATGCTGTGGGATTATATTATTATTCTTATTTATGAAATTTTTGAATGATATTATTTATGTAATACACTAGATAATTCTAAAATTAATAACAACTGACGAGACACCTAACAGCATCATTTTACTAAAATTAAATGTGAAATAAAAAATAGGTAAAGACAGATCTACAACTTTTCAAAGTCGACCCTGTGTATAAATTGAAAACATCATACTATCGACCACATTTGTACGATATTTTTAGGATTATAAATTCCGCATATCATTAATTCCAGCAATACCAAGGTCGTCCATTTACTAATCACAATATACAAAATTGAGGATGAACCGAAATTAATGAACATGAAAAAAAAATATATTAAATACAAAGGGCGGAATTACATTGAAAATGGCTTCAATATATTACATTTGATTTGAAGCTGGAAATAATATAATTTAGATTTCCAATAATATTGTTCACCGTGGACACCATCCTCATCAAGATGCTGGACAGAAATTAGCAATTATAAAAAGGGCGCCATAAATAATACTCCTACCATTTTCTTAGAAACAAAATGTGCTGAAGATGTAAATCATTTCACAATTCATCTACATTTTCCTCAAAAAGTTAATTTTGATTTTTTCCAGATATTTGCTATAATAATGGTGACAAGGGCAGCAGTTTTGAGAAATACCACTGCCGGTTTGGATATAAAGGATGTTAGTAGCTTTGCCATTGCCCTAGGAGTCATAATGGGTATCATTGCGTTTGCTGGCTGCTGGGGAGCAATTAGAGAGAATTCCTGCTGTCTTACAATAGTAAGTTCAATTATTTATACGATAAAAAAATAACACATTAAAATAAAAGGTGGTCCAACCAAAACGCACGATGTTAATTGTAAATAAAATAAAAAGTTTTCAGAGAATTATCTTAATATTTTTTATTATGATAGAAGGATCTATGACAATTATGTGTGAAACAAAATATCGGCCAAGTGCTCGCCACGGCTTCGGTGGCATACCTCTATCCGATGGTCCATATTTTCAATGACTCTGAGACATAATTGAGGTTCAATGTCGTTAATGTGCCGAATTATCTCATCCTTTAGCTCTTGAATTATTCTTGGCTTATTGACGTACACTTTTTCTTTTAAATATCCTCAAAGAAAGAAGTCCAACGGTGTCAAATCGCATGATCGTGGCGGCCAATTAACATCGCCACGACGTGAGATAACACGGCCATTGAATTTCTCGCGCAAAAGTGCCATTGTTTCGTTGGCTGTATGGCAAGTGGCACCATCCTGTTGGAACCACATATCGTCCAGGTCCATATCCTCAATTTCTGGCCACAAGAAGTCCGTTATCATCTCGCGATAGCGAACACTATTCACGGTAACTGCTTGGCCGACCTCATTTTCGAAGAAGTACGGCCCGATGACGCCGCCAGCCCATAAACCGCACCAAACAGTCACTCTTTGTTGATGCATCGGCTTTTCAACAATCACTCGTGGATTCTCATTTGCTCAAATGCGGCAATTCTGCTTGTTAACGAATCCACTGAGGTGAAAGTGTGCCGCGTCGCTGAAGATGATTTTCTTTGTAAAGTCACCATTCACTTCTGTCCGTTCAACCAACCATTCGGCGTATTGACGACGCTTGAAATGGTCAGTAGGCTTCAGCTCTTGAGTCAATTGAACCTTGTAAGCGTGTAAATTCAAATCTTTATTCAAAATTCGCATAATTCGCATCAGTGATATTCGTAAGATGTTCAATTGTTGGGCACGACGACGAGTCGAGGTTGACGGCTCTTCTGCTGTTCACTATCGCGAACAACAGCAATGTTTTCCGCAGAACGAACTGGGCGAGCATGCACAGGTGTTTTCACATTTCCTACAGACCCGGTTTGCTGAAATTTGCGCACAATTCTCCCGATTGCGGACACATCTGGTCGATTATGCTGACCAAAAAAGTCACGAAGTGCACGAAATGCATTTTAATTTGAACGCCCATTTTCGTAAAAGGCTTCAACAATCTTAACGCGTTGCTCAATTGTGTACCTCTCCATGGTTGAATTTGTCAAACACTGAAACAAAGAAATGTCAAATTAAGGTGGGCAAAAAACTTGACGTTAAGGTGTGACTCACAATTAACATCGTGCATTATGGTTGGACCACCCTTTATAATAGCCTTGACACTAAGCTATAGTGGTGTCTGTTATGTTATTTTACAGACTATTAAAATATTTTACAGAAATAAAATAGAGAATTCCTCGAATGTTTTTATTTTTCTGTTTTCTCAAAACTCGTTGGATTTATCGATAAAGAGGAACAATAAAATTTTACACAAATCAAATTAGAGAAATAAAACTTCTACATAGGAAGAGCCATTGTGAAAATTTTGTTTTTGTTGAAATTTACTATTACAAAAATTAAATTGAAAATTCCTCAAAGGATTTATATTCTTCAGTTTCGCTAGAAGTTCTAGGATTTATCGATAAATAGGAATAATAAACTTTTACATAAATCAAATCATGGGAATAAGACTTGTACAGAGAGAAGCAATTTGAAAATTTTGTTACGAAACGATAATTCGAAACTTAACTTTTAATTTACTATAACAGAAATATTCTGCAATTTAATTCCTTTACTTTCCCAAAAATCGTAAGATTTACTGATAAATAAGAATAATAAAATTTTACAAAAATCAAATTATGGAAAGAAGATTTCTATAGGGAGAGGCAATGTGATGATTTGTATTCTATTGAAATGTACTATTACAAAAATTAAATTAAAAATTTTCCAAATATTTTAAATATATTTCTCCATTTTCGCAAAAGTTCTAAGACTTTTTTAACTTGTTAACATTCTTTTTACGTAAATCGAATCATGGAAATAAGATTTCTATAGGGAGAGGCAAATGTGAAAAGTTTGATTCTATTGAAATTTATTATTACAAAAATTAAATTAAAAATTCTCTAACTGTTTCATATTCTTCCATATTGTTAAAAGTCTTAGGATTTAACGACAAATAGGAACAATAAACTTTAACATAAATTAACACATAGAGATAAAACTTCTATAAGGCGAAGCAATGTGAAGTTTTATTTCTCTCCAAATGTTTTATATTTTTTCATTTTGCCATAATTTCTAGGGTTCACCGATGAATAGGAATATATATATATATATATATATATATATATATATATATATATATATATATATATATATATATATATAAAAAATGTCTTCAATATTTTTCAGTATGCAGGAGTGTTACTTACGCTTTTCTTCATACAAGTCATACTGGGAATACTAGCTTTTGTGGGAGCTGGACAGGATTCTGAGATTAAGAAGGAAGTTTTCGATCACTTGTCAGATATATACAATCAACGCAATGTTACTGAGAACCTCGATAGTATAAATACTATTCAGCAAACTGTAAGTATTATTAATCCCATCTGAAGATTTTTGATAACTATTAAAGTTAAACTATTAACTGTTAATGTTTGCATTCATAATAAATTAGCGTAACAAAGAAATCTAGATTTTTATATTCCAACGTATTCAAAAATGTTTCGTATAGAGCTCAATATTTTTAGAAGATTTTGAGAGGTGATGTAATCATAGAAGTGGTGATGTTACTTTAGGAGAAAACATATCAGATGGTTATCACTAATTGTTAAAAACCATTGTCCATTAAATAGCTTCATAGCTTTTAACTTCCATCAAATTTTGCACACAAAACTTAACTTATTTCATTAAGTTATTAATTATTATTATCTGTACTCCATTAGTTTAGAACGAACTCGTATAACTAGATTTAATTCTCTTAATACACTTATTCATCTTGTGAACCTCCTGCTGTTATGCTACATTAGGGAAATTTAATATTAATTTGAGCAGTTATTTACTGTAGTTATTAGCCTAAATTAGACTAATACTGGTCTTGATCTAAAAGGCTATTTGGAAGTCTAGATCATTGTTCTTAGTTTTATCACAGCTCATCTTAACTTCGTCTTCTCAAAAAATACAGAATACGATTGTGATGACCTGTCTAATGATTAATCAGTCCCATAAAAAAATGCAACGATAAGCAGTATGAAAAAGTACATCAATAGATCAGACAAGTTAAGAATCCACACCATAATCGCTTAAGAACCAGAGTTTTCTATGTTGAATTACTCTAGAATAAGATAACTCAAGTTCCACATATGAGCCATATCAGAAATGTCACTATTTCGGTGGATTTAAACTAGTGGTCGATATTTTATTATCAAAGCCAAAAGGGCTTAGTAAAAATGTATTGGACGAGAATGATCAAGATTAGGAGTTCAATATAAATGGAGAGCACAGTATATCATCTTGTAAGCCCTATATAGTAAACCAAAGCTTCCAACGTGACTACAAAAAACGTACCAGAAGACCAAGGAACTGTCAAAGCTACTAAATAAATTCATAAAAAATCGGAACTCATTAAAATGTTAGGTCTACTTACAAATGATCATGATTCCCTTCTTATCGTTCACAGATACAGATAATAACAAAATTAATAATAATCCGCTTAGTATTATTAATTTAAGGACAAATTCAAACAAAATTGTATATGCAATATTGTTTGTAGTCTTCATAATAACATTAGACATGCATAAAAGACGTGGTCTTAATTTCTATCCTTGACATCAGTTGATTTTGGGACTGTTCTTAATTTAATCTTCTCAATTTTTATTTCCATCTTTTCTTAATAAGATGATTTCTATTATTTTTATAAACCGATAACATTCTGGGCACAAGCAAGTAATTGGTTGTTAATATTTCTACTGGGGATAGAGGTTATCAGTTAAGCGTCGAAAAAGGAATACAACTAAATAAAATATATGTATATAAACAATCTTGTAATATGATATGGACGATATCTATGTAATTACTGACTAAAACTACTCTATGTGAAGTTTAAAACATTCTTGAAAATATCATTTCTTATGTAATTGAAATCATTAATCACTAGGTGATAGTACTGAAGTACAATTACAGTAAATTGCAAATACGAACGTTAGAGCGATCTATGTAAATAAATTTATATGCATGCAATATATGCTATGCTACATATGCAATTGTTTTTAATAAAAATTCTAAAACAACTCCCTAATTCCTTCTTTGTATCCCAACAATCTGTTTTGATTATGATATCATCTACAACTGTTTAAAAATAGTTTTAGAACGTTTTTGGTACTTGCATTTGCGTTTGCATATACTCTGGATAATTTTATACTGTAGGTCATTTACTTCTATGTTCTAAACTGTGTTACAATAGATGCGATGCTTCATGTGTAAAGATTTTCAAATTGTACCTTAAAATAGATATTAGAAAAAACACTCCTGGAAAAAATTAACACATCAACAAAAATTTTCATTATTTCTTCTAATTTTTTGAAGCTTTAAACCCTTAAACATTTTATGTAGGTGTTCTACCCTCTGTAACTACTGATAAACAATTGCGATTGTTTGACAGATGTAAAGTAACATTTTGCAATTGTTTGTTAATAACGTGTTTAAGAACCCTCGGCCCCATGTTGCCAGGTCAGGATTTTAGACTACCTTCAATTTTCGAATATTCCAACTATGGAGTGGCCACCAAGAAGCCCGAATATGAACCCCATAGAGCGTCTATGGGATGCACTAAGACGATCAGTTAGACGTCACTTAGGGAACTCGAACAAGTCGTTCTTGTCGAGTGGAAGGAAATTCTTCAGGAAATCATTCACCACTTGATCATAGCATATCCATATCATAGCATTCAATAGCATATCCAAACGAATGGAGGTAGTGATAAGAGCTAGAGAAGGATACACTATACGATACGGGTTACACGCTACTGAATTCAAATTCTTACGATTTAATTTCACCTCCAATTGTTTTTCTAAATTTTTTCATTAATACCATTTTCATTGCCTTTGACATTATTGTACCTTTCTGTTATGTATTAATGTTTTCTTCACGATAATACTATCCTAATTTGTTAATCATTAGTTGAAATCATTTAATTATAATATCACATAGAAACTATGGTTTAAATATTCGAGTTATAAATATAAATATATTGAAAACTCGTTTCCTAAATACGGTTCTGTAACATCGAGCATTCCACAGGGATCCATATTTTGACCCTTGCTGTTTATAATTATATTGTAGACACTTTTTTAGTAGTAAAACTTAGTTTACGTTTAATCTTGTGTGTCAAATTATATTATTTTTTGGGGATTAAAGTAGACTTCGTCCTTTACCTGTAATTGACTTTTTAACCATTTAATACATTTAAACAAATTTATTACCATTATTGTTGTCTTGAATTTATTATTAGTATTAAAGCTTAAAGGGATGTGGATTTTTATGTCAAACATATATACAAAAAAAAATTATATTCCATTTTTTTTAGTTGCAATGCTGTGGTCTCAAAGGGCCTAACGGACCCGACGTGGCTTTGAATTCGACAGTAATTATGAAAAGTTGTTGTAACGAAACTGTCGCGACATGCACTCCTACGTTAGGCTACAAGACAAGCTGCACGGAAGAATTATCGAATATTATAATGGGGAGTTTAGTGGTAACTGGGGTGATTGCAGTATTCTTTGCACTGATTGAAGTAAGTATTCCAATGGTAAATACTTGAGGAAGTATCATTGAAAATTTTTAAAATTGTCATTCTCTGAGGATAGCACAAAACACAGAAACGTAATGAAAAATATTAATTTCATTGACGGAAAAAATGAAACAATTAAAACTCAATTATGAGATTTTAAAAACTCAATTATGAGTTTTTAAAATCTTTCCAATATTTTCAAAAACTTACTATTTCTATCTAAAATATATTACTGAGAGACAAATATGACATAAGTAACTATAAATCCATCTTATTAACAGTAAAACATATCACACTAAATATACGTATACAAAATCGTAATACAAAAATTTAAAAACATATATTGAATTTCTTCCAATTCCTGAAGTTATTATTACCGAGAGTTATTTCTGTTCAAGTCAAATGTAATTCAAAGCAGATTGTTACCACCATAGCTGGTAATAATTACAAAATCTTCCTCGTCGTTTGCCACACATCTATCACCACATGTATATTTAGAAAAATATAGGTGCTAATTAATTTAACAAAGATATTAAGTTCACAATTCTTAAGACAATTCTGCAGAACCCGCATAATTGTCGATACAGTATCTGTGTGAAGCTATACACTGCCATATAGTACCTATATAGTATTCTCTGGTGTTAATTGATTTAGAATTATTGATATGATCACAATCAGTGGTCTTAATGCAGTTTCATTTATATATATATATATATATATATATATATATATATATATATATATATATATATATATATATATATATATATATATATATATATATATATATATATATATAGCGAGGTTTTGCAGCATCATCGCCGCTTCTCGCATCCTAAGCGCCATCTCTCTTTATCATTCCAGTCTCCTTCCTGTAGTCCTCGTTCTTCCATTCCTTTGTGAATATTCATTATCCACTTCTTGCGTGGTCTTCCTCTTTTATTTCGTTTGTATGGGGTCCAATTCCAGATTTTCTGTGGTATTCTTTCTGCGTTAATGCGTCTTAGATGTCCGTACCATTTTAGTTGTTTTTCGTTTATTGTATCTATAATAGTGTCTGTAACTGTCATTCTTTCTCTAATATCTTCGTTTCTGACATGATCTAATGAAGTTAACCTGCAACATCTTCTCCAATACGACATCTCAGCTGCAAGTATTTTCTGGTTCATATTTTTGCCTGTAACCCACACCTCTGATCCGTACGTCATGACTGGTTCTATTATTGATTTAAAAATATTCTTTTTTGTTTTAATTGTAATATTACTTTTCCACAGGATGGGATGTAGTGTTTTTATCAAGTTCCTTCGTTTAGCCATCTTCTCCCTGATGTCCTTGTCGTCTCTCCCATTTTCACAAATTGTAACCCCAAGGTATTTATATTTGGTCACATTTTTTATCATCCCGCTGTCCAGTTCTATGTCTTCTCCTTTACCTCCTATAACCATATACTGTGTTTTCTCTGTATTTACCTCTAGGCCCCATTTATTATATTCTTCTATAAGTTTATTGCGCATGTATGACATATCTTGCTGATCCTCTGCGACTACTATCTGGTCATCCGCAAAGAGGATGGTGTATAGGTGACTGTTTTCTAAGCGTATTCCCATCGGGCTGCACTTTCTAGTCCATTGTTTTAGAGCAGCATTTAAGTAAATTTTAAACAGGGTGGGGGAGAGGCAACATCCCTGCTTCACGCCCTTTGTTGGTGAGAAAGGGACCGAGGTATGTTTTCCAATCTTGACAACAGCTTGATTTTCTCTATAAATGGTCTTAATTGCGTTTATATATACCGTGTCGATGTCCGATTCTTCTAGTGCAGTCCACAATTTCTGGAGCGGGACAGAGTCGAATGCTTTTTTTAGGTCTATATAAGTTACATGGAGTTCCATTCCTTTTGACTGATACTTTTCCGCTAAATATCTCAGGGTAAATATATTATCTGTACCGGATCTTCCTGGTCTAAAACCGCTTTGTTCCTCCATTTCCTCAATGTCTTTCTCTATTCTTGTCTTAAGGATTCTTCCATATAGTCTTCTGGTTGATGAAGTTATACTTATACCTCTGTAGTTATCGCACTTCCTTCTGTCTCCCTTCTTATATATCGGATTTATAATGGATACTTTCCAGTCCGTTGGTATCGGTTCTCCCCTCAAACACTTATTAAATATAGTACAGATCGTTTCCAGTACTTTTGTTGTAGCATGTTTCAGTAGCTCGATAGGTAGATCTCCTGGTCCCGGTGCTTTGCTATTCTTCATTTTTTTTAGTTCCGTCTTCACTTCTTCTAGAGTAATTTCTTCTATTGTGTTATCTTCTATTTCTCTATTGGTTAAGCCAGTGTCCAGATATTCTCTTCTATTTTCTATCAACAGATCACTGTAATAGTCTTTCCATGTTTCTGTTCTTATAGGGTTTATCTTTTTCACTTCGTTAGAGTTTTTTTTTTTTAAGTTGTTTATCGTTTTCCATGCTTCCCTGGACCTAGATCCTCCTATCATTGAGCTTATTTCCGTGCATTTATTGTCCCATGCCAAGTTTGTCTTCTTTTTTATTTCTTTTTTAACTATATATTTGTATCTGTTGTACTGTTTACGATCTTCCTCATTGTTGCTAGATAACCATTTGATATATAGCTTCTTCTTCTCTTCTACCAATTCGTTTAGTTCGTCACTCCACCAGAAGTTTTTGGGTCTTTTCTCTTTTGTTCCTAATGCCTCTGACGCTGCTTCATGTAGTTTCTGTTTTAGCTCTTCATATATTTGTTGTACCGTTCCGGTTATTTCGTCTTTTATCTTCTGAGCCAAACGTAATTTGTAGAGGAAGCTGGTGGATTCGTTTCTTAAGCTGTCTAGGTTGTAAACCTTTTGTCTCTCAGAATTTATATTCTGTTTGTCTTCTTTCCAGTTATTGTGTCTTATTTCTATAGTCGATTTTACTAATAAATGGTCCGATCCACATTCCGCTCCCCTCCACACTTTTACATCAAAGGGTTTTATCATTGAGTTTTGTTTAGTAACAATGTAGTCCAATATAGATTTTAGATTTTTCGTTTTTTGGATCCAGGTATATAGTTTCATTTATAATAATTTTAATCTTTCTTAAATACACAAAGTAATAGAGGTATTAATTGAGTTAATTAAATTCCCCAATAATTTTATTTTACATATTTTACATGTTTTTATATTTACACAAATTAATACAGTTACTTTTGGGAAAAATTTTTGGGTCCAATAAATTTTATTCTTAGTTACGAATTCTTTAAATATATTTAATACATGCAAGGTGATTTTTGTAGGAGATATGACGTCTCCGATATTTTTTTACGGAAATTTTTATTACAGAATTTGTACTTGTAAGAGTACATTTTTTTTACATACGCTACTATAATAATTATATTAGCTGAGTGTAGGTCAAGTATAGGCTAAGAAGTTAATAACAAATGTTGAGATAACCGATTTTGCCATTATAATATACTAAATTCCAATGCCAATGATTATTTAAAAAATTAACTGAAAATATGAAGAATCATAAAAGAATTCACAAAATGGGGTTTAGAAATAAACATACAAAAGACACAATACATGACTATTGGAAGCACAGGACAAGACATCAAAACAGAAAGAGGAATAATAAAAAAAGTTAGATAGTACGAATATCTAGGAGTTACAATAGATGAAGACGGAAAAGATAATAAAGATATACTAAAGAAAATAGGAAAAGGAAAGAATATGATTAAAGCTCTACACCTAATCCTGTGGAGTAAGAACCTAACAAAAAAAAAACAAAAAGAAGTATATATCAGGCTATGATTCAGCCAGCACTGACGTATGGGTCAGAAGTGTGGGTTATAGATAAAAATATGTCACAAAAACTTCTCTCAACCGAAATGATGTACTGGAGAATTGTTCCGATTTAACTTTACTTGACCATGTAAGAAATGAGACCATCAGAGGAAAATTGAAGTAAAAAATACGATAATGGACGATATAACCGAAAAGCAGTTAAAATGGTATGGACACCTGCAACGAATGAACGAAGAAAGGATACCATTAAAGGTTTGGAACTGGACACCAACACAAAGAAATAAACGAGGAAGACCACGTAAAAAATGGATTTCAAACATCCGCACCGCAATGGAAACTGGAGGACTCCACGAAGGAGACTGGAACGATAGAAAATGATGACGTCTGGGATGCGAGCGATACTAAAAGTTGCAAAACTCGCCATATATATATATATATATATATATATATATATATATATATATATATATATATATATATATATATATATATATATATATATATATATATATCCTGAAAGTATCCAAGACGATCAATACATTTTTTTTGAGCATTGTCAATAACTTCAGGAGGTATATATACGTTGTATTGTATTTCATGACGAATTCTTACCATTACACCTCTTACACAAATCACTTTGTATGTATTAATTATGTTTTAAAAAATGTAGAACCGCCACGAATTTGCTTCATGGTACGTACTCGGGCAGTCCAGTTATCGGTGACCTTGTCGCATAAATCTGCACAAAAACTATGGTATACGCTATTTTTTTATACTTTCGGTAGATAGTATATCCACAACAAATTATCCTTGAAAAAGAATAATGTAGTTATCTATTAACGAGCATCTCAACAATTAATTGTGCACCGATGAGTAATATTTTCACTAACATACTTTTTTTTCTTTCAGCTTGCCTGTGCCGTATTCGCCTTCTGCGTGAGGGGTAGTATCAGAAGGGAGAGTGAGCTATTGCCATAGCTCAACAAGTATCAACCTTAATATACTGGTGTTGATAACGTGGATCTATAGCACATCCACGTACTCCATTTCTATAAGTGTCGAAGTAAATGTATATGATTCATTTTCTGTCTTCTGTCAAAATAGATACTAAATCATTTTAGAGATGCTTATTCACGGTACATGTAACTTCAATGAGGTTTATCACTAGTAGTAATAAAGTATTTATGGGATTATATATATTGAATAAATCCTGAATCTGGCTTATGTTGTGATATGGTAGGATTATTCAGATAGAAAGAAAATGCTGAGCCAGAAACGCCAAATAATTTACTCATATTTAAAAATCTAAACAGTAATGAATCTCAGGCTAAATAACCACATCAATTAAATTCGAAAAAGCTATTTTAAATAACTCAGTTTTGAAATAACTAATACGAGTATAGCAAATAAGTGCTAAATGGTAAATATCAATTTTATAAATTAGTTTTCTTATTTTACTATCGGAAAAGATTTTACAAAAGTACTGTGATATTATTTAAATACTTTGGTATATAGTTTGAGACTTTATTTAAGATAGACATTATACAGTGGCTATAGGACTAAAATATATTAACCCATATAGTGATTGTCTCTACATAGATATATTGAGCACCTTTTTACACATTTATGGTAATCATCAATTAATACCATATGGAATGATATTCGATTTTATACGGTTAAAAATAATATCCAATTAAATTATAATATATAATTTGAATCATCATCAAATTAGTTATGGCCTTTAGACATCGGCACTCTTCTGGACATTCTAAGGCCTGGCCAAGATGAGGGAGTAAATTTTTACCAAGATAAACTAGCGGTGGAGAATCCTGAACGTTTCCCGATGTTGTTAGAGCAGAAATTAGTCTCGCTACTATTATTGTCCACTTGCGATGAAGCTCCACCTGCACCAGAATTTCAATTCAGTTGCTTCGCCGCTCCTTCTTGTACGAATGCATAGTGAATTTTACACTTTTTTCTATTACTGACGGCCTGTACCATTCCTCAGTCCGATCCTGCGGGCTGATGACCGAATGGAGTGCCTATGTCTAAACTAATGTCTGACCCAGTGGCGGCGCTAGCATTATTTTAAGCTTGGGCGAAAATAGGTAGGAAATATCTAGGCTGAGCGAGAGCGTTAAATATATTATTATGTGCGATTGTGATATAGTGGTGTTATATGAGAGGTTGAGCAACTGTTTGGGCGAAAAGGATTTTGCCTGGGTGCTCGTCCACTCGTGCCCACCCCTGTTGCCGCCACTGGTCTGACCTTATTTTGATGTTTGTTTAATTTTATAAATATAAAAATAAATGTGTAAAGCATTTACTGGCAAATATTAATTCAACTATTAATCAATTAAAAATATCTTCAGTAAATTTTAATATAACTTACCTAAAGATTTAATACGCCTCTTACCTCTTAATTAGAAAATATAATACTCATAAGATGATCATTAGCATTGTTGATAGTGTATTTTTTAGTTTATTGAAAAAATTTATAGATCTGATTTATAGATCTAAAAAAGAATATTTTTATAACAAATATGACGTTTTATTGATTTTTTGTATATATTTTATTTTATGCATTGGTATTACTTTTATTTATATGTAACAAAATTTATATATAATTGTCTTTTTAACGATTTTGTACTGTGAACTATATCTAGTAATAAGCCTCATCTGATCGCTTAAAATTTATTTACTAGCTCTAGGTAACTCTACAGATAGATTAAATGTATAACATTTTTATTTAATAAAATAAATAATTATAATGGTATTTAATTATTGTGTATATTTCTAGTTAGGAATAAAAAGAGTTACAAATTAAATAAATAATACAATAAGAGTCAACGTTGAAGTTTTCTACATATTTTCTTTTGACGACGTTGATCTCAAACCAGGGGCTCAATAAATTATTCTTAGGAAGTAAATTGGAACTTCATGAATTCTCAAATGATAATCTTGTAAATATGTTGGGTATGAGCTTGCCAGGTATAACAAAATTAGTATTATCTTGACGAAATTCGGCAAGTCCTTGTCAAATTGAATTTTGCATGAGATATCTCATTAGTGTATTAAAAATAATAAACATACTACAATTGAACCCTAAAAAGATACTAAATGATGCTACAATATTCAAATTCAGATATTTCTAACGAAGTAACACAAAATATAAGTATTTTAGTAAAGTAACAGTGTTATTAAACTAAGTCGTGTTTCTGATTACTACACCAAGAGTTTTATATGCACTAAGGACTACATTTATATGCCCAAAGAATAACAGTTTATCATCAAAGTACACACCAATATCCTTAATAGTTTCAGAGCGTGTTAAAACTGTATCATCAGGAGAGTTGTCATATATTAGTGGTTGCTTTTTTAATGTATGCGGTAACACTTTATAATTATTTATCTTTATTGATAGCTTATTCTCCGAAAATCACGACACAATAAAGCTAATCAGTTTTTGCCACAAAATTACGCTTTGAGAAGACTCCAGAAGAGATAAATAAGACCTTAGATTTAAAGCCACTTACTCGTACATCGACATAGATTTCTAAAACTTGTCATTGTATCATGCACATTGTCTGTACAGAAGATATTGGAAATATACCTAGGGAATATGCGCAGAATTCGATTTTATATCTGGATTTCTTAATCCAGATATAAAATCGAAAACCCCTGAAATCATTCTTAATATTTTTGCTGAATAGATGTTAAATAATTAGAACAAACATCGGGTGTTTGTTCTATATATTTTATTGCTAACATTGGTGCGAATGAAAATTATGAGCATTATGCTAACCTTAATCAACATGCTGTACAATTATACCAGTGGAATTGTTAATTTTATAAACATCTGTTTATATAATGTAAAACGTTCCTTTACTACTAAGACAATAAGTTATAAAACTGGTAGTGTAAATATTGTTTACTATTTTTTAACATAAACCATTTACGTGGATATTTATATGATAAGGTATTGTCGTCGATCTCCCGCTCCCTCATTTCCGCGGGCAGCGGAAGCTGGTAGTACCAGCACAGGTTGAGTGTTGTGCGAGTCGGCGCGGCCCGCTGGAGTCACCATTCTCGAATTCCTGGACACCGCGCACTAGTTGTCGATGATCTCGCGGCTAGGCGCCGCCCCACTTCGCGCTCCTGCACTGGGGGTGGATGCGCCTCTCCGCGAAACGTTGATCGAGGCTTCCCATATCCTCGATGCGGCCGTTCGAAACCTCGCTGGTGGAGAGACCCGCTAGCTGGTTATTCCCTCATTGAGGTTGGGTGTCGACGTCGACACTGGCGTGTGTCGAGCGTCGGGGGCTCCTAAAATCCGACCGCTCCTTGTCTTCATGGCTTCGGCGAAGTAGTGTTCCCGCTAGTTATCCATACAGCGTTAGCCTCGCCTGGGGCTACTCGATGTGGACGATGAACCTGGGAGAACGTACGAAATACGCGGCTGGCGTGGATGGATTCTAAACGTAGTGCGGCTTCCCGCGCTTTCCCACGTTGGCTTCGAAGGATCCGGCCTCCCGACCTAATACCTGTTAGTCGGCGCCCCTCAGAAGAGATATCCACTTCAAGTACGAACAGTGTTTCGTGTCACGTCCAAGAAGCAGAGATCCCAACGGTACGGCACGCCTAGACTAGGGGTAGGTGGTCACCAGGAGTCGTAACCCCTATATGTAGGTGCTAGGGGACTTAGTGCAATGTCGCACCTAGTTGCAGGGCTTCTTCCCAGTACTGACCCTGGAATAAAATTAAACACGGGTTATATAAAGCTCTAGGCAGAAATAAATCACCGAGTAAATTGGCGATGGCGAAGCTAGGCGATACACTCTAGCTCGTTCCTGGCACTAAAACACTGGCGTAGATAGCTGGATAACGGCTGCAGCTGCCCCTTGGCGGCGATGGCGTGGCCTCGACCACGTGAGATGATGAAATCCCAAGATGGCGTCAGATGACCCTCGGAGACGATGAAATACTTGATTAAATAACTCACCTGGATATTCTACGAAGCCTTTATCAAATCGGTGGATTGATACGCAGCGGAAGACCGCTACTAATCGTGATGGTGGGTCAACGGCACTAAAATGGCGCGGCCACGTGGCGATCGTAATCGTCGGCGTTAAATGTGTCGAGTGCGACGACTTTTTGTTGATTTTTTTTTTGTGGTTAATAATCTCTGTGTGAAGCACAGTTCACCAGAAATTTCGCTGCAGAATCTAGTCGAAGACTGGAGTAAACGATAAGACCGGCGAAGCGCATAGCTAGGCGAAGTGTAGGACACGAAGCGAAGCGAAGGGACGAGTGAGAATGAAGCAGGTCAGAGAGTGCCTATATCGACGCGCTCCAAAATGGATGCGCAGAGCGGGGAACCAATCGCGCATGACAGTATTTACTATATGCAGGTAGGTATTAAATTAGTTAGACAGTACACTTGTGTTTATAAAAAAAAAGTGCCATCTGGTAGGTAAAAGGATATTACCAATAAAATGTACTTATAACACACATATCATTGATTGTGCGACGATATGTACATTAGGATAATTAAAATAACATCATCCCGTATAAACTGTAAGTATAGCAACTATTTTACTTCCATTACCATGGATGGAAACAATGTATTAGTAAGAATTATATAAAAATCAATAACATTATTGAAATAAAAAGTAATTTATAACCAAATTAAAGGTTCAATTGAAATAAAACTTCTGTGGCCCTTCTGAGGCTACAGGAGTACTTTGAAAACTGTTCCACATTATTTACTGTGTTCAAATAAAGTTATAAAAACGATGTAATTATAACTTTACTTTTACTTAATACTTTTAGTCAATAGAGCGCGTTAACATTTTGAGATGAAGAGTATATTTAATTCAAGGTAACAAGGTCAAGTAATCGAAACCATCTAATAATAATCTTTGTCGATTGTACTATTTTAATACAATTTTTTTTATTTGTTTATTCATTTTAATTCAATGTACAGCTAGGATCAAGAATGCTTATCCAATTAGAATATTGGAATATAGGATATATATCTAATACAGGTGACTTTGATTACTATCGTATGCTTGTTGGTATACAACATAATAAGGTATGTAGAAATGCTAGAAGTCGCCTGTGAAATGACGCTATCAGCCTGATGCTTCAGAGTCTATGTCGAGACCATGAAGCGAGAGGACGTATTTACCAAAGTGCTCCCGATATTAACCCAAAGCCGATGCCGCATAAGCAACGAGGGAAACCTTAGCAGCGAGGAAAAACCCCGATTACCTGCTCAGATTACATAGTTATTAACTGGAACAGTGACTTGTCTGTGTGGGTAACTGCATAGATAATTGATCGACTCCAGTTGATTTCATTTACAATTTAACCCATACTTTTTTGTTTTCAGAATTAATCAAACTTTTCTTTCTTGATGATTACTCATACTGTTCCGTTTCCAGGATTAATAATACTTTTTTATTTTCAGGAAAATATACTTTCTTTGTTTTCAAATCTAACAGAACTTTTCTTGTATAGACATTTATTAATTTTCATCATTTTAAAGCTAACTAACTCTTTTTTATAGCCTAACAAGTCCACAAAATAGTTTTTAAAACAGTTTCTCGGACCAATTTTCTTCCACGGGACTGAGAAGCCCTACACCAAGAGCTAACGAAGACCACCAGGCACTCACACCGTAAGGTGTGAGGGCGGCATGAGTTTAGAATATGAGGACGGCGACTCCGTAGGATATTCGGAAGAGTCCGAACCCGACAGAGAACCGACGCCCACCCCCGTATCCCCGATGCCTGTCTACCACAGGCGCCAGCGGAGCAGTAGCTCCAACCGCTCCCTTAGGAGTCAAAATTCTAGAAGCCGATCACCGGTAAGACGGGACGAGGAAAGCGAGGCCCTCAGAGAGGAAAACCAGGCTTTGAGGGAGGTTACTCCGTAGGTTAACAGATATTTGTCGGGCCTAGAGGACCAGAATCGACGAACTGGAAAGGTAGCTGACTCAATCGCATGCCTAATCGATGTCCAAACTCCAGGCCATCACCACCCTCCTAGAAAAACAGGAAAATATGGAAATGGATGACGCCCAACCAAAATATCCTCCCATAAGGACCAACAATATAGGACTAGCTCGTGCCACGCCGGGACTCAGTGCCAAATCCAAGGCTCCGGCGAAGAAATCCGCGACCCCCGTGGAAAAATCTGTGGCACTCACCGAGCCCAGGATTCCTTCGGTAATCCTGAGGAAGAAAGAGAAGTGGAGTGAGGTCAGCCAGTACCTGGAAAAACACCTGATCCACTACACCAAGGCCAGGTTGGTTGGAGATGGCATCCAGATCCATCCCACGACGGTCCAGAACTACGGAGACCTGACCAAGTTTCTGGCTCAGGACAAGCACGAGTACCACACGTACTCACTGCCTGAGAACAAGCTCTTACGAGCTGTAATAAGAGGGCTCCCACTGGAGGAGATCAAGAAAGACTTGAAAGATCAAGGATTCATGCCAGCGTCTGTCCAGAGGATGACGAGTCGCCGCACCAAAGCGGTGATATCACTTATCCTCGTCCAGCTTCTCGAGAAGGGCGAGGGAATCTTGAACCTCATCTATTACTGTAGACTAGTTGTTAAGACCGAAAAACAACGAGCTAAACAAGTAGTGAGCAAGTGCCATCGAAGCCAACGCTTTGGACACGCACAGAGCAAATGCACCGCTCAACCAAAATGCGTTAAATGCTGTAGCAGCCATCACTCCGAAGTCTGCAAGAAAGACAAAAACAGTCCGGTGATATGTGCCAACTGCGCGGGACTCCACCCAGCCAGCTACAGAGGATGCCCCAAGTATCTGAAGACAAAGAACATCAGCCCGAAACCGGAGACGGTGAACCCTCAGGCCGCCCCCAAGGAGCCCGCCACAAACACGTCTCCAGCAAAAAAGCGTCGCCGATGCAGCAAGACGAGGCCTAGGAAGCGCGTCTCCCAAGGCCATCCCCAAAGGAACTCTCAGGACCACTCCCAAGAACACCCCAGCTACCTCAGCCCCCGACCTTAAGGCGATGCACCAGATGTACTCAGCAATGAGTGCACTTTTTGTGCTGGTCAGAGGTTAGAAGGCTAACTAACCTAGAGGGACGAAGCCCTTGCAGATAGCCTCATGGAACCCCAACTCCATCAAGGGCAAGAAAACCGAGCTGGATGAAATTCTAGCCCGGTTCGACATCGACATAATGGCACTGCAAGAGACTAAGCAACGTCCAGACACTCGGCTGAGAGTTCAAGGATATGAGGTTCACAGGAAGGACCGCACCTGGGTCAGCGGCGCAACGGAAATCCTAGTCAAAAACGAGAATGACCACCATCCTATCGCTCTCCCGGACCTGGACCAACTCGAAGCCATGTCCAGGCAACACGACGAGCTCACTTTAGTGTCCTGCAACAAAAAGCCCCAAAGACGCATCGATCAACAAGACCTGGAAGCTATCTTCCCTGCAAGGAAACGGATAGTTGCCATAGGAGACTTCAATGCGAAATCCCCACTATGGATAAGCAGGACCACCAACCAACGGGGGCAGTCCTGACGTTCCAGGATGACAATTGGGAGCTTCAGATACTTGGACCGCCGAAGCCAACTCACTATCAAGGCAATGGAGTCCCAAACGTCCTGGACATCGCACTGCTACAAAACGTAGCAGTCCAGGAAGTCCGGAACATTGAAGAACGATCGTAAGATCACAATTCCATCCTGATACGAGTTTTAGAAGACATCGAGATAGGGAGCCCGGAGTTCATCAGAAGGCAAACCAACTTGACCCAATACAGAAACACCCTCCAAAGGACCATCGAAACCATTCATTCCATCGACACGATGGAGGACCTGGAAACGGCCACTGAGAACCTTAAGAGAGAAACATTCAGACCGCCCTCAGTCAAAGCAGAACGGAGACCGCGACGAGGCAAGTTAGAAATCCCACGGGAGCACTCCCGCCAGACACCATCTGGCTCATCAGGAAGCGACGTGCAGCCAAAAGGAAAACCTGACGGACCAGATGACCCGAGGATAGGCACGCCATTAACCAACTCAGTCGTAGAGTCAAATCCGCGCTTGATGAACAATGTCAGGTTAGATGAAATTTCCACCTGGAGTCCCTCTCAGCCCAGGACAACAGCCTCTGGAAGACCCAGAAAGCACTACGTGCCCCAACTCCCTCGACCCCACCGTTACACAGAGATAGGGGACTGGTGTATATCAACAAAGAGAAGACGGAACCGTTCGCGGACAGCCTTTAACTACAGTTTAGGGAAAACCAGAACAACAACGATGACGAGGACTGGAGCGAGGATGTGGAGCGTCCAGCGAGGCGCGTCCGTAGGATGCCCGAGGGCGATTTCACGTTCCGATCAGCTTCGGCCGAAGAAGTCAGGCTGATCCTGGATAACCTCAAGACACGGAAGGCCCCAGGATGCGACAACATCAGAAATCGGACTCTCAAACGATTGCCAAAGAAGGGGCTAGCAGTATTGCTCAAAATCATCAACTCCATACTGCGATTAAGGCACTTCCCGGAGAGATGGAAGATAGCAGACGTCATCTTCATTCCCAAGGCAGGCAGAAACCTAACGCATCCTTCGAATTATAGGCCCATCAATCTACTACCCGCAATGAGCAAAGTTGCCGAGAGAGTCATCCTGAACCGATTCGAGGAGCTATCCTATGAGCTGAACATCATCCCAGATGAACTGTCCGCCTACCGACAAATACACTCCACTGAGCTGCAGGTCTCGAGGTTGGTGAAATACAAATAGAGGGGTTCCAACACAAGAATGTTACCGGAGCTATTTTCCTAGACGTTGCCAAGGCCTCTGACATAGTTTGGCACCATGAACTACTAGTCAAAATGCTGGACCAAGGATATCCAGTACCGATGGTAAGCCTAATACAATCCTTCCTTAGCAGGAGACGAGCCAGAGCCAAGGTGTGGAACGCCTTCTCCAACTACAGGATCATAGAGGCAAGGGTACCGCAAGGAGCAGTCCTATCTCCACACCTGTTCTCGATCTTCACCTCGGACTTCCCTAGGACGGATCAAACCACCGTTGCTCCCCACGTCGACGATACCGCTATCATCGCAAACTCAAGGCGGGCCCACATGGTGACGAGATACCTCCAGAGAACCGCAGATGAATTAGAGGAGTGGTGCGATAGATGGAAGGTGGCCATCAACGCGGACAAGAGCAAGGTCATTCTCTTCAAGAAAACCAGGGAAACCCTAGCCAACGAAGTCATCATCAACGGAGAGGACATCCCATGGACCTACATCGTCAAGTATCTTGGTGTGACGATAGATGCGTCCTTAACGTGGCAGGTCTACATTAGGAACTATACAGGGATAGCCAAATCCAACTCTGGCAAAAATAGGTATAGTGCTGGGACGCAACACGGACCTCAACCTAAGGAACAAACTGCTGATTATCAAACAGCACATGAAACAATACAGCCCCAATTAATGTACGCTTCTACCGCATGGGGGGTACGCTGCCAAGATGCACATAAAGAAGATCCAAGCCGTAGAGAACATCGCGTTAAGACGTGCTCTGGACGCTCTCTGGTTCGTCAGAAATGACGACATCAAAAGAGATCTAGAGTACAAGACCATCACGGAGAAGATTCAAAATAGAGCGAAGAAGCTCTACGATCGGACAATGGACGACGAGAACCCCCTGATAAGAGCAACTTCTGACTATGACCAGGGAGGACTGCACCGCTATAAGAGATCAAAACTCCAGGTTCTCTCGTATGAAAACAAGATCATACGAGAGAACGTGGGGGGAGCACCCCAACTTATTTATTGATTATACCAGGCCATATACACTTGTCGCCCGATAACCATACCTTACCTTACAGGTGGACCGACATAGACATTTTCACACCTACCTACAGGAAGTGGGGCTCTATTGCCACACTTCTTGCCTCCCGACCTTGGGAGGTTGAGCTGGGGGTTTTCGTAAACTCCCAGATAACCCTTCGTCCTGAGTTACAAGACTCACCCTAACGTACCCCCATCCAAGTCCTGTGCTGCGCGCGAGACCCACGAAAGATTACGCCCCCGGGGGCAGACATCCGGTGATGAAAGAAAACGAGAAGACAAGAAGAGCGCCAGAAGAGGCCCTAGCCGGTGAGGTTAAAGCTAGGAGAAAGGGAAGTCTGTTCGAACTCATCGCCGCCAGGCACTTTGCTCCTGTTTCGCTCCGAGTAGCGCTTCTCGTGCTGGGAGTGGGTGAGGCGGGAGGAAAGGCAGATCACCCTTCACGAGGCTGTCTGGGTCTACAGCGATGAGTGGGTAATGGGCAATAATCCTGCCTGTCCCGCAGTGAACCCCTCATCTAGGCCACCATACCGCCAAATGGATATTGGCGCCTGATGCTTCTCCTATAGGTGGTCTGTAATAACGCCCCCTTAATTCGTCTTTGATAAACCTTACACAATAAATAATCTACACTGACAGTAGACAATCCGACCCTGCTGACTGCTGACCCTCTGGAACAACAAAATAAAAATAGTATTACTGTAATACGAACATGAAAATATTTGTGTTAGTGCGTATTAATATCACATCGAGGTAACACAAAAGCTGACAGGTTTACTAGGAGAGCTGTTAGTCTAAATATTCATGGACCTGCTCCACTTACTACATACAAAGATGTCAGCAATAAAGCAAATAATCGGATATGACGCGTAGAAAATTTCATCAAGTGCAGCATGCACTTTGTGGCATGATCACCTATTTCGCAATAATAGGATGATTGACGGACTGGGTACGATAACATTTTCATGAAGGATACATAAAAAATCTAAGTGTTACGGTGTTTAAATAAAAGAAAATTGAATAGAAAAAAACATATATTATATGTAGTTGCGTTTCTTTCATCGTTGAGTTTTATTTCTCAGTAAATGTCTCTTTTTTTAATCTTCAGGTCCGCATACTTTCTATGTCAATGTAATGTAATAATAAATAATAACATGGTTGTGTAATACCTCGATGTGATGTCGCTGTCATCGCATCAGTGGGTGCAATGAGTGACTTAAAACAAGAAATCCATTACCTAGCCAAATAATGTATGTATAATTACATATTTTCTATAAAATGAAGAATATTACTGTAGACAAGACGAAGCGGCTGTTGTATAGCTATTCTTACAGGTAGTAACTAATTTATTTATAGAAGAATTTGACGAACAACCAAAATTCAAGTATTAAATTCATGGAGGAGCTGTAGTAAGATGGAATTCATAATTTCTGGATGTATTAGTGAAATGCACTCTAGATAACAAACTAGTTTACAAAGTGTACAAAAAGAAGATTTACACCGACTATTATCTCCATGTAAGCAACACCGTCACCTTCACCACAAGTGAGAACAGAAACAAGAAGGAATTGTGCCATTCTTGGATGTACTAGTGAAATGCGCTCAAAACAATCTGGCTTAGAGAACATACAGGAGGAAAATATGTACAGATCATTATCTACATGCCTCTTCTCATCACCATCTATGAAAAAAGAGATATCTAATGAGAACGTTAGTATTTATAGAAACATAGAAAATGTCCTGGAATGAAATTCATATGAATAGACGAAAAACTAAGAGCAATTAAGGAATTATGAATTTCTACTATTATTGTCAGAGTTATAGACAGATTAGGGAAAGTTCATATGGAAAATATAATTGTACGTTTCAAAATAATCAAGAATATATAACAGACACGTTCTTCTAACAACGATAGAAGGAGATATATTGTTCAAACAGGCAGAAGCATCCAGTTCAGAATTATGGATCATAAATGACACATAAGTTTAAGATTTACAAATAAGTAACGGACGCAGGAACTAGAATAGAACTTCAAGGACAGAATAGATTATCTTCTTCCTGGAGTACCTTGACCGTTATCGATCGTTATCGATCATAGACTGGATCATGTTAGCTATCATAACTTTACTAACTGCTGCGCGGAAAAGTTGTACAGTTGTTTTGTTAAACCATTATCTTAATTTGTTTAACCAGGATGTTCTCCTTCTTCCGGGGCCTCTCCTACCTTCTATCTTTCCTTGGATTATGAGATTAAGAATTCCATATTTTTCAGGATATCGCATTATGTGCCCAAAGTATTCCAACTGTCTCCTCTTTAAGGTTGTCGAAATTTCTGTATGTTTGTTCATACGTGTAAGGACTTTGACATTTGTTATTCTATCGGTCCATTTCATTTTCAGCATCTGACGGTACAATCACATCTCGAATGCTTCGAGACGTTTTAGTGTTGCCTCTGTTGTGGTCCAAGCTTCGGAACCATATAAGAGGACGGGGAAGACAGCATCTCAGCATTCGCGTTCTAAGTGCCAGATTAAGGTTATGACTTTTGAATAACTTGCTCATTTTAATGAAGGTAGCCCGGGCTTTCTCTATCCTGATCTTGACCTCTCTAGAAGGATCCCTTCATTAATGTCGGCTACCTAGGTACTGTGCTATTTTAACTATTTCTAAGGATGCTCCATTTATTATTAAGCCATTATCTGGAGCACTTTTTTTTTACTAATAATCATATACTTTGTTTTCTTTATGTTGATGTTAAGACCATATTAACTTTAAGACTCATAGATGTTTACCAAACGATTTATAACTATTTGCAGATATCCTCGCCGTTACTGGTCAGGATTAAGGTGTCGTCGGCGTATCTGATGTCGTTAATATTTTCGCAGATTATAATGTTTCAAGCATTGCTTCTAAAAATATTTCTTCCGAGTACAGATTGACAAGTAATGGCGATAGGATACATCCCTGTCGAATAGATTATGGTAATGCCAAAATATTAGATATAAGTTCTCATTATAACGACTCTCGTTATATTATATAACGACGCACAGAAACACAATATACAGGGTGAGTCGGGAGGAGCGCACCAAACTCAACGAGTGTATTGTACGAGTGAAAATAATGTAAAAAAACTTAACTGTTGTTATCCGATTTTTATTTGTTTTCATATTATAGCGTAATTAAAAATATTTATCTAGTATAAGTATTACAAAATGCCACACACGTATTCAAATTTAGAATATGCAAATATGGTGTTTGTTTATGGTTTTTGTAATGGGAATGCTAGAGCTGCTGTTGAAGAATATCGTCAACAGTTTTCACATCACAGACATCCTAATAAAAATGTATTTATCAGCTCACGAGGAATTAGTATTCAATTGGGAATTCCACAAACAAGAGTAATAAATACACTCCACCAGCAATGCTTTCATCCATACCATGTACAGAGAGTACAGCATCTACAAACAACATTCACCCGTGACGGTATTAATAATACTTACAACTGTCATGTATGGTCATATCAAAATCCCCACGCAATAGTCGAAAGTAACTTTCAACAAAAGTTTTCGGTAAACGTGTGGTGTGGTATGGTCGATGGTTATTTAATTGACCCTTTTGGAGAATCGCCTCACAGGAGACAACTACTTGATTTTTTTACAAAATGAATTACACGGATTACTAGAGGATGTTCGTCAGAATGCAAATGTACTACCAGCACGATGAAGCTCCTGCACATTTCGCTCATCAGGTCAAGGAACATTTGGATGAAATGTTTCCAGGGCGTTGGATTAGTCGCGGTGGTCCTATTAGTTGACCTCTAAGACTTCTAGATCTCACAGCACTAGATTATTGTTTATGGAGCTGGTTCAAAGATGAAGAGTATAAAGTAAAAGTGGTCGTGGAAAGTGGTACGCTCCTGGAGTTTGGTCCGTTCCTCCCAACTCACCCTGTATTACAACAATAACAATTAGGTTTTTGGATTTCCTCCGAAGACCTGATTGAATGATCAGTAAAACGTTGAGATAAATTCTACAATGGTCACGGAATTACTTGGAACCAATTTACTTCGATAAATACATAATTATTTATAATTATCGCATGGGGATTAATCTATAGGAAATATACACTTGTAATTAATTGAAACCTAGGTTCTCTTAAAAATAATTAATTGTATATAGTATATTTTCGTTATGTATATTCCTTTGAGCACACTCTTGGACATTTATGTGGTCTGTCAATTTAGCTTTTTAGATATGTCGCATGTTATCACCCGTGAATTATTGCATAGTCTCGAAAAATTCAGGTGACTTACTTTGCAAGCAGTTCGTTGTGTACTTATAAATAATTTTATCAGATAACGTCTTATCGTGGGTAGATAACAAAGGCTCTTCTAATACATATATGTGCCTACGCGAAAAGCAAAATAAATAAAAATATTCATTCAAAATGGGTTGTGCGGAAGGCCTGGTGAAACTTTTCGTGTTTGCAGCTAATTTGATCTTTGCGGTAAGTAATGACTTGGGTGTTAAAATGGTCGTCAATCACATTTAGTGAATTGCAAGTTAATTATGATTAGGGTTTACGTCAGTGTATGTGTGACTTTTTCGAGTGCGCAGACTATGAGTGTACCGTAATATATCGTAACTACAGGATAGAGACAATGTGCATGTCCACTTTGTAAAAATGTTATAACAATTAAAATAATTTTTAGTAGAATAATACTAACGTACGTGGTTAGTTAAAGGTTTAGATTAAAAAATGAAGTTTTGGATTATACATTGTACAGGGTGAGCGAAAATCGACGTTTCAGCTCCTTTATAAGAAAATGAAAAACGATGGAAAGAATCCGAGAAAAGGTTCTTAAATGGGGTTCAATAAGGTCTATTTTAAGCTGAATTTACACATATTTAAATATTTGGAAACAGAAGTGATGACGTCATCGAATCTTTTTCCCAGAAACATACCTATATTTTGGCATACTTAAAAACAGCTAATTTTTCTGATTACATTGAAATGAATCTTTTTCCGTTAAAAAATTATAAGCAAACTTGTAAAAAAAAAAGTAATATCAAAAATTCGCAATCGTCACGATTTAAACAATTAGCCTTTGGAAACAAGTAACAAAGTCGCATCTGTCAATAATTAATCTAATGGTTCACAAATATTATTCTGTTGTCATTTGACTTTAAAAAATGTTTACGCACAACGAAAAAGTCGATATATTATTTAGTTTATGGGGGATTTCAAAAGAACCCTAGAAGAGCAGTTCAGTTATACGCCCAGAGATACTCCGAACGTGTTATTCCAAGCTTAAAAATGTTTGCAAGATTCGAACGCAATTTACTTGCAAATAAGGAGGCATTTTCTTATCAGATGGGAAGAGAAATTGTTAAAACGGTTAATTATGACAATACTGTTGACACTGCTTTGCAGTATTTTGAAGACCATCTAAGGAACTCGATTCGGCAAGCCTGTCGTGAGTTGAATTTAAAATATAGTTCGGTACGAAAAATTTTGAAAAAAAAAATAGTTATCACGATTATAAATTCACGATTCATAACTTAGAATACTTGTCAGATTAACATCAACAACGAAGAATTAATTATGTTGCCCAAGTGATGGTAAACTTAGAGATCAATGACAATAGCTTTTTTCAGCATGGGTTGTGGACGGACGAAAGCCGTTTTGTTAATAACGGTAAGCCCAATAAAAAAATGAACATTTTTGAGTTACTGAAAATCAACATTTTGTCAATTCGATTGAAAACCAAGGACACTTCGGAATTAACGTTTGGTGTGGTATTATTAATGGACATTTGATTTGTCCATATTTTTACGAACGAATTTTAAATAGTGAGCGATATTTGCAATTTCTTCAAGAATAACTTCCTGTGCTTCTCGAAAATGTGCCATTACAGATGCGAGCAAACATGTGTTTTCAGCATGACACATAGCTCCACAGCATAAAGAAGGATTTCTTCAACAATATTTAAATGAACTCACGGAGAAAATTGGATAGGTATAAATGGACCGAAACAGTGGACGCCTAAATCACCGGACTAGACACCACTAGACTTCTTCTTGCGAACTTTGAAAAATAAAGTTTTCAGAACACCATCAGAACCAGATTTGGAACATTTAAAAGAATAAATCAGAAATATTTGCGATGAACTATCTAGAGAAATGTTTCGTAAGGCTTCAAGTGAGAGAAGTAAGGCGGAGATTGGATAAGTGTTTAGAAGTAGGAGGTAGTGACATTGAAAATTAGTTATAGTAATTACCTACATGATTTGGTTCTTTCTGTGGTAATAGTTGTAATATATTATGTGTTTTGTAATGTTAAATTAATAAGTAATACTAATTAATAATGTTTAATTATTGACAGATGCGACTTTGCTATTTGTTTACAAAGGCTACTAATTTGATTATAATTTTTTTAACGGAAAAAGATAGCAAATATTGTTCTTTACAAAATTTGTTCAGAAAGATTAGCTCCTTTCAAATATACCAAAATATAGGTATGTTTATGGGAAAAAACATTCGATGACGTCATTACTTCAGTTTCCAAATATGGAAAAATATGCAAATTCGGTTTAAAATGGACCTTACTTAATCCCATTTAAGAACCTCTTTTCGGATATTTTATATCGTTTTTCCTTTTCTTATAATAGAGCTGAGACATCTAGTTTCGCTCTCCCTGTATATATATATATATATATATATATATATATATATATATATATATATATATATATATATATATATATATATATATATATATCTATATATATATATATATATATATATATATATATATATCTATATATATATCTATATATATATATATATATATATATATATATATATATATATATACAAAAGTTTCGTATTTTTTATCAAAGACTTTCTATCATAGAACGTTAAAAATAATTCATTACGTAGGTACATTAGATAACTAAAAACTCTATTTATTTCCAAATATAACGTATGACCTGAACATTTCTCATTACCTAATCCTTTATCTAGCCATACCATTTCTCATGTTCATTGCACGGGTTACATTTTAACACAATATTAATTCTGTAATGCCAACGCAACGAATGGCTGTAGATATCAGTAATTAAAGTTACAGTTACTACACAGTACACTAATCCTCTTCTTGGAATCGAGGAATATTTTTCGTGTATTACTAATGTTATCTTTCATGCGAAACTCGAACGAGGGAATAAATATAGTACATGAAACAATCTTCTGAGAACAACTATTGTATATCATTTTTATTGGTTCTGTATAAAATACTAATAAATTGTATAAAAGAGTTTGAATATTTAAGAAACCCTTTTAGAAATTGAGATCGTTATCTGTTGAAAGGTGAAAATATATGTGAAATAAGTTTTTGGGATTTGAATTGCTCGCCATTTGTGTTCTTTCAAAGATAGGGCGTCAATATTTAACAACTGTCATCTACAAGCCATACGACGTCAAAGTGCTACGAGTAACAGTTAAACAACCAATAGTTTGTGTACAACTGTTTTATGAAGGTGAGCGATCATTTACAGTTGCATTAAGAAAAATGTGCACAAAATTAAAACAAAATGAAGCACCTACAAAGTTAACAATTCGCAATTTAATCAATAAATTTGAAGAGACGATTTCTGTTGTTAATAGGTCAATACTAATACGTCCTCGTGGTGATTGGTCAGGTGAAAATATTTCCGAAATGAGAGAAAGTATACGGGAGTATCCAAATACATCAATTCGCCGTCGTGCACAACAACTGAATATGTCAAGAATCACCACGCATCGGAGTTTAAGGAAAAATCTGCATCTGTCAGCATCCAAAATTCAGTTGACACAACAGTTAAATGTTGCAGATCATGTATAGCGTCGTATATTTATTAATTGGGTGTTAGAAAAGAAAGATGATTCTGATTTTTGCAAAAAAATTTTGTTCAGCGATGAAGCACATTTTCATGTTGACGGATACGTCAGCAAACAAAATTGTCAAATTTGAAGTGCTGTGAACCCACACGCTGTTCACAAAAAAAGGAATTTACGAAGTTGCATGATTTGGTGCACATTTTGGAGTGGTGGAGTAGTTGGACCATACTTCTTTGAAAATAAAGCTAGTAATGCTTGGTTGAATTCAAGCATATTGACGTCGTAGGGTTTGTAGATGACAGTACCTAAATTTTGACACCCCATCTTTGACAAAATACAAATGGTGCGCAATTAAAGTCCTATAGTTCCAACTGAGATACTTTATATAAGTTTAAATTTAAACATTTTTAATAGTACAGAAAATATGTGCCCACATAGTTTATCGATTTTGTGCATTCTTGATAATATTAACACTTAAGAGCTACAGCACGTTTGAATATATCTGATGCAATAGTCAAGCCTACTCTAATAGTCCAAGCCAAATAGTATCGTCAAGTCTTGGCGAAAAGCTTGAAAGCGAATTAGTCCTGTTAAAATTCTCTAAACATTTTAACTTCAGTTATCACTTAGTGAAGTATATCATTCTTCACTAATAATATTACAGTTGTAGTAAAACTGCAATATTATAGTTTGGATAATATCTGTCTTGTTTCTTTCAATCGTATTTAGAATTACGTCAATAAAAAGTTTGCATAAAGTTAGTTACTCATGTTCAGAATTAGTGTCCTCAGGGGTACCGCAAGATGCCATACTAGGTCCCTTCCTTTTTTTGTGTATATTTTGGATATATAGAATATTGCTGAACTTTCAAAACTTCATAGCAGCGTAAGTGATAATTAATTTACACTAACTTTATGAATGAAAAAGCTTATGAAAAGTATTGAGTAATATCAAAGACGATTTTCATAGCATTGTATAATTGCACAAAACATAAATCAAAAATAAGTTCATAGAAGACAGAATTAATGTTATTTTATTCTGAGGAAATACACGAACAACTTCAGCTCCATTTAAATATTGAAATTCAAGGTCAAACATCATTATTTGTTAATGAAACAGTTTCATACTAATCAATTTAAAATTCAAGAAGCATATTTTATAATAGTTTATTACGAAAGTCATGTACAATATTTTTATTTCTAAAATAGCCACCCCCATTATTTCTTTTAGCAAGGAAATTGACGTCTAGACAAGAACACGCAAATTTAAATATCGAGGAGAAGGTTTAAAATTAGTGTCGGTTGCAGTTTGGGTTTAACCACCTTACCCCATTTAATTTTAAAACTGCAGAAAACTGAGATCGGTTGATTCGTTTTCGCAATAGAAGCAAAAATAAAATAGTTTAAATAATTTATTGGAAAATGAAATTGAACGGTCTCATAATACATTTCTTAGAAAACCAAGTCGATAAAGAAGAAAATCCACTGTTGGATGAACAAAATTTACACTTTCAACAGGATGACCCTTTTAGGTACCCTTTCGCCGTTTGTATTTGTTCTTCTTGAAGTTCATTTTCATTACTAAAAGAAATAATGAGAGTGGGTAGTTTTGAAATGAACGGACTTAAATTATACAACAAAGAAAAAACTATATATCAATTATACTACTTATATTTTTATGCAGACATCATATCCTTATGTCAATTTTGAACCAAAAATTTTTATTCAAATATACAGAACGCATATCAATTTATCAATGACTTAAAAAATATATCACGTAGTTTTAAAATGCCTTTACTGAAGCTGGTTAAATATGGAAAACACTTTTAAATTTCATTTCCTTGCATTGGTACCTACTATTCATTTCATCGCTATTTACCAAATAAGAAACTCTCTTGTCTTGCCGATAAATGGAACAGTCTACATGAGCCTAGCCATAAAACAAGCCACGGTATGTTTTGAGATTTTTTATTTGGCAAATAGCGATGAAACAAACTATACATCATCTATTTTTGATAAAATTAAATTAGGAATTCGAGACCAAGTGCATAATATATAAACGTTTAAAAAATGGTCTTATAATACAGTACATTCATACAATGCCTTTGAACATTAGTTAAAATCATTTAGTATAAAAAAATGTAAGTAATATATAAAAAAGTAATTATTATACAATAAATAAATAATTTTTATTTACTTACATATGTGCTTACTTATTACTTGTTGAATACAAATTTGTGTATACAACTGTAATGTCAATTCTTTTGTTTACATTTTTCTTTTTATTTGTATGAATAGATTAGATTGGTATTAGATGTTTGAAAATATTATTGTATATTTAGGGAAATCATAATAGGTAATGACATTTAATATTTAATTAACATAAAGGTTGTTTTTTCAATGAAATTACTACATAATTGCCTTTCTATATGTTGCCTTTATTAACTTCAACTGCAACGCATATTTTGAAAAGTAATATAAATAAATATTTAATAAAAATAAAAAGGAATAACTTCCTGAATGATATTCCTGAAAGTACTTTAAATTTTATAGCCATTCAAGTTCCAACGAGCTACCAGGCTATTTATTTATAAATATAATATTGACACTATTATACAATCACTACGGATTTTGGGTACCGTCAAATTACATACAAAGTGTTCATATTTTTTTAATTAACAAAAATATATTTTGAGTTATTATTAGTGGTATATTCCGATATCATTTATTGATAATTAGTCTGCGTACACTTAAATGTTTTTCATATTTTCTGGTAAGTATTAAAAACCACCCAACGATATTTTCATCATGAGTCATCTGATTTATTTTTTTCTCAAGTGAGTTCTTAATCTACTCGGTAGAACGAACCTCTTATTCCCTTAAAATGAGTTTGCATTCACGCTGATAATAGTCTTATCTGCTGGGGCGTCATGATAACACGGTATTGATATGTGTTAACTAGTAATGAAAAATTTATAACAAATCTACAATAAGAACACCTGAATATGGGTTTTGGTGAAGGATGTGTTAAATTTTTTGTATCAGGAGCTAATTTTACTTTTGCCGTAAGTAAAACCCATTTGCGTAATAGAAAAGTTGTATAAATATTCGATAACAATGCAAATATAGTGATTGTTATCTGTTTGCATATCCACATGCCTATCGTTAGAATTTGATCGAATGGTATGAAAAAATCATAGTGTAATTGTATCCAGTTATGGATGACAGTAATGTATTACGTAATATATTTTGCTATAATACCCTTTTTATTGTCAATATTTCACGTGATGTACCAACATTTCGGTTATCCATATCTTTGTCGATATTACCTGATACTACGAGGGATATTATACAAAGAAATTAATAATATTAGTAATATATTTCGAAAATAATAAAATCGATAATAATCTTACATAAATGGTAATCATATAACATATATCATAAAATATATCATATAACAACTAGTCTGTATTTTCATTCTGTAATTAAACATAACTTATTTACTATTGTACTTAAAATTGTAACCTCAAATACGTAATAAATTATGATATTTACAGTTTTGTAAGTATTGTACTTAAATTACTGATACAAATTTAACAATGCCAAGGTATTTGCAAATACAAATATTTGGGAATTATATTTACGTCATCCTCATTCTTCAGATAAATATCAGATACAACCGAGGCCAAAAGAGAGCAAAGTGCAGGAGCAGTGTTATCAGTAATTGAGAAATTAAAAATACACTTTAATTCCTAAGTCATAATTTTACCATTTCTTTAAAAGACTCTTATCCTCGCTAATAAATACACCAAATTTGCTAGTTAAGACTTCAATGTGCAGTAGTGAATATTTCTCTGGTAATTTTTAAGTTAATTAAAATAATTGTTTTTGAAACTCTGATATGGCATTCGATATCATAGACTATGTAGGTTCAAAAGTATATACAACGATGATTATTTCAGATACAACTGGATTAAATAGATCGCTTCTTATTCTATATAGTTGAAAATAAGAGCTTCTTGCAATAAATATATGATTTTCTTGTTTAAGTTGGACTGCAATCAATTGACACACTCATTGGATCTCTTACTATATAAGAATCTTTTCCATTACTATATAAGAATCTTGGCCATTTCCATTGCCAATATACCAAATAAGAACTTGGTAATACGTTATAAACAAATCATTAATTATGTTTTTGAGAGAACCAAATTAGAAGAAAAGTAATTTACTTTGAAAAAGCTGCAGCTGTAACTCAGCAGGAAATGTAATTTATGGATTGTGTTATTCAATTTTATTCACGATCCATACAATATGTACAGAATTCATGAATTGTCTGAGGATGATTCAGACCTCAGATTACATTTTTATGAATTCTTAATACAGATGATCAGAGATCATTCCTTATTAAAACAAATAGTATTTTGTATTAAGATATGTCTTATTCTAGTGGTATCTGATAAGAAGCATTACGATTTGGTAATGTTGTAAGTAAATTATCAGATCATATTCGCAAGAGTTTCAAGATCATTTCCATATATTGGAGAAAGAAATTATTACAGACTTACAGACTTATTTGCATATCCATATGCGTCATATTAAAAATAAAAATAACTTGTACCACAGTACCAAGTGGTAGTACTAAACTTTTCTACTTTCGATCACTACAGCCTCATAATGTTGACGCAACAGCCCTCAGTGGGCGTGGTCCTGTTCTAGGACGTCCTTGCAACTATGTCGTCTCTGTCAACTATGGTTTGTATAATGATTTTTTGCATGTGCGTTAGAGGTAACAATCGTATGAATCAATCAAATGACATTTTTGAACAGTATCGTGCCGAAAACACATTTTAGGATAACAGTTAGTACAATACAAATCCGTCAACCTATGACAGAGTAATGAAAAGGTTCTCCACAAAAACATTCAATGGAAGTGATATTTCCATCAAAATAAATGAAATAAATTCAACAAAAATCAAAATAAATAAAACAAAAATGAAATAAACTTTACAGAAATATTGAGACGCCAATGAATCAAATTATACAATAAAGCTTGATTTCATAATTGCATTTTGTTCGGCAAATTATTAACTATCTACGCCGTACATAGTTGATTGAAACATATGTGGCTAGATATACGTGCTGGTAATTGTGCCATATTAGTAACAATTGCGAGTTCTACAGCATGTGATCCGTGCGTCGTCACTAAATTGATACACGCGCAAATATCCATTATACAAATTTGTATCTTTGACGCCTATTGTCTTCAAAAATTTGTCTACCTCATAGCTTAGATATTTCTCTATTCCTTCTTCCAAATTGGTTTTGGAACATCATTGTCCTTGACGCGCTATCATGTTCCAATTTTTAATACATGAACAAATCTATCTTAAGCGATGAATCTTGATAGTTTATTCACGACACATCATTACAGATCGGGATATTTTTAAGAAAATGACAAATTATTGCCGGTTCATGAGTGAAAAATGCGGGATAGTAAAATATAGGAATTTTTTCACCACAGAAATGTTATATAAATTGCCTTTGGACCCTCATTCCGACTAAAAAATATGATTTTCCATAAAATTTTCAATTATTAATAAAACTCTAATGTTATTAAGCACATTTCACAACTCTATCTATTCTCAGTACTGCCATATGGTGACACTAGATGTATTGTAAGATGTATTTATATTAAAAACTTATTCATAACAAATATTTCTCAATATATAGGTATTTTATTTTTTAGGAAGTTAGAAAATACCCACTGTATCATTTTTCTACTAACTTCAGTATGGCTTCCTTCCCAACTGCCAACAGAGTTCCCTGATTCATATCCGGATTTGATAGTAAAGTAAAATAAGTAAAACAGTTATATTTCAGTGATTTAGATATCGGCAAGATAGCTTGAAGGTTTTCAACCAAAACTAAAATAATTAAATACTACTGTGACATGCTTTACTGCTTTTTTCTTTTGAAGTACTCCATCGTCCTATATAAAATTAAAGTAGAATCGTTTTGAATACTATTCCTGTTATATTGATCGGCAGTGCCATTGTATTGGTTTCAAATTATATATACAATCATGTACAGGTATTACAAATTTTACGTAGCAAAAAATGGTATCGATACCAGCGGCTGGAAATCGATTGTTATTTTATCTTTCCTAGATTAGATAAATACGCCACAACAAATAATTACAGAATTAGTAACCGCTGTAGTAATTTCTTTCATGAATTCAACTAACAACATGTTTGTTTGAATAAGGTATATAGCTAAAAATCCGAAATTGTGATACTATAACAATTTTTTTTAGATGTAACTTGAAATAGATAGCAACGCGGTTTGTATGATATAAAAAATTAGAATGCACGAACTTTGTACGAACATAATATTTACTTTTCCCGTATTTTCCTCGATGTGCAATAATTCTAGGGACGAGAACCTCATTGAAACTGTAGATATAAATAATATTTTATCGTTTGTGTTAGAATATGTATCGAAAATAAAGCTCATCGCTATAATTGTAACGATATGTGATCTGATGATGACAACTAGAAAAATTAGTAACATTCCAAAATTGCTCACTTATTTTTTGTTTTATTACAAGTGTTATAATATTTCTCACTTTGTCGCGAAGCAGTTTTCGATACCAATTTAATAAAACTATATATAGCTAAATTGTTTTATAAAGTAAAACACATGCAATTATATATCTTAATTTTTCATAATACGAAGCCACTACATGGTTCGCGAAATATTTTTAATATTTAATAAACCATTGTAAAATATTAAAATGTTTTAACAAGTTAAGTCAAAACATTTTCTTCAATTAGATGACTTATTCTAACGTTAACATACTTCTAATCATATTTAAATTATATCTATCATAAATAAACTCTTTGTCAGCAATTTTAGTTTGTTTTGCTCGATTATTTATATTTAGACCAAGGTATCTGTAGACCGTTTATCAGTAAGTAAATTGTATTAGATGTAGCTCACCTAACACTGAAAATTAACACGATCAACATAGTTTATCTAGGAAATAATCATTAAACCTTTGAAGTGGCTTTGCCACTTTAACTTTGATGGATGTCACTATAATGATATATTAGGCAGAGAAGTCCGTATTTTATTCAGTACAATATACAACTCCAGACTTACCATACAAAAATGTCCATACTTACATCTTCCAGTAAACAAGAACAGATGTATACAGATTATAACAACCCGGTCGATTACATTTACGTTGTTACTCTCCTCGAAATTAGCTTTAAATTATTCTGCTTTATTTAAATAATAAACAGTTTTAAAACCTTAAAATGGACTTTTCCGCACGTAGAACATCTCTATCTCGAAATTGAGTGACCGAGAAAAAATAAACCAACACATAAATTCAGAATATCTGTTTTATGCGACAGTTTTACTTTCTTCAAATAGTCCACCCTCGTGCTGTCTCATGACCACTGAACAGGTTTGGGTGTGCTCTATCCACCTCAAAATCAATAGATGTCGTCTGGTAGACGTCCCTAATTAGATTCAGTTGAAGCCCGATCGATCCGACACGATTTAATTGAGTGGTCGTGCGAACAAAAAAAGTCTCAAATAGTCCACCATTGTGGTTTCTTATGACCTATGAACATGGTAGAATGTGTTCTATCCACCTCAAAATCAATAGGTGTCGTCTGAGAGACGTCCCTGATCAGAATCAGTCAAAACCCGATCGATCCGACATGATGTAGTTGAGTTATCGTGTTAACAAAAAAAAAAAACTCTCGAATAGTCCACCGTTGTGCTTTTTCATGACCCATGGACAGGGTGCGGTGTGTCTTATCTACCTCAAAGTCAATAGGTGTTGTCTGAGAGACATTCCCGATCAGAACACGATTTAGTTGAGTTATCGTATTAACAATACAAATTCATCAAATAGTCCACCATCGTGCTCTCATGACTCATGGACAGGGTGGGGTGTGTCTTATCCACCTCAATATCAATAGGTGTCGTCGGGGAGACGTCCCCGATCAGAATTAGTGAAAGCCCGATCGATCCGACTTGATTCAGTTGAGTTATCGTGCTAACAAAAAAAAATTTCAAGTAGACCCAAGGGAGGGGGTGGTGTGTGCTATCCACCTCAAAATCAATAGGTGTCATCTGGGAGACGTCTCCAATCAGGATCAGTCAAATCCGATCGACCCGACACGATTTAGTTGAGTTATCGTGCTAACAAGAAATTTTAATGCCGATGACAATGACGACACACACACAGCAAAAATTGTTTAAAAACCATTTTTTTTTTATTTTTAGGCCGCAAAACGAAAAAGAAACCCAAAAAAAATTTAGTTTTTTCACTTTTTCTTTACACGATCACACATTACTTTTCCGCTAGTATAGTGGAGTGAGGAAAAGTAAAAATGAAATATTTAAAGCTGTAATTGTGACATTTATTTTCATATTGCCTACTGATCGCATGATCGGTAATCGGATACTTACCGATTAGTGCGTTGTAAACATAACTTTATGATCATAAAGTTATGTCATAATTAGTTTAGTAAAAATTAAAAAAATTCAATTGTATTATAATTAGTATGACAAGTGTAGTTTAATTGCTTTATTCGACATTAATAATGTTATTATTTTCAGCTAGCCGGACTTGCCCTGATAATCGTAGGAGTTTTATATAAATTGGACTTTACTGACTACACGGATGTAATACCAGAGGACTACCAAAATGTTGGACTGGCACCAACCCTCACCATCATAGTTGGTTCCATAATTTTTGTTATCGCCTTCTTTGGGTGCTGTGGCGCAATCAGGGAAAGTCCATGCCTTCTAACAACAGTAAGTACTTTTTTTGTGATAATAAATGTTTGAGTTAAGTAGGTATACAGGGTGGGATATAGGAACCTGACGATTTTTCATTTAACTGATATTGAGGGGGTTAAGCGAGGGGGTAGTGTATATAACGTCATTTTAGTAGCTATATAACAATGGACTAGGTAAAATCGTATGTTAGTAATTGAAACGGTTTTTAATAACAGTGAATCAGTGGTTACAACTCGTGTTACATTTTGAGATTACCGTGTTTAGTCAAGAGTTATGTTAGTTCCTTGCATAGTCCATAGTGCCTTGAACATTCATCAATACAAAATGATGGTTGTTTAACAGCCACCAAGTAACTGTTCATCAAGTGATGTGGGCTTGGATTCACCGTGTAAAATTTGCTCAACAGATGTTTAATTTTGTTAATGAAGGAAATGCCTTGGATTTCACTTGTCTGCCTGGGCATCTGCTAATGTCAGATGAGGCATTTTATGTCAGATGACGCAATGATTGAGCAAGTAACAAGAAATATTCGAAGCCAGCAAGACCAATGTTTGAAAAACGATAGAACATGTCACACTAATGTCCGTTTTAAAAAATAAAATGGTATAATAGTGGGCTTAAACTAACAGCAATATATCAATAAATTATTAGAAAGGAAAGGCTCTATTTCATATAACTCTATTTCATATAACATACCGTCAGATTCCTATGCTCCACCCTGTATAAACGATGACTCTCTGAAACTAAGCAGAAAAGTTATCAGTTGTGGAGCAAGTTATTTGAAATGGTATCCATTTGAGACTTTAAACGCGACTTCGGTTAGCGAATTATTTTTTGCAATACCTGCACAAAAATGAAAGAACAAGAAGTACTAACTAGGTTTGTAAATTAATAACTATCAAAATAATTTAATTTTTCATGATGTAATAACAAAAACAAAGGATAATTTCAAAATAAAAAATTCTATCGGAATAAAAATATCTATAGCTGTCATCTGAAGTGACGTAGTCCCGCATATTCTGAGAAAAAAATAAAAAGTACAGTTCCATTGCGAGCCTATAAATAGCCATATTTGCTATATATTTGTAATATATTATTAAATTATTGAAAGGAGCACTTGACCAAACATATTTAACGATAAAAGTGATTTCTATAATGATAATTGCTGTTACCTGCCGCGAAACGAATTATGGCATATAATTCTAGATTATATTTTAGATAACGGAAGCAAAATACTTGTTAAATACCTGATTTAAAACATTATTAATCACGTTTTGCTATTATCGACAATGAATATGAAAATTTATATTTTGAATTATTCAGAAAATATGTCAATCAGTCTTCGACCAAAAAATTCAGATTAGTAACTATTCATCTGACGATACCAAAATATCAAATACATTAATCATCCTGTCGGCAGAAGCATGTTTACAAAAATTCCTTGTGACATATTTAAATTTGGAAAATCCAAGAAATTATGTCGAAAATTCATTTTACGGGACCTTAGTCACTCTTTCGTCACACTGTGGTGTCGATGTTCATGGATTCAAAAGACTCAGCGGATGTAAGTTATCGGTAATCATTTAAAGTTCTGGCAGAATCCTTGATAAATAATGTAGGAGTGGTTAACAAGATGTTCCACGTCACTCGTCAAGAGGCTGGTCCATCACATCAAACATTTACTAGTGCTATTTCAATTAATGTAGTTGAAAAATAGATCCGAATAATTGTTATTTTCATGTTTCAGTAAAAATATAAATGCTTAAAATATGATCTCATTTTTGTTTGGATATACATATCTAATATTTACTTGCTTCGCACTATAAACTATAAGATAATCAAATTTTGTAACCGTGGAAACTTCCAAATGATTTGGAAGTTTTACTCACATTAAGAAAAACTTGTATATGATGCAAGTTTTACATGCAGGTACTGCAAAAAATAATTATGTGAACTGTAAATTTTCCACGGGGGTACTTTCTTTCCTATTACCAAAATACTGTAATACTAGTATAATTTGTTCTTCAAATTATAATTTATGAAGAACCTAACATCGCATCGTTTGTTTAATTAATATCAGTCGACAAATTTTGTTCCAAATATGATAGATTTATAATATGATTGATTATGTGCATATATAGGGAATTTAAGATGAAAAATCGAGTTCTACACGTTGAAAATTCTAGAGTGTTATTAGAGCACACTCATGGTGATTATTCATTAGTTAATAGGCAAATAATTTTACTGAAATGCCCTAAAAAGTGGGTTAAGTTGTATAAGCCTTAAGTTTGTAAGTGACCTAACATAAATAAATTGAGGATAACAGGAGACTGGAGACGAAACTGATGACTCTGACAATCATTTAATCACACAATTCTTTCTTATCTCCTCCTTGGTAATACGACTTGAGTGGATTCTGCATATATTGAGGAATTTGAGCTTGACATTTGCCATATTGGAATATAATGTCGTTGTCGTGGTGCTTATAATTATCGTTAATGACAGTTAATGTTCATTAAATATTATCTTAAATAATTATCCATATATTCCTTCAGTATATTTGGGTGAGAAAGGTCTCTGCATCTGAAAGGAAAACATATCTAAGAGAAAAACTCTAAAATAAATGTTAATCTAAATAAGTCATGTAAATATTTTATATATATTTTAAATACAGGATATGTGGTTTAATTGAGTGACCACGTTTGAATTAATATCTAATCAGGAGTCAAACTATAATTACTACTAACTGTACTATTTCAGGAGAATAGGTAGTCGTCAGACAATGGACTTTAATAGGTTAATTTGAGTAATTAATTGACAATTTACTTATGTTCTCGAATTAAAAATACTAGTTTCTCGAATTAATGAATAATAATCACTGTGGATGATGCAATAGGTGCGTAACCGTTTAAATATCCTAAATTATTTTCTGAATATCAGGAGATATTGAGGTTTATTTAGCCTGGCATCATAAACAAAACTGTACGTGGTTACTACGATATCGAATGTATTACTAGTAAGATGATAAAAAAGTTTTTCAAAAAGAGACAGTAAAGAATGGAAATATGGTGGTTATTCCCGACCAAAATAAATCTAAAACTCGGGTTTTTATGTAAGTATTCTTTCTGGAGCAATGATGGGATGACTTTGATGGGACGAGTAGACCAATGATTATGATTATGGGCGATTACGGTAGAAAAGATGAATCCATAACAAGATAATACTAAATAATTAAGGATAAACGAGGTTTAATAGTCTTTAAAGGTGTGCAACACAATATACTACTTCACTATTCCCTAGTTGCACTGCAAGAAGTAGACTCAACACTGAATTTATTTGTTACACCCTGTTCATCAGATTTTGTCCTCTCAGATTATTACTTATTTCCAAGTTTACACAACATTTGAATATAAAGAATTTTCCATTAAACGATGTAGTACTAATAAAGAACGCTGCTTTGGTGTCGATACCAATTTTGTGAATGTTTGAGTATTTTCTAGGAAAATGAAAAATACTATTTTTTTAACTGCTGGAAAGTAATTTGAAAGGGTGAAACTACTCTCTAAAGTTGGGCATATTAAGGGACAATTTTTCAGCTTCACATAGAGGTACTCAAACGATTTAAATCTTTTACGATTTAAATCGATTTAGAACTACAAAATCGTCCTCCGACATACCTTAGAGGATAATATCACAGCATAAAACGATTTTATAATCATACAAAGAAAAGTGTTTCTTATTTCATTTTTTTCTGATGCGAGTCAAGCACCAAAATAAATTCTTTGTAAATGGGCAACGAAGAGAAATATTTCATTTAAGACATATAGATGCGTCATAAGCATTTTAGTATATGTTTGAAACTGCTATAGAAAAATGTTTTAAAAAATTATTAATTATGAGATATTTCAAAAATGTATTAAACCCCCCTCGTATGTATCACTAAAACATTTTCTTTTGGTCTTTTTAAATTGATATTATATTCTGGATTGATATTATATTTATATACATAGTAACAAATGGATAAAGAGCTATTCTGAAATATTTAAGATTCATTGAAATACAAGAATGACATTTTGTAGAATTTCTTCGATTATAGATATATTCGTATATAAGAATTTTCTTATGTAAGAGTAAATTCTGTTTTGATGTAATATCTGCTCGGTAAAATATTTCTCCCATATGAATATTGTATTCTAATAACTGAAATACTCCTTCACACCATTCAGTTCATCTAAAGTAAAATTCCAATTTCTTATTTGTTTAGTTAAAATTATCATGTTGGTGCTAGCGACTATTAGATAGATAAAGATAAAGTCAGATACTACTTCAGATATACAATCATGATTTCATTAGTATAACGTTCAGTACTATTGAAGGAAAATTAATTTGGAATTACAACAACTGTTTTACCCTGTAACTTATTTTTCATGCTATCGATCCTATATTGAAAACATATATACCTATCTTAGTTGTAATCGTTGTTTCTTATTGGAATACAAACAAAAAGTTCTTACTCATAAGAAGTAATGTTTCAGAACAATATCGAGCGAACGACCGAATCGATGTTTCAGCTATCGGAATATGTATATACAGGAATATGAATACAGGAATATGAATTAAAATATTGTTTGTAATCAAAGGAAATACAGTACATGTGTTATAAAGAACTCCACTGTAGTTATTCTGCAAAGTATGTGAATACGAGTAGTTTATGGAAATGGTCACCCTATTTAAGGCTATTTTCGTTTTACATAATGTTTTTTCGTTTTTACTAGGAATGAGAATATAATATAAGTTTTTTTTTTTATTTCAGTATGCAGTTATTTTATTGGTAATCTTTTTACTGCAAGTAGCGGTTGGTGTATTTGCTTTCCTACAAATAAAGGACAAGGCTACTTTTGAAGAAAAAGTGGGGAACACATTGACCAAAGTATTTAACCAATACTATACAGATAAGTCGAATTCCTCCAGAAATGTAGTGGATTTGATGCAACAAGAGGTAAGAGTATATAGAAAAATATAATTAAAAAACCATTAAAACGTATATAATAAATATATTTCCCAATTATTATATTTTAGTTAAAGAGAAAGAAAAAATATATCTATCTTTTTTAGTTTCTCTCGTTCGTAATATATTTATCTATCATAATAAAAACAAATTTCTGTAAACTTCTTAAACAACATGCTAATATTTCCAATATAATATTACATTTGTCTAGTCCTACTACAAGATAGCCAAAGTAGAATATTTACTTAACATGAAAACATTTCTAATAAAAATAATATATATGAATTTGCTTTGTGGGTGAACTTAAATAATAATTAATAATAATATTCTTGACGAAACGTTTAAAAAATAACATAAACTACTATTGATATTTTATTAATGGAATACAATATGAGATGCGAAATAGGAAGAAGACATGCAGGACTATATAAAAGCTATCCTTTTTAAAAATAGTTTGCATTTCACTTTCAGTAAAAAATACGTTTGTATTCCCAGTAACCAGAAACTACAACAAAAAGAAATTAATAAAAATATAATAGATACTTTTATGAAAAATGCGAAATTCTTTGTGAAATAATGTATTTTATGAAACACTTAACGTGGGCTAATGTTACATTCATAAAAGACTGAATGAAGTTAGCCATTACTTTGTGATAGTTGATCATAATGATACAATAAAACAATTGCTTTGTTACTACACAAATTTTATTGTATCTTAACGCTACTATAGTTTCGAAACATAGATCTTTTGAATCGCTTGAAAATGATACGCTAAAGTATTGAAACTATAATAGCGTTAAGTTACAATAAAATTTGTATAGTAACAATGTAATTGTTTTACTGTATCATTACATTGAAAATTTTTTATTATTCTTTCTGACACCAACTAAAATAGATCCTGAATGTCATTGTAAATATTTTTTGTTACTCGATCTTAAGACGCTTGAAAATAGTTTTGCTATTATCATTTATTTATTAGTAAACATAATGGAATAAATTCGCGAGTTGTCCATCCACTTTCTGAATTCATAGAGCTGAATATTCATGGTTTTATTAAATACATAAATTGTATTTTAATATAAGAATTGAATACTTGAATACGTAATGAAAATAACATTTTTCGGAATGAGATTAGTAAATATGTATGCAATAATTTCTTAAGGAGAATACTTAATATCCTCATCCTTTTCCTTTTCTTAATATCACCATCTTCCTGAGAGAGTATTTGCTCATAATAACAACCCATAGAAATTTAGTAATAAGAAAAACATTGCTCTGAATAAAATTATTACAGCTAAAACGACTTTATTAGGTCAACATTATTTAAGATTATTATTATGTGTTTAAAATTCATCTGTTGTTTCTTTAAAGTATCTTCTTCCTTAATATATCTCATTGATTGCGGATATTGTATTTAGATCATTAAATGAAGTTACGTTCATAATAGAATTTACATATTTTAGTTGGAATGCTGTGGATTAAAAGGACCTTCCTATTGGCCCGATAATCGAGTTGTTGTACCCGAGAGTTGTCTCAATAAAGACACCGACAAATACTTTGAAGATGGATGCATTAAGGAATTTTTCGATTTCTTATACAGATCCATCCAAGTCATTGGAATTACTGTATTGGTGATTTCAGTAACGGAGGTAAGTTGAATTTTGTGTTTCATACTTTAGGAGAGACTCATAGAAAGTTATTAATAAAATTGAAATAAAACACTGATAAAAGTTGTATATTTTTTTTCTTCTATATATATATATATATATATATATATATATATATATATATATATATATATATATATATATATATATATATATCGCCCAATAAGAACAAATGAAGCTGTATATGAATCTGTGAAGGCAATCTCTAATAGTATTTAGTGTACTACAGTAGAACCTGGATCATGGGATCTGAAGGGATCAGTAAATTGTTCTCACTTAAAGAGGTATCCCATTTACTCAGTTTAATCAGATATCCAGGTACAAAAATAATTGTCCCATTTAGAAAGGGTTCTATTAACAGAGGTGGGAGCAGAACTTATTTCAGTTTTAATTCTATTAGTGAAATTGAAAAATAAGTTATAGACACACCAATCTTAACTCAAAGAATCTGTCATTTTAGTTTGTCTCGTGGAAGCATTTGCCATAAGATGTTTTTTAATATAAAAAATTTTTCAAATATGGTTTGGTTATTCATCATTGACATTTCAAAATAGTTATAAAATGTTTTCAGTACTTTTTCTGATTCTCATTTTGTGGTTATCCTTGAATAAGTTTCAATCCCATTTCGTCTTCTGCTTCTTCTTTACTTTCCGAAGAGGTGGAAGAGAAAGCATTAACAATGGCGTCTTCAGTAAACTCTCCTGAAACTAATAATTTATTTTCGACGTTTATAAACTCATTAAATGTTGGCTGCCTATCATTTTTATCGTTAATAATTAGATTCCAATTTTCAATATTGATTTCATAGTTATCTTCCCCCTCCTTTTCTCTTTTTCTTTCTCATTTTTTTTTCGTCTGCATTAAAAATGTCATCTGAAAATGAAATGACATACAATCTTTCATTCACACTTAATGTTGGAAACTTATCATACGAGGTATGTCGTTCAATATTTGTTGAATGTTTTGAATTAGTTTTTGCTCTGTTGTCGTTTTTTATATTGATTCAATAATCATTAATCATCATTTCAATTTTACAAAAATAATTATGTAATCAATTCTTTATTTTAATTTACTGTACGTGAAAGAAGAGTTATTTCAAATGATGCGATCAAAAATCGAGCTTTCTGTTAAAGGAAATCGTTCATGTCATAACTTTTAAAAATATGACTCTAAAAACTTAAAGAATAGATCTCAGAGTGGCATTTCAAACATACCTTTTTGACAAGCCCGGGTAATTAAAATAAAGAAAACAAATTAGTATCAATTTTATCGATTTCATACATTACTTTTCAGACTGTATAATACCATGGCCTTTTTTTGACGATATTAGATATGTATTTTCAACATTTAATATAGATATTCGTTTGATCAACGTCTACAGGTTTTAATTTTCAACTGCTTCATCTCTGAAGTGTACCGTTTAAACAAAGAGTTTAAATATAATTTTAGGAAGCGCTGTGATTCCTCAAAATTAGTAGTTTCATCATCTGATTAGTTCATTTGTAGTATATTTAGTAGTTATTCTGAGACAAATCATGTAGCCAGTATGTGTACATATTTGAACAGTCTATATTGCTGGGCATAGATATTTATGTTTATCCATTATTTTAAATGGGCCTGAGGATGTTTCCATATTACAACATGAAACTACTTCCTTTGATGCAGAATGCGAATTTTCTTACATGATCAATATAATATTGACATCTTCACCTTCAACAACCTTAATTTTCTAAATGATGACTTCATTTTGTTACAATTTTCTTTTTATGGTTTATTATTTTCTTATTATAGCTCCAGCTACTTGAGCTGAGTTTAGATGAGGTATTTTCAAATCGATAGATTGGAAGATGAATACCAACAGAGTGGCTAGACTAAATTAAATAAAACTTATAGTATAACATTAATAGACTACAGAATGTAGCATATTTTAAGGAGATAAATCGGCAAAAAGTGTACGATTGTTCATCATAATATGATTTAAATAATTAAATGTTGTCTCTGTCTGAGTTTAAACATTTTATCAGTTTAATCTGACGTTTATTGCAGTATCCATAAAAATATGAAAAACTTTCTCGAATATCGCAGGAAAAAATTGTGTTGTTGTTTCAAGAGATATGAGAGATCCAACAGCTTACAGATAAAAGACCTTATTGGACTAGCCTAAAATATGTTCAAGCAAAAATTGCACTATACACTGTTTCCGTAAAGTAATCAATAAATTGTTAAAATTCAAAGAATAAATTCAACTCATCAAATTTTATTTTGAGTTGCGCATTTTATGAAGTATAATAAGTATAAGTAATTTATAAGCATTTTATAAGTATAAGTAATTCGTATTGAAGGTATGTTATCTATATTATTTTAATGGGCTTGGGAAATAAGGACAACCTCCTTTTATATTATGGAATGTGATAGAGCAATTTTTTGCATACTCTGCGGTAATAATTACATTATTACATGCATTAGCGTGAATATAGCTAATACAAAAAAATCAACTGATTTTAATGTTAAATTTGTACACCAACCAGACAGCACCATTACTAACCGATAATGTATTTTTCTTATTGTCAGATGAAAACTTAAAACGGTACTTTGTTCAATTTTTTTTTTGGTTTTTGTAGTTATTTCTTTACAGAATACATTTATTATCTTTTGTTTGGCAAAATGTATATCTTTGAGGTTTTATTGTTTAGTAACTTTATGATATTTGACACACAAAATGCATGTCACTAGGTTGGAGAACTTATAAGATTTAAAAACAAGAATTCATCAAAATACAATGTATTTCTCCTTAAGTTATTTACAATATTCAAATAGAATTTATTAGTCGTTTTGGCTACTGTCAGACACCCAACGATGCACAATTTAAACATTTACTTTAGTTGATTTTTTAAATTATCATTGTCATTAAATTTAATATTTTGAAATTGCACAATCGTTTTTCTAAATTTTTTTATGTAATCTATACCCAGGCTAATTTAATAATTACTGTAGCGTATATAAAACGTGATCTTTCATATTTTATAACAAAATAAGAGGGTTTCCATTAAAAAAATATCAATAACGTCATACCTCCCACAAATCATTCTGTGTATACGAGTATTAATCAAATTTAGAAAATGCACAAACAAACTGGACTGGTCTGAGAGGTTTTCCCCAAAAGTGATTCCTTGATTTTTAACAAAATTATTCATTATTTGCGAAAGCACTGTATATTCATTACTTTACGAAAGTACTGCACTACAATTGTGAATGATAGTTTCTTTATAATAAGCTAAATACTGTTTTATTTTCAGATTATAGTGTCAATATTCTCCTTATGTCTGGCAAATACAATTAAAAACAGGGAAAGAAGGTTTAGATATTAAGAAAACGCCAATATAATTAATTAAGATCATAATTTAAGTGAAAATTGTTAATTAATGTTAGTCATTAGTCATATAAGTTTTCTAATACAAACTGAATAAAAATAAAGCATATTAGTAATAAGTTTTTGTTGATTTAGCAGGATTATGCATGTGTTATAGATAAATAATCAACTTGATAGATCTTTCAGAACATATTCAAAAATTCAAAAATAAAGTGGTTCAATACATTTTGAAGAAACTGACACACATGCTGAGTAATGTTAAAAACGCTTGAAACAAAGCAGCTATTTATTCTAAATTATAAAAAATGTAATACAAGGCGACCGTGCAAAATGATTGTATAGTAAAATTTTTATAATAAGGTAATAATAATATTTAATAATTTTAAATAACCAAATCAATTATAATTTTATAACACTTAAATAAAGAACTGTTTTATAAAACTTCCAATTTGCTATCTTAAAGACCCGATCTAGATAACTGTATAATTTCCATGAATTATCAACATGTAGTTTTCATGGGAATAAGGCTTAGAAGAAGTGGCAATAATTTGTCAACCAACGTTGATCAGTCAAGACGGTGCGAAACGGTAATCATTTATTTAAAGAACACATATTGCAATCTAGGTAAGAAGTATTAATTGTGTAGTAAATGACTAAAGAGTAATTGTGTGTCCAAAAGTTTGGACACACAAATCAACTTCTTCCCCTAAAGCTGCAAATTTCGAAGGTTACACATAAAGAGAACGACAAGCATACTCATGCTCAGGAAGAAGTGCCAAACTTCTGAATTGGGATTTATGTTAAATCGAGCATTGCTTGGTAGTATAAAATAATCATTAATTTTTTTTTGGTCGGCTTGATCTTTTGCAAATATTTTACAGAGCCTGTTTGTGCTTGTTATTCACATCGGAAGATTATTTCTGGTTTTTGCTGTGACCAAACTTGTTATGTCATAAATGCAAATATTCATATATAAAATACTGAGTTAAACTAAAGAAGTCTTTATTTTAAAGTACATCAACACCATATAATTATATCATATTATAAACAATGGCATAATAATGAAGTTTCGAGTCTGTAATTCCAGTCTGGACCCATAATCTAACACGAAATCGAATACATTTTTTTGATAAAAAGATAAAAAACAAGAAAATTAGAAAATTTTAGATAAAGCATAAAAAATAGACAAAGCATAAAAAAAATTTTAATTAAAACTTTTCAGGAACATAAAATTAAAAGCCTATAACTAAAATTATTTTTCTCACATGCAATCTCATTTTCTATTCAAATTGCTGTAAGTCAGATCCTCTCAGGTAATTTATTACGCTTCCTAAATATTTTCTAATAATTTTAGTTTTCTAAAATATTTCTGCTAATCCTACTGCAGAAAGGTATTGTAAGATCCGACACGATTTAGTTGATTTATCGTGCTAACAAGAATAAATTCCGACGACAACGACGACACACACACTGCAAAAAATTTTTAAAAACCATTTTTTTTTTGTTTTTATGCCGAAAAACGAAAAATAAACCCAAAAAAAAAATTAGTTTTTTCACTTTTTCTTTACACGATTACATTACTTTTCCGCTTACAGTGGAATGCGGAAAAGTAAAAACAACTTGATGTAAGCCTAGCTAGTAGAACTATGATATTCAAACTATCGAATTTATTAGTCCTTGCAAAAAATAATTAAAAACAGACCCTTAATTTTTATTGTAATTAAAAGCTACCGCGCTAACCCTAGCTAGTGCTGAGTATTATAGCTACGTTAGCTATAATATTAGTGTTTAAGAACGATTTACCGATTTTCGTAAATAATACATATAAAAAAAGATCTCAAACAAAACAAGAATAACATCCGTGGATACTATTTTGTTTTGTTTGTTTAATACGGAACACTTAAAACACGAGCAGTTACGGCACTGTTCATAAATTCAAGCAATTATTTATATTTTATTTTATTTTATTTTAGAGTTAAAGTTTACATTTTTACCTTCTATATTAATAAATTCTTTGATGATGTTAATTCAATTATATATTCAATTTGGCTGTTTTTCCTGCTATCCATGACACAAAAAGTGGATGTATTACATTAATATATTCTTATTCACTTTCATTAATATTATATGAAAACCTTATAGAAACCCACCGCAGGACAACATCCCGTATATTAGCTTAGCAGTAGTTCACACCTTTTATGTCGACTTCCTATAGGGAAAGAAGAGGAAGCAACAAAATTGACGGACCAAGACGTTTTTAAATGTAAAATACCGTTTCCCGGCAACGATAACTGCATACAAACCTGTTTCGAGCTTTTAATGCGAGGTTGCCAGTGTAGCGTACAGGAATTCCTTTCATTCGAGTTTCGATTTCATTAGCCTCTTCACCGGCTAAATATGGAACACTGTGATAGAGTAATTTCCAAAAAATCTCGAAATTTGATAGAGTTCTTTCGAAAAATGTCTTTTTAATAAAAATGATTTTTTTGTTTTATTATTAGCTTTTAGCTGAGGTCGTTTAATTGCTTTAATATTACTTATGGTTAACAAATGTACTACAAATAAAAGACTCAAAAATTAATCAAAATCTCGTAATAATATAATATTCTTCATTGTTATACAAGTTCAATTTCCTCGTTACTTTTAAATTGTTTGATTATTTATCTCATAATTCATTTTCAGTTTTAAATACTTCCAACGACATAAAACTAGAATGAAATCGAGTTAACTGATAAAACTAACTATTCAATTAACCCTTAATCCTATTTATCTAGCATTGAACATATCATTTAGTCTAACAATTTTAGATTAGAGACAATTAGCGCATGCACATAGGCCTTTAATCACTCAAATTTTCTAAATCATTAATTTTAGAAGGGATCAAGATTAACCATTATTTCCAACAAGTAGGTATGAAACTGCGTTTCAGACAAATATTTATAATATGAGTGATTAACGAAATTATATAAGAACAACAAAGCTTTAACAATATCATATTAGTTACTCCAACAGCTAGCTTTATATATTTATTTTTGAGAGTATTTTATTAACAGTATTGTCGTCTCCTACCAAAAATCTACAACCATTAAAATACGGGATATCATTAAAAGCATGTCTATTTTAAAATTAAGAAGACTATATTTATTCTTACTCTTGTAATTCGTAGTAAAAGCTTCAACAGAATCAATAAAATATGTACTTATGCTGCCATATTCTGTAATTTGTATGAAATTCTACTACAGCCTTGCAGTGTTTATATTAAATCAAACTAGCATATTCCTATTTATTAGGTATTTTACATTGAATTACACCGAATAAACAGTATAGCGTAATTTTTATGTTTACTTCCCCACTTGTACCCTTATTTTTATTCCATAATGCCACATGGCAACCCTTATCTCTTAATTAAGAAATCAATTACGAAACATTTCTTCAGAACAACTCTCTATATTTGCAGGATATTTCTAAATCGGTTATTCTTCATGTCAAACTCTCAGATTGTAATTAAGGCTGGTAGGCCTCAAATAAGATCGATAATAATAAAGGATTTTTTAATACTGTTTTTTAAGATTTCTAACTAGGTGACATGAACATTATGTCACGAAACCGTGTACAAAATGTATATGGTAGTACTGAAAATATGTTATCCTATTGTCCCTTCATTGTAATTGTAATTACAGTGAAGTGATTCATTGTAATTTCTTTTTCTTTCTAGACGAGTTTTTTTTTTCAATTTTCAACTTATTTCTGGAACGGTCCTTAATACTAACTACATTTATTTCTACATACAATATTTTCACATGAAAACGGGTACTCATAGTATAACCTTTTTAATTCGATATATAAAAAAGTTGCCAGAAATATTTGAGGTCAAAGAATTGTGGCGACAGGTAGCATGTTAAATTCCACTTACGTATACAAGTAAGAAAACTAATTGTAACTGAAATTATTCTATACGCTTCGGTTCTCCTTCCTAAAAATTAAAGGTCGTTTATTAGGTATTTCAGATCGTTTTGCAACAATGACCTTCAATTAAATTTAAATTTAGCCGACAACCTCCTCGTCTATATCAGAGAGAACATCTTTATGCACTGATTGTAAACTTCATTTTATTTCAATTTATTTAAGTCTTATAACATTTTTATGAAAGGTAATTGTGGCGGCACGTACATTTATTGTTAGCAATAATTTTTAAAAAGTAAAAAAAAAAGAAAATTTTAACGATAGTTATACTAAAAATTAGTCACGATGTTAATTGTAAGAAGTGCTCTATTAAAGTACATTTTAAACACACAGTTTTTAAAAATCATCTTTATATTTATGTGGGCAAGTTTTAGCTTTTAACTATTCTTCCACCTGAAATCCATGATGAGTTGATAATTCAATCTAATCCCTGTATGCACATACATCCAGTAGAGTGCGGTGGGAATCGAAATCATGTACAAATTACTCAAAGCCTACACAACCTAGCCAACTACAGAATTAATTCGAAGAACCTTAATAATTTACCTGAAGGCATAAATAATACCGAGCGACAATTTAGCCATACATTTGTTAATTTTTCATTCCAATGACAGTATCACATATGACAAATGACAAATGACAAATCTTATGGCTTCTTCGAACTAGAACTTGGTGCTAATGGTTCGCCATTCATTGTAGGTGAATTGGTCAGAGCAGTTCTTTTGGAAATTAGGTCGAGACTAGTGGTCGCCCTAATTATTCTGATAACTGCCTTGAGGAAATTACGTGGTGTATAGATGACGAAACGTTAGCACTTCAAACTCCAAAAGTACCACTTAAAACAAGATGCATTCGGAAACAGAGAAAATCTATGAAAGTTTTGTCGTAACTTTTGTTAAACATAGTCATAATCACCATATTATTTGTAATTTCATTTCTATTAACATTCTTCTTACTTTATTGATGGAAAATGATATTATTATTGATATACTAGTGATATTGATATACTATCTAACTCAACATACTCATTTCTTAACTTATATTAACTTCAAAGAGACACATCTGCAAATTCAGTAATCATTCCTTAATGCAATTATTACCTTATCTTCATACCCCCTATGTCATACCATAAGAGGTTCAAGTTTTATCCCCACTTCAAGTAAACTGTCAAAGAGAAAATATCATGACAGGTATAGAATCAACTTCATGGTTTAATCATATACTACAATTATTATAGAAAAGAATATATATCGTTTCCATCGACACTGCTCTCTACTCTATCAATAAAATTTATTAGTGCAGTGTACTACTACTATGTACATTTACTATTGTATATACATACAATATATATTACCTATGATGAAATAGTGTCTATTCCATCTAACTTTCGAAATTCACACAAAAAGACCGAACCAATATTTGTGGGAATCGAACCCACGACCGAATTACAGCGAGCCAGCAATCTTGGTAAGCTCCAAGCGGTTGGCATCATTACTTCAGATAAATGCAGGGAACATGGAGACCTTCTGCGAAGTAATTATGATATAATGTACCCTGGATCTAGTCATCCATCATTTACTTCGTTTTCTCGTTTTAAGGCCTACAAATCATGGCACTGAAATATGTTCGCGTGTCTGTAAATACTGCCTTATATTTTGAATATGAACAATCCAGATCCACAGATGTCAGACTAGCAAACACATAGTATTTATAAGTTTATTCACTGGCAATTACTTAGATGCTGTTGATTGTGTATTTGCATAAGTCTGAAATGTTCGCCTATAAGGCTACGTCTACGTTATCCACCCAGTATACAAAATGGATAAAATTCTCAAGAAAGTAGTAGGTTTCAAGATGAGAGATAAAGCAGAAAAAAGTAAAAGGTTCGAAATATATAATATTGGATACTTAAACAAAGATCATAAGAATGTTATACTTAGATAAGAATCATTAACATAAGACTCAATGGCTACATGTAGATCATTTTAAGTTGAGGTATAAATCACGGGAAAGGGCCGGAACCTTCGATGCAGCAACAGATACAGGAGACCAGTTTTCCATGAATACGTTACTCAACATGCGCTTCGTCAACTAAGTTGTCATAATCAGAAGATGATTAAAATTAAACTGTCGATAAAAGAAAATAGAAAATTAACTACAGGCGCATCTTTGTCTCTTGTTTTTGATTAAATATATATATGGAGCCGTAAAAGCAAGAGAAATAATTAAAAGTTCTTAAAATCGATAAGGCTTGATAACATCGCAATGTTAGATAAATATATTCGTTAGGAAAGATAAACATTTTAATATTTAGGTTTTATACCAGAACATTAACTTACTTCCACTAAATAAATAAAAACTTTTAGAATTTCGTTTGTACTTGAACAAGATCGATTTTTGTTAATAAGAGCAAGAACATTTGGACAAAAATAACAATTCATCCTGATAACGTTGGTACTGCTGTTGAAATGTGCCTATTCAAATGTATAAAATAATTAGTTGTGGTACTAAAAATTGAATAACCGTTAAATAGTTATGAAAACCACTGATCGAAAACCACTGACATCGAATAGACAAAAACACGTATTTAGAATACTTTTATAAAGAAAACAATTTAAATTAAAATGGTCACGAATTTATTACCACATCATGCAAACTGCTGCTTTTGAGTAATTACTAATTGCACAGGATATGATACTATATGCGACAAGACAAAACATTGTTAATGGTTAGTTATATACTGAATGTCCATAAAGTTTTGAATAAATTCAATACAATTAAAATTTTCAACAGATTATTTGCATGAGCGGTTCTCAACTTCTCACCAATCATCCTCCTCCCCCAAGCATTAACAACCCCAAACTAACCCATATTCTCATTTCCATGTATATCTAGGTGTGCTTGTATCGAAACAAGATGTGTTTTTTATCCCTTAGTACTAGCCATCTCTTTTTGAGGTAGGGTATCATTGCTAAACTAGTCTCCGATAACACCAATCGCACTTCTGGAGTCTAGATGCCAGGATGCCTTCGAAGTAGAACTTGGTGTTAATGTTCCACCATTCATTCAGAACAGTTTTTTTAGGAAATTAGAAGGAAGTTGAGACTGTTTATCGCTCAATAATGATTCTAGTAACAACTTTGAATGGATCACCTGGAATGGATGACGAAATATTAGTTCTAGTTCGATGTATCTATTTGGAAACATGGGTTTCATCGAATAGACTTATGAAAATTTTGATTTTACCTTTCCTTGACGTCATTATGATCATCATCATGCAGTATCATGTTATGTGCGAATCGAATACATAGGAATTTATTTTCAAAATTAATATTGGACTTAACATAGAATACAATTAAATATCCGGTACATCTGGATATTTAAGGAAATCTGGCACCGCCGCACCATTGATGCGTTTCACTGTCGAGCTGTTATGGTCACTCGATTGCTCTACGTGAATCGCAGCGTATCGTTAGTTCCCATGCCGGATCTTTTTTGAACCGATCAGTTATTTTCGGACACCGCAACCATTCGTAAAAATTATTTGTCGGATTTAGTGTGTTCTTATACATAAAAATGGGTTGTTCCACGACAGTTGTAAAATATCTAGTATTTTTCTTTAATTTAGTTTTCGCGGTAAGTACACCAGTTCTTGATTTGTTTTTATTATTACATCCTGTTTATGACTCCATATTTCGACTGCAAGACATAAAAGTTATTTTTGTAGCGGCTTTCTAGTTTTAGATAGCAGATGTAGATGGAAAGTAAACGAAAATATAATTTTGTCATACCTTTTACAGTATATTATGATAAAATTTAAATTTAAATTTAAACGCCCATCTGCGTCTGTAAGTGCGCAGATATGTTTTCTTCGTGATTTAAGCATATTTTAGTTCATAAGCCGATTAATGAAAATGCAATTTTTTATTTGCACAAAGCTAGATAATGAACAATTTTGTCATTATCTTTATTTTACCATATTTAGTCATGCATTTTCTTTTCCTATATATACTCGTAGATGATTATAAATTAATGCGAATCATAATATAGTACTTTAAAAATATCATCATGTTTTAATCCTAATTTGTAATCAAAGAGGAGACTTTTCCGAAAATCTGGCAAGCTTGCAATGTCCCAGGTGACCTAGTGATACGCAAGTAGCACCAGGTGGTAATCAAAGTTAGAAGAACACGTTATCATATCTAAATATTTAAGTGGAGCGTCTGGAATAAAGGAAAATGCTGTTTTTTGTTCTTAAAAGTTTAGAACGTATATTACACGTGGAAACGAAATATTGAATTTTAAGAAAATTTATCTCGTGTTATATTAAATGCTTCATTATTTGGATTGGGTAATCAAAACAAAATGTGTAAAAAGATCAAACAATGTTCGATTGCTACAGATATTTCAGACAATATTTTACAGTGTAAGTTTGCGACAGTAAAAGTTTACTTTATTAAAACTCTTGTAGTTTATTCCCAAATATATTGCATAACATACAACTTCTCCATCATCTAATCTAAACCTTTACCTAGCCAAATCAAGTCACGTTATGCTTCTAAAATGTATTTTAACGAATACAACAGTTCTCAAAATAAATCTGAATTTTTGCATGTTCAGATTGCCCACCTTAAGGATTAGTGAAACATTGTGAAATTAACGTAATGTTACTTACTTTTATTTAATAAATGTGACATTATGTGGCTTATTCTATACATCGTCAATGAGGTCATGTATCAGCTCGCCATATAAAATTTCTTTAATTGGCGTTCATAGTTTTTGGATATTATTTGAAGTTAATTTTATAACAGCTAATTGACTATTGCCCGATTAATATCGCCAACGGTTTCTTTTCAGGCTTAAAAGTTAATTTAAATAAATTCATTTTTATTTTAAGTTCTTGTTGTCCAGTTGACAGTATCCGTTGGTCATTATCATCTTAAATTTGAATATATAATGTGGTTCAAAAATCTAACCATTGTAAACGTCGTAATTTAGGGACTCATATCCATTGATTCTAAGTGAAAATACGAATCTGTGGCAAAAGTTTTGAGACAATGAAGGTTTTATATTAGAAGATGGATATTTCTAATGTTCCTTTGTATGTAACACTTCATTTTTTATCTTTTAATTGATCAAAGATAGCAGATTTCTCTTCATATACATACTTCATTCTTAACACACTCCCATAAAAAATCAAGTATCTACCGATCACAAGTCTGAACAAGCTATTTTATATTTCAATTTCTACCACGGTAGTGATTTCATATTGTTGATATTATAGATCGTTGGTGGGGATATCAGGATCATCTAAATCCTAAATCTTATAACATAACAGCAATGGCAGAAACTAAATCAGTTTGTATGAATTATAAATAAAAATATAATATTTACTGTTTTTATTGCTGTTGTGGTACTGAACAGACAATTTTCTCCAAACAGAAGATACTCACTGCAATGAGTATTATTTCATAAGGCTATAAACATAGCTTAGAAAAAACTACCCGGTAAATTATAGAAATGAGAAGAGCTAATTGATAATGAGCAGACTGTTGTAAATGTATTAGTCCTTGTTAAAATTGATAGGACTGCACCCTTACGAAAATTGGTGATGAATTAAACATAAGCCACACACCTGTGAAAGGGATATTAAAGAAATAGTTATAAGATTTTAAAGATATACCTACAAAAATATAATTTTAAAGAAATACAAAAACTTTAAATACCGACTAAGTCATAATTTACATTAAAGCGATTTTGAATGACTGACATTTTGTGGTTACGCTATAACTACCCATCCAGTCAAACACTATTTTACCAGTCAAATACTATTTTCACATGAATCAAGATTAACAACTCTGAGGTTATTTAACCGGCACAATTGTAGATAGCGGGCGCAACAAAATCAACACCGCTTTAGAAATACAAACCAGCAAGTCACATTTGGTTTTAATATTCGATCGGGGATGATTAGTAATATGTTGCCATGTTGCTACCAGTAAATTTACGGAGATAGACTATTTCATTACCAGGATGGGGCCTAATCTTATTGTGACCAAATAGTCACCAACGATTTAGATGAGACTACCGAGTATCAATGAATTAGTACAAATAGACTGGTCAGATGGTTTCCTAGGTCACCTGACTTAACATCAATTGAAATAATTCAACAATGGTTGCATATTTATTTGAAGAGAATAGTTAGAATAATCAATTCATGTGAAAATAAGGAGAGGTGCTTCAACATACAAAGTACATTCTAGATGTTCTTTAGAATGCAGCTATGTTTAGTGCAGTAACAATGGGACACATTATTATTTATTATTATTATACTATGTGGGTTTGGACCTCATCAGACACTGATCGCATGGATAATCCCTTGGCGATCCCCTCTTATACGGGTCATAACCCAAAAATGCTATCCCATAAGAGGACAAATTTAGGCACGTCCCCTGCCCTAAGCCTCACCTCCTCTTTGATAACAGGGGTCCCTAATATAAGGTACCTCTTCTCCTCCAGTGCGGGGCAAGTGTAAAGAAGATGAATCAAGATTTTCTCGTCTTCTTTACAGTATCTGCAGGCCGGACTATCAGTCAGCCTCAGCTCGCACTTATATGCATTCAGGCTAATATGGCGGCCCGTAATGATTCCCACCAGAATTCAGGCTTTTTGCCTGTTGAATTTAATGAATTCTTGACCCCTTTTCTCAATCTCTGAGTATTCGATGAAAAGTTTGGTTATTCGACAACCCGTTACTCCTCTCCATCTTTTATTGTGCTGGTCTCTTGCCCAGCCATTTATGTGGTCTCTGATCAAATTCCGACTTATTCCCACTGCATGTTCTGGTTCATAGAGGTTTTCCCTGGTCCCTAGTCTGGCAAGGTCATCTTCAGTTAGATTTCCCTTAATGTCATTATGCTCAGGTATCCATACGAGTTCCACCGGCCTCTTCCCTGCCAAGTAGTTCAGTATTTCATAGCAATTATAGACCAGCTTCTACTTTGTCGTTGCTGAATTCAGGGCTACCGTCCTATTCATGTTTTCCACCCTGTGCATTGCTTTTACGGCTTCCGCTTTCAGGATGACATCAAGAGGTGGCAATTCCGTCAGTATGACCATCGTTTCGATCGGTGTTGATCTTGGGGCTCCGGTTATACTTCTTGGAATCAATCCTCTTAGCTTGTTAAGTCGGTTAGCTTCCGACTTTAAACAGGCTCTCTCCCACCAGACCAGTGCTGCATACGTCAGTCTGAGTTTGAGTATTGCCTTATACATCCAATTCATGGTATCCGGTTTCAAGCCCTAGCTACTACCAATGGCTCTTCTCAGTTGCCAAAGTGTTGCTGTGATCTTGGAACATATGTGACTTAGATGTTTTCCCCATAACAGTTTACCGTCCAGGATTACTCCTAAGTATTTCACTTCGCCATTATAGCTTAGTTCTTGGCCACCAAGTTTCAGCGGACATGTTTTGTTCCACTTATATTTCTTGGTGAACACCATCACCTCAGTCTTAGAGGGTTTGACCGAGAGTCCCTTATACCTGCATCAATTCCCAACCTTCTTTAATGCTCCCTGCATTATATCGTGAATGGGCTCCAGGAAAGGGCCTCTCGTTATTATTACTAAGTCATCGGCATAGCCAATTACATGGCAATCGTTTACCTTTTCAAGCAGCTCATCCACTACCAGACACCACAGAAGGGGGGACAATATCCCTCCCTATGTACAGCTCGAGTCGACCCGGCCCTCGATGGTAGTCTTGCCTATATTGGTAATAAGCGGTCTGTTTCCCAATATTTGGTCTATACATTCAGCAATTATTCTGGGGGTGTAGCATCTGCCTAGTACAAAGCTGAAGGATCTTTCAATATCAAGGAAGGTGCCGACAACGTATCCTTCGGAGTACAATTGTCATCGTATCGATGTCACAACCTTATCCAGAGCTGTTTCTATTGATTTTCCAGCTTGATAAGCACGCTGCCTCCCTTGAATCGGTTGCTCTATTATGACAGTATCCCGAAGATACCTGTCAATTAATCGTTCGGCCGTCTTCAGTAAAAATGAAGTAAGGCTAATGGGCCGAAAGTCCGATTAGCCTTAGATTATTAGATTAGGGGACGTATATCTGACTTTGCCCCAGTTTAGATATAAAAACAACCCTTGTGCCTAGCCACACTTCAGGGACCATCTTCAATTCCAAGCTGGCCCTGGTGATCCTTATAAATGGACCAAGGATTATCTCTTCTGTTTTCTGCAAAAATCACGGTCCTGGTGATTTATATGGATCAAAGGACCTCAAGGCCCACCTCATCTTAGCCGGTGTGACTATCTTCTTCACAAGTTCCCTATCGTTCCCCTCTCGGTTCACCGCCCAAGTCCTATGTGCCCCTATTACTAGCGGGTCGGAAGTGTCTCTCGTCTCCGGTCTATGAAAACCCGGAAAATATGCTTTGATGAGATGGTCTAAGGTTTCCTCATCCGATTTCGAGAATTTATCATTAGGGTCACATTACATTGTTTATTATTTTTTCGATAAGAACTTTTCCTTCGAATTAGTTTATAGTTATTGCCTAGGCTAGGAAGTTCTATTTTCATTTCAAGGTCGCTCTCATAGCTATTAGTGTTTTTATACTCCTCTTTGAAGATTCGCGACAGATAAGAGTATTTCTTGACTGGTCAGCAATGATATTTTATTTTTTATCTTAATTACTCTCATTTTGTATAATGCTTTTGTTAAACATTTTTAAAGAATATTTTTATTAAAAATTAATATTATCTATTTAATGTTGCAGTTTCTTCAATATTATATGAATCTCATTTATTTCCAAGTTTAACTTATTTGAAAATTATCTAAATGGTTTATATTTTCATACGAGACGGAATTGTAGAAAGTTTCAACTTTCTACAATTTATTTATAATGAAATTCGTTATGCTTACACCAATTCGACGTTTAAATTACAACGATTCTATAGGGGAAGAAAAAATAAGAGTTATTATTTAAAAAATAAATGTGAATATAGTTCTAAACTCAGGAAAAAAATATTATTTACATTAATATTGCATTCAAATAAAAAAATTAGCGATGTAATCATTTACATGCCTACTTCAAAAAATGTTCTATTATTATTTTGATTTTTGTAAAAATTCAATAAAGTCTCCATAGTTCAGGGAAATGTAAAAAGAAAATATTTGCCTTTACTCATAATAAATGTGTGGTACGCTATTTAACCTGGTTCATGTCAATATTTCAATCTCAGTAATAAAAACGCCTACTTACATACATTGTTTCGTGTATGATCACTTTTGTGGCGTATACAAATACATCATACACGAAAACTTGATAATAACAGACTTTAATGTTATAAATGTTATATTAAAACTTTATATATACTTTTCACTTTTTCGCACTCCACTATACTAGCGGAAAAGTAATGTAATCGTGTAAAGAAAAAGTGAAAAAACAATTTTTTTGGGTTTATTTTTCGTTTTTCGGCCTAAAAACAAAAAAAAATGGTTTTTAAAAACATTCTGCTGTGCGTGTGTCGTCGTTGTCGTCGGCATTTATTCTTATTAGCACGATAACTCAACTGAATCGTACCGGATCGATCGGGTTTTGACGAAATCTGATCGGGGACGTCTCCCAGATGACACCTATTGATTTTGAGGTGGATAGGATACATCCTACCCTGTCCGTGGGTCATGAAAGAACACGTCGGCATTTATTATTGTTAGCACGATAGCTCAACTAAATCGTGTCGGATCTATCGAGTTTTGACCGATTTTGATCGGGGACGTCTCCCAGATGATACCTATTGATTTTGAGGTAGATTGGACACACCCCACCCTGTCCGTGGGTCATGAAAGAGCACGTTGGCATTTATTCTTGTTAGCACGATAACTCAACTAAATCGTGTCGTATCAATCGGATTTTGACTGATTTTGATCGGAGACATCTCCCATATGATACCTATTGATTTTGAGATGGATAGGATACACTCCACCCTGTCCATGGGCCATGAGAAGGCACGATGGTGGACTATTTGAGAAATTTTTTGTTAGCACGATCACTCGATTAAATCGTGTCTGATCGATCGGGATTCGACTGATTCTGATTAGGGACGTCTGCCAGACGACATCTATTGATTTCGAGGTGGATAGGACACACCCCACCCTGTTCATGGGTCATGAAAAAGCACGATGATGGACTATTTGAAAAAAGTAAAACTGTCGCATAAAACACATATTCAGCATTTATGTGTTGGTTTATTTTTTCTCGGCCACTCAATTTCGAGATGTTTTACGCGCGGAAAAGTCCGTTTTAAGGTTTTAAAACAGTTTATTTATATATATTTCAAACGTCATTAGTCGTATATTTCCAATGAAAAACCATTTTATGTATATTATATACAATATGTACGAGTTAATACTTGTATATATTGTGTAAGATTATGTAATAGTGATCAACATTTTTATATTATTGTTTAGAAAAATACTGTTATCTAACAAAAAATGCATTCAAATATTTTAAAATCCTCTTAAAAAATAGTTACAGTTATAATTATTATTTTAAGTACATGCACTTCTTTGAATTTTACAATAATTTACCATTCATTTGCCATTTAATTATTGTCATCTAATTAATCTCAGTTACATCAAGCTGTCCCGCAACTGCATATCGCGATAGTAAAATTGCATGTTTTAAAAATTTGGTGATTATAAAATGATCAAAATCCATATCGAATAATCAGAATTGTAACTAACTTCTATATATGATGCTGTCGTTCAATGTAGAAGGGTATGCATTGATTATATTCTAAAAGTCATATGAAACCGTTAAAATTGTTCATGTATTTATTAAAAATAAATATCGCGTGTGATGTATAAAGAGATATAATTGCTTTCTACATTTTCATATTTAATTTTTTTATTAATCAATTTGTATATCATTAGTGATTTATTTTTGTATTTAAGCATATAACGACAAATTATCGTTTTCCTTTAACAATATATAACAGTGTTTTGGGAATCATTAACATATTGTTCTCACACAAATTTACGAAATTTCCTTACGATTAAGATATATGTGACGAAAATACGTCTTTGTCAATTATATATTCAGTTCATTGCTTAATATTATTAATACGGCCAAGAACAAAAAAGAAATTAGCAGTTAATTAATGTTACATATAAAGAACTTTATTATGCATATTATTCAACTTAGTAGTAGGATAACTTAAGTAGAGGATATTGCACTATGAAATATGAAGTTGGTTAAGGTATTGATATGTTTAAGTAAATAATTAACAATCGTCATTATATTAAATTTCAAATATAATTATCCGGTATGTAATGGACACGTGGGAATAATTATTGTGAAACTTAATTAGATAGAATGAGGGAGAATTTTTTACTCACTATTGTTCAAACTATGTACAAGATGTCCTACATTTTTGTGTAGTTAAAATTTTATGTAAAAACGATAAATAGTGGAAATGACTATGCGATATATTAAATAAAAGTTTATTTTTAGAGTTCCGTTCATTTCATCCAAAATTAGTGAATACACTATGGAGTGAACATGACGAAATTTTTGTACTTTAATACATAACAATAACTACAGAAATAAGGAGTTTATACTCCAACTCATCTGCAAATGCCTTATATAATAAGGACTAAACAAATTAGGTGTCTAACAGAGTTAGCAATAAAATACAGTGATTGTTCCAAAAACCACAAGAAAGATGCAAAATGTCACCTATCTCAGGATATCGTTAACTGCAGACCGGTTTCGACCTTTCTATCGTGGGTCTCGTCAGTGCAGTGTAAACAAGTATACCTTTGACAGATGTCTTGTCTTTGACAGTTGTTTAGTCCATATTATATAAGGCATTTGCAGATGGGTTGGAGTATAAACTCCTTATTTCTGTAGTTTGAATATTATCCTCTGCGTAGTAAAACTTTGCATTATTACTGATGATCTCAAGTTTTTACTTCGATTTAGATTGTTCGAAACTACTAAGAGATGGCGTTTGGTACGTTCTACTGCGGTGGAACATAGCAACGTCTAGAACTATACAACGTCTACTAAATATGAACTTCATCTGTCAAAGATATACTCGTTTACACTGCACTGACGAGACCCAAGATAGAAAGGTCGAAACCGGTCTGCAGTTAACGATATCCTGAGATAGGTGACACTTTGCATCTTTCTTGTCGTTTTGGAACAATCACTGTATTTTAGTGCTAAGTCTGTTAGACAAAAATACGACAAATTTTGTCATGTAATTCAGCGCTCGGCGTTTGGCATATAACCAGGAGAATAGCTGTTTTGACCTAATTTGTTTAGTCTTTATTATATAAGGCATTTACAGATTTAAGGCATTTAAGGGTTGGAGTATAAACTCCTTATTTTCTGTAGTTTGAATATTACCCTCTGCATGGTAAGACTTTACATTATTACTCATAACAATAACAATTGCTTTTTTATTGATTACGTTATCTAGTGTAAGTTATATTGGATCACTTATATACATCCGTTTTTTTCTAAAAAGCATTTTTTTTATTTTACATTTTGCTTCATTTATAATCTACATTAACTCAGAGTATTACATAAATATGTTATAAGTTCTGCGTATGGAAGGGAAACATCCAATGATGTTTCACCTTATTCTACATTGTTTTAGTTTTGAAGGAGATTTTAGTTTCGGCCAGATTCTAGCAAGTATTGTAGCGGGATAATTGTTGAATAGGACCTCTACTAGCTCCTTTTCGTTATATATGATGTATTGTTTTTTGACGTCGTGGCTCGGTAGATCAGATCCTCAAATCATCGTGAAACGTCTGATTACTTTCGTACCGTGGAGCATCCACTATTGATTTATATTGAAATCTTTGGATAATATTCAGTGACGCTGATTTTGCTCAGCCCCATAGATGAAGTACATAAACCCATATAGGTTTATCATGGTTTTGTTGCGGAAAGAGTTTTGATTATCGACCTAGAAGCCAGTACATCTTCCAAAACTATAAATCAACTTGTTTTCTTTCAGTTTAGATGTCTCTTTCAAATAAGACGTGTCGTCGGTCAAAATGGAGACCAAGGTATTTTGCTTCTGTTCCTATAGGTATACGTACGTTGTCCATTCTTACAGGTGGGCACATGTTGTGGTGCATAGTAAACATTATTTGGATTGATTTTATTTGGTTTACCTTTGTTCGCCATCGTATGTACCAATCATTAAGTATATTTAAGTTGAGTTGTATATTTTGGGAGGCTCTTATAATATCTTCGTTTGCAGCAGGTATCGCTACGTCGTCAGCAAAGGAAACAATTGTGATGTTATTTATTTTCGGTATATTGGCTGTGTATAGTCGGAAGAGCAGCGGTCGGAAAATACTACCCTGCGGAACACCGGAGTTGATAGGACAGAAATTAGACTGTTGGTCATTGAAATTTAAAGAGAAGTGCCTGTTTGACAGGTAGAATTTGAGTAGGAGGAAATTGGATAATGAATTTCTCAATTTGTAGAGTGAGCCTCTGCCAAACTTTGACAAATGCTTGTGACATGTCTAGGAATATAGTGCTACAGTATTTATTTTCTTCGAGACTTCTTGATATTTCACTTATTATTCAATGGACTTGTTGAATGTTTGAATTGTCTTGTCGAAAGCCAAACTGATGTTTTGGTAGTACTGTTAGATATTCATGGTCACGGTAGATCCTCTGCATCAGCAGTCTTTAAAAAACTTTGCTTATGGTTGGGAGCAGGATGATAGGTCGATAGAATGTAATTTCGTTATGCTGTTTTCATGGTTTGTATATCACGATAATTTCACCAAATTTCCATATTATATAATTTCGTTATGCAGTTGTCCTGGTTTGGGCATCACGATAATGCCACCAAATTTCCATATTATAGGAAAGTAGGATATGCTCAGCATGCCATTGAATCTACCTGAAGAATAATAATCTCATGGGTTAGTTGCTTTAATATTTGGCCCGAGATTAAGTCATATCCTGGAACATTTGTTCCAGGATATGTTAAAACTGTTTGTTGAGTTCATTTATTTCTTCTTTAGGAGTTAAACTTGCAATTTAAAGAAGGAAAACTATCAACAAAATAGCTTCTGATACAATTATGCATTTTGTTATTTTAAAAAAGTTTCATAAAGATTTAGCTTCAAAAAATTATATTATCTACAAGACAAATTCATCAAATTGTTTTGGAAAAATGGTTAATTAAAAAGGAATTACAAATATCTCGCAAATTTCATGACTTCCACCATATGCGTGGTTCTTAAAAGTCTTTATGGCTATGACATATGGATAGCACGATATCCAAAAGACAAGTGTTATGGCAGAATATAACGACATTTGTCTAGTGTTTTCACGATTGAGTAGAAAGGTATGATAACTATAGTAATTCCGTACTCTAATAATGTGAGAAAAGAAAATTATTAATAAGTGATAATCTTTTCTCATACCTTCCACTTGATTGAATTAAGAAATATCAGGATCGTAATACTTAATTCATATCTCTCACCTCAACCCTATACACTTGATGCTACCTTTTCATGTTAATTGTTTTCATTTTCTTATAGGAAGTTAGTGGTAACTGTGACTTAAATTAAGGTTCTTCTTAAAGAAAGAAGATAAGTTCATTATGTCAAAAAGTAATTATCCATTCATTCCTTGTGTTACTATTTGAAAAAGAAAAAGAAAAGGAAATAAATCTCAAACAAATATATTTTTGGTATTTCGAAAAAATTAGGCATTACTCCTGTAAACAGGAACACAATTTTAGAAACGATATCCAGAGATAAAAATACAAATTAAGAGGAAATGAATGATTCCTTGATTGGGTTATTAGAGAAAAAACCCTCTCCAATAGGTTAAAAGAGTGAAGAAGATTGAAGTTAACTAGAAAAAAATGGAAAAAGATTTAGAGAAGCCTTAAAATATGAAAATAATGAGGATAACTATGATGTATTGATACACAGATAAATTAATATTTGATTTCAAATTAAAATTTAATGTGTATTGGTATTGTGTCCAGTAGAAAATAACTCCAAATACTATATTCTAAAAGTTTTGTGAATATCAAATATAAATATTTGAAAATAAATGTATTCTAAAAAGTCTGAAATCCTAAGAAGCAAATGCACTAAAACGAGTATGGTTATTTCTACAGAATACTATATTATGTTAAACGTACCAGATGAAGCTTCAAGAGAAGAGTAGTTATTTTAAAAACATATCTAGTTTGAGGATGAGGCAGCGTACTCCTTTCATTGTCGGACCTGCGCTATTCGAAGTCAAGCAACGAAATGCTCGGGGATGCGATTTGGATGGGTCACACATGGTCTCATTCTCCTACCGCGGTGATGCTGACTTGGTATTTGGTAACAGGGTGGCAACTCGGCCAAATACTAGGCACAATGTCTGCGGGAGTTCGATTCGCACCAGAGGGAACTTGGCACTTCCCTCAGGGCTGGGTTTGTCCACGTCTATATGTGTAACCTTCCCCTACTCAAGCCTGCCTGTAGGTTTTCTGGGGAAGGAAGTCTACTTTCTGTGTGTCCAAACTTTATTATTATTATTATTAAAAAATACTTTATTTTAATTTTATTCTTATGTATGATCTATCCATGCTTTTATAATAGAACACCGATTTTTATATTGTTTATATTTGACAAGGTAACAGCCCATTACACTTTTTATACGCCAATTAAAGAGGCAAATTTTATCTTGTGTTCTGTGGTTATTTACACCATTTTGTTGTCAGTTATCCAATTCTGTACTAAACTGTTATTCACTTAACTTGATAGAAATTCGTAAAGAACCTTTGTTTTTGTCACGCCATTGCATGGTAAAGGAGAACATGAATAAATAAAAAGAACGAAATTGAACCATTATGAAATTTTGTAGGGAATATAAAAATAGGCCCATAATTCCATGAAAATATGAAGTTGGGATACATTTTTAAAACGAAAATATTAATGAAGGAAATGATGTTTTGATTTATCTCATTCAGTGGTATTCCAATAAGTCGTTATTATATTAAAACTAAAACAATCTTACTACAGAAATAAGGAGTTTATACTCCAACCCATCTGCAAATGCCTTATATAATAAGGACTAAACAAATTAGGTCAAAAAAGCTATCCTCCTGGCTATATGCCAAACGCCGAGCACTGAATTACATGACAAAATTTGTCGTATTTTTGTCTAACAGAGTTAGCACTAAAAATACAGTGATTGTTCTAAAACCACCAAGAAAGATGCAAAGTATCACCTGTCTCAGGATATCGTTAACTGCAGACCGGTTTCGACCTTTCTATCTTGGGTCTCGTCAGTACAATGTAAACGAGTATACCTTCGACAGATAAAGCTCACATCTAATAGACGTTGCTACGTTCCACCGCAGTAGAACGTACCAAACGCTATCTATTGGTAGTTTCGAACAATCTAAATCGAAGTAAAAACTTGAGATCATCAATATAATGCAAAGTTTTACTATTACATGGATTCGGATTAATTAAGGATTCGGTTAAATTACTTTAATTTATACTATATATAAAATACACCGTAATTTATAATGGAGATTTTCTAATGTATTTTATTTTAATGTTGATATTTATAATTATCTAGGTGACTGTGGTTATATCACGCAACGGTAATTAGATACCAGTTTTAAAATATAGTCTAACAAACTGGTTTAAAAACCTTAAAAAGGCGTATCGTCCCAGTATAATACATCTCCTCTTATGTCTTGGCATCTGCCTGCAAGCTGTTATTATTTCACTTATAGTCTGTGTATACTTGTAGAATAGTGCGTTCAGATTGTAAGAATAACATTCATTTATTTAACTCTAGACTTTGTTGCAATATGATATACATCTTTTTAACCAAATACTATGAATGAGTGGTACAGGTTTTACAGGACCCTTATTATTCTATTATGGGTTATATTAAAAACATTGAAAATATCTATTGATGTCACATTTGAAAACCTGCTAATAGCTGAAAGTTAATCAATTACTGTCGATATCAATCCTTCGTAATATTTCAAAAATGTCTGCCTTGTTATGTTGCATATATACGATCCAGAAAGAATAGAATGAATTACCTTTGATACATGGCTGAGATGCAGACGATACTGCATTAATTTTGAGTTAATTATGATTTTTGTCGATAAAATGTTAATTATAATTTGGTCGGTAAACATTTTAAAGGCGTATAAAGAAACTACATGGGTTATTATAAAAATGTCAATGTTACCTCCCTATCAGTAGCGTTATCGTATATTTTTGCAGCGGGGTTTAAGTTGAACATATTAGGATAACTCACTTTCATTCTCTTGCCTTCAACTCGTGACTCTATGTTATACACTTGTATCAATAATATACCTTCGATGGTGGTCGCTTTGATACATAAACGTCTGATTTCAATATTTAAAATGAACATTCCACCTCGAAATATATCAGGTTATCATACGAATAATATTTTTGAACTCACTCATATACTGTATATTACTTAGGTACAGTTGAATGCAGTTTAATTACACTAAGCTGCATTGAAGTCTAGATCTATCTGCAACACGACATGCAATTGAGTGAATAGATTGAGTGCCAAGAACATCATTTACATAACTGCTGAAAGGTCAGATCTGCGTAATCTAATATGTCCAATAACTCAGCTAAGGAGAACTATTTCACACTTCGTTGATAGGTTGTGTTATTGTACTGTAGTTCCCTTATACTGTATGTATGTAGATTTGCTTATTTTTATGCATTTTCAAATAATTGGTAACGATACTGTACTTTTTTGAATTATTTTGGTCAAAAATTGACCTGCTTGAAAATTGATATTACAATAAAAAGTCACATCCATCCATGCTTCTCATCTGATTACGATCATTTATAGAATTAATCGTAAATTAAACGGACGTAATTAGCCACTTTCAGCATAGATACACCTAGGTCTGCCAGTAACATTAATATATGATTGCCAGTTGTTACAGTAAGCACCTGTAAACCGCTTATTGGCAGTCTAAATTGCCTCAGTGTGTGTTACTTGTAATCTTCAAGTTGCAAGTAAATAAGCCCTTCCTATTTTCGAGTTTAATATGTACATTAACAATGGCCCTAATATAAATAAGATATAATTTAAGTAGCCTGGAACAAGAAAGTACGAGAAGACTATAAAAAACCCGATTAGACAACAAATTACAACGAACAGAATTTGACAATATAGAAGAGGATCATGAGTATATAAAGACTTGTACACAGTCGGCTGCATCAGAGGCATTAAGGCGCTATAAAAAAGGAGGAAAACAGCGGAAACCACATTGGTGGGATGACGAAACTGAGGTTGAAATAGAGGAAAAACGAAAAAAATATCATGCATACTTAAGCTCAAAAAATATGAATGACAAACTGACATATAAAGAAGCCCAAGCAAGAGTGCGTAAAATGATATGTACAAAAAAGAATGAAAAATGGGAGGCGACATGTTCTAGACTTAACACATATATAGGAGGTAGGAAAAGTACGGATAGCTGGAGACTACTCAGGAAAATGAGACAGGAGCGGAAGAAAGATATCATCTCACCAATACCAGCGCAAACATGGAATCAATATTTTGAAAAAATGTTATCAGAAGATAGAAAAAAATTTAAAAACATAGAAAACGTTAATCCCAATATAGTTACTCAAGGATCTCCGATAAGAATAAGTATATCAGAAGTTAAGGAAGCATGTAGATCACTAAAGAATGGCAGAGCCCCAGGACCAGGAAATATTCCTGGAGAACTTATAAAATATGGAACAGACAAACTATACCATTCAATGAGAGACCTTTTCCAAAGATGTACGAGTAGATCAAAAGTACCAGAAGAGTGGAAGGTATCATATATATCCACAATTCATAAGAAAGGGGATAAAAGTGAGTGTGACAATTACCGAGGAATATCTGTTACAAATTCCATCAGCAGAATATATGGGAATATATTAAAAAACCGTATGGAGAACGAATATTGTGAAATGGAGGCAGAAGAACAGGCCGGTTTCAGAGCAGGAAGATCCACAATAGATCACTTATATACAGTCACACAAATCTTGGAGAAGAAGATAGCATTTAACCAAGAAGTACATCTACTATATGTGGATTTAAAAAAAGCATATGATAGCATTCCTCTGGTAAAACTCTGGGAAACTTTACAAAACACTAATATAATGTGGATCTATGGGTGAAAGAGTTGGACAAACAGGGAATGAAAGTAAATGTAAGCAAGACAAAGGTAGTAGTTATAAGCAATAATAATGAGCGAGAAATGAATATAAAAAATAAATAATCAGATAGTGGAACAAGTAAAAAAAAGTAGTACTTAGGAGTAACCATAGAGGAAGGAGGAAAGCAAGATGAAGAAATAAATAATAGAATAACAACAGCGACAAAGATTTTTCATAGTATGAAAAAGGGGTTCATTAGTAAAGCAGAAATTAGCAATAAAACAAAAATGTCAGTTTATAAAACTGTATATTTGCCGACGCTACTGTACGGATGCGAAACATGGGTGTTGACAGAGAGGCAACTTAAAAAGATACAGGTATTAGAAATGAAGTATCTCAGAAAAGTAGCAAATGTTACGATAATGGATAAAATAAGAAATGAAGAAATAAGGAAAAGATTGGATAGCGAAAGTATCGAGAAGGTCATAGAGAGGGCTCAGCTGAGGTGGTGGGGGCACATGAAAAGATTGAGCGAAGAAAGACAGGTAAGGAAAATATGGGAAGCAAAAGCCATTGGAAAGAGAAAGAAAGGCAGACCAAGGATGACGTGGGACGGAGAAGTGGCGAAGATAATGAAGACAAGAGGAATCACATGGAAGCAGGCTGAAATTAGAGCAAGGGACAGGGTTAGATGGAGATTAACGATAAAATAGTGAAGAAAACCGTGAAAGTGTGGAAGCAAATGTGAGTCATAATACTTGATAGGTTTGGGATGAGAAAGAGGAGAAAAGAGGAGCGCATAAGGGAAGTGGTAGTGAAGTGACAAATGATACCACAAACGGAGTGGAGTTTAGATATAGGGATAGAGCAAGATAGGGTGGAATGAAATTGTTAGAAGTTCTTTTAAGTTGTTTAACATGAAATGGGATATTTAGTTAAGTAACTGTGATTGTAGTATTTAGATTATTTGTTTAAATAAATGTATATTTAGCCTCTACACCTAACGGTAGGAGAGGTATAGATTATATTATATAAAGTCTCTACCAGATCTAGAATAAAAATAGGACACAATATAACAACGGGATTTATAGTAACTAAGGGACTTAAACAAGGATGTTGCCTATCTCCTACACTAATTAAGATATATCTAGAACGCGCATTGATGACTTGGAAAAGAAAATGTCACAATATGGGCATACCAATAGATGATACATCAACACTATACACATTATCCTTTGCGGATGACCAAGTTGTTATTGCGCAAGATATCGATGATATTTAATATATGACACGTAAACTTATCGAGGAGTATGAAAAATGGGGTTTAGAAGTTAATGTGAAGAAAACGGAATACATGTGTATTGGAGGACAACAACAAGATCTACTTCTGTTAACCGGTCAAAACATCAAACACTGCAATGAATATAAGTATCTAGGCATGAAAATATCAAACGATGGGACACTTGATGAAGCGATTTCGGAAAGAAATACTCAAGGAAGGAGAGCAATTACAATGTTGAACAGCATTCTATGGGATAAACAAATAACAAAAGAAAATAAAAGAAGAATATATAATTCAATAATTAAAAGTATAGTAACCTATAGTTGTGAAGTATGGCCAATAAAAGAAAGAACAGAAAGAATGATAAGAACCACAGAAATGGACTTTTGGAGGAGGTCAGTTGGAAAATCAACGAGAGAAAGGGTAACAAATGAGAGAATAAGAAATATGATGGAAATAACACATGGCATTGTAGATGATATAAGAACCAAACAACTCGTATGGTACGGGCATGTTCAGCGAATGCCAAATGACAGAATACCCAAAAAAAATTCTAAACTGGAAACCACAAGGAAGAAGAAGGCGAGGAAGACCACGAAAAAGCTGGAGAGAGGGCATTGATAATGAAATTCGGGGGAGAGGTCTGGACAAGGACATGTGGAGAAATAGAGAGGAATGGAGATAAGGAATCGGAAGACGGCGAAGGACGTTATAAACCGATATGATGATGATGACAATGGCCCTACTTTATTATTGTTTATATCTGTATCAACAATTATCCAGGGCGTTTTGTTATAACAGGTGTATTGATATGTTTTCCTCTGTTTGGGTAAATAAAACTCGGTTATTAAAAGGATATTTATAATCACTATTTTGATTTAAATTTACAAGTTAGGAAAGTTATATATAAAAATAACATCATCAATATGCTTTTCTTCATGCCGCTATACCTTCTCAAGGTGCGACCTAAAATTTAAGAAAACTCGCCGACGTAATGCTGAAAATATAAAACTAAATTTAAAGTGCACCAGGAAGACCCTTGAATGCATATTAAGGCTGCAGATATATGCATAGTATCACGGATTGCAGGTAATGGATTGACAGAAGATTTACACCTCACTGCAATAACTCGAGGTAACGCTAATGAAACCAAAAGAAAATTTGACGCTTTAGTTATCGATTTACGATGTGTCAATATTTAATTTTTTCCATAAATATCTCTGTAGATCATAGCTGAAAATACTCTTCTAGGTTGTAGTCAGAGATGATATAAATTAGAGGATACATATATTTGTACAATAAAAGAGTTTTGAACAAAAATCATATTGTTAGTTCTATCAAATGTACTCTTGTTCTCTAAAATTTAAAATTTTCTCTTCTGTTATCTAATTTTATAAACATTTTTGAAATCCCTATGTATAACTCACGCTATTGTTAAGAAAAACTTCAAATAGTGCCCGATCGACACGATTTCATGGATAATAGATCGATGATAACTAATTTATTTCTATTTAATAAAAATGTAATTGTAGCATTGTTATACCCAAATTTCATAGAATGTACATAGATTTCCCTAAGACCTTTGACAGTTTTTTTGATACTTTGTCACCATTATTTTCATATTTCCTACCATTAAACCTAAATAACTAACCTCAGTTGGTTACTTACAATGGATGTAAATCAAATAAATATATTTCTACCTCAGGAGTCCCTCAAGGCTCCAATATCAGACCGATCTTATTGTTATTATTTATTCATGACCTCACTAGAACCTTTGAATTTAAGAAACCAGGAAATTACTATTAAAAAAGTATTAAATCACATAAAATCTAATATTTTTAATTATTTCAAAGAATATCACAAAGTATTCTGTAAAATAATTTTTCTAGACGATTATGTTCGAATTTTAAATTAAACAAATTATTCTACATTATCTATTCTCGTAAGGAAAAACCTATAATTTTGTATTATTCAGAAGCTATATTTTTGTTTAGAATTCCTAGAGAAAGCACTGGTTCATTCAGTGTACACGATAAGGCTGATAAAAGCACTAACTGATCCATTGAGAGTATAAAAAGAGAACTCATACGAGCCGGTGTCTTCACGCTACACATCATCATCACCGGCAAAAGAATAAATCCGTAATGAGAACGTTTCTACTCAGACCAAAAAGACGTAGGTAGACTTAGGTCTACTTTTGTTAGATGATCGTAGATACATCGAACATTCTCTTAAAGAGAATGAATATGAAGGGAAATATTTAAAAACGCTCATTAGTAACAAGAATATAAGAACTTATAACCAATAGCAACTAAAAGGTTATGCATAATCTTATATTATTGGACTAATACACTAAAGAGAGTATTACACAGGAAAAAGATATACGTATACTTCGAAATACTTACGAAGATATAACAGGCACTTCTCACAAGGATATTATTTTCCAGAATTATTAACAAAAGATGTATACGAGTATTCCTGTGAAGAGATATATTGGTCCAACAGGCAGGAACAATTAGTATAGAATTGTAGAACATAAAAGGCACACACGGCTCGTATACACAGATAAATCGGAAATAGCAAAATATGTATATAACAGCTTTAACAACATAATATATTCTGATAATGCTAAAACGTTGTATAGAAGTTATTATTATCCACGCATTATTAGAGAATTACTGGAAATTAATGAATAATAGGAGCAATTTTAATAGAGTAAATGGATACTGTCTTGAAATACTTGGAGATTTGCCCTATCAAGCACTGATGGAGTGGAAAGTTGGTTCTGGTTGAGTTGAATGACGGTCGACTACCATTATACCACATGACCATGGAAGGGAAGAACAAATAACGAGGAACATATACATTTTTAGAACATACTGTATACACTTTTTACTAGAAGGCAAATTTATTTTGATATTTTACTTAAGTCGTCAGTAATTAACATTTAGTTAATTTCAAATTGTAATACAGCATAATTGCCAGGCTGTTAATAATTCGGCAAACCCTATGAGCGTTGCACCCCGAATTAGTATGCGCATCATAAACAATATGGCATGCACACACGAGTAGTTTATTTGGCTTCCGTTGTTGAACAGGAAACGGTAAATGCTTTCACATCGGCATTGCCTCAGTTACATTAATGATCATTTACCGTGAAGCACTGATTGTTATGGAATTAAACGACTAATGCGTCAATTTGGTTTCACTAATTCACCGTATTACGGCTTCATAAGGAACGAGTTGGTCTCTGTTTTGATCGGTTGGTATTTTTCCGCGCGAATTAAAAATTTGCGGTTGCCTTTTACTAAATCAATTACAATTGCATTCGGAACATTGATTGTGGTAGATGTTGAGGAACTACAAAGTAACAGGACGGTTTAAGAATCTTTAGAAATAAAAAATCTTATACGGCGTGGTAATATTTCGCACAATTCATAATTATTTTAAATGATTTTTTGAAGAACTCTGAAATATATCAACCATATTTAAGATATTGACTGCCGACATGTGGGTACTGAATTTCATTTTTTTCAGATTTTATTGTTGAGCTTGGACATAATCAGTCTTGCTTAAATTGCAACTTTGTCTTTAATCAATGTATTTCCTAAATTTTTCTGAGTACAGAAGGCACTCCATGTTACTTCCTATGTAGCATTAGTATGATAAAGGTTGTTTCAGAAAAAAGTATATAAGTAAGGCAAAACTAAATATTTATTCAAAATTAAAATTTTTCCTACCACAGAATTTAGTTTCTGCTGGGCGGAGTTTTTTTGGTGTTGATATCAGAAGATATCGATCCGATAGGCCTTGCACTTGACGAAGTTCTAGTGCAAACTAGAACGGGTGGGTCGGCTTGCGCGTTTTAATGATTTAAGGAGCCGTACCATAGGTTTAACCATAGTGGGGGGAGTCCTTATTGAAAAACCACACTGACAAGAAGACAAGTCCCTGAAGGAGGGCAGCAGCTCTTTCAGTAGTCATAGTGACAGAAACCGTGGGGGTTGGTGTGGTGCTATGACACACTTGACTGCAATGTGGAAGGCAAGAGGAAACCACCACATTATAATCCTCAGAGCAACTAACGAAAGGCTTATCCCGATGAGGCTTACAAAATAATTAAGAGGAACTTCAGGGATATAGGACCAATAAGTAGAATCGTTAGGAGTCAATCGGGGGACATACTGATCGGAAGAGAGGAGAAAGCGGATAGACGGAAGCAGGAAATTTATACGAGGGTCAGGAATTAGGAGAGATATTAGAGGAAGAACTAGCATCGATAAGGAAGATGTAGGAAAACCTATATTGAGAGAGGAATTTGAAATAGCACTAAGGGTGCTAAAGAACAATAAAGCGCCGGGTGTAGATAAAATACAGGCGGAAATTTTGAAATGGGCGGGACGGAAAGCAGGATGTTTGAACTGGTAAAATACATATACGAAACGGGCGAGATGCCGGAGGATTATAAGAGGAACATTATCGTTACAATACCGAAAAAGAGAGGAGCCAGCAAATGCGAGAACTTTAGAACGATTAGCCTAACTTCCCACGCGTCAAAAATCTTAACCAGAATAGTGCAGAAGAGGATGAAAAATAGAGCGGAGGAAATACTAGAAGAAGATCAATTCGAGTTTAGGCGAAATAAGGGAACTCACAAAGCTTTCTGGCGCTAAGAGTAATGTTAGAGAAAACAATAGAAAAAGAAAAGAACGCTTATATAGGATTTGTAAATTTAGAAAAAGCTTTTGATAATGTAAGATGGGAAAAAATGTTCGAGATACTAAAGAGCGCGGGAATGAAGTATATATATATATATATATATATATATATATATATATATATATATATATAGGAGAGTAGTACACAATCTATACAAAGAGCAACTTATATAACTGCTGTTATAGAAGTAGAAGGGGAAAGAAGGGAAGTAAGTATTAGGAAAGGAGTAAGACAAGTACACTATCACCACTAATTTTTAATCTGTACATCGAAGAGGCGATTAATGTGGTAAAGGATAGAGTGGATTTCGGGATTGAAGTACAGGGACAGAAACTAAAAATGCTGAGATTCGCGGATGATATAGCAGTATTAGCATCTAATAAAGAGGAATTAGAATCAGCGTTGAACGAAATGAAGGCAGTGTTGACAGAGGAATACGGAATGAGAGTGAATAAAAACAAAACTAAAGTGTTAGTGTGCAGAGGGCGCGAGAGCAGAGCAAAAACGAAAGTACAAATTAATAATGAAAGATTGGAGGAAGTTAAAAACTTCACTTATTTAGGAAGTAAAATAAATTGGGATGGAAGAAGTGGTAAATATATAAAACAAAGAACAGCGCAGGGTCGAGTAGCTTTTAACAAAAAGAAAGCACTTTTATGCTCGGGGGTAATAAACTTAGAAATAAGGAAGAGATTTTTGAAAACATATGTATGGAGCACGGCACTGTACGGTTGCGAAACCTGGACGGTAGGGGAAGCAAGTAGGAAGAAATTAGAAGCTTTTGAGATATGGCGTTACCGAAGAATGATGAAAATACCGTGGACTGATAGGCTTAGAAACGAAGAAGTATTAGAGAAAATCGGCGAGAAAAGAAGTATGTGGAAAAACATAAAGAGGAGAAGAGATAGAATGGTAGGCCACTTGCTGAGACATGGGGGAATAGTTTGCGACATTTTGGAGGCAGAAATAGGAGTGAAGAAAGGCAGACGTAGGCCTAGATTAGACTACTGCTCGCAAATAGTAAGGGATGTAGGTTGTAGCACAACTAGCGAAACGCATAGGTTAGCACAAGATAGGAGAAGCTGGAGGTTAGCATCCAACCAGTCTTAGGACTGATGACCTCATGATGATGATCAGAAGATTTCATGGCGGTACATTCCCTGGTAGGACGTATCTTGGAAAAGGTATGGATAGGACGTTTCTTACAAAACATTCTTTATAGACGGTATGTTCCCTTATGAACGGCAAATAAGAAACTTCCAATATGGACTGTCGTTTCATTTCTAAAACTTGAAAGAATTAATTCTTGTTAAAAAAGAAAGACGATTGTAGTTTACAAAGGATTACGATAGCATCACAGCTACAACAGAGTCTTAAAATTAATTCTTACATCAGTTTATGTCATTTCTAAGAGAGATGTTGAGGTGTTTTAGAAATTAAAACAATATTTAATAACAAAATTAAATTATTTTTGAAATTATTCCATTTTGTATATTACGACGGAGATTTGTATATAATATATCTAGCAATGAAAATGACTATGTTGCATATTTCTTTTTACTATTCTTCTTTCCTTTCTCTCAAGTTACTGTAACATTTGTTTGCTTTATTGTCAAATGTCATTGAAAATAAATGATTTTGGTGTTATTAAAAAAATAATAAAATAAAGCTTGAGGACAGGAGTATTAGAGTCAAGTTTAGACAAGAATATTATTCATGACTAAAGAAGCATCAAAAAATTTCCACGAGTGAATTAATGCTGTGTATAAAGATGTGCCATCTACTATCTAATCTAAGTAGTTTCAATGAGGCAGCGAATATATTTAAGATAGTCTAAAGCAGTGGCACACAAACTATTTTCATTTCCAACTCCCCCTTTTTTGTGTAAAATTTGGTCACGATCCTTGGATGGACAGTAGACAGTACATTTTTTAATTGTTAAATAAATCTGTCTATGTTTGGCGACCCACTAAAATTTTGATATGACCCCAGAGGGGTTGCGACCCACGCACACCACTGGTCTAAAGTATTAACAGACCTGTGAGAACATGACAGAAAGAAATTATCAATATGGATACTTCATTTTTACCTACCTAAATACTGTTTAAATACTTTTATATTATAATTTTCTAGCCTCACTAGGATACATTTTAGATAGCAGCCAAGTTTTCTTCAACTATGTTTTATAAACTAAATTTATTCTAAAAAAGGAAGACCAGCTTTCCCCAAAACATCGAAATAAACGTAATCAGGAGATAGTAAAAATTCCTGGTGATGTCAGTTTGCATGGAGAAATGCACGTTGAGTGACATAATATTTTGTTGTTTTGTGGAAAACTGGTGTCCTGTTTTTTGTTGATACATCGAAGGTTCCAACTCTCTCCTAGTTCAAAATCTATTATGTCGAATAGTTTACTATTATTGTCTTACTATTTTACTGATTGTTTTTACAGTTAGCTAAGAATATCTCAAATATTGTTATATTACGACTGTTATGTCTTCTATTTAAAATATAACTTTGACGTTATTTCAAGAGAAATGGATATTTTGAAAATAAAATCAGCGAACACACCAAAAAATTTTAATGCGTTATTCTCTTCAAGATATAATTTGGCCAACAGATTTAATTTAGGATACATATTTAGTGTACAATCTTGAATTATTGAGTAACCATAACTAATATTTGTGAAAATCATAAATAATCTAAGACGAATTGAACTGCCCACTTGGATGCTATTTCAGTGGAGACCCCATTTATTAGCAACTACATATTATTTATACTAATTTATATAATATGTCTCCCTAATTGGCATTAAAAAAATTGGCTCAGTTAAATATCTGCAGTATTGTGTACGTCTTAAGAATCATTTACAGATAGAAAAAAAAATTCATATATAAAGAAGACGACCATTCGGCATCTAAAAACATAACATTTTTATAGTTAAAATAGTATCTGAATCCTTTAATGGGCCCATGTTAGTACTTTTACTATAAATATCTGTCTGAATCTGGTAATCTAGAGTTGTCCCCACAATTTTTCTCTATTAGGAAACCTCTCTTATCATTTGAAGTTTGTAACACTTCTTGTACGTCATCTACTATTTGCAATGAGATATTTTCTAATTTCTTTTTGACATCCGATAGTTTTGTGAAAAATATACTTGCACTTGAGCATCTTGAAGTTTTGTCTGACTTTCTTTAGTGGCAGTTGATTCTTTAGCATTAAATTATGAAAATAATGTTACAAATAAACCTTCTGCTGCTGTCTCTAACTATGTTCCCCTTTATATAAGAATCGGCTGTGGATATTCTCGAATATCAGGAAATTGTTTATAAAATCCCCGCGTGCGTTTAAGAGATTTGAGAAACATCATTTTGTGGTAGGATGCATCTAAATCCGAGTAACACCTTCCCAATAATTTCTGCCGAAGGAGGTTACGGTAATCAAATGTGTCAAATATATGTGACATTTTGAATATCTGAGAATTAGTCGAATGTAACACTACTGATGCAGCGATCATGATGGGCAGCTTTAAGAATGTTGAGCCGGCCCAGTTTAGTGGTGTTCTTCTACTTTTGTAAACAATAATGACCTAGCCCGTTCTTCGTAAAAGCTACGCTCTCCATACCCGAAAATATTGAATAAAAAATGTTTCCTTCTCATACTATCAACCTACTTACAATTCTTTAACTTTATTTTGGTGTGTGTACAGCAGTGCCTATTTCACATTATCTCACAATTACTTGCCGGTAAAAACTTAATTGTTTGAGCTCAGGGACTGGAAAATAATATAAAAATTTCATTATTACTTACCAACGGAATGTTGTAGACATACACCATGACCTACCCGTGTGTGTGAAATACTTGAATCGTGAACATTTGAATGCAGTATTAACAAACACAAACACAGTATTGGCAAACACAATCGCCCTAATTTTCCTTTGAAAGTAAAAAAGAAAATTTAATTTCGTAAATAGTTTATAACAGCATAATATTAATATTTATATAAGCTACTACACTACTGGATTAATGCGATAGTAGTAGAGCAAGGGGGCTACCAGCTCACCCTCGGATTTGTCCGCGGACATTTGATGCGGATGGCATGTGTCCATCGGGAGTGACCAAAGATGTGGGTGGGGTCGCGAAGAGTTCTTGTGGATGATCAACAATGACCAGAGGGTGTAGAAAAAAGCGGCGGAGGGGGGCGAGGGGAAAAAAGCATGGTTAAGAAAAAAAGGGGCGTGGCTGCGTTAAGAAAAAAAAAACATGGCTGTATTAAGAAAAAAGAGGCGTGGATGCGAAAAAAGAGGGTGGGGGGAAAAACATGTCTGCATTAAGAAAAAAAATGTGGTTAGAAAAAAGGGGGCGTGGCTGCGAAAAAAGAGGGTGGGGGTAAGAAAAAACGGTGTCTGCATTAAGAAAAAAACATAGCTGTATTAAAAAAGGGGGGCGTGGCTGCTTAAGAAAAAAAGAGGGTGGGGGAAAAAGGGGGGCGTGGCTGCGTTAAGAAAAAAAGGGGGTGGGGAAAAACATGTCTGAAAAAAGGGGCCGTGGCTGCGAAAAACATGACGTCTTATGATTGGTGAATAACGGAAAAAATGTCTGACGTCTAATATAGGATGAGATAGCATAGAAAGAGCTTAGTAAAAAAGTGTGACGTCAGAGCCTAAGATAGCACGCAGAAAGAATGTAGACGTCTATGATTGGTGAATAACGGAAAAATTTGTGATGTCATAGTCTTAGAGTATAAGTGTTGGCTGTTAAGACAAAAAACAGAAAAAAATGAATGTCGAAAAGGCCTTATTTCACTACATTTACGGTGATCAGTCATCAGGATAGCAGAAATATTCAAGACGTATGCACATATATTTAAATGAAATAATATTTAGTCCCAGATTCGACAAGTCTAAACTATTCAGATAAATAAAGTCGTAAATTTTGTTTGTTATTATAATAAAATATCCGATATCCGATAACGAATGGTGTTGGTATACGGGATAGAGTTTCCATATAAGGTTTTATTATTTAACACATTCAATTCAGGATTCATATGTATACAGGGAAATTTGAAATAATTATCTTCAAGCTAATTAAAAGTAATATACGAGGGGTATCGGAAAATAATAAAAAGACATAAATGTTTATAAAATCATATTTATTAACATATAAAAATACAATACTAATTAAAACTATGTAATAAAAAATATAAGAGCATAATATATAATTATAATACAGTATGTTTATTAATAGCAGTATAAAAGCACATTTTTTTATTTATAATAGGATTCAAAATTTTCGCTGCAGCTTCTATCCTGCGTTGAAATCGGTATCGGTCCAAGACAAAAAATTCCCAATATCTTAATCTTGATGTTCTATATGCATAGGCCCACGTGAACGTTATATACGTTTGATTACGACTCTCATCGAACGTAACTCGCTTTATCTTCTTTTCATTACTCATTGTGGTAGTTTGTAGGTGGACATCTGACGCAGTCAAAAGGGCCTCATCTTAAACTTTATCCGATTTCAATCGAATAAAGACTAAAATTCATTAAAAATTATTGCAAGAGAGAATACTTTAAATAGGTTAATAAATAAGAAAGTTATAGACAAAGAAACTGTATTTATAGTAAAAACAGAGGTTTTATTTGTTCTAAGTTGGTACTAAAAAGCCACTATATTTGGGTTGGTACACCGGTATGATGGTACGACTTGAAAACGTAACTAAAATGTTTGCTGTGCTATTGTAGACTAAATAAGCTGGTGAATAAACAAAAATTATCTGCAAAATGCTGAGTCATTTTTTTCTTTTAACCTACTTGTTGCTTATTACATAGAATGCAAATTCAACGTTAAAAACAAGTCTTGACTTGTTGAACAAAGTGTCGCCAGCTGGGTTAAGGAACGTGACTTAAATGTAAACAAACTGGTGTTTTGCCACTATTGTAGACTATGATTAAAGCCGACTAACATCTGAATTGAGATCAAGGTCATAAATCCAAATCGTATTAAATAACATCTGTCTTTTAAAAAAAAACACGTTACGTAAACAAGTCTGTCTAGTTAGGAGCTGTAATTTATATATTTTAAAAATGAAAACTGTACACACAAGTGTGCAAAATAAAAACAACAATTATTTTAGTAAAATATTTAATCAACTACATCTTCACTATAAAGATTATATTTTACAATATATTCAAAAGGTATAGTTTTTCTAATTGAGTATAATAATTTGAAGAAACCAGCTTCCAGTATTCCTACGCAAAATTCGTCTAGATTGATGGATCCCAGTAAAATTTGATTACATAAATTTTCAACACGACCATATGTTTCTAATGTATATTCAGTGTGATTATAGTGAACTACGGTATCAGTCTGACAGTCTTTAATATGATACATAACGTTGGAAGGCTCACTGATACTGAGTTCCTTGAATTTTTCTTGTGAAATATCTTCGTAGAGTCTTATGATGGCACCTCTTAATTCAGCATCAACCATTTTTTGCTAATATTTCTAATAAGACACTTCAGAATTAAAATCGAAGAACAGAGTGTAATGTAGTACAGTAGAATTGTAAGTGATTGTTGACTATTATAATCATTGAATATATCGACAGGGGTCACGCATGCGCCTTTAAAAATGTTCCAATCTAAATCTCCACTTGTACCATTTTGAAATTTTACTCTTATTTTATATCTTTTAGCATCATTTGGTATTGAAGAAAAAAACGTTGAAATATGATTATTTAGAATATAAGGTGTCATATTTTTCCAGTTGTTCTTTGTATCAAAGTAGACAAACATTTCTTTCGCATCATATGGACGATGCACATAAAGAACATTTTGATATATAGCATATAATAGAATAAACTGATGACCTAACGGCATCATGATTAATTATATACTATGCATGTACACATAGGCTATACTTATTTATTAACATTTTCCCTCTATATTTTTGTTGAAGGAATTTTTTCATGCTGTGGCGTAATATTCAAATTGGTAAAACTAATGAACATACGCTTTTTTTGTTCATAAAAGCTGATAGTTATTTTCAACTGATCTAACTTTCTGTAATGTTCATTCAATAATAACTTGTATTTATCTGAAGGATGCATCTTACTGCTCAGACGTCTAGTAAACAACTAAAAAAATTATGGTAATACACACAAGGAGATAAATAAAAAAATTTTAGAGACCAATAGTTTTTTTTTGTATTTATTTTGGTAAATTTGAATACAACCAATCATATAGTTTTACACTATTTCTTATACTACACATACATTTAAAATTATTATAATGATGAATACATTGTGGAAAGTCTTTTAAAAAATTTGGTACACTGGTGATATGTTCGACATTAACTACAATAGGTGACGTTGTTGAAGTTTCCGCTAGTTCATGTAGCTTTCGTTCAAGAAATTCCTTCTTTTGATGTCCCTTTACGTAAACTATGTCGACGTCAGCCCCATTCAATAGGTGATCGCTTAGAATGTCATTTAATATGTCGTAATTTACATAACCGCTGCTATATTTTAGACCATGATGAAAACGTTCCAAATAGTTTACTTGTTTCTTTACTTCAGAACTTAACGTACTGTATGCCATTGGAGGTTTCAATAAATAATGAGCCCTTTGCATGCCACTTACAAAAGATATTTCTTTGGCATGAAATTCAGGAAGGCTGAACCCTTGCACATCGACGACAATCAACTTCATGATGTTCTCAGATACAATACTTTTAAAAGACTGAATTACTTTATTTGATACAAGTTTATTTTATGCTGCATTTCTTACGATTCCACTTAGGGGTAAATATTCGATTACGCGATCATGAATAATTATACAGTATGCCTTGGTATTCTGGGGAAATGATTTTCTGCTTTCAATTTCCAGTTTAACATCTACAGTGGAAGATTTTATAGAATCATTTCTTTTCGAACAGTCTATGACAAATATTGCCCGACCGCTGAAAGCATCAAAGTCAAGTATCGGTTTATTATTTGAGGCGAACATTTTAGAGAACTGCGTATACATATAATAGGCTTCAGCATATTTTTTACAGCTAAAATCTAATTTCATATCTTCATAGGGATAATATTCAGAGTTCAATGTTAATTTAATATTTGATATATCGATATTATCCAAGTAAGTAACATCTTGCATGCTTTTATCTTTTTTATTTGTTTGAAATGCAACAATAACGTATCTGGGGCTCTCCACATTAGTACACGTTTTAACGGACCATATTTCTTTCGTAGTGCTAGTGGTCAAAGCTGGTAATTCATGGAATTCCCATTGTCTATATGGAAGTAGAAGTGGCTTATCGCTATTTATTTGAGAGAGCAAATTTAATTTCAAAACATCATTCAGAAACACATGCTTGACTTTTAGCTCTATGCTGGTTATTGTTAGTTCGCCAATAGTATCGTCATTCGACACTTTAAAACAATTATTATCATTTCGAGCTCTAATTAGACGTAAAACTTGTTTACCGAAAATTACTCTCTTATAATCATGAAAAAATCCAAGCAAATGCCACAACGGTATTCTCAAAGAGAATGTTGTTTTTGTAGCATCATATGTTACCAGCTGTCCTTCAGGGTAATTCCAACCAGCAATACTAAGAGAAGTATCATCTTTTTCATAACATAAATAGCTTTTTAATAGGCTCACAGTTCCCGGATCTCGTACTTTATCTAATTCCTTTCCATTTAGTTCATAACTAATTGAATCAAATAAATATGCTCCTGCATTATTAGTGAATTCAACGGTGCCAGTACCCTCAACGTTCTTCTTTAAAGTTCCCTCAATCGATAGGGCGGCTTCGCTCATCAATAATAATGCATCCTGTTGATAAATAGCAATTTCTATTTCATCGTTGTTTCCAAATGATTTTACAAAAGGGTGATACGTTCGAATTTCATCTCTGACGATGGACTCATCGTAACTGGGGTCTTGAAATAACTGTAGCTGTTCTAACATTATAGCCCAGAGATTTTAAATAAAGAATATTAGCAAGAGTTAACGCTGAGGTCTTCTTATTACTCCTCTTCAAACACCCTCCACTGACTGAATGCCACAGATTAGAATAACTATCGTTTATATAGTTCTTTTGTTCAAATAGTAACCTCATAGTCCCTTTCTTAATTCTAATCGTACTATAATTTCTTCTCCTCGAAAATTAACTGGCTCAGAATTTTGATCAAGTATTTTCAATGTGATATTATGTATATCTGTTTTATTGTTTATTGGTAGAAAAATTAGGTTATAGGGTTCAATGTCTATTGCGTATCCGGGATCGACTTTCAATCCAAATTCAAAAATGGTGTGTGATGGTTTATTATTGTAAAATGCTCCTGTTGTAAGGTTGCAGTCCACGTGGATTGTTACCACCTTAACTATCTTAACAGGTAAATCTGACTGATATGGAATATCAGGTTTTAGAACTTGAGAACTATAACCTAATAAGGAGGCTAAACTGTCTTTGCGAGTAAAGTCGATTTCGAGCTTACTTTTAATTTCACACTTAAGCGTATTATTATTAGGCTTTAGAGAGAAATAGTCTTCAGTCTGTGCTACACCACTGGGTATTATTCGGGTCTGCAGATATGATTCAATATCACTTATTTCATATGAGCCTGTCGGTATGTGTATAACTTTTTCTTCTTCACCACCAAGTTGTCGGTAATAAAACTTATTATTTATCCCCTCTTCAATGTTTGGTATACTATTGTACGTGTGAAGTCCTATTAATGCTAACGAATAGTCGTACTGAGGATCAAGAATTATTGGATTATAAAAGTCCACGGAGAGAGTAGAACTTCGACTTCTTAACGTGAATATTTGAGACATAATGAATGAAAATCACACATGTTTATTATTTTTATAGAGAAATTCTAAACACAAATGTCCACAATTAATCGTATTGTATGTCTGATAAGCATCAGAATTATATTTAATTTTACATTTCGAGCCAAGGTACTTGACTAGTTCGATAGGTGGTTTTAAAGATCCAAAACTATCGAAATATAAAACAGAATTGTTCATTTTTTTGTAAGCTACCCAATGTGTTCCAGAGCCTTTTACGCTGTCTAAATTAATAATGGCACTTTCGTATTTTGTAGGTGGTGTAGTAGGTAAGGCGTCACGCATAAAGACACCTCTGAAATATGGAATTTTTAATTTTTTAACATATTTTACTAAATCAATGTCGGAAAGAGCTCTATTGGGTAGCTTCAATGGGAGTTTTTTTGTTTTTTCAAATATAAGCCATATCCTTTTTTATACGGTTTCATGTAGAGTCCGGATCCTCTTTTCCCTAACGCTACTGCCTCCAAAACTCTATTGTGTCTCTCGTCTTCTTCCAATTTTTTCTTAGAATTTTTAGCATCTATTACGGTCTTCGCCACTGCAGCAGCTCCTCCCGACAGAGCTCCTAATGCACTTAAGCCAGCAAATATCGGTATCAAAGGTAAAATACCACCAGTCTTCGGTAATGGTAGAATACGAGGGGTATTTATTTTTCTCTTACCGCCTGCATTCTTGACTGCAATTCGAGCTGCCTTTAACGTCATTGCAGCATCTTTTTTTAAGTTGTTACTTGCATGTCTTTTCAGTACTTTAGATATATTTGTCAGGACAGCCTTTTGGAATGCGACTTTTCTACGTCCCCCTACACCCATACCTAGTTTACGTTTAACCTTCATTGCGTTGGTGACAGCCCAAGCGGTGGCTTTCTCACCTAATTTAGCGTCCTTTGCTTTAACACGCTCCCAAGCACGTTGTTCGAGTTGGTAATCTGCCTTGTGTCTATCTTCTAAATTTTTGTTTTTACTATATGCAATATCGTGCTCTCTGCAAGCTTTATCGAGAGGGTTTATACCTGCATCCCCTCGAGCGAGTCTTTTATGTAACTTCGTACCAGGCCCGCAAAATTGGTATCCCGGAACATGCAATTCAAAGGGTAACTTATTAATTAGATTATTGACTACTCCACGTCCTACTACGTGTTTACGTGATGCCATATGGATTGTGAATGATGATATCTGACATTAATCATATATATATATATATATATATATAAAGTATTACAGTCAGTAAAATAGTTCAGATGTTACTATGCGTGTTCAAAGACAACAGGTGTCCCTACCCGTTGAAAATTTAGATCTGTTGACAGACCATTGTGTGAGAGGAGAAGAAAAACATGGAAAGTTATTTCCTAGTACTCTAAGAGCTATTATATGCGGACCCAGTGGGGCAGGCAAAACCAATTTGCTTCTAAGCTTATTATTCAATTCTAATGGACTGTGGTTTGAAAACATATACGTTTACTCTAAATCACTTTTTCAACCGAAATACAAACTATTGGAGCGGGTATTGCAGAACGTAAATGGAGTTGGATATTTTCCGTATGCAAGTAGTGAGAGTATTATCGATCCATCTGAGGCTAAATCTAATTCAATATTCATTTTCGACGATGTGGCATGTGACAAACAAGACAAAATAAGAGCATATTTCAGTATGGGAGTATGGGTAGACATAAACTTGTAGACTGTTTCTATCTCTGTCAAACATATACGAGGATACCTAAACATCTCATTCGTGATAATTGTAACTTCATCATTTTATTTAAACAAGATAAAATCAATTTACGACATGTGTATGATGATCACGTGGCCCCAGATATGACATTCGAACAATTTGAAGACATGTGTAGAGAATGTTGGAATGATAAGCATGGAGTAATGGTCATCGTAAAAGATTTTGATTTACATGGTGGTCGGTATCGAAAAGGTTTTGATCAGTATATAAGCGTGTAACGTAAACTGTGTCTGTTATTATTAGTTAGACAATCGAACTGAAGAGATAACCTCTGCTTAAAAACAGGTCATACCGATCATACAGCCCCATTTAAACAGCTCATACAGCCCCATTTAAACAAGTCATACAGCTAATAGGCTCAGTTTAAAACAGATTGCTGCTAAGGTTGTAACAATGAAGTCTAATAAAATAACTTTTGAAAAGTATAGAGTATCTAAGGTTAAACCATTGGATCTATCAAAGAAAAAATTGCTTAAAGATAAAATTAATAAGGCATCAAAGGCTATCAGAAAAAAGTATCTAGCATTAAAACTAGGAAAATCCGACGAAGACGAAACTCTTAATAGACTCTTGAAGCCCATTATCGATCCATTAAAAGAACTCAAATCTGTAAATATATTACAGAAAACAGACACGAAGCGTGTAGATTCATCGCAACAAAAAAAGCGTGACTCTAGTTCAGCAGAGTATACATCAAATGCAGATATTAAGGATGACATATTGTCTCTGGATCCTCAGTATGAAGTAGGAGATGCTAACTTTCAGGATGGCAAAACGAAGAAAACTGCTCTTAATGAATATTTTGAACAGTATCCATCTTTAGCTAGACACTATATAGAGGGGTTTTTTACTAAACGCAAAGACTATGATAAAACCTATGGCATTAGATTGGATTTACAAATGAATAAACTGTATATTGGTAATATGGAATTAAAAATTGGTCGTGCCTCTGAAATAATTATTAATGATAAAGTATATGATGGCAAAGTGGGGTTATACAATCTACTTTTTATGAAGGATCCCACAGATTATGATAGAAATGATTTAACTGAATATAAGGAAATTTTGCAAATTACCAATGTACATAGAAGAAATTACGAAACGACTGGACAAATTAATGGAACTAGATCTTTCAAGTATATTAAAATAATAAGACCATTATTGGATAGTAAAAAGAAGAAAAAAACACAGTCAACTAGTGGATTCGGTCTGAATATGGTTTACAATCAAAAGCCAATCGAATATGTTTATTGGGATGACATCAATGAGCTTGTTGATAGACTGAAACTTTTGAATGCGTCAAAGATTGCAGGAAATACTGATTCACATGACAATGAAATATCAGCTATCATTAGTGAACTACGTGAGGCTGGAGTTATCTATTAAATATTTGATGTACATACAATTCGAGTCATTATCAGGATGAGTCTTGATAAGTTTGGAAGGTCTTCGCGACGTAGTAGTGAAATTAATGATTCATATCTCAGCCAACCACAACGTGGATTTGTATTTACCGAAGATGGAAACATCAACATTGAAAATTTAAAGCTGTGTAATGTTCTATCACCTACTGACGAGGGTGATGCCGTTAATAAGAAATATGTAGATGATCATATAAATTCTATTCTATCAAACAATATTGATGTGCTATTTGAACGTTTAAATAAGTTTAAGGATAGTATAAAACATGTGACATCAGATTTATATCAACAGAAAACATATCTAACAGATATAGGAAGGACTATTGAAAAATTAAATCAAAAAGGTTTAGATAGTGTTGGTGGAAAAGACATTGAATCAAATGCAATCAATGAAACAATTTACAGCCAACCCGATGAAGAAATCTAGAGAAAAAATTCAATTGGTTAATGAGCTTCATAAGCCTGCACGCAAAAATTTCAATCGTAGACGTATTATAATAAAAGGAATAGACGATTTGTGGCAAGCAGATTTAGCCGAAATGTGTAATTATGCTAAAGACAATCACAGTTTTAGATACATTCTCATAGTGATTGACTGTTTTTCAAAATTTGTGTGGGCTAAACCCCTAAAAAATAAGAGTGCACTAGAAGTTACACAAGCAATGAGTGGTATTTTTAAGGATAGCAAGAGGAAATGTAAAAATTTAAATACGGACCAGGGTACTGAATTTTATAATGCTCACTTTAAAAACTTGATGAAAAACTATAAGATAAACCATTACAGTACATTTACAGTAAAGAAGGCAGCTATAGTTGAAAGAGTTATTAGAACGTTAAAGGAGAAATTATATAAATATTTTAGTTTAAATGGCTCATACAGATGGATAGATATACTCCCTGATATTGTCAAAGAGTACAACAACAGTCATCACAGAACAATAGGAATGAAACCGTTAGATGTAACTAAACAGAATGAGAAACAAATACTTAATTCAGTTTATAACAATATTAAGTTGGTAGCATCGCGACACTACAAAGTTGGAGATATTGTACGAATCAGTAAGAATAAGCATGTCTTTAAAAAAGGATATACACCTAATTGGACAACTGAACTATTTAAAATTATTAAAGTACAACTCACCAACCCCACCACCTATTTGCTCGAGGATATGCATGGTATTCGAATAAGCGGAGGTTTCTACGAAGAAGAACTACAGAAAACGAAAACTCCCGATGTGTATCTCGTTGAAAAGGTATTACGTAGACGAGGTAAACAAGTTTACGTAAAATGGTTAGGTTTCGACGCATCTCACAATAGCTGGATTGATTCAGATAACGTACTTTAATCAAATATGCATTGATTCTTATGGAAAACACGAACATTTTTACGATTGCAGAGGGGCCTTTTTTTTTAACAATTAATTTAAATATGTATAAAAAGGGGTTGAAACCATAATCATTCATTAGTCTACAGCAATTATGACATCAGTAACATCTAGTCTAGCCGATTCTGACTATTGGCATGAAGTGGATAGAATTAGTGCACAATATGAAGAAGCTGCGCAAAATGAGGGTCGATATCTTTTAGAATATAATACTGACATAAAAAATTCTGTATATAAAATAACTACAGGATTTAGTGTTGCAAGAGGTTATGTTCCTGCCGTAAGAATTTTACTGAATGTGAATCCAGACTTCACCACATTAGACAACATCTCATTTAACAGAGAAGATTGGGATGATTTTATTACTTACCTTCAACAATTTGTTGTGGATTACTTTGATGTGGTGACAGAAGAACAACCCGAAGAAATAGAAATGAAGTTTTCACATTATGCTTTAATATCATCGCAAATTATTGGAATCAAATTGTTGAAAATGAGTAACGGCTTCTGCACATTTCATTTATCTGACAAAGTTGTTCGTGAGCTCATCTACACCAATAAAATTGTATCATCTCATATGGACTTACTAAATAGTTTAAGTTTTGAACAGTTCTATAATAACTTTTTAAATGTAGCTAATAATATCTTAAGTGAATCTAATTATGAATTGTCACCATATACTGTTATGTTAAATTTATGTGACTTATATCCGTGTAATATTCAATCATACTGTATACGTGAATGTTTATTTTATAATAAAGATAATATTCTTAATGATTTAGATAGAAAAATGTATGTACTGAAAACAAGTGCTTAAATAAAAAGAAATTTATATAATGTGAGTTTTCTTTTTTAGGTTAGGGGAAATAAAAAAATCATGATAATTTAAATACATATAATGAAATAATAAAGAAAAAATACATATAATAAAGAAAAAATACATATAATAAAAATGTGATTACATAATAATAAATTAAAAAATACATAAAATTGGTTACATAATAATAATAATAAAATACATAAAAATATTAAAATATAACAACAGACTTGAGAGATTTTTAAATTTGATGTAAAGCAAAAAAAAAAAGAATATCAGCAATGAAATTACGACATGCCCATTATGGAGTAGTGCCCCCAGGGGAGAGTATCATGAACTTCAGGAAGGGTGTACCTCTTATCGTCGAAGGGATTAAGAGCAATTTTTGTTTGTTCGACGCTGTATACTTCATGTAATTTTGCTTGTATACAGCGTTGAGTTTTATTTAGTAAACACTCTTCGTAAGGCTTTTTGTTTACAAATTTCTCCAGACAGTTGAGATAATCCTCAAAAGTAATTTTATTTGCCACAACATTAGACTTTACACCTTTTGCTTTCTTAACTACTTTGTTTGATTCGACTTTATAGGTGTACTGCTTAGAACGTAGCCCTATGAAATGAGTCATTATTTTCCCATTATTTTCATCCTTCATTAAACCAGGGATTTTTTTATTTACTAGAGGAATATTCCAACGATTATCTTTGGGATAATCACTAGTATCAAATTTATTAATGTCTTTTTTGATAACATCTTCATATACATCATTACACTGAATTTCGTATAAGAGACTGTCTGTATCTGTGTACAAAAGTTTACATTTTTCCACGGGGAATTTTGTTAACATGTATTTATAGTGAAAATCATATACGCAAATTTTAGAAATATCTAAAATAGACATTCCAATATACAAGGGCTTATTGAATATAATGCGAGATTTTTTCATTTCAATGGCCATAAGATTATCGCCGAAAATGGATCTGCTTTGGAAATCAGGACTAGCAATCAAATTTTTAGCTCCGTACCTCCCTTCCCATTTGTTTACTAGCTTAACGATTCGATGTTTTCGAACATTCTCCATTGTTTTACCAAACGTAGCGTTATTCATTAGTTTATAATTGTTTTTTTCAAAGTTTGACTTTGCTTGAGTTCTCAGTGATGTGTTTAAGTCAATGTAGGACTTCAACCATGGAGACTGTTTGAACTGTAGAACTCTGTGGATATGTGTTAATTTTATTCCATGCTGTAGAGCTTGTTTAAGATTTCTATAGTGAATAACGTACTTTTGCTTACTATAACAGGTAGTCATTAATTTAGAAAATTTTGAATTTGGTGGAGTTCTGTGTTCCGGACAGAATGGCAAATCTTTATGTAAATCATGTAGATCTTCTGGGTATTCGAGATCGACCTCTAAAATATAACCAATTTCAGAGTCATCAGGCACACTGGTGATGTCTATGTTGCAATCTGTCCACTGGAATTCTCCGTATGGAAGGAATTCTCTCATACTCCAGCCATATAAATTGTTTATATCGAAATAAACAATGTATGTGGATGGCTTGCTGGCATCATAAGTATCTAAATACTTGTTGTTAGCCTGTGAAAATCGATTGCAACATTGACTCACCCCACCTCGAATACCACGCTCAATAAACATTAAAATATCTACATCTTGAATAGTTTCTAGCCTACACCCTGTATATTTCAGCATGCAATCAAACGTATAACCTGGTATCGAAAAATAGTGGCTTGGGTCGAGGTTGTACGTCTTGTAACAAGTACTACGAAAAGTTTCAAAAACGCAAGTTAATAGCATGATATCTGTTTTCATATAGAGATCGCTGTAATCGCCTAGAGTACTCATACCGAATTTATCCCAAACAATTTGCGCATGTTCATAATCAGTCTCCTCTATGTTCTTGTCGTTTAGTTTATTGTAAAAGTATTTTATGTCAGGTAATTGCGTTTCATCTAGTTTTTCTATGTTATCCAAATAGTCATAAAAGAATACACCTTTTCGTGTTAATAACTGAAATTTTTCATCGTCCAAGTCCAAAAATTCACGTTTAAGATTTTCAAAGTTTTCGTTGTTCAATGTGGAAGCTAGTTCTTCTAGAGAACAACCCATGAATCTGAAGGAGTCTATAAATCTAAATTTCAATTTGGTTTCATTATCGTGAACTGTGAAACTAATATATTTTTCCTTATTCTCAGGCAATAAAGTAATATGATTTCGTTCAGCTAAGAACTTTATTATAAAGTGAGCATCGTAACCTCCGAGGTTATGGAACACCACGGGAATAACAAAAGAATTTTTATAATTTAAATTACATTTATTGTGAGCAAAACCTCTGAAGTTTCCGGTGAGGTGACAGTGATCTCTAACAATTTTATCTGTTTCGGTAAATTCTCCTTCGCAAATGTGACAAGTTTTACTAGCATCCTGTAAACTAACTTCAGTATTCATGGGCTCCACATGTTTTAATTTCGAGGAGACAAATTGTGCAACATTGCGTAACTCTTCTGCAAACCAAGACATCGATTCTATTCCTCGAGCACTTTTATAATACGACCAGTCATTGTTATAACCGCATTTGAAATAATATCCAGCACTGTAGGCTATGTGTTTCTGATACCTGCTCGTTTTGCAATGACTATCATCACCATTAAATTGTTCAAGCAAGGATTCGAAATCTGCATATATAATAAACGGAATCATTTCTCTGTATGCAAAATTTTTAAATTGAATGTACCGTTCTCGAGAAAATTCAATTTTACAATCGTTAAGTTTTTCGCAATCTACAACATGATTATTTAGCTTATTCTGAGATGTAAAATAATTCAGACATCTATCGCAAAAATATTTTTTAATTTTTTTTTTAGAGAGCTGCCTACATAAAAGTCTAGATAAGTCTTTAATATAACAATAATGATATTTAATTTTTAGCTCTTCATTATCTGACATCGGCGGCGGCGGTTCAAATTCATTTATTTTTGGAAAATATTTATTCTGAACTAATAATAAATTTACATGTTTGTCTAGTTTTCGCTTGGTTATACGGTGGGGCACAACAGAAAAATTTGATTTTGAATCCATTTCCAAACCAAATACATTAACAGAGATTGCATTATTTTTCTCAAATTTGGAAATTTGCGGTAACGTCATAGGAAATTCAATATCTTTTACGTTTAATACTGTTTTATAATGAGGATATGATGATGTTCTATCAGCGTTTTTTTCAACGGGATGGAGAGCACTGACAACGGCCCATGCGAAGCAAGCGTCATCGTTGTTCTTAACATTAATGCAAGCCTGCTTTTTTGCAATTTTTTCCGGTAGTTTAATGTAGGATGAACCGTTCCCAACTTCATATTTATTTATATTAATTTCTAAGCTAATTATTTCATTTAAAGCCCACCCACTGCCAGATTCAGAAAATTCAGATAAAGCATTAAAAATATCATCCCTTACATTAGATTCAAACCATTGACGTAAATCCCTCCCTGCATCAATTACCTTATTTTTTGTATTAAAATATTTTTTTTCAATAATTTCTATGTCTTGTGACTTTCTTATAAATTCGGCGCAGAAAGTAGTATTAACTTTAAGCGCTGGTACTTTTTTCGTGGCATTCATTATTCTAGTTTTGAAAAGGTGAAAAGCATCATTGAAAAATTCGTTCAAATATTTATGTTTTAAATTAATGATTACTCCAGTACGAACTCTACTATTAAAAACCGATATTAAATCTTCCCATTTGACCCGATTACTACGTTTTTCTTTTACCAATACCGCCCCCCCAATATAATTTATTTTTTCAATGATACTTTTAAACCTTTTTAAATGTCCTAAATTAGTCTGAAGGTTACGCAGTACACCTACTGATAAATTAGATCCCTTGATAGCTCTAGTTAAAAGTCTAATGTGCGATTTTACCTTTTTTATCCATAGCACTCTCTCCTGCGGGGTACAACAACCATTTCCTAAAAGTGTTTCCACTTCTTTGAACTTTTTAATAATATCATTGCTGATATGCTTAATTTCTTCAGAGTCCATAGCTGTGTCTGCGTGTATTCACTTGAAGGGTTCTAAAAGTAAATGATGATATCTCTGTCTGCGTGTATATTTTATATAGAACTATCTGGGCTCACTCTTTGTTTTCAGCTAAAAAAATTACAAATAAAAACTTAATATTTAAAAATTGTGTGTGTGTGTTTACTTACTTTTGATAAACTTGAACTGCACTCCCATAGAAGGCTTATTTACATCCTTCAAACCTTCATAAATTATGCTGTACTTCCTTTCACATTGAAATTCATCCAAATTTTCTCTTATTTCATGCAGCACTCTTCTTGGTAAGAATATATTGGTCTCTTGTAATTCAAGTAATATAGTCTCACCGTACCGAGTTTTCACTATTCTAGCCCCATAAATTGGCTGTGGAATATTTTGTTCCAAGTCTGATATCTTAAGAACTTGTTTAGTTTCTAGAAGTGAAACCTTGTTTAATTTTTCTAAATCCATCTAAAATTAATAGAATATTTTCTTGTTAATTTTATTGAAATTTAATAAAAACAATTTTTTACTCACGTTTGTTTCCCGTAGATAAAGCACACAAATAAAGATTTTATAATACGTCACGTATAGCGTATAAGTATAAACACATATGATGAATTATGCCGGCTGTAAACCTTTTATATCATCTGTGACGTCAATTTTTCATACGTCACCATCAGCACGTGTGAAAAATAATGTTGAGTTGACAGTTTTTATTTCGTGGGATTCATATTTTGTATATGTTATAATTGATAGGTTTAAGTCATAAATTAATTTTTATTGATTTCTCCACAGATTAGAAATAAAATGTTTTGTCTATCAGGCTGAAATTTTGCTATTTGTTTACATTTAAGTTACGTTCCTTAAACCAGCCGGCGACGTTTTTGTTTTGTTGAGTTAGCAGTTTTTTTATTTCGCAGAATTTATATTTCGTATATGTTATAATTGACAGTTTTAAGTCATAAATTAATTTTTATTGATTGACCCACAGATTAGAAATAAAGCGATCTGGCATTTTTGCAGTTTGTTTACATTTAAATCACGTTCCATGTAGAAATAATTCGAACGCCAACGTTTTTGTTTATAATAAATCATTTTGATAACCCAAATATATACGCAACGCAATCTAATCTGAAGACGTTGATATTATTGTTGGATTGCTTACTCTTATTTTTTATAATCACATAGACGTTGTTTGTGTTTCTCATATTACCAAAAATTTTCATACGTGACTTCTTTATTGCATTTACGATATTTTTATTGAAGTTATAAATTAATTTTTAATGGTTCATTTAATCACTTTAGCATATTTCAATAGACGTTGTTGAATTTTCTCATATTACTGCGACTATTTATACTTACGCTTTGATGATTATAAAGTGTTTAGGTTAAACAAAATCTGCAATTCGATATAAATACTGAAGTCTAACGGAATCCTTTTTATTTAAATATCAAATCTAGTTCACAAAAGATGTCGTCATCTGAGTGTTTGAATATTTTGCAAGAGAACTTTGAAGATATGTAAGTTATTTTTTTTCATTATTCAACTTATTTTACATTATACTTACTTTTTTTAGTGAATTTAATGCTTGGGTTCGTATGGTTCAATTAACGAACCGATATACGCCACCGGTAAATCCTGAAGTTTACTTCAGAGAAAAGTAAGTAATTTTTTACATAGTTAATTCATTTTTTCAATTATAATTATTTTTACAGCAATTTGGATCCCCCTCCTTACTGGGACCTACCACCATACATTGATGATGACCTGCCTCCACCTTACAGAGATCTACCACCTCCTCTGATTCCAATACGAGATCTACCACCTGGATTTCTATTTCCTCCAAGTTATTCTCCTACGTCTCCACCTTACTTGGAGGAAAAGTAAGTTATTCTTTTATTTTGTATTCTTTTTTTCAATTATATTTCTTTCAGTGATCGTGATATCGACTTCATTGTCGTGGACGACGACGACACCGACGATGAGACGGTGATTGTCATCTCCGATGATGAAGACGAAGTCGTCGAGATTAGCGACGTGGAGGAGGATGAGGTTCGACCAACTGTAATATGTTGGGCAGGTCATCAATAATGTTTTTTTTTTTTTCAAAATTATTTTTTTATTAAATTGTTTTTTCTCAAAAATTATTTTTTAATAAAAATTACATTTGTATTGAAATTAGAGATTTGATTAATTTTTTTACATTAATATTTTAAGTTTTTTTATAATACTACAATATTGTATCTTAATAATTTTCTTTAAAGTTATTCTATTATGTTTAATATTGAATCTAAATGTAATGCTAAATATATGTACTATTTTTTTACCATAAATATATTTTCTTTGTCTATAACTTTTTTATTTATTAACTTATTAAAAATATTCTTTCTTGTGATTATGTTCAATTAATTTTTTAATGAATTTTAGTCTTTATTCGATTGTAATCGGATAAAGTTTAAGATAAGGCCCTTTTGACTGCATCAGCCACTGACCTTGCGTCCCCACCCCTTTGCCACCATGTTTTTTTCTTAACGCAGCCACGCCCCCCTTTTTCTAACCACATTTTTTTTCTTAAGCAGCCACGCCCCCCTTTTTTAATACAGCTATGTTTTTTTCTTAATGCAGACACCGTTTTTTCTTACCCCCACCCTCTTTTTTCGCAGCCACGCCCCCTTTTTTCTAACCACATTTTTTTTCTTAATGCAGACATGTTTTTCCCCCCACCCTCTTTTTTCGCATCCACGCCCCCTTTTTTCTAACCACATTTTTTTTCTTAATGCAGACATGTTTTTCCCCCCACCCTCTTTTTTCGCATCCACGCCTCTTTTTTCTTAATACAGCCATGTTTTTTTTTTCTTAACGCAGCCACGCCCCTTTTTTTCTTAACCATGCTTTTTTCCCCTCGCCCCCCTCCGCCGCTTTTTTCTACACCCTCTGGTCATTGTTGATCATCCACAAGAACTCTTCGCGACCCCACCCACATCTTTGGTCACTCCCGATGGACACATGCCATCCGCATCAAATGTCCGCGGACAAATCCGAGGGTGAGCTGGTAGCCCCCTTGCTCTACTACTGGCGTTCCCATCCCAAATTATTACTAATGAGCCTTTAGACAGTCTTACACTAATACCGTCATTAACGGAAAAGAACCCCGACAAAAGAGCCTAACCAGGACCACACACGCAAGTCACCAGAAAGCGTGGTCGCCTCGATCTTAGCGCGGATGGCGTCCGTCCGGCTCGAAATTCCTCGGGACGTCTTCACGCTCGTCGTGTTGTAACCCTAAAGTAAAAGGTATAAAGGTCCGTATCTAATCTGGCGGCTTTCGTGTGGATCTGACTTTAGTTGTAGCGCATTTTGCGAAACATCTTCCTAATAAATTTGTTGTCAGAATAGGAGATAAGGAACGGTCGACGGGTGGAGAAATCTGAACAGGTAATAAAGAAAGGATAGGAATTGTGAATGAGGCGATTATGTGTCTCGTCAGTTGATATTCGTTATTAAATATACAGGGAGGAAACATATGGAAGGGGTGGTGTGTGCTATCCACCTCAAAATCAATAGGTGTCATCTGGGAGGCGTCCCCGATCAGGATCAGTCAAAACCCGATCAATCCGACATGATTTAGTTGAGTTATCGTGCTAACAAGAAATTTTAATGCCGACGACACACACAGCAAAAATTTTGTAAAAACCATTTTTTTTGTTAGGCCGAAAAACGAAAAATAAACCCAAAAAAATTTTGTTTTTTCACTTTTTCTGTACACGATTACATTACTTTTCCGCTTATAGTGGAGTGCGGAAAAGTAACAATACATTCAAAAGAATACTTTAGGCTCTAATCTCCAAGACATTTTTAAATCTTTTTAAAGATATTGTGGTATTTACTGAAGCTGAGGTACAAATATATATATATATATATATATATATATATATATATATATATATATATATATATATATATATATATATATATATATATACATATATATGAATGAATGTTGGGATTGAATTATATATTCATAAACAGAACGTTTGATTTTTCTACTTAAACCGGAATTGAACATGGAAACCGAATGAAAAAAAAAAATTAATAATCCGTTAATTCATTTATTTCATCAACTACATTTATTTTATATACACAGTCCTTTTGTATAGAACTTTCACAATAGTGAGCGAAATCGAAATCCGTCATACTGATTAAACCCTTTTATTATGTTTTATTGAGGGGAATAATGCGAAACTCCAGCTTTTCTCGTCGTCGCTAGGCACGCTATCAATCCTGGAAAAATAATTAATTTCTCTCCGAAACCGTCAAGGTTTCTTTTGCTTCCGTTGCCGCGAATATTTTTACAAATTACAGTTCGAGCCGAAAAAATACACCGATACGAATTTACAAGATATTAAAATGAACGTTTTCGTGTCAAATATTACAATTGGTTACCAATACACGATTACAATAAGACTCATAATCAATCATACTTTGACAGTTTTACGATGTAGCAAGCTGGGCGAATGCGAACTGTACCCATCGGTTTATTTTAAATCTTCTTAAAAGGTGTACACGTTTCACGTATTCGATGAGTTCGATGAGTGATTCAATGAGAGAAAAATGCAGAAAGTCATTGCGTCTAAAGCATTACCTGATTTTCAATGGCCTCCGAAATATTTCCCTATATTAAGGAAAACCTGTTTTTATCTTTACATTGTTATGGAGATATGGAAAACATAATTGTACTTTTTGACAGCAACTTTTCTTCTTCATTTATTGATATCAAATACATTAAATTTAAACCCCTTCTTTTCGAGCCCTAACCTCCGCATCAATTTAAAAATTTTAAATATGGACTAGAATCTCTTTCAGAGTATTTTAAAGGCAATACATTTTATTTCGAATTGAAACGTGAATGAAATTTGAAGTTTTCCCGATGTTACGCTTAGGGAAATTATATTCTCTTTTGTTATTATCATCATCATGAGGTCATCAGTCCTAAGACTGGTTGGATGCTAATCTCCAGATTCTCCTATCTTGTGCTAACCTACGCATTTCGCTAATTGTGCTACAACCCACATCCCTTACTATTTGCGAGCAGTAGTCTAATCTAGGCCTACCTCTGCCTTACTTCACTCCTATTTCTGCCTCCAAAATGTCGCGGACTATTCTCCCATGTCTCAGCAAGTGGCCTACCATTCTATCTCTTCTCTTCTTTATGTTTTTCCACATACTTCTTTTCTCGCCGACTTTCTCTAATACTTCTTCGTTTCTAACCCTATCAGTCCACGGTATTTTCATCATTCTTCGGTAACACCACATCTCAAAAGCTTCTAATTTCTTCCTACTTGCTTCCCCTGCCGTCCAGGTTTTGCAACCGTATAGTACCGTGCTCCATACATACGTTTTCAAAAATCTCTTCCTTGTTTCTAAGTTTATTACCCCGGAGCATAAAAGTGCTTTGTTTCTGTTAAAAGCTACTCGACCCTGCGCTATTTTTTGTTTTATATCTTTATCGCTTCTTCCATCCCAATTTATTTTACTTCCTAAATAAGTGAAGTCTTTAACTTCCTCCAATCTTTCATTATTAATTTGTACTTTCGTTTTTGCTCTGCTCTCGCGCCCTCTGCACACTAACACTTTAGTTTTGTTTTTATTCACCCTCATTCCGTATCCCTCTGTCAACACTGCCTCCATTTCGTTCAAATATTAAAAATAATTTTCAAAATAACTTCATTTAGGGTAGAGTTTTACTGTAATGTTGCAGTGTATAGTAACATTAAAAGATGTACCCTTTTAATGTTACTTTAATTAATATTAATTAAAATTCTAATTACCATATAAATAAGTAAGTTTAATTTAACCAAAAGTGAAATATTGTTGAAATAAAATCAATTTTTATGTGTAATTGATTTTAACTTAAAATAATAATACTTTATTCGTCTCAAATCTAACAGAATTTAATACACCCTTTGATTAAAAAAAATATTTCCTAGTAGCTATTTTAAAATATCATGTAAAATCTCTAAATAATAAATTAGAGATATCACCGATATCACACAGATTTACAAATGCTAAGTGGCGTGAAACTTATAATTTTGTGAACTTTATTGTAAATATACTATTGTATATTTATATTGTATATTATTACATTATATCTATTGGCATATATGCTGAATTTTCTTTTCTGAAACCTTGCTGATCGTGCAGAAAGACAAAAAAGGGGTCGAAGATCGCTATTAGGTATAATTCAATGCCTGGCGCGGCTTTAACCCGAGAAGTAGTTGTTTCCTATAGCGATCATGTAATAGCCTTGCTATTCAGGAACTTCTTGATGATTAACCGCCTTGCGATTTGGTGGTTCCTATCTCGATTTCCGACTTATAAGTTACTGACATAGATCGTATCGATTTAGATGAATACCCCACGGATTTGATTCGGCATTTGTCCTGGACCGGTGTACCGTGTACCGCACTGATAAGAACTAATAAGTTCGAAGCAGTTGTCTGTCATTCGGTTCCCATCCGGGAAAGATGTTGAATGCTACTCGTGGCGGGTTTTCTATTCTGAAATGCTGAATTTGTGTTTTTAAAAGGGAGTAATTGGAATTAAAATTAGTCGTAGTTACATCTAGCTATCAAAAGGTCGATGAGAATTATTGCTGAAACTGTGGGGTCATAAACGTATAGTGACGTCACAAAACTATGTTAAAGTTGTACACTTTCTACCTATTTTTACACAAATTATGTTTTTCTACTCTCTCAACATAGGTTTTTCATTTTTTGGATGTGAATACTTCTTTGGCGACGTTCTGATATTTGACGAGAATGGAGAGTGAATTGGAAAAAATGTAACGTTTCAAGATTTCGTTACACGAGAGAGAAAAAATATATAACGTAGAGAGAAGGAGAAAGAGAGCTTAATAGAGCTTAAAAGAGAGCTAAACTGATATACATCATATATATCAGTTTAGGCTATCCGCGTCTCCCTATTGTCGCGCATGCGCGCGCTATAGATGTACGTGTCCAGACGCTATATATTAACAGCTGAAGCAGCACGCGTGTGTACCGAATATTTATCATTGTCTTTTGTAATTATTTACGTTATTTACATCTGTGTTCTGTGATTATTTGATAATATCCTTGAACCGTTTAACTTGTTAAAATCTAGAAGATATAATATATTTCATTCACCACTTCCTACTGGTTTACAGCCACATAGGTGCAATTGCACTTGGAAGAAGCGAAGACAAAATCCCTTTGATTATCGGGGGATATTTCAATGTAAATTTCGGATCCAATGATTCTTTGACGTTGATTAACTTTCTTCGAGAAACATTTGGTCTGCTTATAAATAACAATCCCAAAGAATCAACAACAAAATCCGGAACAACAATAGATGCAATTTTTACACGTTATCTAGAAAATATCGAATCACGAACATATATTTCATATTTTAGTTATAACAACCCAATCATATCAGTATTACCAATTGAACCACCAGACGATGATAGTGTAGATAATGAATAAGCCGAATATTATTTACACAAATTTTATATTGTTATATTTTTTTTTGAAATTATCCCTCTCCTTTTCTCTCTCTCCCTCTCTTTCAATCTCTCACTCTCATTCTCTATTCTAAAGAAGTATTCACTTCTATCACGTGTACTGTGCTGCACATGATATTTTTGTTTGGATGTCATACCATAGGTGGGGGAATTATGTGCTATTATAACATTTCTGAATACATTTTAGCAGTTAATGTTTCAGTCAGTTGCCAATAACGCTGTTAATAGCTTAATAGAATAGTGAATCTGAACGGTAATTTTGCCAGTTACCAATTCCGATATACGAATAAAACATCCAGTTATCGCCTAGTATTAATATAAAACAGTTTTTACTATTGAAATCAGTCAAAGCAATCCATAGGACCCAGATTATGCACGCCCTCTGTGCAGTTGGGCCGCGCCCGCCCACAGAAAAGCTGCTTTTGAGCGGCTCTATCAATCTCTTAGCGGTAAGTGTTTAGAGGTAAAACGGGGAGGTCGGGCGGGCCAGGAAGGCACCGAAACCGGGGGGTTGTTCTGTTCCGCATCGAAATTAAATTACTTCAGAAATTCCATTATTTCAGTACCTCTATTAAGGAAAGAATGAAAACGATAATGCTGCAATGTCCAGCCAGAGGCGTGACGACGTCGGCACCGCCACAATAGATTTTACGAACCGTGGACGACGACGGCCCGAAAAGCCAAATTCATTCGACACAGACCAGAGGGCTTTCGAGAAGGCGTTTTCTAGGATAGAGACTCAGGTGGTTATCTATGGGGCTTACGGTTGTAAATATAGAAAGGTGACGGGGGACGATATCCATAAAATTCAGTATTTTTTTTCTTGAAGAAATCCTTGAACAGGACTATGTTTTTAAAATCTACACAAAAGAAATATAACGGAAACGCTTTCACAGTTAACACAAATAAAATAAATGTAGGTAAAATATATTGTAAGAAGAAATATCATCAGTTTGCATGAATTCCTTGTGAGTTAAAAAAAGCTGTTCTAAAATTTTGGGTGTTACAGAAATACATAAATACATAGCCTGTTTAAATTTTTGGCAATAAGACACTTCTAGAAAGGGTATTGCAAATATTTGTATTCCTTCTCTTCCTGTTTATATTTCTTTATAAATAAAATACAAAATAAAACATTTTATGTGATATATTTACCTGTGGTCCGTTATAAGACCACAGTATTTGTTCTATTTATAGTAAACTAAATGGGATGCGTTATCAATAATTTGCCAAAATACCAACTGCATCATAAACTATTCTCAACAAAAGTAAGAGTTTTTTATGCGTACACTAAACATGCTTAGTAATGCGGGTTTATCTATATTATTATGAAATACTCTTAAATAAAAATTAAAGGCTAGTAAGCACCCTTTTAAAGTTCCATGACTAGATATGAAATTTTAGTAGAAGCAAAGTATAGTCGTAAACCCTTACCAGGTAATAATTGTCTCCGTGAAATGACAAATACTTTAAAGCACGCCGTTGAATATTTTGAAGTCGATTCATATGACTTAGATACCGGGAATACCAAATAAGGCTACAATATTCTAATTTCAAACAAGCTAACGCAAAATATAGACATTTTAAGATAATACTGTTAGTAAACGATGTCATGTTTCTAATTACAAAATGAAGGGTTTCATATGCATTAAGAACCACATAGTTAATCTGCCCAGAGAACGATAGTTTGTTATCAAAGTACATATACAAAGTACAAAGTACATCCCTCTCGACACCTGAAGAGTTTTTCTCGGTTTACGTGAAAACCGTCCTTTTCCCAGTAAAACGAAGGTTACTGCCTTAACTTGCGTCGATTTTGAGGTTTTCCAATTTTCTACAAAATTGCTTTATTATCCATCGATTTTTTTTCACAAAAAAAACCTTTTCTCTAGAAATGATCTCGAGGAATTCATAAGGATGTATGAAAGCCTACCGCATGCAGTAGCACTCTTGGTTTCACTCTAAATCGGAAGGTTTTCCTGGTACGATCTAATTTATAAACTAACGCATTCCTCTCGATACTTGAAGACTTTTTCTCCGTCTACGGAAAAACCGTCAGTTTTCCAGTAAAACGAAAGTTAGTGCCGTATTCATCGAACTTACTTACATAGAGTAAGTAAGCTCGATGGCTCTAGGCTTTCGACGTAATTTACGTCGATTTTGACATTTCCTACAAAATTGCCTTGTAAAAATAGTCTATCGATTTTTTTCCGTAAAAAACCCTTTCTCGAGAAATAACCTGAAAAAATTCATGTGGACGTAACAGAGCATAACAAATGCAACGGCGCGCGGCGCTCATGGTCTCGCTCTAAAACCGATGGTTTTCCTGGTAGGATCTAATTTCTAAACTAGTGCATTCCGCTCGAATATCTATTTTCCTATAGAAAGGTCCTTTCTATAGACTTTCCTATAGAAAGAAGATCCTTAATATTTTCAAAACTTGTTGAAACTACACCGTCAAGACTATAATCATATATTAGTAGTTGCTTCTTTAAGGTATGCGAACAAACTTCATATTTATCTATGTTGATAGTTTATTCTACGAACATCACGACACAACTTGGTTAATGAGTTTTCTCAACCTTAAGTGGTCGTTTAAGTAGGTTATATAAGGTGTCTGTAAGTCATGAACGAGCAGAAGATGATACGACATAAGCATTAGAGACAAACCGTTAAGAAATAAGATAAATAATAATGGTCCCAAATTTGACCCCTGGGGTACTCTAGTGGACGCTTGGAGAGTTTCAGATTTAGAAACATATGGAACAAATAATGTACCTTTGAATAAAATCGATCTTACAGAATGGAGCAGCTTACTACTGAACAAATATAATTCTACTTTTGAAATTAGGGTAAGTGTTGGTATTACTGCGGACAAAAATGCGATGGCAGCTGAAAGAGTATGTTTTGAAAAGAAATTTGAAATTTATGTTTTCTTTATGTTTTTAAATCAATATTCGACCTATCCCGAACTTGAAAAAATGTAGATGCATGTATTACTGCTGGCTTTAGAGAGGATTGAGTTAATTACTGCGCACGTAATACTGCGGAATAGAACATAGACAAAATAAATAAACCAGACAACGATAATTATATTTATCCACGGTTTAAACTTTAATATTAATAATAAATGTTATACATTAATACTATTGAGTAAGAACACCCATATTTTTACTGAATTATGACGATTTTTATAATTTTACTCACATATTTTATACCAAGTTCGGTCAGGTTTATTATTTACAAACGGGGTTTTTCGTTTGCCATGGTCACAAATTAATTTGACACTCTCAAGTAATTGATGTTTGGTTACTGGAAATCCAAGTCGACTGGAATGGAATATCCACTCAACAGGCTCATTTTCTTCTGATTCAGTAAGTACGGCAGCAGAACCAGGATGTTTGTCAGCATAGGTATTTGTCCATTTTTTTTAGCTCTTACTGTAGACTCCGGTACGTTATATTTTCTAGGAACTTCGGCAATGATTTTCCTACTCAAAGTTTCTTGTACAGCGAAGTTCAAATGTTCTTTTGCATAATTCCACCTAGAATTTATCACTTTGACTTTTTTATCACTCACTTTGGACTTCTGTCTGATTTTCGCCATTACACTTTATACCTATCTAGGTAGGTTGGAAACCTAGCGATACTCTAACAGCAGTAATAGATGCGCACACCTCAAATGATGGGAACGTAATACTGCGGCTATGGGGTTTCAACCGCAGTAATGTGGACGAATCCCCAATACTGCGTTAGTAAATTACAGGTGAAAACTAAACCTTTTTTGGCTTTTATTTTTCTTTATGTAGTATAAGTATTTTCTTCATCTACAGTACAAAAAATGTGAATATTGTTGAGGAATAACCTCAAAATTTTTTTTTACCGATGTCTATTTTTGACCACTGCTAGCGCCAAAGTGTCGGAAATTTCGTTCATAGATGTACTTTTCTCTTCAAAGATGAAATTTTAATTCAAACGATACGTAACACGTTATATTTTTGGTTCATAACGTTGTGTGAGCATTGAATTAATAAACTAATTTTTTCCGCTCATTATTTGTCAAATGTTATTGAATTCTGATAGAATTGAAAAAAACGCAGTAATACCCACACTTATCCTAGTATATTATGATTTATTTTGTTAATTTTAATCGTGGCTCGTTTTGCCACGAACTCATGATTATTATAAGATAGAATGAGTTGCAAACCAAGACAAGTGTGGGTGTATAATGAATGACTCGAAAACCTTTGCAAGATTTGATAGAATACTGATTGGGCGATAGTTTTTGATATCAGATGAATTCCTACTTGTTAATATACATAGATCCTTCTACCTTGCAACGGATACTTGCACGGATACTTCTTAATATAGACGGGATCCCTACTATCTTGCAAGACACATAAAAAGTGTAGGTAGAGGGTATCCGATTAAACAAAACAAAAAGTGACTCTATTGAAGCCTCTGAGCAATCCTTAATAAGAAGACTTAGGATCTGATAATCACCAAGGGTCATTTCGTTTTGATAATGATTTACAAATGTATGTGTCCATAAATTTTGTTACGTTGATACAGGTTGACTGATTGCTAGAACTTGTGTTTACATCTTGCACGTCATTAGCCGAGAAGACATTGGACAGATATCCATTTAAAATTTTATTTGTTGCATCAAATGATTCCTCACTGAATAAAACAATTGATGGAATGCAATATGTGAAAATTTGTAACAATATGTGAGATATCTACATAATAATATCATTGGAATGAGTTACTGCAGTTAAAATCTCAATAACATATTCGTGGATATATGACATAGAAATTGAATTTTCGTTTACTTTAATCGTCTCAACTCATTCCATTTATATCCCGGTCAACAATATTGTACTTCGGGGGGAATCCGAGCCATATACGTTAACGTTGCACCCACGTGTGTTACCCCTAAACCACCCCATCTTAACTCGTCAGTCTCGCTGCTTTCATCGAAAAACAGTACAATTAAAAATGGTGATGTATGGCCGTTCTGCAATACGGCAAATGTGAAGAGAGAGCCCGAAGGGGAGCTCGTAATTTATTAACCCACTTTAATTTGTAAAATGACCACGGCGCTAATGCGCCTTTTTAATTTATTCAGTGCCATTAAAGGAATTGCACACTTTAATCATATACTTTATTACAAAGAATGGAATTTGTGTAAAATGGCGCTTCGCTTAGAGAAAATATTTAATAATGCCGTGACGTGAAGGAGGAATAAATAATTGTCACTGGGCTGTTGTGGATCCGCTCCTGAAATGAGAATTATGGGAGGGGGTGAGGGGTTGTGATATCGTGGTTGGGAGACAAGTAACGGGATGCATTAAGTTACAAAGAACGGTATTACGATGTTCCTTATTAAACGTCATTTTTTGACAGCTTTAATAATTTCTTGAAAATTGTTTAGGACTTTTCCTTGGAAACATATAACGTTACCCATTCTGTGCTTTCGTAATAACTAAGTAATGGATAAATTCGTTAAAAATTCAGGGAATAATTTTTGAGAAAAGCTTTTGGACCCGTCAAATTTTATTTTTAGTTGAATAATTAATACGTATATGATGATTGGTGTCGGAGGTATGACGTCATCAATATTTTTTTAATAGCAGTCCCTTTTATCACCTTTTTATTCCAGTATACATGTTAAGATTTCTATTAGTTTATGGCAGTGGATTTATTAGGGTCACAGTAAATAGTTTCCTTCCCTTAAAAATGTACTTATTTTGGGAACGGTCGGCTGTATTTATTTCGGAATCATATCTTGCTGTGGAAGAACTATGTTGAACTTTAACCTGCCTTAATTTTGTATTTTTTTTTAATAATAGCTGTTCCAGCATATTCGATGGTCAAAAAGTGACACAAAAGCCACCCCCATCGCGTCACAACCAGATGTTAGGGACAGGCTATAAAACAGAAGACCGAAAGCCAACCGACATGCATTCCTACATCCACTGCCTAATACGTAACTTAGGTATTAGCCAGTTTTTATAATTATGTTAGAATTTTTTGTTTAAAGTATTCACCGTTGTTGCCTATTTTTAATAAATCTGTGCATTAAAGTAAATACCAATGTTTATTTCACAACCCTTAAGGCAACAACACCAGATGATGTGGTACAATAGTGCGTCCTAGTGATACGAAACAAGATCACAATTAAAATCATGGTCCTTCGAGCCGGATTAATTAAAAACAATATGAAAGAGCACATTTTTTACATACGCTACGGTAATAATACATTAACATGAGCATAGGTTAGAGTAAAAAAATTAAGAAGAACGATTTTGCAGTTAAAAAATAATAATTCTTATGGCAATGATTATTTATAAAATCTACTAATGTAAGCCTTTAAGTTATGCACCGTTGGCTGCTTAACAATACCCAAGAGGTTAATAATTTTATTGTCAATAACTTCAGGAGGCATACGTTGTGTTTTGTGTTCATAAATTATAAATTTTGTGTATAAAAAATATAAATATCCGCAGTATGAGGAAATTGTCAACAAAATGCTGGGTAAGTTTAAGAAACTTGGTTGTAATATGAGCATAAAAATTAATTTTCTGCATGCTCATTTGGCCTACTTTCCAGAAAATCTTGGTGCTGTTAGTGAGGAGCAGGGTAACAGGTCGCATCAAAATATAAAGGAGATGGAAAGGAGGTACCAGGATCGATGGGATATGGCGATGATGGCAGATTACTGCTGAATGCTGAAAATAAAACATCCAACGAATGATTACACAAGAAAAACTACAAAACGAAGTTTTTTGTTAAAAAAGGAGAGATTTTCAAAGAAAAAAGAAATTAGAGACTCATTTATGTTGTTGCTTTTTACTATGTTTTTTAATGTTAATTAAATATAATGTTTATTAAAATGTAACTTTTCCTTTATTCTTTAATTTATTCAGTTGACCCATTTTCCATCCTCTTCTGCATTATTCTGGTTAAGATTTTTGACGCGTGGGAAGTTAGGTTAATCGTTCTAAAGTTCTCGCATTTGTCGGCTCCTCTCTTTTTCGGTATAGTAACGATAATGTTCCTCTTATAATCCTCTGGCATCTGGTCCGTTTCATATATGTATTTTACCAGTTCGAACATCCTATTTACTACTTTCTGTCCCGCACATTTCAAAATTTCCGCCTGTATTTTATCTACACCCGGCGCTTTATTGTTCTTTAGCCCCCTTAGTGCTATTTCAAATTCCTCTCTCAATATAGGTTTTCCTACATCTTCCCTATCGATGCTAGATTCTTCCTCTAATATCTCTCCTAATTCCTGACCCTCGTATAAATTTCCTAAGTACTGCTTCCATCTATCCGCTTTCTCCTCTCTTCCGATCAGTATGTCCCCCGATTGAATCCTAACGTTTCTACTTATTGGTCCTATATCCCTGAAGTTCCTCTTAATTATTTTATAAACCTCATCAGTCTTACCTACTTGGAGCTTATCTTCTACTTCTTTGCATTTATCCTCTATCCATTGCTCTTTCTCTTTTCTACACTTTCTAATGAATTCCCACTTTATTGACTTATAAGTTTTCAGTCCTTCCTCGTCTCGTCTGTTTTTGTAGCCTCGTATATTTTGTATTAAGTTTAAGATTTCGTCTGTTATCCAGGGCTTCCTAGCTTCCCTTCTCTCGTGTCCTAAAACGTCCGTAGTCGCGGAATCTAGACTATTCTTGATACCCTCCCACTCAGTTTCTGCGTTCTTGATTTCGTCATTACTCGATTTATTTATTAATTGGTCTGTTTTCTCCTGGAACTCTTCTATCATATTCTGATCCCTCAATATGTCTACATTTATACGCTTCTTATCCTTCCGGGTTTTCAGATTTTTGAACTTTAATCTAGCTTTCATAACTACCAAGTTGTGGTCGCTGTCTACATCTGCTCCTGGATAACTCTTACAGTCTTTTACTTGATTTCTAAATCTCTTCCTAACCAAAATGTAGTCTATCTGATGCATGTCTATCCCTCTTGGCATTTTCCAGGTGTACCGCCTCTTAACGTGATTCTTGAACAATGTATTCGCGACTACCATCTTGTGATTCTCACAGAATTCTATCAGTCTGCTACCTCTCTCGTTTGTGTTTCCTAATCCATAAGGACCTAAGTGCTTATTATATGGCAGAATTTTTTTTTTCTGAAGTACTTATTATATGACAGAAAAAATATATTTTCAGGCGTATAGAAGTTTCATGCAAATTGCCTATTCAGAGTTATTTAGCGTAGATGTAAGAGTTTCAGACATCCTGTAGCAACCACTATCTCCTGCTCATAACCAGGACTTTAACATTCTGCGTATGAACTCTCATTAAACAACAGAGTCTAACTCGAATGTAACGAGGAACTACCGAGGCGCCAGCTTGATAACGGACGATATTTACTCATATAAAGTGCTGATAAAGGGCCGTGCTCTACCTACCGTTAGCCTTAATGTGCCGTACACGACCGCGTTGGATCCGAGTTGTTCGAGACTTGTTGAGGCAGGCTAATAGAATGCTGAACATTTGTAACGTAAACGTCCGATAAGATTTCGGTGTGTTTAGTTCGGTAGGTGGGCATTAGTAACTGGCCCAATTCGGAGTGGGTTTTGTCTTGATAAGAGCGGCTACTGATCGAGAGAATTTTTTGTTGCAGCCTATATTGCATTGCATCTCGGGATACTATTGTGTTGCCCAACGTGAGAAAGTTTTAATAGAATAGAATAATAGAGATATATTTTTCATAATATAACTAGGACCTTATAATTATTTAAAATTAAAATTCGATAATTGTAAGTGTAGGAAAATTTATATTCACAGTTGATTTGGTACCACTAATTTTTAATCTGTACATCGAAGAAGCGATTAATGTGGTAAAAAATGCTGAGATTCGCGGATGATATAGCAGTATTAGCATCTAGTAAAGAGGAATTAGAATCAGCGTTGAACGAAATGGAGGCAGTGTTGACAAAGGAATACGGAATGAGGGTGAATAAAAACAAAACTAAAGTGTTAGTGTGCAGAGGGCGCGAGAGCGGAGCAAAAACGAAAGTACAAATTAATAATGAAAGATTGGAGGAAGTTAAATACTTCACTTATTTAGGAAGTAAAATAAATTGGGATGGAAGAAGCGATAAAGATATAAAACAAAGAATAGCGCAGGGTCAAGTAAATTTAACAAAAAGAAAGCACTTTTATGCTCGGGGGTAATAAACTTAGAAACAAGGAAGAGATTCTTGAAAATGTATGTATGTGTGAGCACGGCACTATACGGTTGCGAAACCTGGACGGTAAGGGAAGCAAGTAGGAAGAAATTAGAAGCTTTTGAGATGTGGTGTTACCGAAGAATGATGAAAATACCGTGGACTGATAGGGTTACAGACGAAGAAGTATTAGAGAAAGTCGGCGAGAAAAGAAGTATGTGGAAAAACATAAAGAAGAGAAGAGATAGAATGGTAGGCCACTTGCTGAGACATGGGGGAATACTCCACGATATTTTGGAGGCAGTAATAGGAGTGAAGAAAGGCAGAGGTAGGCCTAGATTAGACTACTGCCCGCAAATAGTAAGGGATGTAGGTTGTAGCACAATTAGCGAGATGCGTAGGTTAGCACAAGATAGGAGAAGCTGGAGGTTAGCATCCAACCAGTCTTAGGACTGATGACCTCATGATGATGAGTTCATTTAGAAGGATTGTTGTTGGTGTACACTCTGAAACAGGATTTACAAAAAGATATGTGTAATGCCAGGACTTAATAAGTTCCAGATCTACTCTACAAAGTTTGATAAAAAAATATGGTAAATCATTTTATTATGAACAAAGTGATAAGCTTAGGTACTTCAAATTTGAACTAATCTCCTTCAAAGTACCGCCCTTGGCTAGCGATACAATTATCCCAACGTTGTTGATGATTGGAAATATTTCTTTAAGGCTTCTTTGGGAAGGGCCTGCAGTTGCTCCGTCGTGGTCCTCTCAATATCGGGAATAGTGTCAAAATGTTTTCCTTTAAGACGGATTTGATTTTTGGAAAGAGCCAGAAGTCGCATGGTGTTAAATTCGGCGAGTAAGGTGTATGTGGACAGACAGAAAATTTTTTTTCAGCCAAAAACTAGCCGATCAGAAGCGAGGTGTGGCACAGCGCGTTGTCGTGATAAAGGAGGAAGCCATTGGCCCCATCGTTTCGCGAACGTTACAGTACACCCTTGTAATATTCGCAGTTTACACTTCCTCAATGTTTCCGTCTATTTTTGAGGTCGAACGGCGTCTCGACCGTTGCTCGTCTTCAACCGACTCATTTCCGCTTCTAAATCGCTCATGCTGCTTGCAAACAGTCTTTAGAGCCACCACATTATCACCATATACTGATTTTAACATTTCATAAGATTCTTTGGCCCTTATTTACAACTTAAAACAAAACTTAATGTTAATGCGTCGTTCGAAATTCGTGATGCGCGACAGACACGGTAAACACGTCCTCACTCTTCTAACTCTGCAAGTCAACTGACAAGTCACAACTTGTTCAAACTTGACACTGGCTATCTCAAAGGATCATGCTGGCGGACGCATTACTTCACACAGATGTAGCGTTAGCAGTTTCCGCTTTAAAAATTCGTTCACCGTATTTTTTTATCTCACCTCGTATGTGTCCTTTTATATAATACATGGGGTTTAAAATCTATTATTAAGTAATACTCCTAAGCCGCAAACTTTTTACCATGAAGGTAGATATTTTACTATTTATCTTCATAAGATTAGTTAGATAGATCTTGAAAATTTATTTAAATTAATTTAATTATGTTACGGTTTCTAATAAATCTGACAATATTAATTTGATTATAAATTTTTAAATTATCCGCCTATGACGCTATTTATTATCGTTTGTTAACATCATCTATAAACATACTAAAGAGAAGGGGACCCAAGTCTGATCCTTGGGGCACGTCACAGATTATATTTATTTATAATGTAGACCATAATACTGGATATGGTTATGCATCTATGGACAACTTTACATCCTAGTATTATGTCTTAGGATATATAGGACCTAATACTGGTTATGCGTATATGAATATCTGCGGAAATAAACCACATGTCAAAATGTATCTCTTTCAGGTAATTTTAGTTTGTATCGCCAGCAGTCTTTTGCTCTTCGGTCATCTCTGCACACAGATAGTTACGTTTTAAATGAAACTAAATAAAATAAACAGTTCTAGGAAGGGACTGAAACCTTCGATGCAGCAACAAAAACAGGAGACCAGTTTTCCACGAACACCGAAAGATTATATGTTTCTCGACGCACGTTTCGTCAATCAAGTTGCCATCATCGGCAGGTGATTAAAATCAGTAAAAATAAACAGTAATTAGAATTATATTGACCAGAGTTATCCACATTTTTCTATCTCTCGTGTAAATAATACTAGAAGTATAAAGAGGGCTTTAGAAACATCTTTGATTGAACACTTAAGATAGTTGAAGAGCTGAGAAGTTTCAGTTTCATTATATAGCCCTTCAATCTATCCAGCAGCTTTTGACCTTATCTAACTAAGCTTCAAATGATATAAATAAATTCTCAGGCTATGCAAAACCTACCAAAGAATTGTTGTATACATGCAGGAATAGTGCAGTCAGCATTGCAAATTCTAATCCAGTCCTAGCTAATAAAAACATAGATGATGGCCGAAGAGGATCAAGTGTACTTACTACAGCGTAGATCACATATTGTTTTTAAGAATCGGTTACCTCGTCCATGAATAACCACAGTTTTTTTATTGTGTATTTGGGATTCAGTATTATTTTCAAGTCTCTGGCGGACTCATGATAAATGTTTTTGCATCGTGTTTCGACAGGATGCAGTAGGTTCTTACTAAAGTGTATACATACTTCAGTAGAATCAACCCGATTATTTACAGTCGGCTTGCCCTATGATGCATGTGTCAATAGCTGAATAAATGTTAGTAAATATCAGTGGTCATTAAGTGATATGATCAACGAGTTGGACGGATGCTTGGTCATGTTTTTATTTTTTTAAATATTGTAGATATTAGAAATAAAATTTTGAGATTTGAAGATTTGAAGGTTAAATATTGAAGATATAGGTATATGCACTGATATTATGCATTCATAGATACCTAATATTACTTATCAGTCAGTGAAATGGTATTATTAATTGTGAAATATATCGTAGGTTCGATAATAGTAATTCCCGGATAAAATATCAGATGAGTAGGTTCACTAAAAGCACCTGATAATGGCGGCTTAATCAATAAATATTTTTTGAAAATGTCTTTTCATTTTTTCGTTAATTTTTGACTAATTTTTTTCCGTTTAAAATATTCATAGCTTTGAATATGTATTTAAAAAAGTAGGAATAATAAATATTTGCCTAAAAGTAAAAACACCCTTTCAAGAAAATATGTGAAAATTTCATAATAACCTGTATAACACCATGAGAAGCAATACGAATAGGAATATTGATAGTTAATCATTCTCTATAGCTACAGGAAAAACTTAAACAAGACTTTTGTTTTGTTTCTTAGTCGAAGCACACAAACTTTTGAGATAAAATAAATAATTGCCTTAAGCCAGTAGACGTCTGAAAATAGCAACAGAAATAATAAACACTTCTGTGTAACTAAAACAACTGGCAGCCACGAAATTATATCCCTTTTAATTCGAATTTTATTTGATATAGACAACGGTAAAACGGAGGTAATAAACAAGAAGTCTGATGTTAATTTCCTTGTGACATTTCCAATTTCTTACGCCTGGTTAAGATTTAGTCTCACCTGTCCTGATAGTTTGCAGTAGACACAAAGAATGCATTCTACAGTCATCGCTTAAAAATTAATATCTGGTAATTCTACTCAACAATATTTACTTACAATCTTGGTTTATTTTTCTTGTCGAATTTTAAAACATACGTCCATAAACTACATCTCCGCATAGATAAATCAGGATATAAATCATCCAAGCAAACAAATCATCCTCTCGGTTTGTGTGTTAATTTTTTTACGAGGTTTTTATTGTAATGCGATAGGAAAACAAACAACGCAAGAGGCGCCTAACTGTTTCTAAGTTGGCCTGTGAAAGGCGATCGTTTTTCGTCTTCTGTTCGCCCAGCGTGCGGTGTCTCCTGGCTGATAGGATAACAATAAATATAACAACTTCTTGAAAGATATAAATAATGATGGGCGAATGGCCTACAGGAACTGTCCCAAATGTGGATTTTTGAGGGTGCCGCCACGGGGATGTGTCGACATGCTAGAGCTCTCATTCGAGTGAATGACGTTTCTGCTTTATGCTTGTAAAAAGCAAGTCATACACTAGGCATAAAAATTAAGGCATATAAAAATATTCTAAATTTTTAGGTGATTTCAAAGGGCTGTAACTCGGAGAAATATAGTCGCAGAGAAATTAAAAAAAGCATATTGAAGCTCCAAGTTTACAGTTTTCAGACCTTGAGTTTAAAATGTTGTACCGTCATCAACTTTTGAATAATCATAAGAAAACTTCAAATAGGTAATAAAATAATCAAAGAAAAATTTTCCAAATTTTTGCTTGCCTTTCAAAACGCCCATGAACTTCGATAAGTTTTTTTCAGTGATTTCATCATAAATCTTTTTTAGATAATTTTATCCTCTTTAATTTTTCGCTGAACTATCGCCGTTCAAAGCAGAAAAGCAGTTTTGACTTCATTTTTTGATTCATCATTTGACATTAACATTTTTTGATAAAAAGGTATGGATTATTGCTAAAAGAAAAACATTTTCAACCCCAAAACAGTAAATAAAAAATGAAAAATTCATCCTTAAATTGATTTTTAGCAAAAACGACACGATTACCATCTTAAGTATTAATTTCTGCTCCGGATCACAAAAATGATTGTACAAAAGAAACATTATTATGTAATAAATATTCGAGGGGATCGTTTTAGCATATTTCTCAAAATGCAATTCGATATCAATAAAAGCGACAAGCGCAACCAATTTACAAACTACCATCTAGTAGACGAAACCTTGTCAATGTTGGAATATTACATTCAACAATAATTATTTTAGGTTTAAAAATAGCCTTCATGCGGTGCCTGAAATTAAACATAAACATTAGGTCAGCATTTATGAGTTCAGGTAACTCAATATCGAATGTTTAACTGTTCAAATGTCGTTGAAATAAAAATAGTCTATTTAGCAAGTCAGTCTGAAAGATTATACGTTAGAATACACATCTTAATTTCTTTGTACGTAATTTAGTTGTTATACAGGGTATCAATAAACTCGTATTGTCCTCAAATTGTATCTTTAATTATTTATTCTCCCAAGTACTTTGAACAGGTTATGGGCCCAGGTGCGTCGCGTAAGCTCACTTGTAAGGGAGAATAATTAAAAGGTACATCGCGAGTGATAACTATTGTTGTATAGACAACTGGAAAATGGCGGAAAGTGCTAAGTATAACATCGAAAAGTTGAACGGGCAAAACTACCAGTCCTGGAACTATTTAGTGAAAATGTTATTAATAAATGCGGATTTATGGGATGTAGTTTCGACTGAATTACCAACACCGGAGGAACGAAACGGTACCTGGCAGAAGAAAAATGACAAGGCCTTATCAACCATAGCCTTACTTGTCGATGTTAGTCAACTAGTGCATATCAGAAATAAGGAATACGCGCATGATGCGTGGGAAGCACTAAAGGAGTATCATCAAAAATCGAGTTTATGGTTTTTCTGTTAAAGCAAATTTGCAGGCTATCGCTAGATGAGAATGGTGATATGGAAGCACACATAAGTTCATTCTTGGAATTATTGAATAAACTGGCCGCTTTAGGGGAAGAAATTAAGGACAGGTTTGCGGCAGGCATTTTGCTGGGAAGTCTTCCAGACTCATACAGTTTTTTAATCACAGCGCTGGAAAGTAAGTCATCGAGTGAATTCACGCTTGAATTCGTAAAAAGTAAATTAATCGATGAGTACAGGAGGCGTCAAGGAGCTTTGAAAAGTCAAAACGAGTCAGCCATGAAATCAGTATATAATAAAAGGATCCAAAGTAATCAAACTGCAAGTACAGATGTAAAGCAATGTTACTTTTGCAACAGGAAAGGTCATTTTAAACGGGACTGTTTCAAGTATAAAGCGTTTAAAAGAGAAAAGGCCAATAAAGTTACTGAAATTAATACTGGTGACAGTGATGATGCGTGTTTTATGGTAAATTCAAGCTCAAATGACGTAAACAGGGATTCTGCTTCGTGGTATGTGGATTCAGGAGCTTCGAGTCACATGGTAAACTACAAAGAATTTTATACCCAATTTGACGGTAGCAGAAAAGGCGTTGTGAGGTTAGCGGAGAAAGGGCAACACTCCAAGGTTCAGGGTATAGGAACAGGATTCATCAAGTGTGCGAATAGTGCGGGAGTGAATAAGCTAAAAATCGACGACGTGTTGTATGTGCCGGACTTATATTCAAATTTACTTTCTGTGAAAAAGTTAACTAGTGCGGGGTATAACGTGCAGTTCGACAACAATAACTGTAAAATTGTCTCAGGCGGAAAAGTGATTGCGAGTGCGAGGCCGGCGCCCGACTTGTACAAGCTGTCAACTGTAGAACAGGCACTGAGCATCGTGAATGAACACTCCAGCAACTGTCAGCATACGTGGCATCGACGTTTTGGGCCCAGGGACATAGAAGCAGTCAAGCGCTTGATGGAAAGAAAAATGGCAATCGGGATTAATATTAAGGATTGTAGGATTAGGGAAACTTGCAACTGCTGTGTAAAAGGTAAAATTATTCGTAAGAGTTTCCCGAAATTTTCTCAAAGCAACACATTTAATATACTTGACTTAATACATACAGATGTTTGCGGTCCCATGAAGACTGTTACTCCAGGGGGTAAACGGTACATTCTTACTTTAATAGACGATTTTTCAAGATACACAACTGTGTATTTACTGAAACATAAGAATGAAACTGAAAAATATATTAAAGAGTTTATCGAGTTAATGAGTAATCAGTCAGGCAGGGTACCAAAGGTTATTAGGTCAGATAGGGGTGGCGAGTACGTAAATAATGCGTTAAGGGAATATTTAAGCGGTAAGGGCATAAAGATACAGCACACGGCGGGGTACTCTCCAGAGCAAAACGGTGTTGCAGAGAGAAAGAACAGGTCGCTAGTCGAAATGGCTAGGTGCATGTTAATCGATGCGAATTTACCAAAGAAATTTTGGGGGGAAGCAGTTGTTACAGCCAATTATCTGCAAAATCGACTACCTACTCAGTTAAAACAGAAAACACCGTTTGAGTTGTGGCATAAAGTCAAACCTGATGTGTCGAATTTGCAAATATTTGGATCTAAAGTGTATAGTCATATTCCAAAGGAACAAATTAAAAATAAATTTGATAAATAGGCAGAATCACTAATTTTCGTAGGATATTCTGATGAATCTAAAGCATATAGATTGTTAGATTTAGATACAGGGCGTATAAAAATTAGCCGTAGTGCGATATTTCCTGAAAGAAATATTCGTGTTAAAGAAAAAAAGATAAAAGGTGAAGAAGCGACTATTGAGTTCAAAAAGGAGCAAGAAAGAACGGAGCCAAATGACACTGGGAGACATGAGGTCGCAGATATCGAAAAAACTGAAGAAATAGAAGAAGCTACGGAAGAATTTAATGTATATGAAAGTTGAGGTACAGAACAATGTTGTGGCAGCGATAACAGCTATCAACCAAGTGAAGAGTTCTATATAGAGCACGGAGGTGATCGTAGATCAAATAGAATAAATAAAGGAGTCCCACCTGAGCGCTACACAGCAAAGTTAGCTGAACTTCGGGAAATAGAACCTAAAACATTTAAAGAAGCTCTTGCCAGCAGTGATAGCGAAAAATGGAGGAAAGCTATTGAAGAAGAAATGAAATCTTTGAAGAATAACGAAGTATGGGATTTAGTACTTACACCGGAAGACAAAAACATCATATCTTGTAAATGGGTGTTTAAGCTAAAGACAGGTGAAGATAAGATCTCGAACAAGTACAAGGCACGATTGGTAGCGAGAGGTTTTAGTCAGAAATTCGGTGTGGATTACGATGAAGTGTTTGCGCCTGTAGTGCGGCAAGCAACTCTTCGAATATTGTTAACAGAGGCATGGAATCAAAACACAAAAGGCTAATATTAGGAGAACACAGTACAGATAATGTATTATATGGGTATGCAGACGCCGATTGGGCGGAAAATAAAGAGGATAGAAAGTCAAATAGTGGATACATATTTATGTTTCGAGGTGCACCTATTAATTGGGGATGCAGAAAGCAGAGTTGCGTATCACTATCATCGACCGAAGCTGAATACATAGCACTGGCCGAAGGATGCCAAGAGGCAATCTGGTTAAAGCAGGCGATAAAGGAGTTTACGAATTTAGAACCGAAAGTGGTTATGTACGAAGATAATCAAAGCTGTTTAAAGCAGCTAGCAAACCATAAATTTAGCAATCGAACGAAGCATATTGATACAAAGTATCATTTTTTAAAAGAATTGTATGAAAATCAGGTTATTGTATTCGAGTATTGTCCGACTGAAAAAATGATAGCTGATATGTTAACCAAGCCGCTAAATAAAGTAAAGCTAGAACATTTAAGTACCAAGGGTGGTCTGGTTGACTGATTGAAAAATAATTATAGTTGCGAGGGGGTGTTGGAATATTACATTCAACAATAATTATTTTAGGTTTAAAAATAGTCTTCATGCGGTGCCTGAAATTAAACATAAACATTAGGTCAGCATTTATGAGTTCGGGTAACTCAATATCGAATGTTTAACTGTTCAAATGTCGTTGAAATAAAAATTGATTATTTAGCAAGTCAGTCTGAAAGATTATACGTTAGAATACACATCTTAATTTCTTTGTACGTAATTTAGTTGTTATACGGGGTATCAATAAACTCGTATTGTCCTCAAATTGTATCTTTAATTATTTATTCTCCCAAGTACTTCGAACAGTCAATGTCCTTTGTTCTTTTAGAAAGATAATTATTTTCGGAGATTACAGAACAGATGGTGATAAATTTCCTATGGCTATTAGGTGATTTCGGTTTAGAGGGCCAATTTGACAATCCCAAAATAACTACTAGGGCTACCTGCCTCCGTATAGAATCGCCCAATAAATTGAGTTCAAGCAAACAAAGGAAATACCCTATAATATTAATAGTTTTTTTTTTCGGATAATATATTTCTTCTTATTTATTGTGAAGGTGTTCAGCGAAGGTAACCACTAATTAAAATTTTTGATATTTTTGTACGATAAAGGTGCATATATACATTCTGAAGCTATAAATTAAATTAGTTTTCTTCCGATCGTCCCAATGTCTATTCTAATAATTAAGTCAGTGAGCTATATTATCTTTAAAGTAAATTATTTCACCTTTAATATAAAATACACTCTTGGACAAAATTCGCTAATTTTCGGGTCAGCAAAACTTTTCATTATTTCATATAATTTTTGGAAGTTTTAAATCCTTAAACATTATTTTATGTAGGTGGCCGAGGATATTTTCTGTCATCACTACAGACAATTTCAATTGTTTGACAGATTTAAAGTAACATGTGTAACTGTTTGTTAATAATACATTTAATGCTGTAAGTGATTTGTAAAAAGCAATACATTCAAATGCGCTAGTGATTTTTTTTTAATTTAATGTTATCAAGTGAATGAAACATTTTGTCTAGTGCACTTATTGTTAGAGTAGAAGAAATGAATCGTCCAGAGAAGTTGAAGCAGTGGAAGCGGTAATCCTGGTTGACGAGGGACATAGCCAACGATATGTGGCTACTTTGTTAAGGAGCTAGACAGGCATGTTCGAAGTACTTGGGAGAATAAATAATTAAAGATACAATTTGAAGACAATACGAGTTTATTGATACCCTGTATAACAACTAAATTACGTACAAAGAAATTAAGATGTGTATTCTAACGTATAATCTTTCAGACTGACTTGCTAAATAATCTATTTTTATTTCAACGACATTTGAACAGTTAAACATTCGATATTGAGTTACCCGAACTCATAAATGCTGACCTAATGTTTATGTTTAATTTCAGGCACCGCATGAAGACTATTTTTAAACCTAAAATAATTATTGTTGAATGTAATATTCCAACACCCCCTCGCAACTATAATTATTTTTCAATCAGTCAACCAGACCACCCTTGGTACTTAAATGTTCTAGCTTTACTTTATTTAGCGGCTTGGTTAACATATCAGCTATCATTTTTTCAGTCGGACAATACTCGAATACAATAACCTGATTTTCATACAATTCTTTTAAAAAATGATACTTTGTATCAATATGCTTCGTTCGATTGCTAAATTTATGGTTTGCTAGCTGCTTTAAACAGCTTTGATTATCTTCGTACATAACCACTTTCGGTTCTAAATTCGTAAACTCCTTTATCGCCTGCTTTAACCAGATTGCCTCTTGGCATCCTTCGGCCAGTGCTATGTATTCAGCTTCGGTCGATGATAGTGATACGCAACTCTGCTTTCTGCATCCCCAATTAATAGGTGCATCCCGAAACATAAATATGTATCCACTATTTGACTTTCTATCCTCTTTATTTTCCGCCCAATCGGCGTCTGCATACCCATATAATACATTATCTGTACTGTGTTCTCCTAATATTAGCCTTTTGTGTTTTGTTTTCTTTAAATATCTCAACACCCTTTTTGCTTCATTCCAATCTACTTCTCTCGGATTTTTGTTGCGTTGACTTAATATGGTTACACTAGCTAATATATCTGGTCTCGTATTCACTGCAATATACAATAATCCTCCAATAATTTGTTGATACTTTTCACTGCTCTTCATAGGCTCCCGTCCGTTAAGTTTATAATATCCAACATCCAATGGTATATTTGATTCTTTTGAATCTCTCATTCCAAACTTATGCAATAGCTTGTCTATATACTCTGCTTGATTTAAACTGTATATTCCTTGATCGTTTCTTGCAATCTTTGTGCCTAAATAATTTTTCAGTAACCCCAAACTTGTTATTTCGAAATGACGCTTAAGTTTTTCTGCACACAAGTCGATAATTCCGATATTTCTTGCTGCAATCAATATATCATCTACGTATATTATTATGTAAACCTTTTGATCATCAATAACCTTAATATACAAACTTCATCAAGTTTTTGGTTCCAAGTTCTAGCAGATTGTTTTAACCCGTACAAACTCTTTTTCAATTTGCAAACAAAATTTTTGTTTCTTTCTTCAAATCCTTCGGGTTGTTCCATGTAAATTTCTTCTGTTAGTTCTCCATTTAAGAATGCTGTTTTTGCATCTAGATGTTTTATTATTAGTTTTTGATTCCATGCCTCTGTTAACAATATTCGAAGAGTTGCTTGCCGCACTACAGGCGCAAACACTTCATCGTAATCCACACCGAATTTCTGACTAAAACCTCTCGCTACCAATCGTGCCTTGTACTTGTTCGATATCTTATCTTCACCTGTCTTTAGCTTAAACACCCATTTACATGATATGATGTTTTTGTCTTCCGGTGTAAGTACTAAATCCCATACTTCGTTATTCTTCAAAGATTTCATTTCCTCTTCCATAGCTTTCCTCCATTTTTCGCTATCACTGCTGGCAAGAGCTTCTTTAAATGTTTTAGGTTCTATTTCCCGAAGTTCAACTAACTTTGCTGTGTAGCGCTCAGGTGGAACTCCCTTATTTATTCTATTTGATCTACGATCACCTCCGTGCTCTATGTAGAACTCTTCACTTGGTTGATAGCTGTTATCGCTGCCACAAGATTGTTCTGTACCTGAACTTTCATATACATTAAATTCCTCCGTAGCTTCTTCTAGTTCTTCAGTTTTTTCGAAATCTGCGGCCTCATGTCTCCCAGTGTCATTTGGCTCCGTTCTTTCTTGCTCCTTTTTGAACTCAATAGTCACTTCTTCATCTTTTATCTTTTTTTCTTTAACACGAATATTTCTTTCAGGAAATATCGCACTACGGCTAATTTTTATACGCCCTGTATCTAAATCTAACAATCTATATGCTTTAGATTCATCAGAATATCCTACGAAAATTAGTGATTCTGCCCTTTTATCAAATTTATTTTTAATTTGTTCCTTTGGAATATGACTATACACTTTAGATCCAAATATTTGCAAATTCGACACATCAGGTTTGACTTTATGCCACAACTCAAACGGTGTTTTCTGTTTTAACTGAGTAGGTAGTCGATTTTGCAGATAATTGGCTGTAACAACTGCTTCCCCCCAAAATTTCTTTGGTAAATTCGCATCGATTAACATGCACCTAGCCATTTCGACTAGCGACCTGTTCTTTCTCTCTGCAACACCGTTTTGCTCTGGAGAGTACCCCGCCGTGTGCTGTATCTTTATGCCCTTACCGCTTAAATATTCCCTTAACGCATTATTTACGTACTCGCCACCCCTATCTGACCTAATAACCTTTGGTACCCTGCCTGACTGATTACTCATTAACTCGATAAACTCTTTAATATATTTTTCAGTTTCATTCTTATGTTTCAGTAAATACACAGTTGTGTATCTTGAGAAATCGTCTATTAAAGTAAGAATGTACCGTTTACCCCCTGGAGTAACAGTCTTCATGGAACCGCAAACATCTGTATGTATTAAGTCAAGTATATTAAATGTGTTGCTTTGAGAAAATTTCGGGAAACTCTTACGAATAATTTTACCTTTTACACAGCAGTTGCAAGTTTCCCTAATCCTACAATCCTTAATATTAATCCCGATTGCCATTTTTCTTTCCATCAAGCGCTTGACTGCTTCTATGTCCCTGTGCCCAAAACGTCGATGCCACGTATGCTGACAGTTGCTGGAGTGTTTATTCACGATGCTCAGTGCCTGTTCTACAGTTGACAGCTTGTACAAGCCGGCCTCGCACTCGCAATCACTTTTCCGCCTGAGACAATTTTACAGTTATTGTTGTCGAACTGCACGTTATACCCCGCACTAGTTAACTTTTTCACAGAAAGTAAATTTGAATCTAAGTCCGGCACATACAACACGTCGTCGATTTTTAGCTTATTCACTCCCGCACTATTCGCGCACTTGATGAATCCTGTTCCTATACCCTGAACCTTGGAGTGTTGCCCTTTCTCCGCTAACCTCACAACGCCTTTTCTGCTACCGTCAAATTGGGTATAAAATTCTTTGTAGTAGTTTACCATGTGACTCGAAGCTCCTGAATCCACATACCACGAAGCAGAATCCCTGTTTACGTCAGTTGAACTTGAATTTACCATAAGACACGCTTCATCACTGTCACCAGTATTAATTTCAGTAACTTTATTGGCCTTTTCTCTTTTAAACGCTTTATACTTGAAACAGTCCCGTTTAAAATGACCTTTCCTGTTGCAAAAGTAACATTGCTTTACATCTGTACTTGCAGTTTGATTACTTTGGATCCTTTTATTATATACTGATTTCATGGCTGACTCGTTTTGACTTTTCAAAGCTCCTTGACGCCTCCTGTACTCATCGATTAATTTACTTTTTACGAATTCAAGCGTGAATTCACTCGATGACTTACTTTCCAGCGCTGTGATTAAAAAACTATATGAGTCTGGAAGACTTCCCAGCAAAATGCCTGCCGCAAACCTGTCCTTAATTTCTTCCCCTAAAGCGGCCAGTTTATTCAATAATTCCAAGAATGAACTTATGTGTGCTTCCATATCACCATTCTCATCTAGCGATAGCCTGCAAATTTGCTTTAACAGAAAAACCATGCTAGATAAACTCGATTTTTGATGATACTCCTTTAGTGCTTCCCACGCATCATGCGCGTATTCCTTATTTCTGATATGCACTAGTTGACTAACATCGACAAGTAAGGCTATGGTTGATAAGGCCTTGTCATTTTTCTTCTGCCAGGTGCCGTTTCGTTCCTCCGGTGTTGGTAATTCAGTCGAAACTACATCCCATAAATCCGCATTTATTAATAACATTTTCACTAAATAGTTCCAGGACTGGTAGTTTTGCCCGTTCAACTTTTCGATGTTATACTTAGCACTTTCCGCCATTTTCCAGTTGTCTATACAACAATAGTTATCACTCGCGATGTACCTTTTAATTATTCTCCCTTACAAGTGAGCTTACGCGACGCACCTGGGCCCATAACCTGTTCGAAGTACTTGGGAGAATAAATAATTAAAGATACAATTTGAAGACAATACGAGTTTATTGATACTCTGTATAACAACTAAATTACGTACAAAGAAATTAAGATGTGTATTCTAACGTATAATCTTTCAGACTGACTTGCTAAATAATCTATTTTTATTTCAACGACATTTGAACAGTTAAACATTCGATATTGAGTTACCCGAACTCATAAATGCTGACCTAATGTTTATGTTTAATTTCAGGCACCGCATGAAGACTATTTTTAAACCTAAAATAATTATTGTTGAATGTAATATTCCAACAAGGCAATCATTAGTCGAACAGTTAAATGTTTCAATGAACTTGGAAGTTACTATAGAACCGTTGGACAGGGTCGTAAGAAGATTACAGTTGGAAGAGGTCAGTGATATATTATGCAAATCGCTTCAAGAAACAGGCATTCTGCCAGTTTAGAGCTAAGCAGAGCCCTAACCACAGCTCTAAATGTAGCAATTTTTGGACGAACAGTCAGAAGAAGGCTTAAGAAGGAGGATTGGATAGTACAAGACCAGATATTGTACTACTCCTCACCAAACAATATAGAATTACTAGACTGCGTTTTGCGAGAAAACACTTAAATTATTGGACCATTGACAACTGGAAGCTAGTTTTCATATGGAAGAAGAATAAGTCTTAATTAAACAGATAGACGTCAACAAGACTGGCGGGGGTAAGTTGGTTGCCATATGGGGGAGATCCATGAATACACATTTCTAAGGAGGAAATATTGTAGAAGAGCATGTGATTCCATTAACCCCGTCTGTTGAGACAACACTACTACTTAGGATTTGTGAATATTCTAACTATAGTCTGACTACTAACAAGTCTAGATATGAACCCCATAGAGCATCTATGGGATGTACTAAAACTATCAGTTAAGCACAACGTACCTGCCTTTATGACTCTTAGGAAACTCGAACAAGTCGTCCCTGTTGAATAGCAGAATATTCCTCAGGAAACCATTCAGAACGTGATTAATCAATTCAATAGAACTTGATCAATCCGATGGAGCATGCCCAGATAAATTCTCCAGATGATGAATGCCTCTATGACTCTTGGAACTCCAACATGTCATTCTTGTCGAATGGGAGAATATTTATTCTTCAGGAAACCATTCAGAACTTGATCAATAGCATGCCTAGATGAATGGAAGCAGTGCTACGAGCTAGAGGAGAACATACACGCTATTGAATTCCCTCCTTGAAGTCTATATACAGTCATTCACTTTGGGACTTTGTTTAAAACTGTTAGAAGCAGAACCTCCAACCCTTACATATGGTATAAAAATAGCCTATAAAATAATCCACTTTATTACAAACTTTAAAAAAAATTCCCAAGTATCTGTTGTAGGATATTAATTTCCTATAGTTTTTCACCCAAGATTTATTGATCTATCAATTCCCGCAACGAAATAATCTCATAAAAATAGTCGACCTTGGAATTACCTTAAAATAAACTCCCTCGAATAAACTCTTAGCGCCACCTGTTACACTTCTAAGAACCATGAAATTTTTATGTACTTATTATTTTTTTTTTTTTGACAACTATTGTATTTGAGAAAATTTGCTGCTTCTAACCTTTTGCCATACCATGTAAACGAATAGGAATCAGCTCGGGCATTCGTTTTAATGATCTACTCATGATCTTGTCAACTCGGTTGGCGAAACAGCGTTAAATACATAAAGTAAAACCGTTATAAGTTTACCACTACGTCATCACCATATACGGTAATGTCACAGACAACCCGCTGTCCCTATGAACGTATTTGCTATAATAGTTAAACAAGAGACAGGTGATGTTACGTGTGTCTTCGGTCATCGGAGATGACCTAAATATATCACCGACAACTGTTTTCGTATTTTCACGCTGACCGGTGAGAAGACAAATAGTGACACACGTATTAGATTAAAAATATGAAACTCATCTATTGACTAAAGCAGTAGATAATTCGACAGATATTGACAGTTGTTTGACATCTGACTGCTAACCTCTCTTCCTATTCTGCAAATTTTCGAGCCTATTTCATTGCCTATATACTAATATTTGTCATAAATCCATTCTTCTTAGAGCGAAACTAGTTTCAGAATAGGAATTCATGTAAGTAAGCAATATTTTTTTATGACAGTTATATGCCCATCTTGTTTTAGATACCGGAAAAAACATTAAATTCTCAAGCACAGCAAATGGTGTTGAATTTCCTGGAATACTTTGAACAGGAAGAAAGAAACGGAGGCCCTTTAATATTTGCTAGAGCCCCTAGATTATAAGGCTTGTCGCTGCTGATAATTTATTTGAAAGGCATTTTCTAGTTTCCTTTGGTGCCGGTAATACAGTAGACTGTAAAGGCGGTAAATTTAAATTACGTAAACGGTCTCTCACTTGACTTTGATTTTTCATCTTAGTTCATACGAATATCACTTGTGACGTAGTGGTATATAGTTATAACGGTTTAACTGTATACTACTGGGTCTTGGGATTTTGGGAAAATGGATCTCCTTTTCCTTCGATATTTAGTTGCGTTATAAAAGGTGGTCCAACAAAAACGCACGATGTTAATTGTAAATAGAACAAAAAGTTTTTAGAGAATTATCTTAATATTTTTTATTATGATAGAAGGATCTATGACAATTATGTGTGAAACAAAATATCGGCCAAATGCTCGCCATGGCTTCGGTGACATACCTCTATCCGATAGTCCATATTTTCAATGACTCTGAGACATAATTGAGGTTCAATGTCGTTAATGTGCCGAATTATCTCATCCTTTAGCTCTTGAATTGTTCTTGGCTTATTGACGTACACATTTTCTCTTAAATATCCCCAAAGAAAGAAGTCCAACGGTGTCAAATCACATGATCGTGGCGGCCAATTAACATCGCCACGACGTGAGATAACACGGCCATTGAATTTCTCGCGCAAAAGTGCCATTGTTTCGTTGGCTGTGTGGTAATTGACACCATTCTGTTGGAACCACATATCGTCCAGATCCATATCCTCAATTTCTGGCCACAGGAAGTCCGTTATCATCTCGCGATAGCGAACACCATTCACGGTAACTGCTTGGCCGACCTCATTTTCGAAGAAGTACGGCCCGATGACGCCGCCAGCCCATAAACCGCACCAAACAGTCACTCTTTGTGGATGCATCGGCTTTTCAACAATCACTCGTGGATTCTCATTTGCCCAAATACGGCAATTCTGCTTGTTAACGAATCCACTGAGGTGAAAGTGTGCCTCTGAAGTCGCTGAAGATGATTTTCTTTGTAAAGTCATCATTCACTTCTGTCTGTTCAATCAACCATGCCGCGTATTGACGACGCTTGAAATGGTCAGTAGGTTTCAGCTCTTCAGTCAATTGAACCTTGTAAGCGTGTAAATTCAAATCTTTATTCAAAATTCGCATCAGTGATGTTCGTGAGATGTTCAATTGTTGGGCACGACGACGAGTCGAGGTTGACGGCTCTTCTGCTACACTATCGCGAACAACAGCAATGTTTTCCGCAAAACGGACTGGGCGAGCATGCACATTTCCTACAGACCCGGTTTGCTGAAATTTGCGCACAATTCTCCCGATTGTGGACACATTTGGTCGATTATGCTGACCAAAAAAGTCACGAAGTGCACGAAATGCATTTTGATTTGAACGCCCATTTTCGTAAAAGGCTTCAACAATCTTAACGCGCTGCTCAATTGTGTACCTCTCCATGGTTGAATTTGTCAAACACTGAAACAAAGAAATGTCAAATTAAGTCGGGCAAAAAACCTTGACGTTAAGGTGTGACTCACAATTAAAATCGTGCATTATGGTTGGACCACCCTTTATTTAAAATAAACATTTTTCTATTCCCTATCTTCAGACTGTATTTTCTTGTACGTTGTACTTGTTAGCGAATAACCGTTGCGTGTGTAAACCGAAAAACATTCTTTAATCCGTAAAGTTTCCACATTATCGGTTGATACCGGAATGCCGACCAGCCTGCCAGGTAATAATTAGCAAATAGCGTGCGGCGTAGACCTGGGTCGATGCTGAGATTATACATTATTGCTAACTCACTTTGTTGGGGCGAGAGACTGTGGTGAAATGGAACGTGCGAATTTTCGTTACAGCGGACCTGCTATGATGTTTTTCCGAGAGCAGAACTCTCCTAACAACGGAAGCAAGAATTTTGCAATATAAGAAAATGTGCTGTGCTCTCCTCCATGAATGAAACTATTATGTGTAATAATACTAACAATGTACATATACAGTGCTTTCGTAAAGTAATGAATAAATTTATTAAACATTGAAGGGATAACTTTTAAGAGGAAGGAAGGAATTGAAGAAAAATACTCTCAGACCCGTAAAATTTCATTTTTAGCTGTATTATTTTTTAACTACAATTAATTACAGGATAATTCGTGTAGGAGATATGACGTTATTGATATTGTTTTTACCAGGTATGTAAATATGAATCCGGAAATTGCCCACAGATGGCCTGGCTGCTAATGTAGTTACCGTCATACCACGCCATTTTCTTGTTTTAAGATCTGATAAAGGTTTTTATCTCACAACAATACAAGTTTCACACAACAACATCGTTTTTCATAGCGTTGAACATCGAGTTCGGTCAAATTTTGTGCCTGGAAACTACGATTTGCGGACAGCATTGATTTTCTTTTACCATTTGAAGAAAACTGCTGCAGAATCGCATTGAATGTTTATCGAAGCCTACGGTGAGCATGTTATTAGTAAATCGCAGTGCTTTGAGTGGTTTATAAAATTCGAAAATGGCAATCTTGACGTGGGAAACGAAGAACGTGGAAAACCACCGAAAAAGTTTGAAGATAGCAAATTGCAAGCATTGTTGGATGAGAATGACACTCAATCGCAACAAAAACACGCGGATCAATTATATGTGACATGAGAAGCCGTCTCCATACTTTTGAAAGCCATGGGAAAGATCCAGAAGATGGGTTCCACATAAATTGAATGAAAGACAGCAGGAAAACCGAAAAACTATTTGCGAAATGCTGCTCGCCAGGTCCAAAAGAAAGTCGTTTCTCCATCGAATTGTGACTGGCGATGAAAAGTGGATATATTTCGAGTATCCTAAGCGTAAAAGATTATGGGTAACTCCAGGCGAACCATCGACATTGACTGCAAGGCCAAATTGCTATGGACGGAAGACAATGCTCTGTGTTTGGTGTGATCAGAAGGGCGTGATCTATTACGAGCTGCTAAAACCCGGCAAAGTGTTAATAGTAAACGCTACCGATAACAAATGATCGATTTAAATCAAGCTTTGCGTGAAAACCGACTAGAATATAAAAATAGGCAAGACAAAGTGATTTTTCTTCATGATAATGCGCCATCACACACAGCAAAACCGGTAAAGGAAACAATTGAGGCGTTTAGTTGGGAAATACTTTCGCATGCGGCTTAGTCATTAGACTTGGCTCCGTCCGATTACTACTTATTTGCATCGATAGGACATGCACCTGCTGAACAGGGCTTCAATTCTTAGGAAAGTGTACGAAAATGGCTCGATGGCTGATTTGTTTCAAAAGAGCAAGAATTTTTTTGGACTGGAATCCACAAATTGTCAGAGAGATGGTAAAAATGTATAGCTCGTAATGGGTAATACTTCGAAAAAATATTTTTTTATCATTTTCATACAATAAACATGTATTTTCGATACAAAAAAATCAGTTTCATATTTACATACATGGTAATGATAACCTCATTTTTCTATTACAGACTGCGAAAAACATTTTTTCCACAAAAGAGGACACATTTTTTCACATGAGCTACTGTAATAATTAAAATACATGAACGTGGGTATAGATTAGATAAAAAAAAATATGAAAGACGATTTTATTATTTCAAAATACTAAATTTAATGACAATGATTATTTGAAAAATCAACTAAACCAAATATTCGAATTGTGCATCAGTACCTACCTGACAGTACCTACCTTTAGCGATCGAGTTCTTTTTATTGGTGTGAGATAAAAGTAAGAATAAAAGAAGAATTTTTGATAATACTTTTCTTGGCAGATGGTGATAAGGACCAATTAAATGGCCACCACGTTCACCTGATGTAATCCACCCCTGGATTTCTTCTTATACATTCTATGTTTTCAAAAGTTAACCATTATTTCAAAATACATAAACCATGAGATCTTGGATTGCCTTGGACCATGAGATTAGGAAATATTAAGTCTTAAGTGTCCTTAAGGACATCTTATGGACACTTAAGTCATTAGGACATCTATTCTTTTTTTTAACCATGAGAAAATTATATTATATCAGGAAACAAAATAGGTCATTATATGTATCTTCTGCACCAAACATCATCCAAGCATTTTTTTTTCTAAAGTGAGAAGTCTTTGTTATTGAATTTGTGAAAAAAGAAAGAAATTCGTAAACATATAGAAAATGTGATGTTTTGAAACATTTTAGGAAAAATACATCTAATAACATTAGCCATAATTCCAAAGATAATAATGTATAATCTATCGTAAATTTAAGAAAATATATTGGATCAATCACTAATCTAGTTCTCAGAGAATTCAGATTAGTTAACTAGGCTTATATATTTTTCTCTATAAATATGAGAAAAACAATCTTAATTGACTGAAATTCCAAAAAAATAAAACACAATTGGCATATAGTTCCTACGTATAAGAAAGGAAAAATCATCTGAGAAGTAGTTGCGCATATTTTTCCCTCATAAATATTAAGTATGTAATGCGTAGACTACCAATCTCACATATATCTAAGACGTATGCATTCGATATTGACGAAATAAAATTACAGAAATCATAAATATTTTGCATCATGATATAATTCCATACTCAGATAGTAGATTGCGCAGATTCCATGTTGGCATGATTCTTCCCAGAAGGCTTTAAGCATTCAATAACATTTAAATTTAAACAGTTGCTTATATCGTATGGTTAAAATGTATTCTTTTCATATGTTTCCAAAAATTAGTAACAGATAAAAAGCCAATCTGATTGGATAAGAGCTTAGAACTCTTTCGTTCTCTAGTAACTTAACTTCAGATTCGTAAAAAAATTCCTGTAAATATTTGGTAAATGTTGTTAGCATGGATATTCAAGAGAAAAATCCTAATGAGTTTTGAAATTTGAAATTATTTTTCAACAGGATAGTGCTCCTTCGCACTTTTGTGGCATCTTACTATGCCATAAAAGAAGTTTATCTCAATAAACAAATTCCAAGTAGGTGGTTTGGACGCTGGCGCCGGGGTACAATAGAGGGACCTGCTCGGTCTCCCAATCTAACGCCCATGGATTTATTTCTATGGGCTACTTAAAATTTAAGGTACATGCTACGTAACTCGATAACATTGTTAACTAATAGGTAACTATTACAAATTACTAACTCTAATAGAATTATACTATACAAAATTTTGCACTTCACATGCAGTGATTTGTATATCTCCTCTTAATTTACAATTATTTATTACAATATACAATTATACATTGTAATAAAATTTAAATACATATCTCACGTTCGATACCACTGGTAGTTCACTAAATTGAAAAACTCTTTGTGAAAATTTACTAGAACTTTCTAATGTTATTAATTATTGTAGAATAAATTTTATTGTAGAATTAAAAGAGATATTATGACCTAAAAGGAATTATTATTTTTGTTATAGTTTAACGTTAGCAAACTTTTTTGTTAATATCTCGATCTAGTCCTAGATTTGCTTAATTTTTGGATCGAGCCTGTAATAGTCTGCTACCAAATATATTCTACAACCAAATTTTATTAAATTGCTGCAACGTATTGCTCATCAAGAATGGGAAAAAATGTGAGATTCTCTAGGTAGAAGATAGAGTGAGGCAGCATTCGGAGGGAAGAGGATGTATTTTACGCGCGACCAGATCGAACTTTGTGTACATTCACATTCGATATTCATTATGCAAATGTCTCAATTCGACTGAGTAAAGACTAGGCTATTTACTGCGCATCTCGTGGGCGATCCTATATCACTGTTTTGAGACTTGTTCCTATTCTTGTTGAGCTCTACTCACAAATGCAAATGGCCCGACTTAAATAATAACCCTTACACAAAAGAGGAAAATGGATTCTCCTGGAAATTGATTTCTGTCACTCAATGGGAGTCCATCTATAGCCGGAGTTTGTACAGGTAACCATTAAGCACCCTTTACGGTAAATACAATAAGTAGTGTGTTATAATACAATAATTTATTTTTCAACATAAATACAGGAAAACAAATACAGAAATAAAAATACACTGTCATAAAAATAAATTGTTGGCAGCTTACGTCAAATGCACAGTGGCTGCTGGTGCATGGAGAGCAATTGGGCAGTGCCCCCCCAGTCAATTCCTCAAGTTCTCCAAATTTCTATATCTTATTAATAATTGAATTCAGCTTCTGCGTAATTTTTATCATTATGTCAGTGGAAGTTCTATTTTTTTATAAATATTTTAATTGAAATTTAATTTTAATTGGCCGCATTGCTAGAAGTGTGCAATTTGTGAATGAGGGTGTACTACTGGTTACAGCGAGTGTACAATGGGGGTGACCTACGAAGTATTCCCGCACTACCCGGGATGGTAGGAGGTGAGAGGTGTAGCGCATGTTGTTAAAGTCCGTCGAATTACGTCATCATTTGGGCTAAAACCAAAGTTGCCCCAAGCCAAGCGACTTTCAGAGAGTGTGTTGTGCCGGTCGTGTGTCGCACTAGATACATTCTTAAACCTACTACATAGTTTCAATTATTTCTGTTTACGAGTTTACGGGACTATTTATTCATGGTGAATAATTGAGTAGACAATATTTTAAAATCAAAAATAACAATGAGTTCACGTACGAGATAAAGGTTCAAATGAAATCTTTGGGATGTACTCGGCCGAATATGACAATTATCCAGAAAATATCAGGAGCCAAAAGTTATACGAGAAAATTTAATAAAAGTATGTACGATTTAGCAGACTGGTTGTGTAGATGTAGTGTTCGAAATGCATTTTTTTGTTTCGTTTGTTTAATTCCAAATTCTCTAAGAAGCGATTCTTCTTGGACCACTAAGGGAATTTGTGACTTGAGACACCTCAGTGAAAAAATTAAAAGGCATAAATTAAGATGTATTTATTGCCCCTTCAGTTGTAAGACTCACGATCCGCCACTGCAAATGAATCTGACCGAGGCGCAGAAAATTTTAAATTCGATACGATCATCTGCCGATATTCTCCTGCACCTGTTGACTCTCGAACAATCAGGCCCTCGTAATTGATTTTAAACAGCTAAGCCCTTCTCGGAAGCTTCAATTACTTCACTGGAACTAATAATTTTATGATCTATTCACCGACCGATGAGCGGGGTGTCGTAAAACTATTACTCCGCCGGCTCGAGATTTTAAACACATTGTAATTTACAACTAGCAGTAAACCGTTTGTTATCAATTGCAGGATTTTACGTAATAAATCTGCTCTAACCACATCTGCCTTTAACAAGTGGAAACGCGGGGGAATGATCGCTCTTAAAAACCTTTTTACGGGGCGTTAAGCCGAAACTGCCGCTTGTTTTTCGAGAACGTACTAAAATGCAAGTACGGTGTCGCAACCCGGCAGCCATACGGGATGTTTACTGTGTCGTTGCGAAATAGTTGTCACTCTGTGGTGCCAGCCTGAGATGCATCCTTTCTGATTATGATATATACAAATAAGGCTTTCTAAAGGCGTCTGAGGAAACTGTTAAATTTTATTGAAACACTTGCGTTCGTTTACGAGGAACTTCCGATTCGTGAGCACGTTTACCAAAGAACATCTCAGCTGGCGCCATCCTCTTTTTTTAACAAACAGAAATGATAGGAAGTGGCAATTAAAAGCGGTGCAATAAGGGAAATTGATTAATATTTGAATTGCTGTACAGCAGTGGCGGCTACTATATAAGAACACATGAGCACGTGCCCCCCTAAAGAAAACGAAGAAAACAAAAAATTACACCTAATCATGATTTATTTCCTATTCATTGATTTATAAACTAACTATTTCATTAACGTCTTACGAATATGCTCTTTTCCATTTTTTAAGTAATAATAAATAATAAAGCAAAATCCCCAGAATTACAGATTTCAAAAGCAATTTGACAAAACCAAAATTCCTTCTCTTAATAATATCACGCAACGGTCGCAAATGATATCACGCAAACGGTCGGCAACGTATCGATTGTGTATTTGTTTACTTGTCAAAACTTGTCAAACATTCCTTATTTCACAGGCTTGTTACTAAACTTGTTATTAATTAAATAATACAGAAAAATCCCGCCCTCACGCATGCCATTTTGATTTTCAGTATGTTAAAGACAACAGATTAATATGTGAATAATTTTTATTTTATAGTTTTTGATTTTTTTTTCCGGGTACTCCAAAATGAGTAAAAAATTTTACCAAAAAAGTTTTGTACAACATGATGAGAGAATTAAAAGGGGAACAAAATTGAAGAATAGTTATTTTCAGAGTTTTTACCGCTAATTAACTGGAAGAATTGGTTCTCCAAAATTCCAAGAATTCTTCAGATCATTGCCCCTTTAGCTTCAAAACCAAGACTGATTTTGTCATACACTTATTTCTATACACCATACAACTATTTCTGTAGTTGTATGGATTTATTTTAAAGTTATCTTTAACAAACGCCGTGAACCATCGATCTCCTAATAAAAATAAACAGTTTTAAAACCTTAAAGCGGACTTTTCCGCACGTAGAACATCCCTATCTCGAAATTGAGTGGCCGAGAAAAAATAAACCAACACATAAATGCAGAATATCTATTTTATGCGACAGTTTTACTTTTTTCAAATAGTCCACCCTCGTGCTTTCTCATGATACATGAACAGGGTGGGGTGTGTCCTATCCACCTTAAAATCAATAGATGTCGTCTGGTAGACGTTCCTAATCAAAGTCAGTCGAAACCCGATCGATCCAACACGATTTAATTGAGTGATCGTGCTAATAAATCAAATAGCCCACCATTGTACTTCTCATGACCCATGAACATAGTAGAGTGTGTTCTGTCCACCTCATAATCAATAGGTGTCGTGTGGCAGACGTTCGCGATCAGAATCAGTCAAAACCCGATCGATCCGACACGACTTAGTTGAGTTATCAAATTAACAAAACAAATTTTTCACATAGTCCACCATCGTGTTTTCTCATGATCCATGGACAGGGTGGGCTGTGTCCTATTCACCTCAAAATCAATAGGTGTCACCTGGGAGACGTCCCCGATCAGAATCAGTCAAAACCCGATCGATCCGACACGATTTAGTTGAGTTATCGTGGTGCTAACAAGATATTCTAATGTCGACGACGACAACGACGACACACACAGAGAAAAATTTTAAAAACCATTTTTTTTGTTCTTAGGCTAAAAAGCGAAAATAAACGAAAAAAAATTTTTCACATTTTTCTTTACACGATTACATTACATTTCCGCTAATATAGTTGAGTGCCGAAAAGTAATACATCATGTAATTTGATTGACTACTGTCAACATCTAACTCATAGTACAAATTACTTTTCATTATAATTATTGAATTATGAGTATTTATAAGTGTTTCCTTCACATTTTGAGGACATCTGATCTTCTGGATCGAATAAATGTATATTCACAATACTATTGTCAAATCTCAAAATTGCGCAAAAGGTAACAAACACTTAATCAAATTGTTCATGAATTTAATCAAGACACTATAAAGAAAAAAATTGGCAGCTCTACTCCATTTCTGACAGTTGAACCATTATCTTTTTATCAATACAATGCAAAGTTTTACTACCAGAGGGTAATACTCAAACTACAGAAATAAGGAGTTTATACTCCAACCCATCTGCAAATGCCTTAATCCTTATTATATAATCTTATATATATATATATATATATATATATATATATATATATATATATATATATATATATATATATATATAATATTATCCTTATTATATAAGGCATTTACAGATGGGTTGGAGTATAAATTCCTTATTTCTGTAGTTTGAATATTGCCCTCTGCATAGTAAAACTTTGTATTATATTGATGATCTCAAGTTTTTACTTCGAATTAGATTGTTCGAAACTACCAAGAGATGGCGTTTGGTACGTTCTACTGCGGTGGAACGTAGCGACGTCTACTAGATGTAAGCTTTATCTGTCGAAGGTATACTCGTTTACACTGCACTGACGAGACCCAAGATAGGAAGGTCGAAACCGGTCTGCAGTTAACGATATCCTGAGACAGGTGACATTTTGCATCTCTCTTGGTGGGTTTGGAACAATCACTGTATTTTTAATGCAAACTCTGTTAGACAAAAATACGACAAATTTTGTCATGTCATTCAGCGCTCGACGTTTGGCATATAGCCAGGAGAATAGCTGTTTTACCTAATTTGTTTACTCCTTATTATATAAGGCATTTGCAGATGGGTTGGAGTATAAACTCCTTATTTCTGTAATTATCTTTTTAGATGATAGTTTCAGACAATCAGTAAGCTGATATATATTTTTACTTAATTTGTACTCAAAATTCTGCATAGAAGTCTGCATAGAAGTCTCTTCAGAAGAACCATCAAGGCAAGTAGGTACCTATCCCTAGCTTATGTCTCAGTTTCTTTTTTTCATAAAATGAAGAACAAAATTCATTTTGGTTTATATAAGATATTACTTACTAAGTCTATATAGAAGTCTACTTTGTATCTCATTTATTCTTCATAAAACAAAGAACATTTATTTAGATTTTTATATAAGGCACTAAGATTATTGTAAGGTCACTTCACAGCGACACGAAGAGTACAAGATTAATCTACAATTCATAATATGAAAAAGCATCCCACATACTAAATCACGTATTCTCTGAACCAGTAAGAACAAGGGGTTATTGAAATCAATTGCGTTTTGTCAACCCAACCCAGTTTGGTTGGTTGTATTATTGACTGATATAACTATGATAATTTAATTTCTTGGCTATAACCAATAATATTAAATGAGAACAAAAGCCGATGATAAAAAAATGATAATTGAAAATTGAAAGTCGTAAGAATGTCTGTGGATTTAAAAATTTATTTCAAGTGTCAAAATTGGTCGACTTCAAGGGAATTTATGAATATACTTTAATTTCTTATATATTGTTATAGATAGGATAAAACATAGTTAAGAATAATATAATGACTGACTATATTATTAATTATTATAGATGAGTAATTCATCTATCTATACAGGGTTTGCAATTCAGGATGTGAATGATATCAAACGACTTATAAAATAAACAGTTTTTAAAACCTTAAAACGGACTTTTCCGCACGTAGAAAATCTCTATCTCGAAATTGAGTGGCCAAGAAAAAATAAACCAACACATAAATGCAGAATATGTTTTATGCGACATTTTTACTTTTTTCAAATAGTCCACCATCGTGCTTTCTTATGACCCATGGACAGAGTAGGGTGTGTCCAATCCATCTCAAAATTAATAGATGTCATCCGGTAGACGTCCTTAATCAGAATCAGTCAAGATCCGATCGATCCCACACGATTTAATTGAGTGATCGTGCTAACAAAATTTTTTTTCAAATAGTCCACCATTGTACTTTCTCATGACCCATGTACATGGTAGAGTGTGTTCTATCCACCTCAAAATCAATAGGTATCGTCTGGGAAACGTACTCCATCAGAATCAGTCAAGACTCGATCGATCCAACGCGATTTAGTTGAGTTATCGTGCTAACAAGAATAAATGCCGACGACAACGCTAACACCAACGCCAACGACAACAACAACAACGACACACACACAGCAAAAAATTAAAAAAAACATTTTTCTTTTGGTTTTTAGGCCGAAAAATAAACCAAAAAAAATGTGTTTTTTCAATTTTTCTTTACACGATTACATTACTTTTCCAGTGAAATGCGGAAAAGTAATTCAGAAGTTTGTGTTTATAGTTTACACATTGCTGCAGTTATCTCTCTGGTGATAGTTTTTAAAACCAGAACGTTAGAACCAAAATATTTTTATTCAAATCTAATCAGCCGAAATCTCAGGAAATGCAAGACGAGTAAAATATATATGCCTCTTTTAAACATTTTTCATTATTTAAAAATATTTATACCGTCTGCTTCCTCAGTTTCTCAACACGTACTTAAGACGCAGCACCAAGTTTGCATCCACATCACAACCGTTTCCGTCTGCTCTTTTAATTTACTGATACGAACGTTCTACAGACACCGAGAGAACCGAAAACTTCCTGCTTAGTTCGCCCTAAAAAGCCTAAACAAATACGTGGAAACGAGTTGGTCCTCCACCCAAACAAACCCTTATCCGTAATAAATACGCAGACTTTATGGTTTCGGTATCGCCCTCGTTAGCAGAAATAAACAAATAGTGCTCCCCTTACATTCAAAATGCAATATCGTAAATCATTTAATCGTTGGAAATGAAAGATATACTTGAGGGGCGCCTTCGAATCTCATTGAGACTTAAATAATAAAAATAACATATTATTTCGTCGTTGTATAAGGGACATAAATAAATAAAACGATATTTTTTTTGCTTTAAAAGGTTTCATGAAAGGCAAGTATGAAAGTCTAGTTCTCTTGTTTAGTTCTCAAATTATCACCAAACTCACCATCACAACGTCACCAAATCCAACTTAGAAGTCGAAAATGTACTAACTCGATCATAAATAAACAGTTTTAAAACCTTAAAACGGACTTTTCCGCACGTAGAACATCTCTGTCTCGAAATTGAGTGGCCGAGAAAAAATAAACTAACACATAAATGCAGAATATGTGTTTTATACGACAGTTTTACTTTTTTCAAATAGTTCACCCTCGTGCTTTCTCATGACCAATGCACAAGGTTCAAAACCAATAGATGTCGTCTGGTAGATGTCGCTAATCAGAATCAGTCGAAACCCGATCGATCCGACACGATTTAATTGTGCTAATAAACAAAATTCTCAAATAGTCCACCATTGTGCTTTCTCATGACCCATGAACATGGTAGAGTGTGTTCTATCCACCTCAAAATCAAAAGCTGTCGTATGGGAGACGTCCCCGATCCGAATCAGTCAAAACCCGATCGATCGGACAGGACTTAATTGAGTGATCGTGCTAACAAAAACAATTTCTCAAATAGTCCACCATTGTGCTTTCTCATGACCCATGAACATGGTAGGATGTGTTCTATCCACCTCAAAATCAATAGGTATCATCTGAGTGACGTACCCGATCAGAATCAGTCAGAGCCCGATCGATCCGACACGATTTAGTTGAGATATCGTGCTAACAAGATTTAAATTCCGACGATAACGACGACACACACATACAGCAAAACATTTTTAAAAACCATTTTTTTTATTTTTAGGCCGAAAAACGAAAAATAAACCAAAAAAAAATTTAGTTTTTTCACTTTTTCTGTACACGATTACATTACTTTTCCGCTTATAGTGGAGCGCGGAAAAGTAAAAAGTTGTGGTCGGTAAAAATTAAAATCTACTTAATAATGAATTAAATTTTATTAAACGGCTTCACGCCGTACAAAAACCTAACCTAAGTTATTGTAATGGAGGGGGAAGTGTACAGTACTGGCATAGGTTTTATAACAGATGTCTTGGAATGTGTTCCTCTGTTTGGGCGAATAAAAAATATTAAAAAATTATTAACATTCGCAATTCCTTATTTAAATTTACAATGTAGGGAAACAGAAAAGAAAACCCGTCATGGACAGGATTCAACATCTGTCCTGGATGGGAACCGAACGACAGGTTCCCTTTTCCCTTTCGATTCCCGACTTATAAGTTACTGACATGAATCGTATCGATTTAGATGAATACCCCACGGATTTGATTCGGCATTTGTCCTAGACCGACGTACCGTGTACGGCACTGATGAGAGCTAATAAGTTCGAAACAGCTGTCTGTCATTCGGTTCCCATCCGGGACAGATGTTGAATCCTATCCATGGCGGGTGTTCTTTTTGAAACCTTGCTGATCGTGCAGAAACACGAAAAAGGGGTCGAGGATCCCTATTAGGTATAATTTAATGCCTGGCGGGGCTTTAGCCCGAGGAGTAGTTATTTCCTATAGCGATTATGTAATAGCCTTGCTATTCGATAACTATTTGATAATCGTTTTGCGGTTTGGTGTTTATTTTCTCGATTTCCGACTTATAAGTTATTGAAATGTAGAAAAACTAATGTATGAAAAATAAAATCGTCAAGGTGCTTGCTTTCACGCCACTGTGTCTCCTCATGGCGCGGCCTAAAATTTGCGATAACTCGCTGGCATGCTAAAGTCTCTTAATTTTATGGCGTATTCTGGCTTTTAACTGAAGCAATGTTCTAGGAACATCAATATACACCTTAGATTTTAAATGAACCCACAAGAAGAAATCTGTCGGCGTTAAATAGAAACTTATGGGCGCCCAATTAATGTTATCTGGCTTAAAGATCATTTTTCCAAGAAATATCATCTTAACGGTTTCCATTGATAAATTTGCAGTATGGGCTATAGCCCCATCTTACTGAAATCATGTGTCCCCATTAAATCTAGTATAATTTTGAAGTTCTGCTGCCAAAATGGCTCTAGTATATGTCTATATCGAAGAGAAGTAACGGTGAGTGTAACAACGTTTGCATTTTCATAAAAGTAACAGCCAATTGTGCCAGATGCCACCCCATACCGTTAATTTGAGCGAATGTAAGGGATTTTGGTGCTCCTCTTGAGGGTTTTTAGTAGACTAGTAGTGACAATGTTGTTTATTTACATATCCATGTAAATGGAAATGTACCTCGTCAGTGAAGAGATTTTATAAAAGTTTTGCAAGATATAATTATTGCCCGAAAATGGATGGAAGTGGATAATTTTCAACCTTGAAAGCTTGCACCAGTTGAATCTTGTAAGAACGAGTTCAAATACTTTGGCAGGATGTCGTGAACAGTGTTTTTCTCAGCAGTGACACGTGTCACTGCTGCTTAAACGCGTTCGATGTTTTCGACCCTTCTTGCTCTTCTAGGGTGACCTGTTAGTTTTTTATTAATTTTTTATTAACGTTAGTACCTCTTTCAAATTTAACGACCCACGGTTTGAGTAAATTTGCCGAAGAAACTTAATTAATGTCATTAAGTAGATAGTGGGCTCAATACAGGCTACGAACTATTATGACAACGATGATTTACGTAAAAACCTGACACACTTGACATGTTGCTCACCGGTGAAACAATCCATTGCAACTAAATTTCCAAGACGTGATGCCTAACAAACGCAGGTGCGCGCACGTTCACCACTACCACTTTCCGAAACATTAAACAAACAAATGATGAAAACATTTCAAAATACCTTATATAATCTAACAGTGTAAATAAATATTAGATACTTGTATTACTTGTGTAATAGTAAATATGATTTACTTAACAAAACGTTTTTATCGTTTTAATGACTATTTGAGTTTGTATTTTTTAAAACTTATTGTGACGATTCCTATATATACACTTATATGAGTATGTCTTCAGGAAAATAAATATTATTATTGTTATTAAACTGGAATTCCCATAGTATCCAAATATGCACATACATATACATTAAAATATATATATATATATATATATATATATATATATATATATATATATATATATATCAAGAAAAATGTAATAAATGTGTTGTATTTATAATAATAGCACAAACGCTGACGAATATTTTTTAGTGCTTCCTAATAATAATTACAGGAATTTCACCGTAATCCATTTTGTAGCGTTTAGTGTCATGTTTGAGATGTACAACGTGGTCAAACGAAAACGGACGAATTTTAAAACCTTTTCAAATTTTAATCGTACAGGGTAAAACATGAGCACAATGTGCAGAGAAACTCAGGAAATTTTATTGCCAAAAGGAAAAAATCGAAAACATTAAGTGTGAAAAATGATTTCATTTAAATGACTACTCTCGGTTTCAATGCACGCTTTCGGGCAGTCCGTAAAGGTAGATGACTCCTCTGCACCAAATCGTCTGGAATCGCCGTGATGTCATTTCTGATCAATTCCTTTAATTCTTGGATGGTTCTTGGTTTGTTGGCATACACTCTTGACTTCAGGTAACCCCAAAGAAATAAGTCACAGGGGATGAGGTCTGGGGAACGTGGAGGCCAGGGAACATCACCACTTCGGGAAATCATGCCTTGTGGGAATATCGTTCTCAGAAAGTCCATAGCAATCCTTACTGTGTAAACTGTAGTTCCATCTTGTCGAAATCATAAAGGGGGGAACACACTTACTCGCGTCACGTTGAGTTGCGTCAGACTCAACGTGAGGCGAGTCAACGCTACCCGGCGCCAATCCAATGTCCACTTTTCTATAAGAAACTATTACCCACATGCACATTTGCCTGACGTGATGCAGCGTCACTCTACTATACGCAACGTGTTGTAATCATCATCCCCACCGTCTAGATTATCGCCGAGTAGCGTCGGGTCAAGACTATCGGAAGTGGTTTGTTTTGAAGAAGGTTATTCCAAGGTTACCTCAAAAAACGTCCACCTGTTACTTCTGTCACGATGGAATCTAGTCAATCTGAGCTGATTGAATTTGTGAGGGAACATCCTTGTCCCGTTTTGTCGAAACCATAAGTTGTCAGTGTCAATTTCATTTTCTTCGAGATGAGGGATTAAGAATTCTCGAAGCATAGCGAGGTAGCGTTCGGAATTGACTGTCACTGCCTGCTCTCTCCCGTTTTTAAAAAAGAAGGGCTCAATTATTCCAAGCTTGGAAATTACACACCACATTGTCATCTCTTCGCTGTGTGGAGGCTGTTGATGTAATTCTCGCGGTTTATCAGCTGCCCAATAACGACAATTTTGTTTATTGACAGAACCGTCTAAGTTAAAGATTAATGTTTTCGATTTTTTCCTTTTGGCAATAAAATTTCTCTACACATTGTGTTCATGTTCAATCCTGTACGATCAAAATTGAAAATTTGAAAAGGGTTTCAAGTTCGTCCGTTTTTGTTTGACCACATATGATACCTTTCCATTACTGGTACAGACTTTTTAACATTTCCCAAAATTAAAATTGTCCAACTTTGCACTGCTATCATAGTATATCTCCTATAAATAGCTTAAATCAAATGTAGTCTGTTGTATTGACGTTTCTACGTCCTATAGACAATATTCTCCTAACGAAGTGTGTTTCCACTTATAACCACCCATAACTCTGGGAATAAATAATACAATGGCCGCTATGTGAATGTTATGGTTATGGATTATGGTCTCGACACGTATATGTTACAGACTCCTATTTATGTATAAACATTAGTTTAATAACCCAACTTAAGCCCGGTGTTTGTTCCAAATTAATTGCATTTTTTATTATTTGTTTACCCTGCTCGTTATTGCTAGGTACACGGCACTATTAAATAATGTCAACCCAGAGCCAACAGAAGTGTCTGAATGCCCGCGTTAATTGCCGCTTTATCTGTGCTTTTACGTTATTTTATCAATTTATGGAGGTGCTGAGTGAGATTGATCATAAATTTTCTGTATGTGTGTATGTGTGTGCACTATTAAGGTTTTAAAACTTCTCGGAAATTATAAAAACGTATTTTATCACAGAAATGTAAATAAAACTTGAACGATATGAAGAGAGACCTGGACTTATTGGTCTTGTTTGTAGACGTTCGTTAATTCTGTATATCTGGTAGACAACAAGACGGTGGTTTGTAAAAGAGGCTACATCTGCTCGGGTAGTAAACACGATGAAAACTGGATTCGTTAACCATATTATTATAATATGGTCCTAATAAAGACTATCATACAAATGATATCTCTTTGAATTTCTGCTAATCGATATGAATTTATTACTTATTAGATTATTAGACACTACAATATACTCGTAGGCAAAATTGACGCATCAGCGAAACTTTTCCTTATTTGTTATGATTTTTCGTTCTTATAAGTTTTAAATCCTTACACATTTTATGTAGGTGGCCTAGGATATCCTTTGTCACTACTGATAAACAATTGCAATTGTCTCACATATGTAAAGTAATATTTTGCAAAATAATAATAATTTAACACTGTTTAAAAGGCAATACATTCAGTTACACTAGTGTATTTTTTTCAATTTAATATCTTCAAGTGAATGAAATACTTTGTCTAGTAGACTTGGAGTAGAAGAAATGAATGGTCCATGCAACATATGAGAAGATGAAGCAGTGAAAGCAGTAACTTTGGTTAACCAGGGACCTAATCAGCGATATGTGGCTAATTAGTTAGGAACTCTAGGTTACTGTAGAACCCCAGGACGAGGTAGTAAAAAGTCTACAGATTCAATAAATGAGCGATATCTTATGCAAATTGCCTTAAGAAACAGGCATTCTATCAGTTTAGAGCTAAGCAGAGCCTTGTCAGCAGTTCGAAATGAAGCAATTTCTGGACGAACGGTCAGGAGACGGCTTAATGAAGGAGGATTGGATAGTAGAAGATCAGCTATTGCACCAGATCACCAGAGAATATACTAGACTATTTTGCAAGAGAACACGTAAATTGGACAATTAACGGCTGGAAGCAAGTTTTAGTTTCAGACGAAGGAACAGTAAGTCTTAACCCATTACTGCATATTGTATCTTTTAATGGACGCATGTTTTTCTGGTTGCCGGCGAAATATTTCTATAAACAACGTGGGTTAGTCCATTTCGAAGGGTAGACAGCATCAGTTGGCAGGCGTCTAGACCAGTGTGCAACGAGATTTACACATAGTTAGTGCTAGTTTGTTACAAAATGGATCCAGATTTGTACAATACGCGAAATGGCGGGTATGTATTACGTTTTCATTATAAATTAGTTTGGTTATGTTGTCATATTACTGAATGTAGCTTCCTATATACATGTGTAATGTTCTTAAATTTTTTGAGATTTGTTTTTATTATTTTTCTTTTCCAAAATCGATTTTTTTGTCTGATCCATTATAATGGACTCTATGCACAATGGTACATAGTCAAATAAAAAAATTTTAAAGTATTTTTTACGAGCGTGTGCGAAACACGCTCTTTGCTTTCAAAATGCTTTGCATCCGCAATCGCCTGCCCAAAATTTTAAAATAACTCTTTGTTTTACAGACTGTCTTTGCATCAATTGTTAGAAATAATCGAGGAAGATAGCACTGACAATCAACCATCAAATACATACATTTTGCCACCTGAGGAGACGTCTGCAGACACAGAAGAAGATAGCGATGATTCTGACGAAGAGACTTCTAATCCGAACCACCTGTCTAGAGGAATACTGAATCAGATATGTGAAGCTAGATATGACGATTCAGATTTTGATGAAGAAGACGATAACATATCGTTATCAACTATTAGAAGTAGTTTGCTATCGACATCCTTACCAGAAGTATTGTCTACGACATCGACTGGGATTGATGAATACGATGCAGCACCTAATAAACGCAGAAAATCTAATCGGTCTTCAAATATACCCATATATAACTTGAACCAAGTTTGTTCCCCAAAAGCTCCGTCGAAAAAAGCATCTTCTGCTAAAACCCCTCTAGAATTTTTTAACTTGTTTTGGGATGAAAATCTAATTGAGCATATAGTAACACAATCAAATAAATACGCTCAGCAGAAGAATGTGAATCTAAATTTCACTAAAAAAGAGTTTTATGTAGTGCTTGGAGCTATGTTGCTATCGGGATACGCCAAATGTCCCAATAAGCGCATGTATTGGTCAAGTTTTGATGACGTCCCAAAAATGCTTTATAATAATATCCGGCTCAATAGGTTTGAAACTCTAATACGCTATCTCCATTTCAATGACAATTTGTTAAATGATAATACAAATAAATTGTACAAGCTACGCCCAGTAATTACGAATCTAAATGAAAATTTTAGAGAATATGGTTGTTTGGACGAGCATATTTCAATTGATGAAAGTATGATACCATACTACGGAAAACATTACGCCAAGCAGTATATAAAGGGTAAACCAATAAGGCTCGGTTATAAGAATTGGGCTTTTTGTGGCAATACAGGATATTGTGTTACAGTGATTTCAAAAAATAAAACCCGCCACAGGTAGGATTCGACATTTATCCCGGATCGGAACCGAACGACATACAGCTGTTTCGAACTTGTTAGTTCTCATCAGTGCCGTACACGGTACGCCGATTCAGGACAAATGCCGAATGAACTTTATGGCGTATACATCTTTATCGATACGATCTCTGTCAGTAACATATAAGTCGGAAATCGAGAAAGGAACCACCAAGCCGCCAAGCGGTTATCAAAGTAGTTCCCGAATAGCAAAGCTTTTACATAATCGCTCTAGGAAACAACTACTCCTCGGGCTAAAGCCCCGCCAGGCAGTAGTTGTATGAGTGGTTCCTTTCTCGATTTCCGACTTATATGTTACTTACAATTATATATATATATATATATATATATATATATATATATATATATATATATATATATATATATATATATATATATATATATATATATATATATATATATATATATATATACTGGTAAATCTAAGGCACGTGAGAATCAATTGTGGATATGTGATTATATCACTTTTAAAAAATGCAAATGTATGCCCCAATGCTGGATATAAAATATATTTTGATAATTACTTCACTAGCATAGCCCTTGACCATCTTGCCAATCTGAATATATGTGCAATCATGTTGTAGGGAGAAATTTGTTTCGGTGGTCGTACGCATTTGGTTCCTATACGGCGGATATCCATCAATGCACATTTCTGCGTAGAAGAATATGTGATGCATTTGCCCCGTTTTTCGGGAACAATTTCATTTTTATGCAAGATAACGCTCGGTCCCGCGTTGCTAGAGGGGAACTGGAGTACCTTCGACTTGTGAATATTCTAAATATGGACTGATCACCAAGAAGTCCAGATATAAAACCCATAGGTTATCTGTGGGATGCAGTAAAATGATCCTCAGCCGCCACAATCCTGCCGCTATGACTCTTAGACAACTCAAATAAGTCGTTCTTGTCGAATGGGAGAATATTTCTCAAGAAACCATTCACTACTTAATCAATATCATGCCCAAATCAATGGAAGCAGTGAACAGAACAGGTGGGGGATCTACACAGTATTGAATCAAAATTTTTACGATTTGATTCTTTTTTTTTATCTAAAGTTTAACTCTCTTTTCATTTCATTTGACATTATTGTTATAATGAAATTGTTGTCTATAATGAAATACACAGCATTTTCTTCAAGTGGGTTACGAACGTTCTGTTATACGTCCTGATATATCTAGTCAATATATCTATTTCTTAGTCTAGTTGGATCAGGGAGTTTTCGGTCCATATATTTTTTTAGAAACTGGCGTAGTGTGGATTTCATCAGTTTATGTAACGTAATATCACTTGCCAAAAAGACTACCGCGAGGTCATAGACGCAAATAACGATGACACTATATGTTATCGTCATATGAAATTTAGATTTCCATTTCCGTATTATTTTCTTATGCTGTAATATCTTTAAATGTGAGCAAACTAAATTCAGTTGTCATCTAAATTTAATATCATTAAACTAGTAAAAATGTTTTTAGTTATTCCAGGTGTTTCATTTTAAATGGGACATCCTGTATATGGATAATGTAATTAAATTATAACTTTGTTATTGTACCTATACTGTTATTTTTAGATTATATCTTCTCGTAAACCATCTCGCCTCACTGACAAAACGAATGAGTTTACAGGTAAACCACACAGCCTCACATAACAATTTAATTGTATTACGGGCATTTAGGACAACTAAAACCTTGTTAACTCTCCAAACGAATCCCAAGCTTCAATTAATCCTAACAAAAGGACTACCCAAGGGCGGCAGAAGCAACAAAACACAATTTTCAAAATGAATTATTATCTATTTGTAGACATCGGCCTGCTCAAAAATTCGCTTTTCTCACACCTATCAATATTCATTACGGTCAATATTTCTTGCATATTCCCAGCCGTTGCCGCTTACGAATATTAATGGTTATTCTTCGATTTTTCTTTCATCCTCCGCCGGCGGAGATGCATCGGGCAAAAGGCGGCGAGCGCTACCACGAACAACAAATTCTCGACTGTTACATTGTCGCTAATGGCAAATAATACCTCACAGACAAAAATATTGCATATTTTATTTTAAGTCATTATTTTTTTATAATTTTTTTTTTCTTTAAAGCTTTTTGTTTTTTTATGGCTACATACCCTGCACTGGGGTGTTTTATGTATATCTATTATAGTCAAATAAATTACATATTGAAGCCCTACAACAGATTTGTAGAGGAACTAATAAAACAGTAACAGTAAATTTGGTTATCACATTTAATTAGAAAGAGTAAACAATATGGACAATATAACAATACTTTAAGGCATCATAATAAAAATGTAATACTTAGAAGTATCTCCTCTAGCTCTAGCGATAGTCTGCATCCTTCTAGGCATGCTACGCAGAAGATCTTTGATAGTTTCTTACCGAATTAGATTCTATTCATCCTGTGGAGCAATTCTTTATTCTGCAATTGAGTTGGGAACTGGATTTCGTGCTCGTGTATGTCGCTTCAGAATGTACTATAGATGTTTTATGGGATTAGCATCAGGACTCATTTGTGGCCACTTTAGTGCCTCATTCCCGACATCATCAAGGGACCGAATCACTAGAGGCATGAGCTGGGGCATTATCATGCATTTGCATTAGCACAAAGTTATCATATCCAATGAAACCGGCGTAAGGCAAAACATGCTCTTCAAGGATGTTGGGTGTATACCAATCAGCATTCATTCTTAAATTTAGCTAAACAAGTTTCGTGCGACTCTTCCAACTAATGCGTCTTCAAATCATAATGAAATCGCCACCAAAGCTAACGTTTTATGCAAGATTACATTCTGCAAAACGTTCCCCAGACCTTCTGTATACTCGGCCACGTCCATCTGACTTCCATAATTGTATTCTTGTTTCGTCTGTGAAAAGGATTTTTCGCTATTGATTTTCATTCCAATTAGAATGGACTCTTGCAAATTGTAACCGTCTGGTTTTGTGACATGGGAGAAGCCTCTAGCAGGACATTTTGGGTTACAACCGACTTCCTTAAGTCTCCTTATTACTGTTTCAGCACTTACATTGACTGGTCTTTTAATCCGTAGTTCATTCTTCAGATGCAGAGCTGTATGTGAGCGATTTCACAAGGATATAATTCTCAAATGTTGGTCATCTCCTGGCGTTGCACATCTTTTACACCCTTGACCAAGCCATTTTCTGTATTCTCCAGTCTCATTGTATCGTTTTACTATACGAGAAACAGTCGATTGATGAACATGCGATCTCCTTCTGCAATATATTCTTGTCTGTAACTCTCGTTGGGTGCAATCTCGCAATATCTTCTTGTCTGTAACCCTCGTTGGCTAAGATAACAATTTTAACAGAAACTAACTCGCTTAAATGTGATATTTCACTAACCAAAACTACCGAAACAGTAAAGCATTAGAAATATCATTCTAATAACAACAAACAAAACATCAGTCGTTGTTAGTCACTAAGGTACATAATTGATAGGTTTGTAATTTGTAACATTATTGCTTATTGAGCTATAAAGGCTATGTCAAAGTATTGTATTATCCGAAATAAATTTCAGTATACTTAAAATACTCCAGTCAGGTTATCTAGCAATAAAAAACGCAGAAAGTTTTAAAGGAAAAAATAAAAATAATGACTTAAAATAAAATATTCAATATTTTTGTCTGTGAGTGTATTATTTGAACACATCTGTTTCACTTGGTAGGTTAATTGTTGCCAATTTTCTGATGATTTCTATGTTTTTATTATTCCAGGCAGCGGTATGATAATCCGTAAACCTGGGTAATCCTATTGGCAAACTCTGTAAGCAAATTATGAAAGAATCCTCGTTAATTGGAAAATAATGTAACAGGGGATTTAGCTAAACGTGTTTTCATAATTCGACGTCTGCCAGCGTTATCTTTACATCCTCCTATTGTCGGTGTTTACTAAACGTTTCTTTACTGCCCGACGTATACGCTTTTTTATCGTTAATTGAAAACGGTTTTCTGGAATTTTAAGTACATGATGAGTCCGTTTCTTCTGTTGAACTCTCTATGTATGCTGTTACGGTTTTTTTTATACTGAAGTAGTATATTTTAGTTAGGTAGATTTGTGTACACAGATATACAAAGGTTATTTTAGTCAAAAATTGCGTGGAATTGAAAATATATGTCAGGTTATGTATTAATGTCAATTGTTTTTTGGTTTTCGAGAGGACCTTCCTCCGAAACTTTATATTCAGATATAGAGGGACCCAATCTTGTTGAAAAATCAGTTTTTTTCAACAAGATGGTACACCTCCTTATTATGCAGCTCATCCTGCCCACGCCTATTTGGATATGTCCCCGAATAGTTGGATAGAGAAAAGGGAGCGATTGTGTGGTCAGCCAGAATGCCAGATTTGACACCCCTAGATTAATTTTATGGGGATACTTAAAATTAATTATTAAACATTAATGTTTGGACAGCGGCAAGTATCTGCCCTATATTAAAACGTGACAATCCATCCGACAAAAAATTATCGCCCAATCACCATTATGTGAAATATTGGAAAGGACAAACTCATAATAAGAATTAATTTTTGTGGACAAAAACCTTGGCAAGGGTTCTCTTTCAATGAAGGGATGAAGGTTTCATAAAAAATGCAACATTATATAGCGAAAGAAATCTTTTATTTTGAACATTATTAACAAGCGGTGTATTTGGAAAATACTGCTGCTGGTAACAATAATGTGACACATGAAAAGCGAAGTTTCACTGGAAAAGATGTAGGCAATTTAATATTGATTTTATGTAATACCAAATAAATAAGAATAAATATAAATAAATAAGAAGAAATGTTTATAAAGAATTAATGTTGACTATTAATAATAATATTTATTTTTTTATTATTTCATTAATTATTGGGAGTTGTAAATTTACCAATACAATAAGTCGGAATTTTATTTAAAATCTGATAAGTTTTTAGTGTCAGCATTATTCTCTCGACATGAATTCTGACATGGGTAATATTGTAGATTTATTGAGTTTCCTCTCTGGAAAATTCACTTTGGTCCTGTAGAAAAGGTGGCATAACTACCTTCATTTGTATTCAGCTTCGTCCAAAACTCGTCTTAGTTCTGGACACCCTTTGTACGTCAAAACAATGTCATCTTTCAAATAATCTATTAATCCAGATTCTACAGTCATTTGAGAATCATTTTTCCTTCCACCTGCCACTTTAGACTTAAATGAAATAAAGCCTCCAGGAGTAATACCAATAATCAACTTCTTAGTAACTTTCTTTTCGTCCATTTACATCCATTTCTTGCATTGTTTCAATTTCAAAGCTGCCGTAGGAAATCGATAAAATTTATATTTACATACTATTTCTTCCGGTTTTATATCAATTTACAACATTATGGCGCATTTTTAGATTCGTTTACGAATTAACTTTAGTAAACACACATATGACCTGAAGGCCTACTACTAACAGTCTACTTTAATGCAATTTGTGTCCACTACAAGCGCTGTCATCGACTTCTTTACCCCCACCCAATACTTTGCACACAGTGAATAGGGGAATACGTCAGGTTACCCATTCTCGAGATTTTATGAAATTCTTGATCCTACAAGATTTGTTGTGACCTGTTAAATTTTTCAAAATTTGATACCACGTGTATTCTCGGTGGTATCATGTATATTTCTTTTTGAGTCTACATATATTTCTAAACTAAAATAAACAGTTTTAAAACCTTAAAACGGACTTTTCCGCACGTAGAACATGCTATATCCCGAAATTGAGAGGCCGAGAAAAAATAAACTAACACATAAATGCAGAATATGTGTTTTATGCGACAGCTTTACTTTTTTCTAATATTCCGCCATCGTGCTTTCTCATGGCCCATGGACAGGGTGGAGTGTGTCCTATCCACCTGAAAATTAATAGATGTCGTCTAGTAGACGTCCCTAATCAGAATCAGTCGAAACCTAATCGATCCGACACGATTTAATTGAGTGATCGTGTTAACAAAAAAAAAATTCTCAAATAGTCCACCATCGTACTTTCTCATGACCCATGAACATGGTACTGTGTTCTATCCACCTCAAAATCAATAGGTGTCGTCTGGGACACGTCCCCGATCAGAATAAATTAAAACCCGATCGATCCGACACGATTTACTTATCGAGCTAATAAGAAATTTTATTAATTCCGACGACAACGACAACAACACACACAAAATTATTTAAAACCCTTTTTTTTTTGGTTTTTAGACCGGAAAACGAAAAATAAACGCCAGAAAAATTTTTTTTACACGATTACATTGCAAACTGTTGTTATAGAAGTAGAAGGGGAAAAAAGGGAAGTAGGTATTAGGAAAGAAGTAAGACAAGGATGTACGCTATCACCACTAATTTTTAATCTGTACATCGAAGAGGCGATTAATGTGGTAAAAGAGTGAATTTCGGGATTAAAGTACAGGGACAGAAACTAAAAATGCTGAGATTCGCGGATGATACAGCAGTATTAGCATCTAGTAAGGAGGAATTAGAATCAGCATTGAACGAAATGGAGGCAGTGTTGACAGAGAAATACGGAATGAGGGTGAATAAAAACAAAACTAAAGTATTAGTGTGCAGAGGGCGCGAGAGCAGAGCAAAAACGAAAGTACAAATTAATAATGAAATATTGGAGGAAGTTAAAAAGTTCACTTATTTAGGAAGTAAAATAAATTAGGATGGAAGAAGCGATAAATACATAAAACAAAGAATAGCGCAGGGTCGAGTAGCTTTTAACAAAAAGAACGCACTTTTATGCTCGGGGGTAATAAACTTAGAAACAAGGAAGAGATTTTTGAAAACATATGTATGGAGCACGGCACTATACGGTTGCGAAACCTGGACGGTAGGGGAAGCAAGTAAGAAGAAATTAGAAGCTTTTGAGATGTAGTGTTACCAAAGAATGATGAAAATACCATGGACTGATAGGGTTAGAAGCGGAGAAGTATTGGAGAGAGTCGGCGAGAAAAGAAGTATGTGGAAAAACATAAAGAAGAGAAGAGATAGAATGGTAGGCCTCTTGCTGAGACATGGGGAAATAGTCCCCGACATTTTGGAGGCAGAAATAGGAGTGAAGAAAGGCAGAGGTAGGCCTACATTAGACTACTGCTCGCAAATAGTAAGGGATGTAGGTTGTAGCACAATTAGCGAAATGCGTAGGTTAGCACAAGATAGGTGAAGCTGGAGGTTAGCGCCCAACCAGTCTTAGGACTGATGACCCCATGATGATGATGATTACATTACTTTTTCGCGTTTAGTCGAATGCGAAAAAGTAATAATTCCGTGATCGCCCTGTATTCTCTTCAGGGCCGTGTCTAATTTATACTTAGCAAACATAGTATTTATCGTCCCATTTACGGTTTACTCTAGATAACCACAGATTCGAGTCGACCGAGCAGGTACGAACAGCCCGTTCATTGTATAAAAATTTTAACACACCCGCGGACAAACAGCCTTTCCCAGTAAAGTACTTTTTTTTTCAGCTCCATTTAATAAGCACCTTCAGTGGTGTCATTACACAATATGTACGTGCGTAATTAACGCCTCATTTCCTCGTTTAACACGTTCCAAGTGCATAGCTCTAAGAAAATAATGTTTGCGGGCGTTGTTAAATAATTATTCATCGTTCATTTTCTGGGAAGCGATTCTCGTACTGTGTTACTGTTTCTTTATTTATGACCAGGCGGCTAATAAGTCGCATAGCTGAGATAGTTAGAGCAGTTTTAGGACAATAGTAATACATTAGAAGCAGTTTGGGTACGAAAATAAAACGTACGAAATGAAACATATGAGGTGTGGCTGATACATATTTTTTACTCGGCATATTTGAGCAATTAAGAATGTTTAATTAGTGTTAATTAGCCTGTCAGAAAGTCGCTCTCTGTATAGTTTTTATAAGTTACCATTCGTCTTGTCTTAAATATGGACTAATTGTAAGAATAAACTTTCACATAGACTATAAGCTTATAATTGATAAACGAGGAGTAGACATTCAAAAAGATTTTAGTCCAACCTGACAAAATGTTGAGAAAACGCAAAAATCCGCTAACCATTTGTTAATGCATCTAAATCAGATTTCCTTTTAATAAGTTATAGGTATGGTTAATAATATTCTGAAACTATGTTTTACACAAATCTTTACCAATTTTAGGTAAGCTATTATTATTTTTTTAATCTAGATAAGTCCTTTTGAGTGTCGAAGAATTACTTAAAGCCTTTTGTTTGTCAACGAAGTTCATAGCTTTCTAAATAATTATTATAGGCTGTGGACTAGGTAAGTTAAAAAAAGTTTTCGCCTATTTTCGGCTGCATTTGACTTTACCAATGCAATATACAACGATTTTATGTAAAAGCGACATTTAGAAACTCCAGAAAAAATTAAAATAATTGCTAGAATGTATTGTTGTTACAGAACGTTAAGATAATACGATGTGAGTATTTTGTAGCATGATTAGGTCGAAATATAGACCAACAAAACATTTACCACGAAATAAAAAATCATTTTATTTTAAAAAAGCCAAAACAAAGAAAATTATTATTCTACAACTTAATGCCACCGTCATCACCTTGACAGTCGCAAATCCATTCCTCCTCTGTCCTAGCTTCATCCTCTTCGGGTAGTTTTTGATTTGGAGCATTAGGTGTAATAATTATTGACCTGAGCCACTGCAAATCGGGATCTTCCGGCCAATTGTCTGACCCCAGCTGGATTAGTAATTTAGTTAAACTAGCAGTTTTTTTGTCTTGATTTGATGAATTAGCGGAACCTCTGGAAATCTAACATTCTGTAACGTTAAGCTTCCGAAATTCCCCCAAGCTTAAACATGCTCTTAAGAGCATCTTTAATATTATAAATTTTCCAGTCGGAATCTAATTTGCGAACAGTGCCTACTTTAGGATAGTGCTCATAATACTGGTCAGGGGACTTAATGACACTGAAAACTCGTGTTAGTTTTTCCACCCTGCCAAAAACTCTATCAGCAGGCATGTCCTCGTACAGGAAAGTATATTGTAATGGACTTAATATTCGTAGATGTTTCATTGTGGAGCCAAACCATTAACATATGTATAATATGGCTGTTTTTATTTTGGCCTGAGCAGCCATCGGAAAACAGTCGTATATCTAATACATTTGGCGGAAACTGAAAATGTCTTAGAAAATCCAATAACGCAGAGCCGATCTCAATACAACCTCGAGATGATTGATGCTCTAGCCACGTATAAAATACTGGATTATGAGTAGAAACATCAGTAACACAAAAAGCGTAAAACGACAGCTGCTGTGCATAAAATGCCTCACCGATAGGTACTTTCGGCATAACTTGCACTTGTTGTAAATCAAAACACCAGGTAACTGAATTCTGAGGAGACTCTTTTAAAAACATGTAAAATTGTTTAGATCGGAGCTTGTGAACTCTTAAATTAGTTATGAGAATTTGTTTCTTTTTCTCATTATTTTCCAAGGATATCTGCCTTTGGTGTCTTACACAAAAACTGCACACGTCTTGAGCCGGAATACCAAAGCCAATATTAAAGTCTTTGTTGAAAATGCGACTAAAATATTTTATAATTTACTTTGTACTCTTGACCTACTGAATCATTGTAGAGTTTATGTAGTATCGTTATATTCAACTCTGAGGATAAGTAGAGCCCCCTAGATTTTGAACGACCGTAATGACTTTCTGTTCCTTTTAATTGTTTTATAAAATCTCTGACTTAACTTTTTTGGAAGAAACATCTTTGACCTCGAATCCCCTCCTCGATTTTCCAATCCCATTACCAGCAGTTATTTGCTTCACTACTGTGTGGGCTCTATTTTTACTTATACTGTATGTTGTAAGAAACATTCTTCGACACACATTTACGTTCCCATGTTCTGCTGTTAATTTATACTTTACTGTGAGCTATATTGGTACTTTTGTTTCACGTTATGTTGACGTGGTATTTTAAAATTACGGAGCTCGCAATCCTTATTTTCATATCTACAATAATACAGGCAGTCCATATCAAACAATACATAATCTAACAGTCCAAGTTACATACATCTTTTCAATTTTTTTTCTCTAATAGTCTTGTTCCGTCTCCTTATTCTTGTACCCCTATCCGTGTCTCTAACAACATGTTCTTCATCCATTTTGTACTAAACAACTTTAATTAAACGCCTTTTAAAGACTATCACTTTTTCGCGTGTTAACAAGGAAGAAACTTTTCAACAACTAATAGAACTGTCAAACGAAAATGACATCCAAATAGCGGTAATTGCTTCAGACAGCACTAAACTCCTTTCATTTATCCAATGCGTGTGTAGTAAATGCCTTATGAAAGTCCATGAAATATTTACAATACATTTGTTAGGCGTTTTAATTTCGTTTGTGTTTTAATGCCCAGGACTCGTCAGCTTGGTCTATATGGCAATATAAAATGCAATGATATACTTTTTGCAGGATTTTAAAAAATTGGACTTAACGCTTTTTGAAAGTCTGCTCTTAAAATGATCTTCGAGTATAATACTGGGGAACAAAAAATATTATCATCATCATCATCATTAGGTCATCAGTCCTAAGACTGGTTGGACGCTAACCTCCAGCTTCTCCTATCTTGTGCTAACCTACGCATTTCGCTAATTGTGCTACAACCTACATCCCTTACTATTTGCGAGCAGTAGTCTAATCTAGGCCTACCTCTGCCTTTCTTCACTCCTATTTCTGCCTCCAAAATATCGCGGACTATTCCCCCATGTCTCAGCAAGTGGCCTACCATTCTATCTCTTCTCTTCTTTAAGTTCTTCCACATACTCCTTTTCTCGCCGACTTTCTCCAATACTTCTTCGTTTCTAACCCTATCAGTCCATGGTATTTTCATCATTCTTCGGTAACACCACATCTCAAAAGCTTCTAATTTCTTCCTACTTGCTTCCCCTACCGTCCAGGTTTCGCAGCCGTAAAGTGCCGTGCTCCATACATATGTTTTCAAAAATCTCTTCCTTGTTTCTAAGTTTATTACCCCCGAGCATAAAAGTGCTTTCTTTTTGTTAAAAGCTACTCGACCCTGCGCTATTCTTTGTTTTATGTCTTTATCGCTTCTTCCATCCCAATTTATTTTACTTCCTAAATAAGTGAAGTCTTTAACTTCCTCCAATCTTTCATTATTAATTTGTACTTTCGTTTTTGCTCTGCTCTCGCGCCCTCTGCACACTAACACTTTAGTTTTGTTTTTATTCACCTTAAAAATATTATATTACCACAAATTTAAGATTAAGATTTCTGAGTACTGCAGGACCCTATTTTCACATTACGAGCGGAAAATTACATGAGTTCGCCCGTTCGATATTTTCACGTCCACCCAGTACAAACGGTAAGGTAGAAATAAAAATAATAAATACAATAGATTTTATTTGTACTTGAGAAATATTGTACACATTTATTCGCAATAACAAGAAAACTAGTGGCAAAGGAAAGCATAAAAACCTGAAGTAGTTAAATCTCAAATTTTCAGTATCTAGTTTACACTGAGTTGTAAAGTCAATTACCACTGTGTTACGTCACCTCTATATTTCCAAACAGCATTTATACGCCAAAGCATGGCGTCTACAAAACTCTGGTAGTCTTCGATGTTGCAATCTGGAGACGATGTCGCAATGACTGAAGTGTTTTAGCCGGACGACTACGCAATTCTTTTTTCATTCGATGCCACAATGTCTTGATCGCAGAAAGATCAGGACTACTCGAGGGCCAGCTTAGGACGGAAATATCGACATCCAAGATTCACACGTTTGGCTGTAGGGTAATCCGTGCCATCTTATTGGAAGAGAAATTCCCGGTTAGCGAATTGCAGACTCGATTGATGGAATAAAGCGCTGATTTAAAATGATTTATGTATTTTTCTGGGTTTACGATACCTTCGATAATGTGAAGCCTACCAACGCCATTGGCGGACATGCATCCCCACACCATAATTTAAGTGGGAAATTTCACTTCTTGCCGAAGACACTCTTTGTTGTAAGCCTCGGTTTTCGTTCGAATCACCCTACTCCGCGAATTTCCTACATAAAGCTCAAATCTTGATTCGTCGTTCCAAATAACCGACCTCCACTGCTTTAAAGTCCAGTTTTTATGTATTTTAGTCCATAGTAAGCGGTTTTTCTTCTGTTTTTGAGTGAGTAGGGGTTTTTCTTTCACCTAATAACAAGAAAATGCATACATTGAAGCACTGCCTGTCTGTCGCTTCATTCCATAGAACTATTACAGCACTGCAATTGGCACGACGGTTTTTCTTTATGATGCGTCCCAAAATTCTTAATTCTGCAGCAGTCGCTGCGGTTTCTCTACCAAGACGTGCTTTTTCGACTGTGGAACCCGTAACTTTATACAAACGCACAATGTCTCTAACAGTATAACTGGACCATTCTAATTATTTTGCAATCTGGCAGAAACTTTTGATAAAACTGCACCGTCATGGCAAAAGTGTCTACCAGATTGCAAAATAATTAGAATGGTCCCATACTCTACGTAAATCTTGCGATAATGCTTTTCCACTCGCCATGTCGACTCTAACTGCCAACAAGATCGTTTACAAGACATAAAACACCATCGGCAGAAGTATCGTGATCTAGTTTCATACAAAATTATGGTTTGACGCAAAGTTTATGCTTCGACTTCGGTGGCGAGATTTACTCAAATCAGGCATTTAAGCACAAATTATATTTTCGAAGGCGATGTTTTTGTTTATTATTATAAGAATTACTCAAATTGATCCTACTTGGCATTAGGAATGAGAATTATCATAATAATCTTATTGTGTTAAAACGTTTAAAGCTCATTTAACTAAAAAGTCAGTACGGGCGAACTCATGTGATTTTGGGCTCGTATATCTTCATTTTAGCTAAATTTACTACGTTTGTTAAAGTAATGGAGACTCCTGAAATTGGTTATTCTCAGCATCAGTGGTTTGTTTGCGTCGATTTAAAAATGGTTACCGTACTTCTTGGATAGCAAAGTGGATATATCCTTATCACCTCTGTTTATGGTTTGGCGATAGCAAGGATAAAAGTGCATTTTGCCTCGACCGGGAATCGAATCCGGCTCTCCCAGTTTCCGGCTAGTTGCTCTGACCGCTGAGCTATCGAGACACACTCATTATCCTTGCTAATGCGCCAATTTTAATGCGTCACTACAGTACTCCCTCCCTAGAGACATGATTTGTCTCGATACAATTTAACGGAATGTGACCGCGTTCGCCATTCTTACGAACCGTTGTTCGGTAACCCCCAGACTGTAGGGCGATGGATAGGACGGGAATCGAATCCGCGAATTTGAGATGTAAGGGAGGTTGCATATACTGGAGCGACGAATCACGTCGGGGTCACCACTTTGGCGTTAGCACGGATAAAAGTGCATTTTTCCTCGACCGGGAATCGAACCCGGCTCTCCCAGTTTCCGGCTAGTTGCTCTGACCGCTGAGCTATCGAGGCACACTCATTATCCCTGCTAATGCGCCAATTCTAATGCGTCACTACAATGGGATAGTCGTGCAAAAGAAAAGTATTAAATGCAAACTGTTTGGCATTTGAGAGACGATATGATCGTTGAGAAAGCCAACATTGTTTACGAGACATTAATAAAGAAAGAAAAAATAATACAGACTCTTCACATCAAGTCGGGTTTAATGAAACAGTTTAATAAAAGCACTAGAAAAGTCAGGTGATTGTTTTAATTAGATTTGTCAAGCATTTCCAGCACTGAGTATTGGAAAAATTAAAAGCAGTGATTTTTGACGGTCCACAAATTCGAAAGCTGGTACAAGATCCAAACTCTAAGACATACTCGTATATGACCATTGTAGAATTTAATGCATGGTTTAGTTATGTATCTGTAATTCAAAATTTTTTGGGTAATCAAAAGACAAATAACTACCAAGAACTAGTAATATAAGATGTTAAAATATGAGCATAAAATCACATTTTTTGCATAGCCACAAATTTCTTTCTAACTCAGGAGATTATAGTGAAGAACAAGGATAAAGGATTTCATCGGGATATTCATACATATAAAGGATTTCATCGGGATATTCGAATAATGGAAGAAAGGTATCTAGGAAAGTGGGATAGACACATGGTGGCTGATTACTGTTATAAAAAAACATAATCCATAAATGATAAGTGTCAGTGTAATTAATTGGATTAATTATATTGGATTATTATATATCACACTGGTGATTGGAAATATTTAAATATATCTTATGTTCCCCATGGTGCTAACCGGACCTCGGCAACTCCCATATTCAGTTTGAATTACGTAAATAATTAAACCGTTTATCATATTTTGTTTTTTTTTTCTGGATAATCTAAATATATTATGACTATTAAACATTTTAATATGCTCTGTTATTTGCCGCAGATGGCTCTAGACGAGCTACCGATTAATGTATTATTCAGAATATTAAATCGATGAGCACAAAGTGTCCTGTTTATTTTTGCTCGTCAGAAATAGTTCAAGAAACATAATCCAATGTTTCCAGCAACATGGAATAGTTTTAGATTATGTTGTACATCCATAATGTATATCTTATTTAAAACAGAGTTCTTCAAAATAGTCGATCGTATGTCCATATCGTAGTCCCATTCGTGACATTGAAAGTAAGGATAATGGTAAATTATCGAGTACATTTTTGTAATCCATTTACAGAACACGATTGACAATAGTGTCTTCTAAATAGGCAGGATCTCCCAAAATAATATCAGATAATGTGCTACGAACGAGTCTATCATATTGATGTTAAATGTAACTATATACAATAGGGGGTTTAATCACTTTGGGTGTTCCACAAGGTACCAATCTGAGGATTTATACTTTCAATTTTTATTAATGACTTAAGATATTATTATTAAGATAATGAAAGTATCTATTATAAATCTCTAAACATTCCTATAGTAAACATCTGTCAAATAAGTGTTACCCTGTTACAATATTATTCATTATAATAATTAATGGCAATAAAAAATTTGATCACGTGTTTTCCAATGTAATTCATTAATATACATTGGACGGCTGTACAAATACGGAAACGACGTATCAGGCTGTCATAATATTCTAATAATCTCTATTTACTAAGCGGCTGTTTTTGTGTGTGTGTGTCACGAAATTTTTAGGTCGATGCATGATATGTTTTTCTTTCGAATTTCGGCATTTTGACAATCAATATGGTAAATTGACCCTTGCGAACAATGCGGTAACTTTCGCTTTTTGATCCAAAGCTTCTAGAGGATTGCTTCGGAGGTGCCTTCGATATTAACCAGGGTGCGGCACAATATTATTGCGATTTGCGTACTAGTCTCTTTATATTAATGTTAGCTGCCGTTGTCTCTAAGTGATTTCTGTAAATGATGTCTTAGATATTTTATAAATACCAGTCTCAATCGTCGAAGTTATGTTTCCAGATTTTATAATTCGGCACCCAGACACTTATTGACTTTTTTTATTTGAAAAGGTGCGAAGTTTAAAGGGGCGGCAAAGAAATATCCATTCATCAAAATAATACAAAGTGTCACTCCACAAAAGAGTATTATGTTAGGTAAGGTCTGAGTATATTAAAATGTAGCTATTAATAATACAGGCATAGCATTAGGTTGTTCAAAACAATAACCACTACTTGTGGATGGATTTATGTATTTCAATCTGTCTCGTTTTGATCTTTATAATAATATTTAAATAGAGAATACGTACTGAGGCTTTAGAACAACATGTACACATCAAAGTTCTTCATATGACATGAATTATTGGATATTTGTATAGTTTACCAATAGTTTATAAAAATCTATTATTAAAAAAGATAATATTTTGTTCTTATTGCAATATACGAGTACTTGTCAACTTCTGGGTATTTATATAACAGAAAAGACTAAAACAGTTATTTTGAAGATAATTTCCTGAGGTCGATTTAATTCAGCTCAATTACGTATATATTATTTTAAACACGCCGTTATTGTATAGGCTATTTATCTGTAAATTTCGGAAGCAGAACACGATCCAGGTGAAGACGTTGAACATAATGAATTGTCTGTGTTTATTTATTATATTTGTTCGAGTATTTCGCTCCGGGTGGAAAATTGGGAATCTGAAAAAAAAATACAACGGTTCTACAGAATTAAGTTATCTCGCAATCAATCATTTCGACGTTGTTTATGTTACTGACAAATGGTTTTATCGAATTGAGCGGCGGATATAAATTAGATAAAATAATGAAGAATTATAAATACAAATATTATTTTAGCTGTTTTGTGATAAGGTTTAAATGTGGATAGAATATTTGCTTTTGATAAGTGTACTGAAATAACAGCGAAATAAATTACTATTTTGTCTGGAAATATAGGCAATATACAGGTATTAAGTAGATTATGTAGTCTGTCAAATTAATATGTCATAAGATCCGCTAAAAGAAACTATAGGTCTCATTTTCCAGAAATATTGTTAAACAATGTACCGACCATAAATGTATTGAAATGTAGGAAACTATTTTTTTGACTTCGCAATTTCATTGTAATAGAAAATGTTAAACTGTACAAGGTATTTTATTTAAAATTACAAAGTTGAGAATTATATCTTAAAATCTGTAAATTTGGCATCATTGCCAGATAATCAGTATCGAAGCGTCGATTCAAGCTGAAGGTAGGCTGTCCTGAATTAGGCGAGGGAGGGGGGCTGCTCATTTTTAATGCAATATATATATATATATATATATATATATATATATATATATATATATATATATATATATATATATATATATATAATATAATATATATATATATATATAATTCCATTCGCCGCGTTTTCTTTTCTACAAAAACATCTATAGTTCTTTCCTTGCACCGCGGATCTCTATAAGTCCGTTAAAGCCAAGCCACTGTCTGGGCTGATTGTCGACAGCCCAGACAGAGGCCAGCCAAGACTTGCGCACTGCCGCTTACCGGGGTTACAGTTTAAATAAAATATATATGATAATATGAATTGAAAATGTTTATTATTCTGACATAGGCAAGTGGCAATATAAAAAAGGGGTCTACTATCTAAAATATGTAGGGTAGGCTGCTCCTTACACCCTTAATAGATACTTCGCCACTGATAATAATTGATTTAACAGGATAGACATTAACAATATGTTTGATTATTGAAAAATTAAATTGATTTCAAATAACTATAATATAACAAATTAAAAGATATGCAATGTATAAACAAAGCTTCTTATAACTATGTTAAAAACTAAATTTATTGAAAATACAATACTAAAAAAGAGAACAGAAATAGAAAACATAAATAGAAAGACAAAAACCAAAGATAATTAGTAACAAATGTTAAAATAGCCTCACGCTTTACCTGGTTAACGGTCAAATTAAATGTTATTAAAATAATTATTATAATTTTTTTTAAACTTGATATCTCTTATAAAACTTGAAATCATCAACATACAGACAGTAATGTAATCACAATGCATAAAGCAATTCTTAATATAGATAGCATAGAAACAACGAAAGTAGAAGGGGTCCTGAATCCCCAGGGCCCTTGGGGGACACCAGATGTTACAGCTTGTTAAGAATAGGAAAAGTGCGAGATCTTCATGTATGAGTAGAAAAAAGAATGAGGCACCATTCTGATGGAAAAGGATGCATTTTACGCGCAGCCAGATCGAACTCTGTGCACATTTATAAAGGCCTTTGTACACGCTATATTTTTTTGTCAGATTTCTGATATCAGAGCTGCCAGAGATGTGTAAACTCATGACAGAGTAGTGACAGAGGTGATGCCAGATGCCGAAGACAGAACTCTGGCAGCTTTGATGTCAGAGATCTGACAAAAAAATCTAGCGTGTACGAAGGCCTTAATACTCGATATTCTCTCTTAAAATGTCTCAATGCGACTGAGTAAAGACCAGACTATTTACTGTACACTTTGTGGACGGTCTGATATGGCAGTTTTGAGACTTTTTCCTATTCTCGATAAGCTGTACTTTAATAAATGAGGATACACAATTATTGATTCAACACATTGTGATCTATTTAAAATATAAGATGTAATCCATCTTAGTAAATATCTATAAATATTAATATTTAATGATTATAATATTTTATTAAAAGTATTACAATGGATTTTATCAAACAATTTTGAATTAGCGGTATACACTGCATCAACTTCTTCTCTAGACTTATTTCCCCATGGGCTCTATTGTATCCAAAGCAATAAAATCTAGGTTTACAGTGTGCCTCGTTTTGGTTCCAGCAGGATGAAACACTACTACAGTATTCAAGATAAGTTCGAGACTTTCTTGAGCATTTTAAGGTTATTGGATTTGACGAAGAGGACCTGTTGACTGGCCAGCTCTTTCTTCCGATTTCAATCGGTGTGATATATTTTATGAGGCTATTTGAAAAGTAGGATATACGATATTACACGCTGAAGTATTTATCACTAATGTGAGACGATTAATCGTTTCTATTACCGTGAAACTCTGAAAAAATTATACGGCACTGTAAGGAACTGTGATTCGGTTTTATTACAAGAATTTATTGTCAAAAAACCTATGTACGAAAATTACGTCATTTTCAAACGCGATTATTTATATAAAAAATTTAAAAAATCGATTGTTGCTGAAAATATATTTGTAGTACAACTCCTAACCAAGAAAATAAGCCCTCAAACAAGTCTGTAGGACCATTCGTTTCGATGGTAAAGCCGTTTTACGAAAACACCTTTTTTTACGAGTTATTTTTAGAGCAAAAACAGTATAACGCAAATTTCAACGGTTTTCTCGATCTATCTCGAAAAGTAATGAATCGATTCAAGCTCACAAAAAATGAATCGAAAGATTTTTTCATTATCTACAACCTTCTCATTTAACTTTTTCCAATCCGAGCACAACTTTATTTTTTATTCGCGAAAAACCGTTTTTTTTTGCGAATTTTTTAGGTTATGTTGGCGGCCGCCATTTTGAGAGCAAAAGACTGGAAGTTTCTTGAAATTTTATTTTCTATATGCTCAAATTTTTTTTTGCTGTTTACAATTAGTGACCGGGTCATTCCCTATTGATTGAACTAATTATAAGATGTAAAAATAAAAATAAAGAGCGAATAAAAAGATTTTAAAGTAAGGTTCGGATTGTACTACGAAAAGGCCCCTTCAACAATCAAACTCTATAAAGCCCAGGAGCAGTCGTTGGTGGGCTATTTATCTGTTTCTTCTATTAAACTTGTTGCATTTTATAAAAATGTTTATGATAAAATTCATATTTATTATTAATTCAGTCCATGTTTGTGGTATTAAATATAAGCTATTGAACGCAATTCATATATAATTAAGATGCTTATTTTAATGTCTAGAGTACTGAATATCTTCATGGAGTAAACGAGGTACATGTAAGTACGTTTCATATCATAATATAACAGTTAATTATACCAAACAAACTCTTCCAATTCTGAGTTCCTGTCGAATAGCTTCGCCCCGAACCCCGTATCCCATCCTATCCTAATAAAATTGCCCCAGATATGTTTCCGAAGAAACAAAACCGCCTCCGCGCCCACACATCTCGATCACCTGAGCCCCGCCACCGGCCTAAAAGCTGCGAATGCTTATTCCCACAGGCAGGCGTGAGGTGCGCGAGAACTTCTCCCCGACCGGCGACGTCCCGCAACATACGGCAGGCGCACAAAAGCGCGCGGCCCGGAACAAGAGATTTCGGCCTGGGATCAGATGGGCCTGGTCCAGCGCCGGTGGTGGGGGGTCGATCAGGGGATGGTGGGGAGCATCAGGGACTCCTCTCCATTGGATGTCGGAGCTTTCGTTTTAGTACGACGTTCGGATAGCCGTTGTAAGGTGGGTCGACGTTCGAATTGGGTTTTACGACTCGTCTCGGGGTTAACTGTGCGCCGTAAAATATTTCCGGGCTTTATTTATGAATTAGATGTGGATTTTTATGTTATCCTGTGGTGACACTGGCTGTGGATTATAAAGCTTATATGGTACGTGGAGTTTTCTTTTACTGTTTCCTTGTTTATATGACCAGTAATCGACTAGAGTTAGATCAAAGTTAAGGAATAATTTTTGGGCATTAGATACTTCAATAGAAAATATTGTGAGAATATTATTAGTGAGAGTATAATTTTATTAAAATACAAATCTTTAATACTAATTTTTTATTTTACCCACTTATAATTTTTATGAATAGTATAAAAATAAATATAACACTTTTATTATTATATTCCCATTATCCACAAACACGTTTAATGAACCAAAAAGTGCATGTTCCTATAGGAATACTATCATTGTCAGCAGGAAATCCTTATTCGATTGTGAACTTGAAGCTTTACAGATACCTACTTCTTAGTAATTTCAAACTAAAATATGTAAGTGTTTACAAAAATTGTAACAAACAATTTAAAACAAATAGGTAATATAAGTTAGGCTATAAAGCTATATAAAAAGATAAACAGAAATCAGATTTTCAGATTTATATCCTAATAATACTTGATAAGTCATCAAAATACACTAGGCACAAAAATTAAGGATTGTAAAAAATCCTAAATTTTTAGGTCATCTTCAAAGGGCTGTAACTTGAAGAAAAATAATTGCAGAGCAATTTTAAAAAAAGCAAATATAAGCTCCAAGATTATAGTTTTCAAATCTTGAGTTCAAAATTTTTCACCGCTAGCAGTTTTTGAGTAATCATAAGAAAACCACCGGAAAAAAGTTCTAAATTTTTGCTTGGCTTTCAAAAGGTCCACGGACTTCAATACATTTTTTTACAGTGATTTAATTACAAACCTTTTGTAGATGATTTTATTCTCTTTAATTTGATCGGTCTAAAAGCCATATACGATAGTTTTTCACTGAATTATTGTCGTTCAAAGCAAAAGAGTCACTTCTGACTTTGGTAATAAATTACTTGGGAAATAATAATCGTACAGAAAATTCAGGAAGATTTTTAAAAATTGCAATGTATTCTTTACAAGTCATAGTTATTGGTTTTTGATAAAACAAAATAAAAACAGGTAAATACGTGCGTATTTAGGGGTACTCCCTTAACTTGGCATATCTTTGCAAATTATGGACAGACTAAGGATGTTGACTGTTTTTTATCAACTTCAAAGTATCTCAAAGAAACCCTGAATTTTATCCATTGAATTTGCCGTTTCTTATAAAAATCAATTTAAGGATGGCTTTTTTATTCATTTTTGTAGTTTGTATGTTTTTTTAGCAAATATCCATAATTTTCCATAAAAAATGTTAATTATTGTAAGAGAAATTAAAGAAATATTTATTAACTATCAAAGTCAAAACGAACTTTTTTGCTTTGAACGACCATAACTCAGTGAAAAATCATCGTAAAAGGGTTTTAGACCGCTCAAATTAGAGAAGATAAAATTATCTAAGAAAACTTCATGATGAAATCACCAACAAAAATTATTGACGTCTATGCACCTTTTGACAAAGACAAGACAAAATTCTAATTCTTTTTCCGATGGTTTTCGTATGATTACTCAAAAACTGCTAATGCTAAACAATTTTGTACTCAAGATCTGAAACCTGGAAACTTGGAGCTTCAATTTGCTTTTTCTTAAATTGCTCTGCAACTATTTTTCTCTAAGTTACAGCCCTTTGAAGATGACCTAAAATTTAGGATTTTTTTTACATCCCCTAATTTAATTAGCCTAGTATATGTGTTATTGTGGTCTGCGCAATAATATTAATTCTTCTATAGGAATAGAGGGAACTTATGTTTCTAATATTTTGCTGTTGTTAAAAAATCGATAATAAATTAAAAATATAAATGACATAAAACAATGTTGTATTTTACTGATTTACTGTCCAAAGGATAAATAATTTCATAATAAAAAATTATTCTGTAATAGTAGATAATAGTAAAAACTCTTCATGCGGAGTATTACACTATTTTTGAAAAGGTTTCTAAAAGTATTTAAAAGTTTTCTGGCAAACCCAATATTCAATTGTAGGGTACAACAGTTCAGATAATGATTAATTAATATATTATCAATATATCCATAATAAATAGATAATGATATACTAAGCAAATAATGTCTTTGTTATACATCAACATATGTATGTATCTTTGGCCTTTCTTAAGTTATCAAGTGATAATAATAATAATAATATTAATAAATCGTTAAGAGTTAAAATTAAATATTGTTAAAGAAATGCATAGTTTTTTGTTTTTTTTTAAGAAATAATTCTGTCTGTATATGTATAATTATTGTATGTTATAGCTACGCTTTCATCGAAAATTTTATATGATTACCATAGTAAAAAAATGTAAGATTGTTGGATATTTGGTACAGTAATTATTTGATATTTTTTTCTAATTAGTCAGAATATGTTTAATAAGAATTGTTTTCCTACTTACGATATTGTGTATATCGCAAATAAACGTATACGTATAATAAAATTTACATATTTGATATATGCAAAAAGAGTTATAAGGATAAATAAAAAATACGATGAAATACATAATAGCTACATTGCAAAAAAAGAAATAGACAAGAAGTAGAAGAAATGACTATTTAATAATTTACTTCGCAATCTAAAATATATAATTTGATCATAGATCCATTAAAAATATACTTATAATTTGTATTTGGGATACACCCTAACAAATGTTTAGTTTTAAACGTTTTAGATTTTTACTAGAAATTAATTTAGTGATATTTCTAGCTTTAATATCAGTAATTCCTTATTTGATATACTTAGGTCAAACAAATTGGAAGAAATCTGTATGTAATTTTCATTAGGAAATGTAAAAATATCTTAATAATAGATTGGAATACGACAATATTTTGATTCTTAATATTTAATCTTTTATTTCGTGTAACCCTCAATATTTATTTTGATTTCTTAGTCTCTTCTCAAAATTACAAACATTTATATAGACCTAAAGCCCAAAAATGGTCCAAACCTACAAAATATACTTAGTGAATATCTAAATATTTCAAATAGACATTGAAACATCACAAACTGAAAACATTAAAAACAAAAATTCGTTATTAAAAAACTATTTACAATTTTAGAGATATTTTTACATCATCAGGTCCCGAAATGTCAAAATAACACACATTTGTGTAGATCCACATTTTGAAAATAGTCCTACATAAACCTACAAAATACATCTACTTAATGATTATTTAAATATTCCAATAATTAATGCGATATCGGAAACTAAAGGCGTTTTCTAAAAAAGACTCTATTCAAGAAATATTTACATGTTTCTAGACATTTCTTCACATCTTTAGGTCTTGAAATATCAAAATAATACACGTCTATATAGATCTACATTTCGAAAATGGTTCCATACTACAAAATTGACTAATGTTTATATAAATATTTCAAATAGATATTGAAACTTTAAAAACTAATAATATTTTTCGGAAAATTTTCCAATAAAGGAATGTTTACATATTTTTAGACATATTTGCACATCCTAATGTCTTGCAATCTGTTCGATTAAAATGAATTGAATAATAAGAGAAAAGTATAGGATGGTAAATTTTTAACAGTGGCTGAAATTTTCTCAATAATCAAAATAAGTTCCAAACAATTCTTAGAATTCAATATAATACTTTAGATTTATAATAAATTGCAAGTCTAAAAAAGTGTAGGGAGCATATTCCATACTATATATTCTCACGTATCATCTTTTTATACACTCCATATGTACTTTTTACGATCTACTAGAGAAAAAAAACATGTGGGATCATATTTGTCTGGAAATTACAAAGTTAGTTCAGTTATAATTTGCATTTTTTATGTCTTTTTTTAAACACTAAACTTAGACTAAATACTAATACTAAAAGAGACTAAAACTCTCAAAATAACACAAAATAAAACAGAACAGTATTCCACGGGTTATTATTTAGTTTATTTCTAAAGTTATTGAATACATAGTTAAAACATAAAATTTAGATACAATGCAAAAATGTGAATAGAGTATCTTTAATGTTAAATATTATAAATTCGTTAAAATAAGGAATTTTTTCAAGAATGGTTATGAATTGTATAAATAAGATATTTTCGCTACAAAATTCATCACAACTTCACTTTTTAATATAGACTTTGGATATCATCGGATATCATTCAAGTAATTTTGATATCAAAAGTAATTGTTTACCTGTAAAGTCACTGAAATAAAAAAATGTATAATAGAAGTCTGGCTCGGTGTTCACACGGTTTTACTTAATTAGTTCTTGCTACAACTTGCTTTGCATAAGTTCAATTATATTTCACTTACTTGCCTCCGGTTTTATTAAATTATTATTTATTAAATTATTTGTTGATCGTAATACGATCAACAAATAACAAAATTAGCCTTAGAAGTATTGAGTAATATAAGAACTGCAGTCGTCCAATGGGACCTAAAAGATCTTTTTTTAAAAATGTAGTTTCACCTGACAACCTATTTTATTTAGCTCTAATATTGAATTTACGTAAATAGTCTCGTAATTGATGAATTAACGAAATTAAATTCACTGAATTCACGTCAAACTAATCACCTGCACCTGATTTTCATCTAAGACACGATCGTATTTGTATCTCAACTATGAGGGCAGTGCACATTTTATTACATCTTCCACATGTCACATCACGTAAATTTTGACAAATATAAACATCTCCCAGCATCGCGTTCAACTCCCGACGTTACTTTGGAAAATAAAACAAACACCGTCATTCCAGTCGCCACCCTTTGATTATTTATCATATTTTTTCCGTCACTTTGTACTCCTGTGATATGTTTCGAATGAAAACATCGATGTTTATAAAATAACGGTTTCCTTTTTTTATTGTGTGCGACGCCCAACAAGACTAACAAGGCGTGGAACCAAATGGTACCGAGTAAATATAATAAATTATACACAGTTAGAAAGATGTGTTGCGAGTTGTCTTGGGATTTTTACGTCCCAGTACATAGTTTTTTATTCAATGTGATACTTATGTGTTTGGAGTACTAGATTTGATATTTCGAACCGACTACTGTAATTAAGAAATAGAGTAACTATGATTATATATTAATTGCAATAATTGTGGAAATACACTAGGCACAAAAATTAAGGGACGTAAAAAAATTTTAGGTGATTTTCAAACGACTGTAACTGTTGGAATATTATATTCAACAATAATTATTTTAGGTTTAAAAATAGTCTTCATGCGGTGCCTGAAATTAAACATAAACATTAGGTCAGCATTTATGAGTTCGGGTAACTCAATATCGAATGTTTAACTGTTCAAATGTCGTTGAAATAAAAATTGATTATTTAGCAAGTCAGTCTGAAAGATTATACGTTAGAATACACATCTTAATTTCTTTGTACGTAATTTAGTTGTTATACAGAGTATCAATAAACTCGTATTGTCTTCAAATTGTATCTTTAATTATTTATTCTCCCAAGTACTTCGAACAGTAACTTGGAGAAAAGTAGTCGCAGAGAAATTTTAAAAAAAGAAGATCGAATCACCGAGTTTCTAGTTTCCGGATCTCGAGTTAATAATTTCAACAATTAGCATTTTTTTGAGTAATCATAAGAAAACTATCGGAAACATTGTTTACAAATGTTTGCTTGCCTTTCAAAAAGTTCACAAGCTTCAATACATTTTTTTCAGTGATTTATTCATCCAGTTTTTAGATACTTTTATTTTCTTTAATATGAGTGGACTAAGAGCCTTGTTGTTTTTAATAATAAAAAATTTTCAGTGCGACAATTAATTTGCTATTTATTTGACTAAACCTTTGGTATACTTCTTAAACCTTTGGTAAACAATTCTATGCTTCGGATTGTTCTGGCTATTGAATTTATAGTCATTCTCGATTCCATTTTGGACTAATTAGAAGTTTCCAATTTGAAAACGTGAAAAGTACGTTTTTCTCCTTGTTTCGATGGACTATTAAAAAAAAAAAGGGAATCTAAGGGACGTACGACGTCTGTTTGTGGGTGAATTCAATAGCTGTAAAAACTGTAATTGAATTAGTGTTATCAGAAAGGGCGTAAGTCAACTAAACTAAGTTCCGAGAAATAACAAAATAACTACTTTCTATTCCTGCTATAATTGCTCTCGGCTTCATTATTTTTTTAAATATACAACACCAAGTATGTAGGTGGATTAGTACATATTTGGGCCAAAAAAGTGTCATTTGATAACAGGGATGTGAAAGTTTTTGACTTACACCCTTCTGCAGGTATGGTAATTAATTTTTTTTTGGTTGCATTTATTAACCTGCTTATACAAACGCAACTAAATAATACACTACCAATATAGTCTAGCTAATTTATATTTGTTACAGATAAAAATATACGATTTAATTCTTTCATAGTTGGTTTTAAACTTATTCTATATCTTCAGTTCTATTAGAGGAGGTCGTTGACCACTGTAAAATATCTTCATAAAATGGTATAAATTCGCGATCAACAAAAGGGATACACTTTCTAATGCCTTCCAGTTTTTTAGATTTTATTGGGACTTTACCTAAAGCGTATGTCACTACCCTTGGTAATTCTGGCCATTGGTTTCCAGGCTGATTCAACTTAAATATGTGAGTTATAAAACCTCCAATGTACTGCGCCGTCTTAACTTGCTCGGGATATTGAGAATCTAAATGAACTGAACGAAGTTGCCTATTTTAAAATTAATTTTATCTGTTCGAGATGTTTGCTTTGATGAACTTTCCTCTGACGTATAATAAAATTTGGGCTACCAATTTTTGAAGTCTAATATTTCATTCGAAGATACTTCCTTAACAACAAATTTTTTGTGAGTTTGTGAGCTGGTTATGATTAATTCAGTAATCTCGTGAATTGTGAAAATTCTATCATGTTTCTTTAAATTTTTCTTTAATGATAGCGAAGTCCCTATCACAGGGGAAGGAAAGAATGGCCTCGAACTGGATAATAGTATACCTACTGCTATATTAATCTTAGACGCTTATGAGACTTTTTTCGCCATTTGTGAGACGCCATTTCTTCATATAACGTACAAATGTGCACAAGCAATATGAATTGCTTTTTATGTCATCTTGGGCCTAGATACGACTAACGCCTTTTCTGTATAATATACTGGTTCAATTGGTGTACAATGGATCAAATAATGGTATCTAACAGGGGCGTAGCGTGAAAAAAGAATCTAGGGATGTGATAAAAATTTTATAAGGGGATGAGGTATAGTCGGATGTACGGTAGGCCATATGAAAATGGTAAAAATAAAAAAAGACACTAACCTAAAATGATTATGCCGAGGTATATATCCTAATTTTTAAAATGAAGATCAATTATTCGGTTTTTGTTTGTCCAGCGAAAACGTCTATCACTGTTTCTTCAAATGTTGGAGACGATCTTATATCTTCTAACAAGGCACTTTTAATATTTATTAATGCTAAAGCTGGCAGTCTTCCTTGCTTTTGAGAATTTCGCAGATAAGTCTTTATTCTCTTTAAACATGAAATGTCACTAAACTCGTTTCTCATTTTTTGAATATGTAATTTGAAGTCGGCGATCTTTTTATTGCAGTAACTAATATCTGCTTTTTGTCTGTAGAATTTTAAACAGACTCTCGGAATGTGGGAATATTGCAGAAAACACTGCTAAGAGAAGCAGTCGCGCAATAAAGTTAAAAGGCCTCTAACACAAATAACAGTTTCTCGATCCCATTCCTCACTTTCATTTTTCACAACTACCTGAAGCAGCGCTTCGAAATCTTCCTTATGTTATGGCGACAGTAGCCAAGATGCGTTCACAGAATCGCATAACTGAATCCGGAAATAACGACAACACCCACTCGAGGTTCCACTATTAACTACGTAAGATCACTGACCTTTTCGCCCATCTAACGCGTAACTTAGATGTAACGTTGATCATGACATTTCAGCACTGCAGCAAATAATGCGGAGTCTAATTATTTTGGGCGCCTTTACGGCCGATTTGAAATAAAAAGTTGATGGTAGCGTTTAAAGTAAATAATGTATGTGTCTGGTCAATTTAAAATAATTAAAAAATTGTGATAATCGATTGAACTTTTAAATAACACTAATTTACCAATTTTTTAAGGGATGCGATAAATCACTCGCATCCATGTATCTTAGATTTAAGTTGGGGCGAAATACGTTTTATCATGGCAAGTATTTTTATGTGGACATGAATCTTGTATCCATATTTGTGACTGAACGCCAATATCGACTGTTTGCTAACGCACGTCGCGTATCTCAGACGCAAAAGCGTCTTTCCCCACGTCTCGGCGCCTTCTATGAACATTTACATAATTTTTATATAAACGACTGGAGGGCAATAAAATGGGAGCAAATAGAAATTCGAATGACTTATGGCAAGACACAACATTCAGTCTAAATTTTATACGCGCTTTTAGTTGGAGATGGAAAAGGAAAGCCATAAAGCTTCGCATTATCACACAGTTCGTGGTTTTATGTTTGCCTAAGGTAAATCGGGGTAAATAGAAGATGGCGCATTTTTCGGGTTTTACATCTCGTGTTTGTGTGTTCAAACGTGAAGCGATAAAGTATCCCCGCGTATAATACCTGTGTAAACTGTTTACTATTTACATGGATAGGATGTAAATATGTCAGGGATATTAACTGCGTATTTTTTACGCGACGTGGGATGTGTTTACACATTATTACGTTGTAATAGTTACTGGATTGACCTAAATTATTGAGTATACTTTAACAGAGTATCCGACAACTACGAGTATATATAATGTAAACTATACCTGGATGCATCAATCGGCGACTCTTCAATTTTATTTGTAATAAATTACATTATTATCCATCTTGTAGAGTGTAAGTAACAACGTCTAATGATGCAATGGCGGAAAAATATAGAACACATCAGAAATTCAGGCCTCGTTGAGATCCGACGCTATAAAAATTATTTCCAGTTTCTTTCATAATAAAGAATTAAGTTAAAAACTTTGGAAACAAAAAATGAACATATGCCACAACTAAATAGAAAAGTTTTGATGCACAGTTAAAGGGAACTTAAAGAAAATGAGAGGATAAGAAAAGCATCCTAGTAATTGAAAACAATTCAGAAGAACTGCTGAGGATCTGAGAAGAAATGAAAGTTTCAGGGCTTCAATTAAACTGAGGGCTCAAGAAATCAAATACAATGGAGAAGAAATATACAACACAAAAATTCAGATATCGTGGAGATCCGAAAATATAAACATCATTTCTATCCTTTTCCATCTTAAGGAATTAAATTAAAAGTATTTGGAAACAGAGAATGAATCTCTCAAGAACTAATTATATATTTTTTCTGTAAATTTACAGGACACTTAATGAAAATGAGATGATATGAAGAGCATCCTAGTAATTGGAAAAATTCAAATGAACTGCTGAGAATATAAGAAGAAATGAACTTCTCCTACCTCGATTAAAATAAAATTGCAATGAAATCTACTGGAGAAACTTACTGGAATTCGAATGATTTTATTAGAGTTTAAAATAAATTTACTGGTATTTAATAAAAATTAACAGGACATAAAGAGATGAAAAGAAACGTTATGAAGTCTAAGAGAATTTTATAGAAATTTATGGAACTATTTTGACGATTGACGTAGAATTATATACATTTTACAGGTAGCATGTATGAATATATGAAATTTGCGTGAATGTGAAAACATTTAGTGGAAATTATAGAAACAATTAGAGACAAAAGTGAATATTGGGGAATCTAAATAAATTTATATGAATTTATAGTACATTATCGGAATTAAGATTCAATGAGATGTTTGTAATTATGAGGAAAATCGCCCAGTAGAGTTGTTTCTCCATTAAATGAAATAAAAGTGAAATTCAGAAGTTTAAAACGACTTTGCACGAATATATCATCAAGAGAACGTTATGTGATAATTTTGCCTGAAATACAGGCAATATTGAATTTTTTTTTTGAGTTAATTATATTTTTGACTAACAAAATGTGTCACTATTTTGAGATAAAGACATGAGTAGCTCTAGAAATTAATTGATTATTATCTATATTTGAGAAAATCGCATCGCAAGTGCTTCATTATAAATATTTTTTCCTCATGAACGTGAAGCATTTAGTGGAACTTAAAACAACATGAATACGTTACCGGTATTTAATGAATTAATTTAAAACACATGAGTGATGAAAAGTAATGTTAAATATATTTATATATAAACTTTGTGTTCAACGAAATGTCTGCATTCATAATATTTGCAATACTTCATAGTCTCGCTTAAAATAAAACTCGATTAGACTGAACGAGTGTAATATAGAAAGATAAACTGTTAGTAAAAGTAAAGATTGAGAGGGCATCTGCATCCTGTAAAGCTACGCACAGGACAATTTTAGATTAATTCGCTTAATATCAAGAATTCCCTTATCTGGGAGAAGAAAGTTTTCAACTTCGGGCCACCCTTTTATGCCGTTTTCCTCTTATGCGGAAATAACAAAGTCCCCTCGAAAATAGACCGTTAGATGGCTCAGTTTGCGCAACATCCAAAGCCGTTTTACCTATTTTCTTTCCTATTACAGAGCGAACTCTCCATTTACCGGGATTTATCATATTTGCGAAAAACAAAAAACCTTTATTTGCCTAAGAAATTCGATGCGAGCGCCGTAAAGACGCGGAGAAAATTCGATTTGCCCGATTTAGCCTGCCGTTGCGTTCGCTCCACAGCAACAATGGATTTGTAGTTTTATTCCAGCGGGTCACGTACGACTTATCATGTCTGCCGTTGCGAAATATCAATCGGTTTTTCTGAATAAATCTCCAGGTATTCGCGGCGACTGTGGGAACTTTTTCTCTGGCAAGTGAGGCGTAAACCGCAGCCCGTAAAAAATGGGTATATTTTTGCTGAACCGGATAAAAAGGCGTCGAAAAACGAGATGGATTTTACCGCCTCTGATTTGTTATAGTTTTTCTTGCGTTCCTCAAGGATAAAGGTTAAATCAGAAGTCAATTTGAAAGTGCAATCTTTGCCTTTTAGTATTTCGAGAAGATTACTAATAGTAGATTTTATATTACCACAAAAATATGATCGTAAAGAGTGTTTAAGTAATATAGGATATAAAGAATCTTAATTTCGTGGTCATCACTTTTTATAGGGTTAAATAGTAAGCAAGTATAAGGGAATCACTAAAATTATGGAAGAAAATGTGATGAGTAATCAAGATCAAAGTTTCTATAATTTCAAATAAATTAGGTACCTAAAACTGATTGAAATTTTTTTTTATGAAGGTATGGAAATAAATCACGACACATTTTTTGTCTAAAATTACCTAAAATTAGCCTTATATTAGCCTTATAATTAGTTATCTTCACACCAAAGGATTACGTCTATACTAGTCCATACTATCTATATTAGTCTATACTAGTCCATACTATCTATATTAGTCCATACACGTTTTTTTATTAAGATTTGCGAAGAAAGCAGGTAATCCAAATGTTTCCAAAACATCTCCATTATCGAAAGAAAAAAGAGACAATATTTAGCAGGAAAGCTATTGGCTGTAGAATACTAGAATACTGAAAATATTGTCTTGGTCGATTATATACAAGAACCACAATAACAACAAATCCACCACGTATACCGATCTGGCACTGGATGACTGCTACCTGTTCACGAATCTGAAGAGACTTGTGAAGTCGACCTTTTTCTTCCACGAAGAGCATAAAAGGCTCTTACAACGGACTTATCAACAATATATTATTTCTAGGTTATAATTTTATGTTTTATGTGTAACCTGCTAATAGTCCTGAAGCTGAAGCTAAGCTGAATGTTAGTATTTATTCATTTTTTAAAATCATTTATATTATATAGTTTATAGGTATAATTTGCAAAACTTTGAGTTGCAGTATCCCCAAAAAAATATAATCAAGAGGAAACAGGTTTAGTTCTTAGTTTTCCGGACCAGTGTATAGACTGTCGTTTAAAGTACAATCATTATTACCGTATGCGAAGAACAAAATTGTCCAGATATGTTATAATGTCTTATTTCAATTTACAAAATTTAGCCATAATAGGAGATTTTAGCTCAGAGATCGAGCTCGGAGATTTTTATAGATGCTGTCTTTCAGATGATTTTCAGAGAAAAAGTCGACCGGGTTAAAGTCGGGGCAATAAGGTTGCTAATCCTTTAACCGAAACACTTAGTGTAGTCTAGCGTAGTCACCAAAATCACTCTCTAGTAGTCTAAAGACGAGAGGTATACGATAACATCACATCAAACTTCACCCTACGTGAACCAGAGCGACTTAAATTTTCGTTTCTTCAAGAAAACGGGTAGAATTTCAGTTTGAGAAAAATGGATATATCCAGATTCGAGACCGATGTCGTTTTTCATAAAAACAAAAATATAAAAGTTTGGAAGCAAGGACATGGAGTTCTAGCTTCCCGATATTCTGATGGTTAACATACACTCCAAATCAGAAATGGGCCTCACCATAGAAGACAATTTTGTAAGAATCAATTTCCATGTTCGCAAATTTTATGTCTGTTAGAGCAGCCAAGCTTCTCTTCGACTTCGAGAGCGTCGTGTAACTAGTGGTAGTTTTCAAAAACTCTTCAATCAACTAACTGTTTTCGTCCAACACTGATCGATTGATACTACAAGGTATATATTCATCAAATGATGATGTATTATCAAATGTAGTAGCGTTTAACTTCTAAATTGCACTATGTAATAAACCAAAGGATACTTCAAATATGTGGCAGTAGTTTTTAAACTCATTTAACGTGTTAGAAAAATAAAAAAAGCTTGTTCCATGTTTACAGCTGATTAATTCGTTACAGCGCTTGCATATGTAACAATCAACAGCTACATGAACTATTGGGTAATATCTTATGCGCTTAAATATAATATAGTAAATAAATGTGATGCAACTTATTGGAATTGTTTTTTTTCGGTCACGCTGTATATACCACTTCATTGCCTGACAACTTTCTCTGGTCTCGAAGAAACTTTGACAATATTCAATCTGACTGACATTTCCCATGCACTGTATCATACAATCCAGAATACATATTGCGTGTAATTTAACAGCAAATTGAAAACACATGTTCCTTTCTAATACACACCGAGTGTTTTCAAAGTCGCCTTTACTTACCGGCGACTGTGACGACGTCTACGTTGGCTGCACTTAAACAGTAATTTATTTTTTCCCGTTTCAGCTCGCTAAAACACATTCTTATTCTCCTCGGTTCTGTTTTGTCTCGAAGTGGACAGGAAGGGACTTCGGTAGCCAATATTGCCCTCATAAATATCGACGTGTCTCGTCCCTAATGCCGCCACGACATCACACCCATTATTGCGACAAGACCGACTGTCATCTCTATTGTTATTTATAGATGGGATAGTCCGCAAGCGAGAGCATAGATTTCAATAGAGGAATATTATTATATATTTTACGGCATTAAAATAGCCTCTAAGTGGATTGTACAGGGTGGAAACATTAATTGGAATAAATTCTATAACTCGAATATTTGTGAGGATTTCAATAAAAACTCCTGAAACATGTCGATTTTTGACTTTGGTTGCCTACATCGAGAACCGCTCGATTTTGTCAGCGGGTCATACACGAGGTCTGGCTAAAAATAAACCGGACTAGTATCAAACAAATATTTATTTAGTGTTCAATACATTTTAAGTGTAATCACCTTCTATGTACTCCTCTTCTTGATCTACACCGCTCTATACGAATTTTCCATTGGTAAAAACAATGTTTGAAGTCTTCAGGTGAAAGGCATTTTAGAAGGTTTGCCGTTTTTTCTTTTATCCCGTCCAGTGATGAAAAATGTAGTCCCTTGAGTTCAGTTTTAATTTTTAGGAAAAGGTAAAAATCACATGGGGCTAGATCTGGCGAATACGATGGATGCTCGAGGACAGACATGTTTCTTTTTGCCAGAAATTGCTTAATTGAGAAAGCATTGTGAGCTGGGGCGTTGTTTTGGTGAAGGACCTATTCGCCTTTCTGATGTCCCACCACATATCAGATCTCTTCTTCCTCACTCGTTCTCGAAGATTTTTTAGAACTTCCAAGTATTAAATCTGGTTCACTGTTTGTTTTTGAGGGACCCACTGAATATGAATGACACCATGAATGTCAAAAAAACACAATCAACATTGCTTTGAGACTTGCTTGCTTTTGCTTTTTTCATTCTTATGTCACTCAAACACTTGAGTTCGCAACATGCAGTCATCTCCGTACACTTGTTTCAACATTTTAAAACTTTCTGTTGCTAATTTATTCAATTTTGCGAGGAATGTTATGTTAATTCGCTGTTCTGATTTCAAGCTTGACATGAATGCGGCAACAAACACAAAGAAGGTTGAATAAAAACTATTTCATCATTTACTACAATTTTACTAGACATGTGATGTTCAGTGGTGGTATTCAGAGGGGGAATAAAATTCACAGAAGCTGCATAACCATCTTTCAGATGGTCTTCCTGGAAAGTTCTGAGTCCAGGCAGGTTTATTTTTAGTCAGCCCTCGTCTGTGCGTACACGGGGACGGTGAGTCGGTGAATCAGCGTCTCTGCTCGATCAATCGATTTTCGCGGTACTTGTTTAACATCTCTTTAGTGACACACTGTGGATTTTAATAAGACTATTTTTGCGTTGCAGTGGTAATTAATTATGTGGATGTAAAGGGCGTAAGAACAACCACTTATTGATCAAGTAAATAAGTTTATAACGGAATTTACAGACTGACAAAATTTGGATAACGTGAAGCACCTCTATGATTGGTGGTTTAGAACTGTCTGTGCTTTGTTTGGGTGGTGGGCTAAAACATCCGTGCTCTGGTAGGATTTACTGGACCTCCTTGTGCTCTGACTAGGTGTAGTGGCAGCGGAGGGAGTAAAAGCGGGAGGGGTTACAGAAAAAGTGGTGGAAGGTGATGTGAAACTATCAGTTTTACCCTACCCTTAAATAACAACCTTTCTATAGATAAAATATGCTAACATAAAATAGAATCTAACAATCTAACTAAGATATTATCAATAAAAACAAAATTGAAATAAAGTTCGCAATATGCCAACAAATTGAAATTAGAACAAGAAACTAAGTAATATGATATAATGAAACTAGAATTAGTATAAGCCTCAAGACTTTATACTAAATATGTATTGATATTGTAATAAAACAGTAATCATATACAGTGAGTCGGAAAAGTAATATGTAAATTCGATAAAATTGGTACTATGTTTTCTTTAAATCACTCGAGCACGTCAAAAGATGTTATGGTATGAAATGCTACTTTGAGAGCTACCCTTCCTTTAAGGGTCTTTCCTTCGAGCCGTATTTTTAAAAGTTCATCGTGACGTGATGAATGTCATCGATATTTTTATTTAATGGATCGCCCCATTTTTATTGCGCCATTTAAAAGAACTTTCTTTCTTACTTACAGTAATATAGGTAAGTGAATTATAGTAAGTTTGGTGAAATATTGGGATTGGCCACATAAGAATTGTTTTGAGTAAAGATACAATAAAGAGAAACTGTACTGAGAAGTGAAATTTCAAAGGAAAACATTTATTAATTATAATAATTTCTTAATAAAACAATTAATAACTATTATGCTAATACTACTTATATTTTATTTCAATTACATTATGTTATTTTTAAACACCTTTTATTTGTTGTTCATATAAAATTAACTTGCTCACACAAATTTGTATATGTATAATTAATCCCTTTTTTACTTTACCGCACATTAAAAAAGACTTAATTCAAAGGGTGCAATAAAAATGTCGCGTTCCATAAAAAAATATCGATGACGTTATAAATTTCAAAATACGACTCAAAGAAATTGAATTTTTAATACATATTCTGACATGTTTTATACATTACTTTTCGGACTTACTGTATAAACGAGAATGTGAGTAAAAATGTAATAACATGCTAAACGGCAACAATACCTAAACAAGAACCAAGGAATTCAAAAAACGGCATTAATGACCTTTTTGCGTCATTCACGCCATGGCCTTAAATGATTCGTCTTTGATCGCTAGCATAAAATCTGAACTGGTTTAAAATAAATAAGTAACCAAGTTAGATGATAACTGCGAGACCGTTAATTATAAATTCTCAACTTCGATTGCTTCTGAAAGAAGAAAATAAAATAAAACGATTCTTCGAAAGTCATAAAATCAAATCATCCAACTGACGATCGTCTGGATGCGGCGTTGATATATCGAAATAAATACAACCGTAAACATTAAATGTATATTTCGGTTGAACAAAGTAAACACATCTGGAGCAAAACGGCTCAACTTTGGTGTTACTAAAATACTCAACTAATATAAGCTCGGAGGGATTCACAAAAATAGAACAAATCAACACTTGCTCGTAGGATATGAAGTAACTATTGAAATACAATTTCCTTTTTCAAGAGTCGGCTTCTCTATTAAAGACGTTAGACTTATTTGATCGCCTTGGTTCACCACAGGCGGATGTTCAATTCCTAAACTACAGGTGAACTAGACTTATTTAGTTTCAAACTGTTTTATAGAATTCGATGGTATTTTAAAGGTTCTTTTTAAATGTCAGTTGAAAAAGCTAGATTTGCTCAGAGATATGTAATTTCTGAGCAAATCTGCTTATATTTTTTAAATAAAATATAAGTAAATTCTAGTAATAGTACTTTTGTAAATAGGAAAATAGGATTGGCTATTTTGAAGTTCATTCAGTTCAGGTTGCTTTGGGTCTGTAGTGAAAAAAAACTATTTTTATGGACGCTATGTTGTTTACGTATTATTTGTAATTATTTTTGGTTTTTGATTTTACTCCTGGCTAGTATGTAGTGTAGCGTAGATAGGACAAATATTGATAAACAGTTATATTAATAAAACCTATAACTATCGCCTACTTAACGACAAAATGTCACCTGCGGGAAGCTAGGCTGTTTATCATTTATGACGCAGATTGCTTCATGTAATGCAGGGTTTAGCAGGTACATGGTGTTTGCCAATTTTCTGGATGAATGTTTATCCTATCTTCATACAAATTCCCGTCTAGTATTCTTAGAGTGCATAGTCTTTTATATTAACACTGATGATTCCTATGAGGAAGAAATCGCGATATGTAGCACGATGGCCTGGTGTCAACTGAGTATCAAGTAGATGCAATAATTATTTATTATCTTCCTCACGCGGTGTTATGTGAAAACTGTTTAAAAGAAAGTTAAAGATAGGGGTGAAAATATGAAACGCCTTTTGAATTTTAAATTATCACTAGAGAAACACAAAAAATAAAAGGAGACAGAAGGCTTTTTATGACATAAAAGTGTGAAAGAAGTGTCATTAGTTTTTTTTTTCATTCTTTAAACACAATAAAATTCAAAATTGAATTTTTTTTAGTTTTAGACGAAAACTAAAACAATTGAAAATCAGCCAGTTCTTTGAAGGAATACAATTGTTCTAAATATGTTCTAATATTTGATGAAGGAATATCTAAATCATGTTACTCAAATTTGTTGACTTCCAATACAGGACTATTTGACTAGTAATCAAGAAGGCTTCAGTATCAAACATCAAGAAGGCTTCAGCGTAGATGAGATATTTAAAAATATAGTTCCTAATTCATAAGTGACATTTTACATACGTCAACCACTAATACATTTCATATGAGAAGTCTAAAAGTTTGTCTAAAATTTTTGAAAATATTAATTCAATTAACATACTATAGTGTCAACCAATTTGATATAATAGTATTAAGAGGCATCTAGTTCTATCATCTAGGCATTAAATGCACTCACGGCTATAAAAAAAAATATCAAACAAATTGCGTAAAAATTAAATAAATTAATTTGTTCCAAATACACAATTCAGACATAATTTTAATTTAAATGCTATTCTAAACCGAGATTTTAACTGTTTTTTATTTAAAAGTCACTTTTCTTGCACATACAAGAACGTATCGTCCTTATAAGGCCGACTTGATTTCAAAATTGAAGGTATTCGTGGTGGAAGTGTTTCAAACTTACTTTCATCTTGTGTTTTTATAACAATAATTATACAAATTACGGACTTCCGTTCCCCCGGTATAAAATGGATGTCACCCCTTGGTGATCCAAGGTGGAGATTTACGCGGTTAGTTTTTCGAGGATGTTTATGTAAAGTGATATCCTGCGTAGTGCCCGATTTTTGAATAACAACTCTCGAGAAACCTGATATGAGGGCTCCGTATAGATCTAAGGGGATGTTCGGATGGGGTTCGCTAATGATGGGGGACGTAAATTTTTCCATGCGGCCGTGTAATTCGAAATTTAATTACTCGAAGCCTGATAAGCGATGCGGCGTAGAATGAGTGGAAATAATTACCCTAAATGGATTGGTAGTACAAAGGATGCGATATACGCAAAACAGAGCAGATTTTTGAGAATATCCCTTAGTAGTCTGATCTAGACACTAAAATCTTGTTTTAGCATGAAGATGTGAAATAGTTTTTTATATACCGGCTGTTCACTTCACACTAAGTTCCTATATAAAAGAAAACTAAAAAAATACACCTTATCAATTTCTCTTGATTTTTTTTTTAGATTTAAAACACACTTGGAAAATTTTTTTGGTAATTATACAGAAGTGATAAAGTATTGAAAATGCTTACTAAATTTTTCCTACCCCCCCTATTTTCGAGGCTGCTGAACACGAATCTGGTTTCAGTTTCATCCGCTCGGACACAGTTTTCGAGAAAATGGATTTTCCAAATTTCCGCACGAAAGCTACTTTTTCTTATCAAATAACTTTCACTTCACACTACGTAGATGGCTAACAGTAATACGAATAGATGCTACAACACTTCCTCTATACATATCATATATTAAACCGTCATAAAACCTATTATTCATTACGATGTTCTTAGATTCCTTTAAATATTTACAATTGACATGAAATTGTCGCCCATTGTAATATTTGTAATAGTGCGCCCTCTATATGAAACCACATGTACTAGTCAGTATACGGGGGCTTCAAAAGTTAACTATGAATATTAACAACTAAATACGCTGTTATTTTGAAGAAACGTAACTTAACCTAGCCTAACCTAACTGTCTACTTATTATGGTTAGGTTAGATTCCTTCAAAATAACAGCGTATTTAGTTCAGTTAATATTCATAGTTAACTTTTGGAATCCCCGGTATACTAATCAGTACATGTGGTTTCGTATAGAGGGGCATGATTAAAAATATTACAATGGACGACAATTGTATCGGAATTGTAAACATTTGAGGGAAATTAAGAAAATCGTAATGACTAATAGGTTTTATGACAGTTTAATATATGATATGTATAAAGGAAGTGTTGTAGCATCTACTCGTATTAATATGAGCTATCTACGTAGTGTGAAGTGAAAATTATTTGATGAGGAAAGTGGCATGTCCTATTGCGGAAAAGTGGAAAATCCATTTTCTCTAATATTGTGTCCGAGCGGATGAAACTAAACCAAATTCGTGTTCAGCACCCTCGAAAATAGAGGGGTAGGAAAAATTTGGTAAACATTTTCAAGACTATTACTTCTATATAATTACCATGTTTTTTTTTTGTTTCTCTTTAAAATAAAAAAAGTTATATTTTTAAATAACATAATTTTCCGATGTATATGTTGAAGCTAAAAGTGTGGGATATATTTTCAAAAGGTAAACTGTTTTTTTAACAATAATAAATTTAATACACGAATTTTCCTTTATCTATTTTTTTATCTCATTTGCATTGTGTTCTGTTTCAAGTCTTTTTAATAAACAATTTTAATGGACGTTTACTTAGACAGAAAGGTGTTATTCATTTGCCTGTATAATCGTATAATCTAAAAAAAATTAAATTATTTTTATTGACAATAACTTCCTTTCATATTTCAATATAAGACCTAAAATAAGAGTGCACAATGGTGAGTGAATTCCCTGTACATTTATCGATGCCTACTCAATGTAAACATTACAGACTATCATTAAATATGTGACTCATTTCATAATCGGTATCTATATAGAACATTTCACATTTATTTATCTTATTTTTTATCATAAAAGAAAATTTTCCAGCATTCAATATCACTCGTGTAAAAAAGAACAAAGGGAATATATCGACGTCTTATGTACATAATATATAAGTTTCTGGGAAACATGAAAATTAGGCCATATAGATAAAAAACAATACGCCACAGCGAGTCATTTAAAATCGAGCTCTAAAAATGACTTATTCATGGAAGCCCAGTTACCATAAATAATTAGCACCTCTCCGGGCCCACAAGCTTAGAATTGTTAATTTGTTAGGAAGGATACAGTGACTAATTGTGGGAAATTAAGGCTTGAATTATTCATGACGAATACTGAAAAATTTATTGAAGGCGCTTTAAATATAAATTTATCTAATTCATAAGCCGTTTTGCAAGTTTTATCGACAGCGCAGTGAAAGTAATAAAATTACGTACTATACAAATATATTATCCATGAGAAAAGCAGAGAAGTGAATATGTATATGTATTCCTTTAAACAATACTAACATGTCTACTAGCATAGCATGGAGTAAAATAAATCTATATGGTACTATATCAGATGTTAATTAAGTGTATACACAAACTTCAAGGGGTAATTCTTTGAGTAATTCTAAGACAAAAAGTTTATAAAGTTGAATTATTTTATGAATAGCAAGTCGGCAAAACCGTGCGACAAAGAGTAATGTATAGCTTACCTTCTCCCACGCGAATGAAGAAAAAGAATTTGCGCGCGCAAATGATTTATAGGCAGGTCTGTGCCTCTTATTCAGATTCGATTGGTATGGAAGAATGGAAGAAAGTCAGAGATGCATCTGTCTTTGTCGCACGATTTATTGCCGACTTGGTCTTCATAAAATAATTCTACTATATAAATATAAGTCCGGTAATGCTTCGTTTTCAAGATACAGTGTCAAACTTATTTTAAAAAAAATCGTTTTTTCGTAAAAATCTTAATAATACTTTAGCCGATCTTATTGAAATTTTGCACTGTTATTTATGATAGAAAGGGACTAATTTAGCCCTAAGTAGATTACAATTATTAAGTCCAGTGACGTCCCGAAGGGCACCTTAAACTATTTTTGACAAAAAACATACGCCACTGACATTTCTAAAACTGTTTTTCGTATTACGCAACCAGAAATACAACTTTTTTGTCTCTTGAATTTTTTTCATATCTTACTTCGTTGTCGAGAAAAAAATTAAAATCACTTCATTGCATGTCCCTGGGACAACGTAATAAAAAAATACAACAACCAACTATTAAAAACTGGGGTGTACCTGTTATTTTTTTTCTATATCAATAGTCTTATTTTAGTCTTAGAAATTGTTATAAAAATTAATGCTAGCAATTTTTTTTTTAGCTAGCATCAATTTTTATAAGTTTGAAAACTCTGAATTGAAAGCGAAGCATTACCGGATGTATGTTTATATAAACTTTTCGTCTTAGAATCACTCAAGAAATTACCTATTGAAGTTTGTGTACATACTTACATAATTAACACCTTATAGCACGAAAATCGCCCAGATATGTTTGGTATATTAAATGAAATTGTATATTATTTTTATTAAAAATAATATGCCGGTTAATTTAACACAAACAATAATATTGAACATTTTGTTTGTAACAGGTCATAACATTTATTTAGAATTCAGAGTTCTATGAACAGTAACATAAAAAAACTTCGAATAAAACTATAAGCATATCGACTCGTTAGTTCTATGGCTAAAGTAAGTGAGTTTTATGGCTTCTCGTGGAGTGAATTTAGTTAGATTGACGGTGTAAGATACCATTACCAAGTGATATTTTTCACATTCGGTACTGGGGTATGCTCCAGGGTTACATTTTTAGCCCGTTATCCCCTTTTCACGCTTTAATAATGTCCACCTAAATATTTTCAAAATAAAATGTATTTTTTAAAGGTTTAAACATAATTGTTGTTTGTATGCCATTGCCAATTTAGTGTTCGACTTAATGTCACGTGACATCACGTGACGTGATATTCCGTGTGTTACGTCACGTCAGACTTAGTTTTACTTACCAGAAAATACTGGAGTGGGTCAGAATCCTTTGGTATGATGACAACATTCATTCAGTTTTCCACAAAACACTAAAAGGCTATACACTACACTCGACGCGCGTTTCGCCAACAAGGTTGGCACCATTTGGAAATTATTAAAGCTGATGATTAAGTTTTAATCATCTCCAGATGATGCCAACTTTGTTGGCGAAATGTGTGTCGAGTGTAATATTTTGGTGCTTTTCTGGAGAACTGCGTCAGTATTTACTACAAAATAATTATTTCAAAAATTGTTTTCAATATGGGGGTAATAAATTTTATATTTTTATATTTCAAGCATTCTCGTAAATATTTTACATACATTTATTTCTGGCGATCCCATTTATAATACCTACTCTTATCTGTAACCATTTTGATGTTTCCAATGTATTCAAGACAAATCCTATAAGTCGGAGTTTACTTAAGAATTATGGGTCTAAATTTAGATAAACAAAATTTTCCTCAGCTGATCAGATATCAGATTGATAAGTCCACAAGATTAAGGAATTTATAAGATCCGTAAGGTTAAGAGCTGATAAAAGGAAACCAAACTATTTTCCCTAAAAGTGTTTTATATCGCGTGACAAAATACGCAATACAAAATAGCATCACCTGACGTAACCAAGCTTCACAATTCAGTAAATCATAGTCAGTCGTAACTAGAGGTACGTAATTTTTACAAATAAAATATTAAAAATTTGCATTTAAAAAAAGATACAAAAACAAAGTTTCGCAAAAATTTACCTAACAAAATCAATAATAAAATACAGTATTTTAAATAATTAATTAAAAGCCAACATTGTAGAAGTCTCTACACCTTCTTCATTTAGCCTTTGCCTTCTGTCATTTATAACTATGTTGTAGATACTAAAATATCTCTCAGAATCTACATTGTTGACTGGACTAAAGAGGCTTTGAGAGCTGCCTTTGCAAAGCTAGGGTAGCAGCATTTTGTTGCTACTAAAATCTGTAAGACATCAACAGGAGTTTCTTGGTTAATCACTTTAAGTAGTTCTCTATGAAAATGAATATATCCATCCATGAGTTCATCCTGTGGTATGTCTTTGAAAAATAGTATTTTAGAGAAGCTTTCTAGAGTCAAATTTGTGTTCAGAGATGATGTAGGTACGGCTGCTGCTACAGATGGACAAAATAATTTGCCAATGTGCTGGTAGGCTTCGTTTGTCAGGTTAGATCTCATGTGTGCAGACAATTTATCTAAACTCTTTTGTGCTGCTGTCTTCATTTATGCTGCATTTATAGCATATTATTGGCATATTTCGCCTTTATCGCATCTATTTCGTAAATACGACAATTACGTACCCCTAGTCATAACCTAGACATTACTTTATCTTGAGGCCATCATCCCGACCAAAGACTCCACACCAATCGTTCCTCCATACCTATTAATCCACGTGTGTTACCATTATCTGATACTTAGATAATAGCCCCCCAAAGGCTACTAAAAACCATCTGCTCTTTCGTCAAGTTTCCTGTGGCGTGGCTTCACATAACGCATCAAAATTATAGGGGGTGTTGCTATTTAAATTTACTATCTCTGATAATTTTTAACACCTTTGGTATCAGATTAATTATGAAAGATAAAAGGGGCCACCCCGCTGCCTATCTAAGATTCGGCACTATCATTACGCTGCACTATTATACAAGATGAATTGCGGTTCCGTCACGAATGTAGGTATTGACTTGGATGTAAGTGTGTGAGCGAGACAGAACATCCATTAGGGTAGGGGAAGGAAAATCAAAACTAATTATTAGAATCCAATTTGTAATATATTACGTATAAATAAGTAGAGCTGTATATTCGGTGCCGCGTACATGTGGCTTGCGTATGGGAAGGTGTAGCGGGGGCCTCAAGCACGTGACGTCGAGTTTACGTCACGCTGTAAACAAACTAGGTATCACAAAACACTCGATTTGTGCTAGGTGCCAGTTACTGTTTAACATTGAGACCGTGTGCGTCTGATTCGCGAAAGAACTAAATCACTTTGCGATCATAATTACATACATAATGTGTACAGCTTGCATGCGTTACAAAAAAAAATTCCACAGTGCCAAAGGCGAAAAAGCGGCCACTTGCCGACAATGTAAATAAGTTTATTCGGGACTTGATGTATGATGGGGCGAAAATAGTGTGTAAAGCTTGTGAAAAAGATTTATTATGTTGTGACAAGAGAGACTGCAAAAGACATATAAAAAAATAAGTTTTTTAACGAAGTCTGTGGCCGGCTTTAGGCCTTAGAGAAGTCATAGCTTGAAGCCAAAATATTACCGTGATACCAAAGAATACAACACTTAAGATATTGTATCTGTAAATTTGGACGATAAACATTATTTATTCTCTTATATGAAGTTAGTAAAAACACTCGGTACATTACGCCCTTAAATTATTTTACTGAGTTAAATAGTAGACAGGCAATAAGAAATATGTAGTTTGCTATTTTACAATGTTCTAATAGTGAAGAACATAATTTCAACAGATTATAGCAAAAAATTGATCGAGGAAGCCGTTACTCGGTGGTAGTTCATAATTCCGACGCAATTGAGTAAAACAACTACTAAGTTTTATACCACTATATTATATAGTGGTATAGAACTTAGTAGTTGTTTTACTCAATTGCGTCGGAGGTTACAGCAAAACATGAAGTTTTATCAATTCACAAATAATTAACTTTTATAATAAAAAAAACTCTGTATATTTGATCTCTTAATTGAAATATACTAATTATGTTGAATAAAGCAAATTATTAATGGTCCGTGAGGCCTCCCTTGTTTCTTATCACCCCTTGTTTGTGGTGGTTGTCTATCACTGAAACTAACTTTATAATGACATCAGGCTCAATACTTTTCCATTAATACAGCAATTCTGCCTTCAGTTGTAACTTGTTTCAAATCTTCCTTTCTGCAGTCCTATCCCATAGATATTCGATGAGGTTCAAGTCCGGTGATTGGGGTGGCGTTTTTAGATATGTTTGTGCATTGTAGAGTAGCCACTCTTCAACCTTTCAATATTTTGGGTCATTATCTTGTTGGAAAATATGATGACCCAAGACCATTTGGTACTACATTTGATTAAAGATTTTCTGTTGATATGTCTATATAAACGTATTGATCGATTATGTTCTCAATAATTTTAAGTCTTCTCACGTCAGATGTACCCATGCAGCCTCATACCATACTCACAAGTTTTTGGTTGCTAATGCCTGTTTAGGTTTTCGCTCATCATCATGAAGTCATCAGTCCTAAGACTGGTAGAACGTTAACCTCCAGCTTCTCCTATCTTGCGCTAATCTACGCATTTCGCTAATAGTGCTACAACCTACATCCCTTATTATTTGCGAGCAGTAGTCTAATCTAGGCCTACCTCTGCCTTTCTTCACTCCTATTTCTGCCTCCAAAATATCGCGGACTATTCCCCCATATCTCAGCAAGTGGCCTACCATTCTATCTCTTCTCTTCTTTATGTTTTTCGACATGCTTCTTTTCTCGTCGACTTTTTCTAATACTTCTTCGTTTCTAACCCTATCAGTCCACGGTATTTTCATCATTATTCGGTAACACCACATCTCAAAAGCTTCTAATTTCCTCCTACTTGCTTCCCCTACCGTCCAGGTTTCGCAACCGTATAATGCCGTGCTCCATATATACGTTTTCAGAAATCTCTTCCTTGTTTCTAAGTTTATTACTCCCGAGCATAAAAGTGCTTTCTTTTTGTTAAAAGCTACTCAACCCTGCGCTATTCTTTGTTTTATATCTTTATCGCTTCTTCCATCCCAATTTATTTTACTACCTAAATAAGTGAAGTTTTTCACTTCCTCCAATCTTTCATTATTAATTTGTACTTTCATTTTTGCTGTGCTCTCGCGCCCTCTGCACACTAATACTTTAGTTTTGTTGTTATTCACCCTTATTCCATATTCCTCTGTCAACACTGCCTCCATTTCGTTCAACGCTGATTCTAATTCCTCCTTACTAGATGCTAATACTGCTATATCATCCGCGAATCTCAGCATTTTTAGTTTCTGTCCCTGTACTTTAATCCCGAAATCCACTCTATGTTTTACGACATTAATCGCCTCTTCGATGTACAGATTAAAAATTAGTGGTGATAGCGTACATCCTTGTCTTACTCCTTTCCTAATACCTACTTCCCTTCTTTCCCCTTCTACTTCTATAACAGCAGTTTTTTCGCAGCAGGTTTTCGCTACACCCGAATTTTTCCATTAGATAAAGATACATTAAATTTGTTTTCGTCACTAAAATAAACTCGTTCTCAGAAACAAATAGGCTTACTCATATAATCTTTTACAAACTAGAAACGATTAGCTTTATTCATTTTCTTCTAAAAGGCTTTTTCCTGGCAGATCATGAGTGTAACCCTGATTTTCTATTACATTCCCCACTGTTTTTGATGTAAGATGTAACTTTAATCGCGTAACCACTTTCTAGCATACCTACAGTGGACGGGGCACTGGTTTTTGAGGATTCACTAAAATTCCTCGTAATCTCTCGCTCATGGATCCTTTTCAATGTTTTTAAACATCCAGTTCTTGGTCGACTTTGAAAGTTTCCAGTCTCTTCCAGTCTGGATGCAAGGGCATACCCTGTTTTCTATGTTGATGTTCCACAAAATTCACCTGACGTGTATAGCCGGATGTAGACCAGCACATTAAGGGTTAATGCATAGTTTACAAATTACTTTCGCTCTATAATAGAATAAATCATCAAATTCATCAATGAACTTTTTCATTTTATGAACATTTACGTTTTCTGGGCTTTCGCACGTGCGATATACTTTATTATTAAATTGAAACGTTTCAACTAACACAGCGGAGCCGTAGGTACACCTCGATCGATAAATCAAGATCAACTAGGGCCTACAGCCGTGAAAAATGCATTGTTGATCCCCTTCCACTACGGCTCGTCGACCACTTACTTCATTTCAACGTTATCGTCGCATCGTTACGTTAAAACTGTTTAGAAATTAAAAGACAGTTATGTCGGTGAATCACCATACATCGTTTATAATCTAATAGAAATTTTATGATGAAATTTTATAATGGAATTTTACGATATTTTAGAATAGCTAAGATTTGTGGATTTGATAAACGAACCGTTCGTTGCAATAAAAATATTCATGCCTCCGCATGTAGCGCCAACGGTATGCAGCGTTCGGCCACAGCCTTAATTATAAATTATAACATATTTATCCTTTTATTATTAGACTGTAAAATGAAAAATGGTACAAAATATTTATAAACCAAATTAATATTTGTACATAGAATGCCCATAAGCGCCACATTTCCAAATCAAATTCCATTCTAATCGCCTCTCCGTGAGAAAGAAACGCAATGTTTCAACACCAATAAAACAAATCAAAACTACGTACGATAGTCTAAATATTTACAATAGCTCGTCTATGGCGATAAGGAAACATCAACTTTATTTGTTTTATGACAGGAAAGTTAAAAATAGAGTAAGGAATTCCTCTAAATAACTTTAATCTAAAAATAGCTGACGTGGAACAAAACTAGAGCCGATTTAGGATACGAGGAGATAGCTGAACGTCTTCTAAGGACCTTGAACGATGCCGTTATGCTTTTATTGTCGATCTGAGATATTGAGAGACTCATGTGGTCCAAGGCTGGGATGTTATTGTTCAGATAAGATGCAGAAATTTCACAGTAAAATATGTATAAATGTAGATTAGATATATGATCGTATGTACATTATTTATCGATCATGTCGTGTTTGTGTTATTTTTCTTTGTTTATATTAGTTACTTTATTGCCACGTTGTTATTAAAACGAGCCGAAAAAAAAACGAAACGTTGGAATGAAAAAGTTTGTTTATTGATTTAACTGAAAAAAAACAAGTGAAATATAATCGAAACTTATTGTTAAAGAAACAAAAAGCATCGTTATGTTATTGCCATTAAGATAATACGTATTAATCAATTAGCTTAATTAATTATTTAAAAATTTGTGTCTGACATATATCTACTAATAATTCGTCAATATCGGATACCGTAAATAGAGGTGACGACGGTCTCATTATTTGGAGTCCATAGGGGTTTGTAACTTCATGATATCATTTTTGTTTCATAAAAATTTATAATATAGGGTGTCTCAGTTGGAACTATAGGATTTGAATTGCGCGCCATTTGTGTTCTGTTAAAGATAGGGCGTCAATATTTCACGATTGTCATCTACAAATACGACTTCGATATGTCGCGTTTAACAGTTCAACAACGAAAAGTTTGTGTACAACTGTTTTATGAATGTGCGCGATCATTTAGTAGTTAGCATTAAGAAAAAATCGAACAATACTAGGATAAAATGAAGCGCCTACAAAGTTAACACTTCGTAATTTAATCAAGAAATTTGAAGAGAGGGGTTGTGTTATTGTGTCAAGGCAACCCAATACGTTCTCGTCATGGTTGGTCAGATGAAAATATTGCTGCAATGAGAGAAAGTGTACGGAAGTGTATAAACACATTAATTCGACGCCATGCACAACAATAAATCTGTCAAGAGCCACCACGCATCGGATTATAAAGAAACATCTGCATCTGTCAGAATACAAAATTCAGTTAACACAATAATTAAAAGCTACAAAGCATTTACAACGCCATACATTTGTAATTGGGTGTTGGAAAAGAAATAAGGCGATGCTGATTTTTGCAACAAAATTTTGTTCATCGATGAAGCACATTTGATACTGAAGCATCTCTACGTCAGCAAACAAATTTGTCGAGTTCGGAGTGCTGAATATCCACGTGCTGTTCATGAAAAAGAAATGCATTCACAGAGATACACGGTTTGGTGTGCATATTGGAGTAGTGGAGTAATTGAACCATACATCTTTGGAAATGAGGTAATGGGGAAACAGTAAATGGGGAACGCTATTGTGACATCGCTATCGTCAAGTGACGACTGGACTTATTTCTTTGACGGTTATGTCAAGGGAAAAGTGTACGCCACCCAGCCAGCAATAATTAGTGACCTTAAAGCAAATATTCAACGTGTTATTCAGAAAATAGAGTCAGTTGTATCTGCCCGTGTTATGGACAATTTTTTTCAACGAATGACATCATGCCCGATTAGTAGAGGCGGTCATATGAATGATATTCTTTTCCATTTGTAGCCGTATCGTCTCCATTTTTTGTTGAAGAATAAAATACCTCAATTTGTCTTTTATTATTAGTTTTATTCACAAATCACATTCTATAGTTCCAAATGAGACACCCTATATAAAACGTAACAAAATAAAGAATAAATAACGCATGCGTTTTGTTCATATAATATTTATAATGACGTACATAAATCAGAAGGGTTACAAATATCTTATGGAATATGATGAAAGATTAAGAGCCTTCTCAAAACACATTTTTGTACTAGCCAAAACAGTGAAACTGTTCCGATATAATTCGAATGTCTTTAGCAATTGTCATGAAAGCACTAATGATTTTTATAATTGCTTTGGTATAAGAATAAATTATATATTTACTTTTTCAAAACTAGATTTAAATCAGCTGATTTAGATCCATTTTCTAGAATCATTTATATACAAATAAATCTACTGTGACTTACAGTATTAGTATCGACAATAAATAGATACGTGCAAAAGCAACAAAATAAGACGTTTATTAATAATTTTAAGACTCTTATAGGTATCATAAACTGATAACGTTAGTGAAAAAGAAAAGTAGTTCCTGAGAGGTAAAATGAACACAAAGGTAGAAAGATCGGTACTGGTACTAGAAACAAGAGAAGGAACAGGTATAGACAATGATAGGCGTCAATTAAAATTATTTACACTATATTACATTACGCCTCACATCCTACACCATTCACCTCTACATTTTACACCATTCTACACCAATATTTGTCTTGAAAAATATGATTGGAGTGCTTTAGTGGAAATCGAACATCTCTTCGATATATCATCACAATAATAGCCACAGTTATAGAACTAATACTATTGTCCAAATACTTTCACGGGACCAGCTTAGTCCCGTCACGAATTGAATTAATAAACCGTGAACGTCGAAAATAAAATGGAACCTCCATATCTCGTCGCGTCCGTATCATTAGAATCTATGACCAGCCATCTTTAAAGCGTTCCGTGTCAACTGCCTCACAATGGATTTATTAAAATTAATAACTTGTAGTTCACGCTGCAAGACCTGTTTCATTCGGTCATTAACTGTCTGGACCTAGACTGAAAGTCCGTTTTTCCTAACGCGGCCCCTGCCTAGCGGACGGAATAATTGTACGGCCCGGCATATAAGGAGACGGCGAAATGGGAAAATCAATGCGTCCCTTCCTGGTAAGGGTCACTTAGCTGATCTGAGACTTTTCGATGTGACGGGCTCATTACGAAAGGGATCAAAGTTTATTCAGGGGAGACGTCGGAGATAAAATTATAATTAAGAACTGTGTGTATATAGACCAGATATTGACCAGGAGTATGATAAGAGATTATTTAAATGACGCCAGTATAACAAAAATACTTTATAACTAAACGTATTAGCTACGATATATCGGTCTCCCAAAGAGCACCACTTTTGATTTTGCATTGATTATACACAATTTACACAAACGTTACAAATGTTTAGTCTACTATGCATTTCAGCAACTAGCCGAACTATTCTGAATCGCAAATCTTAATGTTTTTTATTAACAAACTTATCATTGACACACAGTGGCGGCCGGTGTAATTTTTGTCTGAGGGTGCAATCGATAAAATAATAACAAACGAAAAATTAAAATAAACTTACCTATGTCCAAGCCTGAGGTTATTTGTATAGAAAATCCATTCGTCTGTTGTTGTAATTCGCAAAAACGTCAATTATAAGAGCATTAACATCCAGATTTTAATAATCTGGAATCGCTGCAATTAGCATTTTCTCCATATTTATCATGCAAAGTGAATTTTAGTCTCTCTTGCGCCATTGTATTTCTCAAAAAGTGTTTAATTCTTTTAAGCGTCGAAAAACATCGTTCACTCAACACTTGTCATGAGTATGGTACAAATTAATTTTAATAATAAAACAGTATCACTAAAACAGTCCGTCAGGTTCGATCTATAAATAATTGCAAAATTGTTAAGCGACTTGCTGCTTCACGAAAATCTTCCCTGCTGTATATAATCGTTAATTCACTTTTCAATTTAACTTTGTCCAAAAATCCATAAGTTTTCGTTACATTGTCAAACTCTTGAATGGGGAGTTGTTTCTCATAGTCACTAAATTATTGGGAAACAATAGTTTTGATGCTAATAGGTGTTACTCTAAACTCAAATCTGTCTTTAGTTTGAGTAATTAATATATCACACACTTCCTTAGTTTGTGCAGAAAATTATATGTCACTATGGAATCGTATTGTTTTTTTTTTCAGGCGAATTTGAGGAATAAGTTGTCCGGATTTTTATAATTGCGTCTTTAAAATTATTCAAATAACTGCTTATCTTGACAGCATCCAATGATCGAAACTGAAATCCTTTAAAAAGGATTTCACAATCAGGCATGACCTTGGCGAAAAACGCGAGCCAATATTTAAAGTTATCGTAATTTAAATAACCCAATAACATTTAAGCCTGATGTTTTGTATTGTAATCATTTCCCGCAGTGTCAAAAACACATTCTGAGCATTCTTTTAAAAGTTCAGCATTTTCAGAAACGGTTCATACAATTCGCGTATTAAAATTCCGTTATATATTCCATCGAATATGCCTCCATTGCGATCTCTTCCCTCTCTTTGTGGTTATAAAAATACAAACAACACGTGACCATGTAAACAGCCCAGATTCAACAGACAATACAATGCTATACAATACAATACAAGACAATACAATAGACAACCTGATGCAATACACTTGCGTCAAAGCTTACAGAATAAACTTTGCTTTGCGTGGCCGTGCTGTGCACGCAAATCTCATATACATGCGTATAGAAATCTCCCGTTTCACGCGCCCGAGTCCTCTCTTTCTAACACATGGTTAAACGGTCCGCTGATGTGTGCTAGATGAAAACTGAACGCGCTATGTATTTAGAGTTGCAGATTTAATATCCCGTAGATAAATCTGATAAACTTTAGGGCTGGTGACTTTCGCGATATATAAGAAGCTGTAAGCGACACTGTTACATGTCGGTATATATTTATATTATATACTATACATTATACATAGAATGTATACATTCTATGTATAATGATAATGTAATGCATAGTAAACACCTAATAGGTATTTTTAGGAATTTTTAAGGGAGCTCACTGCACAAATGCGCCTACAATAAAACCGCCACTGGTGACATCATAACGTAGTAATATTTCATCATATTACATTATTTCTAGTAAGTTCGTATATATCGACATGGTTTTTAACTTTCCACAGTGTATTACCAGTTGGCATATTTGTTTTTTTCAACATTTACTCTTAAGTAAAGATATAAGTAAAGATATGTACATTAGATAGTTCTTCAGTTCTTGGTTCTAGGTTACTTTGTTCAATTAAAGTAACTACTTTTTCTGTTTACAATATTTGTCTTAACTTATTATAAAGAGAGGAAGTTTAGATTTTGCTACTATTTGTCTCATTTCAATTGAAGATACTCGAATATTTTCGTAATTTTTTGAAATCCAGTTTTGAGCTTTACTACATCTTATATGGGACCCCAATTGCGACAAAACTCAAATCTAGATTTCAAGAAATGACGAAAGTATCCCGCTGTTTTCATTTTAAATTAAACACATGGTATATTTTTGCTATATTTGATTAGATTACTATTTTTTCTTTAAAATAACATATCTACTACATTAAAATATTACGTTAAGAAAAAAATCTAAATTCAACATTAGCATGCGATGACAGTTCTTAAACAGCCATTTTCATTTATTGGACAAAATTTCATTAATTAACAAAAATTCTTTGAATACTGATGCAATCTTATTAATTACTGTTAAAGTCAGTCTACCGAAATTGGTGGTTTAGTTCTACAATAAAAGATAAAACTGCAAAGTTAAGTTGAAACACAGTTCTTGATTTTAAATAATTTAATTAAAATATGAAAATACCAAAGAACTTTATTGTTCGTCTTCTCTTCTATTTTTCTCTTGTATTTCTCTACAACACTAAAGATACTCTATCAATTAAGAGACACAGATTTAAGAGAGACTCAAGTCTGTGTTATCATCATTAATTAAGACATACATAATATGTATATCTCTCATTTTCACCAATATGCATAAAAATGCTCTACAAATTTCCCTTGTCGAGTTTCCTTTCATTTCCGCGATATCTCGCCTTTGTTTACCACAGCCTATTGCAAAACCGCAAATAACCCATACCTCAAATCTGGCTACATCCTTATCTCGTAAAAAACCATCAGGACAAACATTATCATGCAAACTTCCTTGTTTGAGCGATCCGTGGCTGATGATAAACCCGTCAACGATAAAACATGTGCATTGACCTTCGTCGCAGGCGACGCTATAAAAACGAAGGGAAGAGTCCGGACTGCTGCCGCGCTGGCTGTCAGTAATTCGAACACCGCCTTCTCTGATTTACAACGCGAGCTATCGATCGCTATCGACAATGGGCAGTCGGACACACATAAATCCGTGTCGGTGTGCCACCGACTGCAGCAGGAACGAGGTTTCCGTTGCGCAGGAAAATATTCTTCGTAGTATTTGGCATCGCAAAATTTGTTATAGATTGAATACGAATTAGGGCCATTCTTACTTGACACAAGGGTTATTTTAAAATAAATTCGCGATAGTAATCAATCAGTAATCATATTTAACGGATTTCAAATACAATAAAGTTAATTACCGAATGGTAACTTCAACAATAAAAGCTTAATTATTACAATATACTAGTACTAGTGCTTCTTAATTTTTTTTTTGCGTAAATAATACTAGCAGGATTTAAATCACAAATATTTTAGTCAACTTTCACTTAAAGATGATAGATATCATGAACTATTAGGGATCCACGGCTTGACTTAACTTTCAAACTACTTGACTTGACTTGACTTGAAATCAAGTCAAGTTCAAGTCAAGTAGTTATATTTCAAGTACTTGAAAAATCAAGTAGTTCTTGAGGACTACTTGATTTTTTCAATACTATTTGATTTTTCATTAATCATTTAATATTATCAAGAAATAATAATAAAGGAAACCTTGCAATAAAGCTTTTTATTTCCAAAACTAAATCTTAAACTATAATCTATATAATAAATATATAAATATAAATGTAAAAAATACTAATAATAAACTATTTATTGGGCATATTAATAACAACAAATTATTCTAAAATATTAAACAAAATAATAAAACTGATAACAATAAAATGATTTTCCAATGTGTGCCCTCTTTTTCTTCAGTAACATAATAGTATATAGCAAAATTTAAAAGAAGTCTTTAATATCGTCGTTTGCCATCCACGATCACATAAGGCACATGAGGATTCTAATAGAGTTATCGCCTAATCGGTTACGGGTTTTTGTAATAGTTAGAGCAGCCCTGGAAAACTGCCTTTCAACAGAAGCTGAAGATGCAGGTATTGATAAAAAATCTTTCGCCATTATGGCCAAGTCTGGAAAAACGTTTTCGTGTCTTTTCTACTATTCTAAAATATCTTCACAACTGTCAGCTCATGAATCAGACATATATTTGTCTATTTCATAGCGCCAAGCCATTTCGTGTTTTGGGTTGACGCATTGAATTGGACCTAAAATACTTTGTTTTGAAAATTTCTTCAAAATGCTTGACTGCATCCATCTGCAAGTCCTTTCTCCAATTTGTATTGGATAATGTTCCACCTTATGTCGGGGGTCTAAGATTAAAACAACACAGTATATCCAGTTACTTCTCTAGTAATATTTAATGATTTTGTCCCTTGCCATTTGAATGCTATATATTATTTTCTCACGAGTTTCATCTCTATCTGGGTTATTGTCGAGTTCTATAACCCATTTTTCAAGTTTATTCAGAAGCATATTTATACCGATTATCACCATTGGAAGTGTACAGTAGGCTTCACCTTCTACTGATGTGGAAATCGCGCGTTCTCGAACATAATTGAATGGTTATTTGGTTATCAAGTAATATCAAGTAGCTTGAAATTACTTGATATCAAGTCAAGCAGTAACGATGAAAAATCAAGTCAAGTCAAGTAGTGAATTTTTGAAAAGCTTGGTTATCAAGTCAAGTAATTTATAAAAACATCAAATTACTTGACTTGATGCATCTCTATAAACTATAGATACATAGGCTTTACTTCTCCTTTGGATTGTTACTTTTTACAAATAAATAACAACAGAAAACATCACTAAACACATGTAACAATGATCAATCTTCTGAATTAATTAGAGCTTAAAATATGTTGTGTGTCACTCACTTTGTGAAATTACGGTTTAAAATAAAAAGACAAAAAATAAAACCCTTTTACAATCAGTTGTAGGAATAAGAGAAACATATACAGGGAGATCCAGATTGATAGAAGGTAACGTCAAACAAAAATAGGCTAAAATTATTAAAGCTTTTTCATATTCTAAGTAAAATAGCTTTAGTTTTATAGCAGTTGGCGCCTTTCACCAGGATTACCAATCTGATGCCTCGATTCCTAGATTGTAGCGATTTTTTAAATGGATTGGGAACATTTTTTTTTAAAGCAGATATAATAAAAGTTCGAGACGATAAAAGTGCATACATTTAAGGAAAAAATAAATTAGGTTCGTGGCAGCAGGTCCAATCACCTAGACCTCTCTGTATTTCTCTGCTAAACACAGAATGCCTTTTTTTGGTTTAACAAAAAATACACGTAAGCGTTTTTCCGCTTTATATTTTTAGAAATCATAAATATAAGAGACACTTCATTCTTTTGTCTTGTTTGTTAAACAGTTATATTATGCATATTTATTTATTACTGACAGAACTGTTGTCATCATCAACAGAACCACATCCGTCATCCCATTCTTTCTTTATTGATTGGGGAATGAGAGACGAAACCAACTTTACTTTAACAGCTACAGCCCTTTCTCTGCTAAGGTCTTCATTTTACTACAGTCAACTATTTTGCTATAGTAATATTAACTGAAAATTAAAAAAAAAAACTGTTCAACCTTCCTCCAATTTTATGGTTAAAGATGTAATCTTCGGATCTATTACTCTAGGGAACAATATACCTTCATTTTAAGTAAATTGATTACGTTTTTTTAAATGATGGATACTCCTGAAATTGATTATTCCCAGCATCAGTGATTTGTTTCTGTTAATTCAAAAATGGTCACCATACTTCCTGGACAGCAAAATAGATATACCAAATATCCTTGTCACCTCTGTTTATGGGATAGTCGTGGAAAAGAAAAGCATTGGCAGCAAACTGTTTGGCCTTTGAGAGACGTTGTGATCGTTGGAAAATCCAACGTTGTTCATGATCGATTAATAAAGAGAGAAAAAATAATACTGCCACCTCCTTACAACAAACTGGGTTTAATGAAACAGTTTGTAAAAGCACTGGACAAGTCAGGAGATTGTTTTAAATATATTTGTCAAGCATTTCCAGCACTTAGTATAGAAAAATTAAAAGCAGGGATTTTTGACGGTCCATAAATTCGAAAACCGGTAAAGGATCCAAGTTTTAACAGATATATGATCGTTGTAGAATCTGATGCATGGTTTAGTTATGTATCTGTAATTCAAAATTTGTTGGCCAATCACAAAGCAAATAACTACTAAGAACTAGTACATAAGATGCTAAAATATTTTGAAAAATTGGAAGCCAATATGAGCATTAAATTACATTTTTTGCATAGTCACTTAGACAATTTTCCTTCTAACTTAGGAAAATATAGTGAGAATTAAAGTGAACGGTTTCAATAGTTTATGTGAATTATGAAATACAAGTATCCAGAAAAGTGGAAGATCATCACATGATGCCCGATTACTTTTGGAGTCTGCAGAGGAAATATCATCATCATGAGGTCATCAGTCCTAAGACTGGCTGGACGCTAACCTCCAGCTTCTCCTATCTTGTGCTAACCTACTCATTTCGCTAATTGTGCTACAACCTACATCCCTTACTATTTGTGAACAGTAGTCTAATCTAGGCCTACCTCTGCCTTCCTTCACTCCTATTTCTGCCTCCAAAATATCGCGGACTATTCCCTCATGTCTCAGCAAGTGGCCTACCATTCTATCTCTTCTCTTCTTTATGTTTTCCCACATACTTCCTTTCTCGCCGACTTTCTCTAATACTTCTTCGTTTCTAACCCCATCATTCTTCGGTAACACCACATCTCAAACGCTTTCAATTTCTTCCTACTTGCTTCCCCTACCGTCCAGGTTTCGCAACCGTATAGTGCCGTGCTCCATATATACGTTTTCAATTCAATTTCTTCTTTGTTTCTAAGTTTATTACCCCCGTGCTTTCTTTTTGTTAAAAGCTACTCGACTCTGCGCTATTCTTTGTTTTATATCTTTATCGCTTCTTCCATCCCAATTTATTTTACTTCCTAAATAAGTGAAGTCTTTAACTTCCTCCAATCTTTCATTATTAATTTGTACTTTCGTTTTTGCTCTGCTCTCGCGCCCTCTGCACACTAACACTTTAGTTTTGTTTTTATTCATCCTCATTCCGTATTCCTCTGTCAACACTGCTTCCATTTCGTTCAATGCTGATTCCAATCTCTTTACTAGATGCTAATACTGATATATCATCTGTGAATCTCAGCATTTTTAGTTTCTATCCCTGTACTTTAATCCCGAAATCCACTCTATCTTTTACGACATTAATCGCCTCTTCGATGTACAGATTAAAAATTAGTGGTGATAGCGTACATTTCCTAGTATTTCTCCTAGTATTTCCTCCGCTCTATTTTCCATCCTCGTCTACACTATTCTGGTTAAGATTTTTGACGCGTGGGAAGTTAGGCTAATCGTTCTAAAGTTCTTCGCATTTGTTGGCTCCTCTCTTTTTCGGTATAGTAACGATAATGTTCCTCTTATAATCCTCCAGCATCTCGCCCGTTTCATATATGTATTTTACCAGTTCAAACATCCTATTTACTATTTTCTGTCCCACACATTTCAAAATTTCCGTCTGTATTTTATCTATACCCGGCGCTTTATTGTTCTTTAGCCCCCTTAGTGCTATTTCAAATTCCTCTCTCAATATAGGTTTTCCTACATATTCCCTATCGATGCTGGATTCTTCCTCTAATATCTCTCCTAATTCCTGACCCTCGTAGAAATTTCCTAAGTACTGCTTCCATCTATCCGCTTTCTCCTCTCTTCCGATCAGTATGCCCTCCGATAGGGGGGCAATACGCAGCAAAAATATAAAAGAAAATCGTACACATTTTTTTTTATAATTCTTAATAGTTTCTTCACCAATAATTCTTTATTTCTTGTTAATTTCATATATAAAAAATTCAAAACAAGATAAATTATTTTATTTTGTTTTTCAGAAATTATAGCCAATCAAGGAATAGTAGTGCCATTTTCAGCTTCAGGGGCAGTAATGTACTCGAAATCGACTGTTACATTCCCGGCAACAAATTGACTGTTCCCCAGTGTTTTCATACAACAAAAATGGAAGTTTCATTTATAACTTGAATACGTTATCACTATTTATTGAGTGAAGACAGATTCCAAGTGTCTGTAAGTCCCATTTGTCGAAGTACCTCATCGTTTCTTATTCTTTGAATTCTTGATATGCCAGCCGATCTTCTCAGAGCATCCATTTCCATAGCTTCAATCTTCCTCTTAGTTCTGTCCGTAAGCCTCCATGTTTCAGCCCCATGGATTAAGGTGCTTTTTATTAGGGTGTTGTAGATATTAAATTTTCGCCTTTTGTTTATGTTTTTGTTCCATAGAATGTCATTTAAACACCCAATTTCTCTTTTTGCTTGAATTATTCTTGCTCGTATCTCCTTATCATCTGTTCCCGTTGAATCAATCATAGTTCCCAAATATTTATATTCCTTGCACCCTCCTATTGTTTCCAAGTCGTTGATATGTAAGTCACTCTTGTCATTGCCTATGCACAAATATTTTGTTTTCTGTGTATTAATTGACAGACCCCATTCCTCGTATGTTTCTTTCAATTTTCTAGTCATGTATTCTATATCTTCTTTGTCACCTGTCAGTACTGCTTGATTATCTGCAAACTGTAATGTGGAAATGGTTGAGTTTGATAGGGGTATTCCCATTCCGTGGCATTTCTGTTTCCATTTCCACAGAACTTTCTTGATGTATATCTTGAACAAAGTGGGTGAGATGCAACATCCCTGTTACAAACCTTTTGTAACATGGAAAGGTCGCGATTGCTTGTTCCCCGATTTAATTTTGGAATTTGAATGTTTATACAGATTTCGCACTGCTGTGATGAGTGTGTGATTTATATTTGTGTCCATTATTGTTTCCCACAGTTTACATACTAATATATTATAATACGCTTTTGTTAGATCTACAAACGAAATATGTGTTTCTTGGTTTGTGGCTGCTCTTTTTTCAATGATTTGTTTCATACAAAATAAATTGTCATTACAGGATCTACCTGCTCGAAAACCACTTTGTTCTTCTTCGTCACAAAATTCTTCTTCTATAAGATTTCGAAGTATTCTTCCATATAGTCGACTTACCGTGCCCGTTATTGATATGCCTCTATAGTTTAGACAGTTGTGCTCGTTGCCTTTTTTATGTATAGAGATCATGTGTGCTTCTCCCCATATTCTAGGAACTTCTTGTCCATTTAAACATTCATTAAATATGTAAGTGGGTTACCTAAATAGTTTTGGTGTTCCATTTTTCAGCAATTCAGCGTAGATACCTTCGGGTACACAAGATTTTCAATTTTTGAGCTTCCTGACAGCCTCACTTATGTCTTTTTCACTTATATAGACTCTTTCTCTTTGAATAATTATTATCGGTGTTATTTCTTCCATGTGTTCTTTTCTTGTTTCTGTTAGAAGGTCTTGGTAATGTTCAACCCAATGCTGTATAGGTATTATTTGGATATTAACTTTATCTCTACCTGTGTTTTTTACGGATTTTACAAATTTCCAAGACTCCGTACATTTTCTACCACCAATATATGAGTCAATTTCTTTGCATTTGTTGTCCCACATCTGGTTTCTTTCTGAAGTTGATTGTTCTTCTTAAACTAATTCATCTACTATACATACATTATGTGTATAGAGATTTCTAGACTCGTAACCGTTGATATGACTAGAAATCTCATTCGTTTTACTACGCAATGTTAATTCGCCATTAATGTTACGCAAATACTAATCGACAGCTTCCTCGAGCAAAGTATAAGCTTACATCGTATCGTTACCACTAATATGTTAATCGAGAGTACAAACCGAACGACTGGTCGTACCAGCCAGACAGTGGCGTCTTGATTTATGCAAAACTCGCCTCTATTCACACCTGCAAGCTCATGTATGGAGACCGTTTTATGACGTTTCTCGGAATCTTAATCCCTTATTAATTGGTCGAATAATTATGATCCAAAGACGTCTCATTGCCTACTCAATCGCGTTTATGATCATGCACGGACTGGCGCGACAAGTACAGAGGTGGAAGATCTCAAGAACGTCCAGTATTTCATCGCTAATTCTTTTATTAGCTATAAACGTCCGACGCTTGGATTGCTAATAAGAATTTAGTGTTAGTGTTTATGCTTTGTAAACGTGGACGCCATAGGTTATTAAAATAGTTATCGGTGGTAGCGGCGTTAAATCAGGAGAACGAGAGTCCTAAAGTCTCTTAAACATTACTTAATCGTACAAGTGCAGATTCAAGACTAATTTGATGCACTTAAATACTTCTCCGTCTGTAGAAAACTGCTGCAGAATCGCATCGAATGCTCGTCAAAGCCTACGGTGAGCATGCTCTTGGTAAATCACAGTGCTTTAAGTGGTTTAAAAAATTCAAAAGTGGCAATTTTTATGTGAGAAACGAAGTACGTGGAAGATCACCGAAAAAGTTTGAAGATAGCGAATTGCAAGCATTGTTGGATGAGAATGACACTCAAACGCAACAAGAATTCGCAAATCAATTAAATGTGTCACGAGAATCCGTCTCCATATGTTTGAAAACCATGAGAAATATCCAGAAGATGGGAAAATTGGCTCCACATGAACTGATTGAAAGACAGCGGGAAAAACCGAAAAACCATTTGCGAAATGCTGCTCGTCAAGTACAAAAGAAAGTCATTCCTCCATCGAATTGTAACTGGCTGTAAAAAGTGGATATATTTCGAGAATCTCAAGCGTAAAAGATCTGCAAAAAAAAAGACTGCAAGGCCAAATCGCAATAGACGGAAGACGATGCTCTGTATTTGGTGGGATCAGAAGGGTGTGATCTATTATGACCTGCTAAAACCTGACCAAATCATTAATACTGAACGCTACCGGCAACAAATGATCGATATGAATCAAGATTTGCATGAAAGACGAAAAGAATATCAAAAGAGGCAACACAAAACGATTTTGCTTCATTATAATGCGCCATCACACACAGCAAAACCGGTAAAGGAAACGATTGAGGCGTTTAGTTGGGAAATAGTTTCGAATGCGGCTTATTTAGCAGACTTGGCTCCGTCCGATTACTACTGATTTGCATCGATGGGACACAGACTTGCTGAGCAGGGCTTCACTTTTTACGAAAATGGCTCGATAACTGGTTTGTCTCAAAAGGGCAAGCATTTTTTTGGCATGGTATTCACAAATTGTCAGAGAGATTGTAAAAATGTATAGCTAGCAATGAGAAATACTTCAAATAACATATTTTTTATCATTTTCATACAATAAACGTATTTTCTATACAAAGAATTCCTCTTTCATATTTACATACCTGGAATTTGCTGTTTTATCTTTTATGTTATGTTTTTAAAAGTGTCAATAGTCTTAATTCTTTTCTTCCATCGTTATGTAAGAATACAACAGGTATTCTTGTCTTACGCCTATCCACAGGTCGGAAACTGCAATTTCATAGGCGCCTCTTCAACGACCTGAAAGTTTCCCAAGATACTTCAAGCCCAATCGACCCAGGAGCCCTAGTAGTTCCCCATGCCGCACCTGTCGTCATGGGAACCTCTCTACAAACAACCCGAAATGATTCGAAAGTCGCCAGAATCGCCTAGTACGGCAACAGAGAGTGCCACTTAAGAAGTTTTAATTCGTGCTATCGTATTAATACCCGCGATAGGCCGACAATGATGGGTCGGTATGGCGTCCACCGCTGGGAATTGTTAAGGACCCAACGTGGTCTCCGCTAATTGCTTTTAAGCGGATTTTGAGTCCGACAGTCAGCTCTTTTAATGCGAGAGGCGTAAACGGTGTAATAAAACGCTAACTTCGCTTGCCCTTTTGGTCGTTTGTTTTACGGATTTTAATGCGCGATTCAGGAACAATTACCTGCTGGTACAGGATTGGACGGCTTATACATACCAGCAAATCGATTTTGTGATAGTTGGAAATCACTAAGTTTACAAAGTTTCAAATCAACTTTACCCGTTTTTAAAATAGAGTACTGATGCAGGGAATATCGAATGTAACAAATGCGTAATTATAAACTATTGTTCAAAATTAAACTTGCAATATAAAAAATATTGGGCCAACAGGTAAAGATTAAATTAAAAAAATAATAATGGTTTGGAGATAATATTCTAAAGAGAACAATTATTATTATCCACCAACAAATAGTAATTTAGTATTTATTACACATTTTAAATGGACTGGATGGTTCATGGGTCATGAGAAAACACAATGGTAGACTATTTGAGAATTTTTTTGTTAGCACACTCGCTCAATTAAGTTGTATCGGATCGATCGGGCTTCGACTGATTCTGATCGGGGACGTCTCCCAGATGACACCTATTGATTTTGAGGTGGATAGGGCACACCCCACCCTGTCCACGGGTCATGAGAAAGCACGATGGTGGACTATTTGAGAAAATTTAAAAGAAGTAAAACTGTCGAATAAAACACATATTCTGCATTTATGTGTTGGTTTATTTTTTCTCGGCCACTCAATTCGAGATAGAGATCGGAAAAGTCCGTTTTAAGGTTTTGAAACTGTTTATTTTACAGACTAAATACTGAAATAGTATTTTTCTTGAAAATTAAAGGGTAATATTAATTAAAATAGGGTAGTAGTATTAATTAAACTTAAACATACGAAAGGCTAGAAAAAGAAGACTTGAATTATTCATTGAAAGTTTTTTAATTTTAAATAACATCTTAAAGACATCAATCTCCTTCAAAATATTGAGCTAGTCTGTAATTCTCAGCTAATCCTGTTAAATGCCTTCAGGGATTTTGTCTTACCCTCTTATGTCCTGCAAACGACTTCCCTATAGGTATTTCTTGATTTTTGGGAACAGTTGCAGGAGCTAGGTCGGGCGAGGGGATGCGAAACCGTTAGAATTCGGTTTCTTGTCAAAAACTAGTTGATTTTCAACGCTGTGTTGGCAGGCGCGTTGTCATAATAACGAAGTGAGAAGAGTTTTCTTCTCACTGCCTTACGCAATCGCTTTCGCACTTCCAGATAGTAATTTTGATTCACTGTGGTGCCTTGAGGAACAAATTTAACTTGTACCACTCCACTGACGTCGAAAAGACAAACCGTCATGGATTTCACAATAAAATGTGTAGGTACGTTAATAAACGTACCTAACGGAGAGGGTAGCACTGTCAACCCACTTTGGATACCCCCTCATAAGATACAAATAATTTTCCAATTGTCTAAGCAATAGAATGCATTTTTCACGTTCTCAAAAAAGTAACTTGCAAATTAACCTATTATTAAGGGTTGTTTATAGTAATTGATATTATAAATCGTGGGTGGAAAATTTGAAATATATAACTATAATACTTTTTTCTTATTTTCTAGGTGTCGCATTTCACCTCACAGTCGATATGGTAAGTTATTATATGCTCAATTGCTAATAAAACTTTTATTCAAGAGAAATGTACAATTATCGACGAAAATTCATTCTCTCGTCTACAATAATTAATGACATAGATAGGCGGTCTGAAATATCATAAAACCACAAGCTGTTTAAGTTACAATTACTGGAACGTCCTTTGTTTCGAATAAGCATAGAATCGACGTCCTAAGAAGCCCTATCCAGTTTGAATCTCATAAAAACCAAATAGGCTGAATAAATTAGGCTTGAAATCCAATAACAATTACTATTTAGATTAGGAAACAGTAGAAAAAATAGATTTAACAACCCGAAGAAAGTGCAGATCAATCGTTTATTAAAGATCAAACGTTTTTGCAATTGGAGTTATACAATATTATTTATACTTACGTTACGTTATCGCAATTAGTATTATAACATTAAATTAAATTGAATTTTAGCAAAACTAAAAACGGTGGGAGATATGTATTGTAGTCAGGAGATCTCACATTCAATTTTATTTGAGATAACTAACTGAATCACTTGTACCTTTGTTTACGGCATTAATTTTTTTTCTGATTTCTTTTCTTCTCTCGATTTCATAAAGTAACATCTAAAATCATCTTCTGACGCTTAAGGGTAGCCCCAGACTACTAGACACAGATTGTTGATGCAGTTTTTTATATTATTCCTGAACCTAGAATCATTTGTGGGTTGATATGTGTTAGTCCTGTCAAAATCTAAGCACTAGAGGAGCTCTAAATATTTTTTTGAAAATGGTGAAATGGGTCATTTTTAATCGTCGATGATTCAATAATCTTGATTTCAATAGTTCTTCTAGGCAAATCTATGTAAAAATGATAAATAACTAAAATAATGTCGAAAATATTACATACAATTTACAAATAAATTATATATAATTTTGACAAACGTCTTATGACGGACTGCCTTGTTTCTGCTCGAAGCCACTAATTTATTCCTCGTCTTCCTCCTCAAATGAGAACATATTTCTCAAAGCCGATTGATTGTATTAACATGAAACTCATACAGTCTGTGTAGCTGTATAGCTGAGAAAAAATATGTTGAACATTAGAAAATAGAGTATTTTTTACAGCTATGTATCACAGGCCACCAAAAATTATTAAACCAAAATTTTAAAACATTACAAGCTATAATCTTGCATCAAGTTATGCTATACCAAATGACAAATGAAAAAGAATCAACCAAAGATATTAACTAGAAGTTGAGAAAACGTTTCCAGATCGGGACTGCTGTTTCCATAGAGATAAAAAAATTGGCAAACCCCCTTTAAGATTCTATAGATTCTCCCTCGTTAACATTCTTCCCACCTTTATTGTTATTTATTGATCCACTTTCTTTGGATATCTCTTAACGCTCATCTTTGCCATATATATATATATATATATATATATATATATATATATATATATATATATATATATATATATATACACGAAAAGGAGAGAACAATCCGGTAGATGTTTTTGAAAAACCAGTTTAAAATTTTTGACTCAAAAGCGATGATGATGAACTACAGTATGCATGAGGTATCTGATGATAACCACCAAAGTCTAGTTTACATTTTTAGCAGCTTGCAGCCCTTGATGTTTCTTCGGACTGTATAATTTTCCATCTTGAATGTTTTCCCCGCCATTCTTGTCATCTGCTGTTTGGCGCAGAGATACGAGGGTGGGGTGAAAAGTTTCCGGCCTGCTGAAGAAAAATGTTTTTTTACTTTTTGTTATTTTATTTTTCAACATAATCTCTATCAAGTTTAATACATTTTTCATAACGCTATAATGCAGTGATACCATTTTTTTTTTAGAACAATTTGTCGAGCCCTTCAAAATACGCTTTTACATCATTGATGACTTCCTCGTTGCTCACAAATATTTTACCTCCGAGCTTTATCTTGAGGTTAGGAAACAAATGATAGTGGCTGGGAACTAAATCTTTTGAATACGCTGGGCTGGGGAACAATTCGAACTTCAATTCGTTGATTTTAGCCATTCTAATGATCTCCTTCTTCGCCAAATGTGGTAATTTTTCCTTCATTGTGTCACTTAAACGATTTAATAACTCTGCGTAATATTCGCCATTGAGGATTCTTTGGGGTTGGTTTACCTGCTCCAGTCCATTGTTTTGACTGTTGTTTACTTTCAGGAGTGTAATGGTGGACCCAAGTTTCATCAACAGCGAGAAATCGACGCAAGAATTCGCTGGGATTTCGCTTGTACAGTGCAAAATTCTCGGTCGAAGCAGTCTTCAGGCGCAATTTTGGTCCATAGTGAGCAAACGCGACACCCGCTTAGCGCATATCTTCTCCATGCACAAATGTTGATGTAAAATATTGCATACATATTCAGTTCACATCCCAGTAGTCTCAGCTAGCTCCCTTACTTTCAATCTGCGGTCCTCTACAACGATTTGATGAATTTCGGCAGTTGTAACCTTAACGAGGCGCCTTGAGCATGGTTCACTATCAGTGCTCGTGCAACATTTCTTAAATTAAGAAACCCACTGCTTGGCTGTTGAATATCATGGAGAAGAGTCCTTCAGTGTTGAATACACTTCTTGTCTGATTTGAAGTGGTGTTAAGCCTTTCAAATAGAAGTATTTGATGACCGCGAGATTGGAGACCGAGTCTCCAATTTTTCCATTTTCACGTAAACAAGCGAGACGTCCTACTCCATTGGCTATCAAACATATACTAACAGAGCAATCGACCTAAAAGTTATTATACAAGCTAGTCAGGGATAGTATTGTAGAATACGAGTCAAAAATTAGATCTGATAGCGCTATCTTTGGCTGGCTCAAGCCGGAAACTTTTCACCCCACCCTCGTATATAGAAAAAAGAGTATCATCTGGTAGAGGTCTTTGCGAAACAAGTGTGTGATTTATGATAAATTACCGGATGATAACGTCTAAGTTTAACATTTTCATTACTTGCGCCCTTTTGTTACAACGCTGTCGATATTTTCGTCGATTGTATGCTTTCATGACTACCATCGACGAGTTACCCAATCAATAAGCCTCAAACACGCGAAACAAATACTTCCGCGGCCGCCTAACAATATAATCGTATGTTGAATGAAAAATAAACAAGGGTCTCATTATTCTCGCTGACTCGTGGGCAGAAAAAGACGTGCATGGGCGGTTGGTAAACGCGAGACCGTAAGGTGCGTATCTCTCAAACATTCGAGGTCTGTGTGTAAACACGTCAAGTGGCTACTGCACTTTCAAAGGCATTCCAAAAAAATCCCACGGCAATTAAGTCTAATCTTCGATCAGGGTGTTGTTAACAAACAACTTGAAATAAGGCCGAAAGTGAGGCAAAAACGAGACAAATGTGGAGGCCGAGTGGGACGGCATGTCGTTTATTAATTTACTACTGGCATATCGTCTGATAATGCGAGATTTATTTGATCCTGGTATGGGTTGGAAGTGGCCTTCTGCTGTGCCAATTGCGCTTGAAGATTTATGAGGAAGCTTTCGAGTAGGAGTCAGAAATAGGGATAAATATTTTTTTAATGGTATTATAGTAGGCCGTGTATTTCCTAAAACGAATGTTCATATTTTCAAACATCTTCGAAATAGTCTTATTCCCAGCTTATAGTTATTATGCAGTTTCGGAATTCTCAACCTGACATCTTCAAGAGAATGTTTCGATATTAACGACGAAAAATGCAGGTGGTGGTATTTTGAATACAAAAAAGGCTTTAGAGACATTTTTGCTTTATACAAGATGCTCTAAAATTTTCAATCATTTGTTTATTGTGCTCGCATGTGTTTATTAGATACCAGATAAGATGAGGCTATAGTCCGTACTGCAAATTTATCAATGGAATAATGTTAGAGCGATGTTCCCTAGAACACTGGCCTCTATGCGGGGGGACATTAATTGACCGCCCAAAAGTCCCGATTTAACGTCGATGGATTTTTTCATATGGGACCATTTGAAATCTAAGGTGTGCACTGATTCTCCTAGGACTTTGCTTCAGTTAAAACCCAGAATACGTGAGAAAATTCATAGAATTGAATTAACATTGTGTCGGCGAGTTGTTGAAAATTTTAGGGCATGCCTTAAGAAGGTATAGTGGCTTGAAAGAAGGCACCTTGACGATGTTATTTTTCATTCATAATTTTCCCTACGTAAAGTATAAATAAACAGTAGTGAAAGTAAATATTTTTTTTAATAACCGAGCTTTATTCACACAAAAAGAGGAAAACATTCCAGGATATCTGTTAGATTGGTTCTGAAAGTTACAAAGGAATAATATTTTCGAAAATGCATTGGTATGGGGAAATTAGTTGAAACGATGATTCAACTAAGAATAAATTTGAAAATGACATAAAAACTGTCGAAACTGCAGTCACGTTTCTGTGAAAATATAGTGGTATAAAACTTAGTAGTTGTTTTACTCATTTCCGTTGACAATTATGAACTACCAAAGAGTAACGGCTTCCTCGGTTAATTTCTTAAACTCTAACTTTTTCCGAGATCTAAAATGATGTCTCGATGGTTTGCTTCACGATTTTCTGGAAATCTGACAGGTTTAATTGTAAAAAAAAACTGTAAAGGGAATTTTAAAAACTTTATCGTGAGTTAATGTTATTTTCTAAGAATTCAGGTTTATATCAATATTTTTTTCAAAAATCCTGTATATTTTTCCACATCTCAAGATTATATGAATTAAAATTTAATTTGATTGTGAAATTTCATGATGAAGTAACATCTTTCACATATAATGTTATTTAATGATCATCAGATCAATTATACTTATTTATATTTGTTATCATAAGAGTTGTATGATTAAGTGAGTTAATTTTTTAAGTGTTTGTTCATGTAAGATAATCCAGTAAATAATAATATTTAGCTAATGAAATAACGATATTTAGAGAAATTACCAAAGGAAATATACATCAGAATAGAAGATCAGAAGATCAATCAGAAGGAAATATACATATATAAATACATAGTAATGTATGTCCTTATGTTAAGAACTTCAAGGATATCTACCCAAAATTGCATAATACAAAAGATCGTATAAAGTTTTATGCATTTCTGTCAATTATTTCATATAATTGGATCAAATAAATCAAACCAATTTTAACAAAATGAATATGCTACTAATAATTATCGAAATATACATATTCTAGTGAGTACCTTTCTGCTTTATAACGTGCCTCGAACAGATAATCCCATTAAGATGTTAAATCCTTACATCACTTCTACCTATTCGACGATTTGTTTAGTCTAACTCTCTTCAAAATCCCCCAGCTGCGCCCCTACGACGCATATTTTAATATCATCATGAATAAAAAGGCATCGGTTTCCATACGGGCATCCCCTATTTAAAAAAATATCCGCAGATACGAAACCGCTTACTGATAAGTACTCTTTTCTGAAACGAAAAACATTTTTTGAATGCACGTCCTTTGTGATGTTAAAGCAGAGGATATACGAGTTCGTGATATGCTTGGGCAAAATCAAGTGTGCCACATGTATAATGTATAATACGTATCGACTAACAATGCGCCGACTGTATTCGAAGCACCCCACACGTATCTGCTACCCCTGAATTCCCCCCGGACTTTGGTTTCCGACATATCTGACAGCTACGATTGTTATTAATTTTAATCTCTTATTTTGCTGTAGGTTTCTGAAAGCGCTGCAATATTGGGAAATTAAATACGAAAGTTGCAGAAAATTTTACTGTGATCTCAGACATGTATTTAGAAAAACACTCGAATCTCGCGTTTCGGAGATCTAGACCAAACTTATGGTTTTCTAAATGGAACACCCTGTTTATTTTTCGATTTTTGAAATCTACGTGCTTTTCTGATTACAACAATATATACATGTTATATCTTTGCTCTAGTAGTTTGCTAAGCAACTGCTTCACGAAAATCTTCCCTGCTGTGTATAACCGTCAATTCACTCTTCAATTTAACTTTGTCCAAAAATCCATAACTTTTCGTTACATTGTCAAAATCTTGTATGGGAAATTGTTTCTCATAGTCACTAAATTTATTGGGGAAAAATAGTTTCGACGCTAACAGGTGTTCTCTAAACTCAAATCTGCCTTTAGTTTGGGTAATTAATATATCACACACTTCCTTAGTTTGTGCAGAAAATGATATGTCATGGGATCGTATTTTTTTTTCTAATAAAAATACATTCTAAGCATTCTTTTAAAAGTTCAGCATTTTCAGAAACGGTTCGCACAGTTCGCGTATTAAAATTCCGTTATATATTCCGCCGAATATGCCTCCATTGCGATCTCTTCCTTCTCGTTGTGGTTATAAAAATACAAACAACATGTAACCACGTAAACAGCCCAGATTCAACAGACAATACAATGCTATACAATACAATACAATACAATACAAGACAATACAATAAACAACCTGATGCAATACACTTGCGTCAAAGCTCACAGAATAAACTTTGCTTTGGGTGGCCGTGCAATGCACGCAAATCTCATGTACACGCGTATAGAAATCTTCTGTTTCACGCGCCCGAGTCCTCTTTTTCTAACCCATGGTTAAACGGTCCGCTGATGTGTGCTAGATGAAAACTGAACGCGCTATGTATTTAGAGTTGTAGATTTAATATCCCGTAGATAAATCTGATAAACTCTAGGACTGGCGACTCTCGCGATATCTAACAAGCTGTAAGCGAGACTATTAGATATCGGAACATTCTATGTATAATGATAATGTAATGTATAGTAAACACTAATAGGTATTTTTAGGAACTTTTAAGGGAGCTCACTGCACAAATGCACCTGCAATAAAACCGCCATGGTTCAAGAGCTTAGATAGTTTAATTAAATATGGACCTAGTAATCTAATCACTTTTAATTGAACTGACTCCAACAAATAGAATTTCAAAAGTAAAGAAGATTATTCCAACGATAATTAAATAGACAATCAATATTATTGTTGTTGGCCTTTCAGTTACCTCGTAGACATTGCAGTATCATCGACTAAATATGATGCGGAAGTGCCTCACGAAAACAGTTGGCTGTGTTATTAATATGTATTTGAACTAATGTTAATGCCCCAACATTTCCGACGTTACTCCTAATTTAAATCGACTAGCGCTGTCCATTCCAAATATGAATTTGGCACGGGTCTTCCTACCAGCACCCATTTGCTATTCAACTCACGACTATCTTTTATCATCCGTTATGATCACTTACACTAAAAACTGATCTGAGCGCATCTTCAGTCGTATTTCGCGTTACGGAATTTCTGTGAGTAAATTATCCGAAGATTTATTGCTTTTAAAGAGGGTAAAGTAAATATTTTCCGATGAAATGGGGGGAGAAGCGACGGTATTACTTTCGAATCTCATCTGCGGTGGGTCTAGCCCGTTTTACGTGACATAATTACCAAGTAAAAACGAAATATGACTGAAATAAGAAGTAGGATGCATGTTAATGGCCTCCGATATGTCGTGTGCTAGGGCCGAGGAAATCATAACGAGCGGACGTAGGTAAATTGGACTAACATCCAGAAATAGCTAGGAGCCAACCTGATCCACGTGAATACTGTGTTTCACGACTATAGTTCTCTGGCTTTATTTAAAATTTAATCAACATACTCTTTTAATTGTTACATTTGTTTAAAATCAAGATGCTATAATACCTTCGCTTCTCATGTTTCTGTTTGATATATATAATTTTGAAAACTTGATAACTTCGAATTGTTCCAAAATTGTTCCTAGTCTTTTTGCATATCGTCTTATTAATATTAAACCTATATTTTTTCAACTTTCGAATATATTGAGGATAAAATCAATAGGGTGTTTACAGACCTATACTTTCAATCGGTCAGTTTGGTGCCAACATTTTGTCTTCAATTTGAACTTCGTAATATAGGAAGATATCCTAATTTTAAAGCCCATATTATAATATTACAAATGTAAACCAATACTTGGGTTATAGTGAAGATTACTTAATGGTTTTCTGTTCAAAATATTCCAGAAGAATGTTGCATCGAAGCTTTATGTACAAAATATGTTACATAGCAAATAAAACGGTTATATACGGTTATACACTTGTCTAATAAACAGAGGAGCACGATCAAGATATACATATATCTGCAAATAAACTTCAAATTGCACTTAATATATTACAAGACTGGTTCACAAAATGGCAAATAAAATTAAATCTAAGGAAATGTGAGGCAAAAATATTTACGCTAAGAAGACCACAAAACCCCAACAACATTGTTATCAACAATGAACAAATAACGTGGAACCCTTCAAATAGTGCAATTAGATATCTGGGTGTATACTTGGACAGCGCCTAACATGGAGTTATCATATTAACAATAAATTAAACGAATGTTATGCTCGATTGGGTATGCTTTATCTCGTCATCAACAAAAAATCCAAATTAAGGATTAAGTGTGCGACGCTGGTGTACAAATCAATTCTAAGACCTCTTGTAACGTACGGCTGTATAATATGGGGAACCGCCAGCAAAACCAACATCAAAAAGGTACAAACATTTCAAAATAAGGTGCTACGGATTGCAGCGAATGCTCAGTGGTTTATAAGAAACAATAAAATTCACCGGGAACTTGACGTACCATACATTGAAGACTTTATAAAATCGTGTGCAAAAAACTTTTTTAAACATATAAACGATTGTGCCAGTTCCCGAAATTTAAACCTAAGTGAAAAGACACATAATAATAGACCAAAAAATGGTTACCACAAGACGTTTTACTTTCCAGTAGTGATTCTGAATAATGTTAGCAAATTATTTCTGTTAAGTTAAACCAATGTTTATTTTCGTCCTTATGTAAATGTTATGTACGATGTTACACACTACCATGTATAACATTAATTTGTTGAGCTGGTAATGTTAAATAAAAAAAAAACAAAGCAGATCCATAACGATATTTACAGAAGAAAACTATTTTTTTCTTAGTTCTTGCACACATCTGATTTTAAATTGAAAATTATCTCTAATGTACCGCCAACCATTGCAGATGACTTTTTCAGGGCTATTTTTTATAAAACTGGTGGCCCATACACAATCCGATTTGATGAAAATGTCCCAAAAGGCAGTTCTAACGAAGTGATATACATAATATCTATAAAAGAAAATTAACTTGGGAATTTAGTACTAAAACAGCTTCCTCTTGGTCTTAGGAGAATAGTCAAGTAAATAAAAAAGTCTACAAGTAGAAGATCCTGTGTCCTTTGAAGGATAATGAATAGTAGACGTACCTGAAAATCATGAGGAATAATGGATTTTTGAACTATTTTGAAATGGACAACGCAAAATACATTCCATTTCGATGTGATTTATTCGGAAGCCAGAAAGAACTCATCAGGCTAGCGCATGGAAGTTTGAAATCTATGAATACCAGTAAATTCCAGTAACTGATAGTGAAAGGTGGTCAATATATCAAGTTATTTAAGTTTAAGTATATATAAAAATTCATCAAATAAAGAGTATCATCAGAGAGTAGATGGTTTTCCATCTCAGTTGCACCTAGATATAATTTTTGCATGCAGCTAAGTCTTCTTATTCGTCCTAGCCTTTATCCTATTTTATTTGGAGTCGGCTCTCCTAGTACTACTGCACCGCATCATATGGCTGTGGGTTATCTCAGTTGTTGTATCTGTGATTTTCAGGTCGTTCTTTATAGTTTGCGTTCAGGTTACTGGGGATCGTCCACGGTCTCGCTTTCCCCGTCTATGGAAAGACTTGTTTAGTCGTGTGATCATCCTCGCGTCTTGTAACATGACCGTACCAATGCATGCGGGCCTCTCTCTTCTTGTCGGAAATGCACGCAACCTTAAAGGTTCCTCGGATGTATTTATTTTGTATATTGTCTAAACGCTTGACACCACCAGACCAGTGAAGTATCTTCATTTCAGTAACGTGTATTTTCTGTTCGTCCATCTTTCTTGTCGGCCAGCATTCGGGACTATAGAGAAGAGCGGGCTTTACTGTTCTTTTATAAACTTTTCCATTTATTTTTATTGGTAAACGGAGATCGCATAGGACGTCTGTAAGCGATCTCCATTTTGGCTACCCGTTCTGAATTTTGTTTTAGATATCCTTTTCCTTGCAGGTTTTTGATGTAATTATGGATCCGGGATATTTAAACTCTCCAATTCTTTTCATCTGCATGTACATAAGTAAATAATGAAGTAAATTAATTTTTGAGCAAAATTTAGTTGTAGTTTTGCAGGCATTACTGCAATTCTTGATTAAACATACGATTACAGACAATCCCCAAGTTTGTCTAATTAGCCTACGACTGATACTAGTCCAATTTACCGCCATCCCTCTAATTTTAATGCACGTGCTTGCCATATGAAGCAGCGGGCAAAGGAGGAGGGCCACTTTGATCACAGTATATGCCATTTCGGCGTTCGAAACGCCCGCTCGTGAGTAATGCTTGCTGCGGGAATCCTACCTTGGCATTTTTCCGCCGCCGCAACGGCACATCTGGAAATAATTGCCGACGAAATTAATAGACTCCTGCATGACAACAGAACTTGTAAATATCGGTTAAATTGTTAACTGCGCACTTAGTGCCAATCTTAACTGCTTTACGAGTTGTTGGTTTACGTTTAAACGGCGTTTACGCCCGTCCGACTGTCTGGCCAATTATTTTTTTGAGCCGGCCTGATTTATTCCCGAAAAGCACACAACGCAACGGATATATTAACGAGGACGACGGATATACGGTCTTTTTGGAAAATATGATTTCGAGACAGGATTTAAGGTGCCCGTAAATAACGATGCACGTGCGCTTTACCCTAACATACAGGGTGTTCACATAAGGATACTTTTTTCTCGTAATCTGATTTCTGACTGAATCTGACATTGTTTTTAAAAGTTCTGCGTGTCTACGATTCGTTCTCCTTGTATTTGGACTAAGAAGGAAAATTTGGAAAATACTAATTTGGATTAAGAAGGCTTAGGACTAAAATAATAGACTTTGTTATCATTTAAACATGCTTATGAAAGCCTATCCCATTTTTTTTTATGGAAGTTCGATAAACCTCATTCAGTGTTTGGTATAGGGTCTTTCATTAGGGACGCTCAAAATTTGTTAGGTTATAGGGGCCATGTTATTAAAGCAACATCTGTCAAATTTATTTTCATCAAATTTTATTTTGAAAATCAATGCTCCGCGCATTACGTGATTTTTATCCTCGCCACAACCGTCGCGCCGAGTCGACTATTCGACGTTTGGTGGCCAAATTCGACTCAACTGGTTTGATAAATAATCAGCCAACACACAGAAACGCAAGGTCTGCTGAAGAAATCGGTGCTGTACGTGAGAGTGTACGGGAAAACCCGAGGCAATCAATTTATCGTCATTCAACTTGGGAAATTTTGCGTTGGGACTTGAATCTCCACCCGTATAAGATCCCAGGGACTTAAGTTAAATGACCATAGACAGCGCCGTCAGTACGCTGATTGGGATCGTATGTATAAAGCCAGAAAGGCAAAAGGCGTGGCTTCGCACCCGGCCCGGCACCCACCACGCTAGGCATAACCACGATCACTATTAGTTCCACGGTTAGAAGAGTGAATTGCTGCACTTACTTGCACTGCAATTTTCCACCACGGTTGCGCTGTTAGGATTAGTATATATAATCAGAACTTTTCATTGTATTGTTGTTGTTATGTAATATATAATGTATTTAATTAATTGCATATTACATAATTATATTTTCACTAATTTTTATAAACGATAAATAACGAACTTTGGAACTATGTGTTCCTCTTCTTCTAGGAAACAGCTGGGTGGGCACTGCCCACCCTGCCACCCCTGACCAGCCGCCACTGGTTATATATTTGAATTAGAGGGAGAGGTAGGCCGGCAACTGACTGAGCGCCCATCGTATTCTCTCAGATCCTGTTGCAGCTCTTATATTTAATTATGGATACTATCATTACTCTGCAATTGTCAGTTTACAGACTATCATAGTTCACTATTTTATACATAAGTAGAAATGAGGAATTTCTATCTATCTGTATCTCAACTCATTCCATAGTTACGACCAGCGTCCATAACTAATAAAACATTAATTACCCATATCTTCAAATTTCATGAGTTTAAAGCTCCTTGTTGTTGAAAACCCATTAAATATGAATTACCTAATAATTCAGAGGGTAGTAAAAACAAGTTGACTACCATTTAAATATATAACTTGCCCTTAAAGGAGATAAACGTCCAGACGAGCATAAAACCATAAAATTATAATGGCAGCACTCATGTCGGTGGAATGCACAGAAAAAAATCGAATTAACGACCAATTCAACCCGCCTTTATTAGTTCTTACACACCATGCGCCAAGATAAGCGCATGTCGAATAACCTTTCAGTGTTGACTTATCTGCTAGGAACGGGTTTTGAACCTTGTCTTTTTATCTGTGTTACAAAACGTAATAATACGTAATTAATAGTTATTGTGTAGCTTACCAACTGGTATTAAGAAATGTCAACATTTCGGCTCATAAATATTCATATTTACAAATACATGTGACTTTTATTTAAATTTAATTATAATTTATGGGTGTAAAATATATTTATTCACGCCATATCACGTTCATTAGCGCATATCAGTTGGTAAATATATAACCTATGGTTAAGTAAACGCTTTCAGCTATTTGTCAAATCAAACCAAATAGTGGAACGTTAATCAATATTAATGAAGTTTTCGTAATAATAAATTGGCGTGTAATTATATAGGGTGTTTTACATTTCCGCAATGATAGACAACAGTTATCCAAAACCATGACTAAAAGAAAATCACAGTTACAAACATGACCATTACCCATATTAAAGTTACATATGTCGATGTTTTTTAATGCTGACTAAGTTACATACATGCTAACATTTTTAGAATCTCACAGAATGTATCCTTCAGTTCAACACGGCTTTAAAATTAACAGATCGATAGAGACAACTTCCTATGATTTACTAAACCATGTGTATCTGAATCAAATATTGGAAACTGTGTAGTCACGAACATACTGTTGACTTAAGTTTTTTAATTACGAAGATTTGGAACGTTGGAATTCGTGGTAATATTCCTATCAAAATTGAATCATACATAGAAAACAGAAAGATTATTGAAATGGAAAAACAATTTATTACAGGACTGGGCGAAAACCTCTTCAAATTTAAATTATACAAATCCGGGGTATTATTGATGTCGTACCTGCTTCTTCCGTGGTGCTTTTCTTCTCGAAGTCCACGTCTGGTACGACAATAGCTTGATGGACACTACTGTCAAGTGTTCCATCATTTGACGGAACACCAAATTGAAAAGATTATTACAATAGAAGATTGTATACCAAATTGTAAATATACTTTGCCAGGAGTTCCTCAGGGATCTGCGCTAGGATCTGTGCAAACGAAGTATGTCGAATTCTACGAACGATGGTAGAGTTATAATGTTTTCTGACGACACAATATGTGCTTGTGACATAATCCCTAAAGAAATCTGCAACACCAGGAAAGTTGTCACCAATGAGCTGAACGTATGGTGCCAAAGATATAGATAATACTAAATAATGAAAAAAATGTACATATATAATTTCGTAACAGAAAAATTAGATTATGGGTATCGCCTAACTAGTTTAAAATTTATAGAGAATATAGAAAAATTTTAGACATTTAGGCTGATGCTAAATGTCTTGGTCCAAATGGTCTTTTAAGTATAAAAACGAATAAGAGACTAGTATGAATACTGAAAGATTACACGTTTCTCGACGTGCGTTTCTCCAATAAAATTGGCATCATCGGGGGATGATTAAAACTCCTAATACCTTATAACTGTTTCCATTCATGGCTAGTGAACCATAATAGGGTAAACATTTGGTTCAGTGACCCAGTAATGTCGTCATTCATCGTATTAATCAAAACAACGGACTATATATGTGAGGCCCTTGTCTTTGTTCATGCTATTATCACATTTACCTATCTTCATACTTTTATGGCATCTAATGGTCTGTGTTATACTTTTTATTAACTTCAAGTTACTGGAGTTTATTATGATTGTTTTCGAAAACATGTTGGTCAGCGCAAGATTTTTCTAATCTTCCATATTTTAAATGGACCATGTGATCCTTAAACTTAGATTCAAATGCTCTTTTCGTCTGCCCAATATACTTTTGACCTTTTTTTGTTGAAGTTAAAGGTGTAGAGTGGAAAACTTTTGAGACCTCTTTTTAAGTATTGTATATACTATTCTATGATGTATAGTCATTCAAAAGTTCTATTATTGCGTTTGACCAGTGATGTAAATAGAGAATTATATATTTAAGGGTAAGGAAATCCTTACACCAACAGTTCCAGGTGTTTTAAAATGTGTAATATTTCCAGGGACGGAACCTAATAAAATTTCAAAAATTAAACGATAGTGTTCCATATAACATACGACACGGGTATACCCTAAGAATTTCTAAGTGTAAAAATGCAGTCGTGTATATGATGTGTTATTTGGCCTGTGAAAGTAAACGTCCGATTTTAAATAACCCCATGAAAATTGTCAATTGAAGTTAAATCAAGAGAACATGCTGGCCACTAAATTTCATTGCGTCTATCACTCCACCTATTAGAATAAACTTAAATATAGCTCTTACTTTTATTGCACAATGTGGATTTACTTCATTCTCCTGATACCAAATGTCTCTATAAATTTAGAGAAGATGAATTTATCCATTACTTATGGGTCACAATAGGGCCGTTTTCTGGGATTCGTGAAAACGCATATTTGATTTTCTTTTTCATTTTCATGTTAATATCATACACCATCTGCAAATAACCATGATATATTTCTAATAGGAAACTGTCTTTGTTTAATCTAAAACTTATTAGATAATACTCATTATCTAATAGTTTACCTTTAAATTACCTCATCTAAAATGTGATTACATGCATCTTCTATTATGAAAAACAGTTCCAGGATCTTCGATAGTGTTGCATATAGAAATTTTACATACATTAGTTCTGTTTTGCAGTGTTTAGTGTAATTTCTTTCTAATGGTCTAATAGATGGGATTTATTCATTCATTTAATTCAGTAATCTTACAATACGATTATTTTATAACACTCTATATATGTGAGTAATAATCTAATCTTTATCTATTCCTGTCGCCTTTGTGCGAACAACCTAGATGACATATTTATTGCCGATTTAAATCCCATCAAATTTCCTAAGAACCATAAAAACGCCACCAAACTTACGATTAGTTCACATTTATGGGCGACTATGTCCGTCAACTTCGAGGCTTATCGCCAGAAGGCAATCACCGTTCGATATCAGTAGATAAAAATGATGACGGCCGTTCGGGCTTAACGAAGACCCACGCACCCCTTTCGCTTTGTGGGGCCTTAGGAGTAGATCGGATGTTTAGGAATTATATAATTTATTATTCTTTCGATTCTGAATATGGGTTGCGTGTGGACATGTAGGCCGATGGTAACTGATCAACGCTGATTTGGTATCGCAATGTTGGTTCGTTATTTTCAATACTTATATAATACTTTTGTTTATACTTGTATAAACAAAACAGAATATCGTGTTGAAGATATTTCGGGATTTTTAAATTAACCAGACGAAATGTACCGATGTTAAAGGTAAATGTAAATTTGTGTAAATATATAGGGTAACTAAATATGGTAGCCTGAGATAGTATGTGTTACTAGCTTAACACCCCAAGTGGGGTGGCGCCACTTATAAAAACTTTCTAGATCTAACTTCTTGGGGATGAGCAATTAAATCAAAAATTATCTATAATTTTTTGATTTTTCTACATAATATGTCATGCTATTTATCTTGATCTATTTCTACATCTCTTGCTTGCTGGTTCCTATTCGGTACCAAATTTTCTGGGTTGACTCTCCACACATGTCCCAGCCAGCTTACTCTTAGCTCCTTAATTATTCCTATTATATTCTCTCCTTTTATGTCTTCTTCTGTTTCAAAATTGGTTCTCATTCTGCATTCTCCATCTGCTGTTCGTCTTGGGCCTATTTCTCCTATAATTTTCTTTGTTTGCGATGTTTTCAGCAGACTTTACTTTTTGGTGACGTACGGGTGTTGGCTGATTACACTGGACAACAAATTTTAAGTTATATGTTGTATCTTTTATGCAAAGTTAGGTATCCAATTAATTCTAATTAATTAATTCTGGGATGTTGATTATGAAAATTATAATTAGATTAAAAAATTAGTTGCCGTTTTCAAGGACGTATCTATGTTCTTTATTTTAAGCTACATAATAAAAAATACCTATGTTTACGTTTTAATTTTTTTCAAAAAATAAAACCCGCCACAGGTAGGATTCGACATTTGTCCCGGATCGGAACCGAACGACATACAGCTGTTTCGAACTTGTTAGTTCTCATCAGTGCCGCATACGGTACGCCGATTCAGGACAAATGCCGAATGAACTTTATGGCCTATACATCTTTATCGATACGATCTCTGTCAGTAACTTATAAGTCGGAAATCGAGAAAGGAACCACCAAGCCGCCAAGCGGCTATCAAAGTAGTTCCCGAATAGCAAAGCTATTACATAATCGCTCTAGGAAACAACTACTCCTCGGGCTAAAGCCCCGGCAGGCGTTGAATTATACCCAGAAGCGATCCTCGACCCCTTTCTCGTGTTTCTGCACGATCAGATAAGGTTTCAAAAAATAAAACCCGCCACAGGTAGGATTCGACATTTGTCCCGGATCGGAACCGAACGACATACAGCTGTTTCGAACTTGTTAGTTCTCATCAGTGCCGCATACGGTACGCCGATTCAGAACAAATGCCGAATAAACTTTATGGCCTATACATCTTTATCGATACGATCTCTGTCAGTAACTTATAAGTCAGTAACTTGGCGGCTTGGTGGTTCCTTTCTCGATTTCCAAGCATTTTCTTCGATATCTGTTAAAGTGCTCTCAAAATGTCCGTCTTTTAACATATTTCGAATCTGTGGTTCAATAAAAACCCTTGATTTTTGCTTCACTTAGCCTTGGAAATTTCTGAAGGGGGTACTGGAACGCTAACCCATCTCTATTTAGTGCCTTCACAAAGTATTTCATAAGGTCCAATTTAATATGTAAGGGCAGCCACAAAATCTTTTTAGAATCTCCCAATGGCATATATTGCACATTTTTGTGCCCTGGTTCTAGTGACTTGCGAGCGGTCCTGTCCTTTTTATTGCAATGAAGTGCCTTTGCTCGACTGTCCCACTCACACAAAAAATAGCAAAATTTTGTGTAGCCTAGCTGCATCTCAGTAAAATTGCAACAACCTTTAAGTCACCACAAATCTGCCATTTGTGTTCATTATATTTTATGCATCTCAATAGCTACTTCATGTTGTCATACGTTTCTTTCATGTAGACCGCATATCCGACAGGAATAGATGGTAAGGTATTTCCAATATGTAAAAACACCGCTTTTAAATTCAATGTTGAACTGTTTCCAAATAACCTCCATTCCTCAGGTTTGTGCAGTGTACTCAAAATTATCATTACACCTTCAATGTTATTGCAGGAAACCAAGTTATCCTCCATGTCGAGGAATGGCGTTAAGGCGTTTACGAAAAACAGATACAGCAACATCGTCTTCTAATAGGTTCCACTGCTGCAATCTTGATCCCAGCAGTTCTGTTTTACTTTTTGGAAGTTCAAGATCTCTCACAAGATCATTTAATTTTGCTTGGATTATTTTATGTGATTGACGATAGGATATACTCGGTGTGAAATCAGGATCTTTTAATGTTGATGGAATAACATCTTCGTCTTGACGAATCACAGTATCTTCATCATATGATTTGTAAGTGTATGTTTCCAGGGATTCTGGAACAGGGAATCTATCTCCGTGGGACGCAGGTCGCATGGTAGAGGGTATATTTGGACAGTTGACAACAGACTATACTTTTTAGATATACCTGTCCCCTTGGACCCCTTGTCCCACAGCAACCATGCAAAAATAGCAGTAATTTACATGATTTTTCGGTTCTCTCCAGACCACTGGGACAGCGAAGGGCATGGATCGTTTTTTACGATTTAACCAGTTTCGCAGATCTGAAGCACATACATTGCAGCAGATGTGTGGGGCCCAGTTCTCGTCCTGATCGCCTATTTTGCCGGCGAAATACAGATGATACTCCATTAGTAAAAAACCATTGGAGTAATGGAGCGCTTCTGAGCCACAAAAGTCACCTTACCACAAACGTAACAGAAACTATCTGAATTATTCACATACTTTCGATACATCTTACTCGAATGCTGTCCGGTAATCAACTAAATAATGACGAAAACGCGTTATTTATACATGATACCACACTACTGTGTCGATTGCAGCACCATTTTGTACAGAATTTTCAAATGTTCCACGTGCGCTCTTACGATTATAGTGGTTTTCTAAGGGGTACAGTCATACACGTATCTTCAGAACTTGAACCAATAAAAAAAAGAAAATTATTTTCGGGGTTAGCTCATCAAAAATAGTCAGTTTTAATTGATTTTATTTCTGATACTTTTTGGCTGTTGTCCAGTGTTATTTATCAAACCGGTTGACTAGACTTTGTCCACCAAACGTCGAATAGTCGACTTGGCGGGACGGTTGAAAAATTTGACGATTTTCACATATTTCTGAACGCTATAACCTTCGGAAGAGAGGAGAAAGCGGATAGATGGAAGCAGTACTTAGGAAATTTATACGAGGGTCAGGGATTAGGAGAGATATTAGAGGAAGAATCTAGCATCGATAGAGAAGATGTAGGAAAACGTATATTAAGAGAGCAATTTGAAATAGCACTAAGGGGGCTAAAGAACAATAAAGCGCCGGATGTAGATAAAATACAGGCGGAAATTTTGAAATGTGCGGGACAGAAAGTAGTAAATAGGATGTTTGAATTGGTAAAATACATATACGAAACGGGCGAGATGCCGGAGGATTATAAGAGGAACATTATCGTTACTATACCGAAAAAGAGAGGAGCCGACAAATGCGAGAACTGTAGAACGATTAACCTAACTTCCCACGCGTCAAAAATCTTAACCAGAATAGTGCAGAAGAGGATGGAAAATAGACCGGAGGAAATACTAGGAGAAGACCAATTCGGGTTTAGGCGAAATAGGGGAACTAGCGAAGCTATTCTGGCACTAAGAGTAATGTTAGAGAAAACAATAGAAAAAGGAAAGATCGCTTATATAGGATTTGTAGATTTAGAAAAAGCTTTTGATAATGTAAGATGGGAAAAATGTTCGAGATATTAAAGAGCGCGGGAATGAAGTATAGAGATAGGAGAGTAGTACACAATCTATACAAAGAGCAAACTGCTGTTATAGAAGTAGAAGGGGAAAAAGGGAAGTAGGTATTAGGAAAGGAGTAAGACAAGGATGTCTATCACCACTAATTTTTAATCTGTACATCGAAGAGGCGATTAATGTGGTAAAAGATAGAGTGGATTTCGGGATTAAAGTACAGGGACAGAAACTAAAAATGCTGAGATTCGCGGATGATATAGCAGTATTAGCATCTAGTAAGGAAGAATTAGAATCAGCGTTGAACGAAATGGAGGCAGTGTTGACAGAGGAATACGGAATGAGGGTGAATAAAAACAGAACTAAAGTGTTAGTGTGCAGAGGGCGCGAGAGCAGAGCAAAAACGGAAGTACAAATTAATAATGAAAGATTGGAGGAAGTTAAAGACTTCACTTATTTAGGAAGTAAAATAAATTGGGATGGAAGAAGCGATAAAGATATAAAGCAAAGAATAGCGCAGGGTCGAATAGCTTTTAACAAGAAACTTAGAAACAAGGAAGAGATTTTTGAAAACGTATGTATGGAGCACGGCACTATACGGTTGCGAAACCTGGACGGTAGGGGAAGCAAGTAGGAAGGAAGAAATTAGAAGCTTTTGAGATGTGGTGTTACCGAAGAATGATGAAAATACCGTGTACTGATAGGGTTAGAAACGAAGAAGTATTAGGGAAAGTCGGCGAGAAAAGAAGCATGTGGAAAAACATAAAGAAGAGAAGAGATAGAATGGTAGGCCACTTGCTGAGACATGGGGGAATAGTCCGCGATATTTTGGAGGCAGAAATAGGAGTGAAGAAAGGTAGAGGTAGGCCTAGATTGGACTACTGCTCGCAAATAGTAAAGGATGTAGGTTGTAGCACAATTAGCGAAATGCGTAGGTTAGCACAAGATAGGAGAAGCTGGAAGTTAGCGTCCAACCAGTCTTAGGACTGATGACCTCATGATGATGATAACCTTCTGTAGTAATTTGCCATACACCTCTGAATAACTCTTAAGAAGTTTGATTAATGTTGATTTATGAACTTGGCCGCTATAACCTAACAAATTTCGAACGTCCCTATTGAAAGATCCTTTGATAGCCTTGATAACTTCACGACGAACATTATATTTATTCCATTTATATTATAGCTCAAGACTAAAGTCAACAATTTATTATAAATGTGACCACTTAGTTAATAGGCGGCGGTCTAGAACCACCAGGGAAGACGTCCCCATTATAATTAACTAATGATAAACAGTTATTCTTACAACTAAGCTTTATGAATAAAGTCTCCGGTAAACCAGAGGCCAGCGTAATTTAATTTAGAAGCAAATTAAAAACCTCAATAGACTTTTAAGTAGCATCAAGTGCCCGATTTGCCATGGATAACGCCCGTGAAGTCAGGCAGGAAGGTCGTATTTATTACCCGGTTGGAAATAATTAAAAGCTCGAGTAATTTTCATAACAACGACATAAATTCAACATGTGGAAGGCATCAGAGGTGATTCTTTCCCATCTAATGTTATGTCGCAGCGGCTACAAAACCGGCTCTAATAAAGCTGGTACATTGTATGGAAATACTTAAAACTTAGAACAATAGGGTCTGTGTATAGATGTATTAAGTATATAAGTACATACTTATATATAAGAGCACTTAATGATTTTACCCTTTTTCGACACTAAAACGCCTTCAATTAATTACAAACAAAAATGGAAAAGGATATATTTATCTGTATTAGTCAAGATCTTATCTAGTTCATGTAATTTCTAATATCTAAAATTATTTTCACATCCTGTATATTTTTACACATACAGATAAAGTACATTTTGTCTTATGATAATTATTATTAAGCTTAAATATTATAACATTTACAGCTTAATTAATTTAAATTTAAATATTATAGTTTTATTATATTCACTTGGTATATATGTTACGGCTAAAGCCCGAATATTGGATAATACTAGAATTACCCGGATAAAGTTAGTGTTATCCAAATATAGTGGATAAAGTCGGTAATTCAGATAGCGTACGTTGCTTTTCGGGCATAATCCGGTTAATACTAGAATTTTCCAACGACGCTTGGACAAAACGCTATAATCGTTCATTCGCGTTCCGGAGTTGACAAAATCACGACTGATTTGGAAGTGGTATGTTCTTGTTCTAAAGAGTGATTTAACGAAATGCTCTGCGATTTAGTGTCGCGTAAAGACCCAAATTCTTGTTGCATGAATTCTGTCCAATATTGTGAGTTTTTGGAGTCAGTAAAAATAGAGAAACAAGCAAAATCTGAATCGGCACTACAGTATCGACGATTAAAAGGTTTGATGTTTGTGTGGTTGGTGGTATTGAGAGACTCATTTCTCCAGTCGCTGATGGCGAAACAAATATAGGGTATTTTGTGAAAAACGAGGAGATCTTTGACATACTGCCCGAAATCCGCTTGGCAATTGGACACAGAGGAAAACATCGCATGCTTAAGGAAATGAACAAGAAATATAAAAATATAACTCAGGAAGTTATTATGGTTTATTTAAAACTATGTATTGCATGTCAGAAAAAACAGAAATCCACTAAGAAAGGAATGGTTGTCAAACCTATGGTATTTTCGTAATATTTCTTATTCTTATGTTTTCTGCGTTTATGTTTGTTCAGAAAAATAAATAAGTTTTCCTCAGAATAATTTTATTTTTATATTACTACATACATGCGAGATTGGTCGTGTTTGTACTTTCAATTAGTATCCTCTACGTGGTTTAGCTACTCTTCCTTGGCTAAATCTAGAATTACCCGGGTAAAGCAAGAAATTATTGAATCCTTCGCGGTTTATCCAGTCAGTTTGGATAATACGCAAGATATCTGGTTAAAACTAGCTATATCCAATTACGGGCTTATATACAACATATATACAAAGTGATTTGACTTTTTTCCATAACTATTATTATAAATAAAAAAATTAAATAAAAGTTACGCCGAACAGTGGAGTGCTTATGCAATTTATATTTACTTTTTACTTTGATTTTGTCCATAGCTATATTATTATAAATAAAACGAATTTTAAAAAAGAATTACAGCGAACAATGGAGTGCTTATGCAATAACTCACTGTTATTTTTTTAAATGGCATTAATATTATTAGTAAGAAGTAGTAGTTCTCTCAAAAAGATTAAGAATTTTTAACTATAAATAAAGTACACAACGGAAATGAGTAAAACAACTACTAAGTTTTATACCACTATATTTTCATAGAAACGTGACTGCAATTTCGACAATTTTTATGTCATTTTCAAACAATGATTCAACTAAGAATATCGTTTGAAAATGACATAGAAATTGTCGAAATTGCAATCACATCTCTGTGAAAATGTAGTGGTATAAAACTTAGTAGTTGTTTTACTCATTTCCGTTGTGAATTATGAACTACCACAGACTAACGGCTTCCCCGATTAATTTCTTATAAATAAAGTAGATAACAACACATTTCTTCTTTGTTTAAATTATGTTAAATTAAATACTCAGAAGCATAATGCAAGATAATAAACAATTATAAAAATGAAGAAAAACTCATCATCATCATGAGGTCATTAGTCCTAAGACTGATTGGACGCTAACTTCCAGCTTCTCCTATCTTGTGCTAATCTACGCATTTCGCTAATAGTGCTACAACCTACATCCCTTATTATTTGTGAGCAGTAGTCTAATCTAGGCCTACCTCTGCCTTTCTTCACTCCTATTTCTGCCTCCAAAATATCGCGGACTATTCCCCCATATCTCAGCAAGTGGCCTACCATTCTATCTCTTCTCTTCTTTATGTTTTTCCACATACTTCTTTTCTCGCCGACTTTTTCTAATACTTCTTCGTTTCTAACCCTATCAGTCCACGGTATTTTCATCATTCTTCGGTAACACCACATCTCAAAAGCTTCTAATTTCCTCCTACTTGCTTGCCCTACCGTCCAGGTTTCGCAACCGTATAATGCCGTGCTCCATATATACGTTTTCAGAAATCTCTTCCTTGTTTATAAGTTTATTACCCCCGAGCATAAAAGTGCTTTCTTTTTGTTAAAAGCTACTCAACCCTGCACTATTCTTTGTTTTATATCTTTATCGCTTCTTCCATCCCAATTTATTTTACTACCTAAATAAGTGAAGTTTTTCACTTCCTCCAATCTTTTATTATTAATTTGTACTTTCATTTTTGCTGTGCTCTCGCGCCCTCTGCACACTAATACTTTAGTTTTGTTGTTATTCACCCTCATTCCATATTCCTCTGTCAACACTGCCTCCATTTCGTTCAACGCTGATTCTAATTCCTCCTTACTAGATGCTAATACTGCTATATCATCCGCGAATCTCAGCATTTTTAGTTTCTGTCCCTGTACTTTAATCCCGAAATCCACTCTATCTTTTACGACATTAATCGCCTCTCCGATGTACAGATTAAAAATTAGTGGTGATAGCGTACATCCTTGTCTTACTCCTTTCCTAATACCTACTTCCTTTCTTTCCCCTTCTACTTCTATAACAGCAGTTTGCTCTTTGTATAGATTGTGTACTCTATACTTCATTCTAGCGCTCTTTAGTATCTCGAACATTTTTTCCCATCTTACATTATCAAAAGCTTTTTCTAAATCTACAAATCCTATATAAGCGTTCTTTCCTTTTCCTATTGTTTTCTCTAACATTACTCTTAGCGCCAGAATAGCTTCGCGAGTTCCCCTATTTCGCCTAAACCCAAATTGGTCTTCTCCTAGTATTTCCTCCGCTCTATTTTCCATCCTCTTCTGTACTATTCTGATTATGATTTTTGACGCGTGGGAAGTTAGGCTAATCGTTCTAATGTTCGCATTTGTCGGTTCCTCTCTTTTTCGGTATAGTAACGATAATGTTGCTCTTATAATCCTCCGGCATCTCACCCGTTTCGTATATGTATTTTACCAGTTCAAATATCCTATTTACTACTTTCTGTCCCGCACATTTCAAAATTTCCGCCTGTATTTTTTTACACCCGGCGATTTATTATTCTTTAGCCCCCTTAGTGCTATTTTAAATTCCTCTCTCAATATAGGTTTTCCTACATCTTCCCTATCGATGCTAGATTCTTCCGAAAAATGTTTCTAAATGCATCTAGAAAAGAAACTACTTGCTTAAAATTATCTAACAACAGTAAAAATATTTCTTTGATTATCGACAAATTTATACAGCTCTTGTTAGTTGCTAATGGTTCTCTGTTTAAGGTATTTTAAATTTTGTGGTCAGCCATTTAAATAGTTTAGTTCTAGAAACTTTAAAGGTTGGCACTCTTGGTACTCTTCTTACAATCTAGCTACTTGGAAATGCATCTTTAAAAGAAGTTTGAAGAAGAGCTGCATAATGCTGTGAAACACCATTCTACAGAGATAAAAGCATTCTTCTTCTAGAATATATTGGGTCCTTGTTAATTTAAGAATAAACTTCCATAGAATAAATTTAAAGAAGAGCTATATGAGGTGAACAATGGTAAAAATACCATAGTGCAAGAACAAGGAAATTTATTATCAAATATTGGGTTTTTCTTAATTTATAAATACACCTAGCAAGACTAGAACTAAATCATATTTGAAACACTTCATAGCATTTACTCCACTAGAGCTTCAAAGTTTTTGGATTCCCAACAACATCAGGATTGCATTCATAAAATTTAACAAAGTTTTCAGATGTTTTGTCGAAAGCACAGAATAATGCAGAAACATTTTAACTCGAATTTTATAAGCCGTTCTTACGAGTATGTAGCTCGTCTTAAAATTTATTCTATAGAGGTTTATTCCTAAATTAACAAGAACCCAATATTCTAGAAGAAGAATCCTCTTATTTCTGTAGAATGATGTTTTACAGCATTATGCAACTCTTCTCCAAACTCCTTTTAAAGATGCATTTCCAAGTAGCTAGATTGGAAGAAATGTACCAAGAGCACCAACCTTTAAAATTTCTAGAGTTAAACGGCTGACCACAAAATTATCAAGATAATAAATGAAACGACATTATCTTCTTTTGGTTTGATGAAACTATGTCAGTAAGGGTGCTCTAAAAAATTTACCGAACGGAACTTTGCCCTACAAATTATAATAATAAATAAAAACATATAAAAAGTCTTGTTAATGACATAATAGTCGACATAGCAGTTGAGGCCTTGGTGAAAGAAGACCATCTGTTTCCCTTAATGAAACTGCTGAAGTTTTGACTATTAGCCATAGATATATACATCCATTTCCATTAATTTGTCAGCAAGCTGAGGTGTTAAATAAATTGACTCCAAATTAAGTAACGATGTGCTGATCCTTACTAAGAACTTTTGCAACAGTATGAAGTACGATTTACTTTTTTGCAAGGATAGTGCTGGGGATGAGTCCTGGGTGTGTTGTTGTCAAACCAAAACAAAGAGAGCAAACAACGAATCGCGTCACACCTTCTCGCTAGAACTCAAAAAGTTCTGCACACAATAAATAGTTGTGCTCACTCTTTCTTTGAGATGCAAGAGGGGTAATCGTAAAGGAGTATATACCTAGTACGGTTACTGTTGTTGATCACATATTCAGATAACTCCTAAAGAACCGTTTTAAGCTTGCTGTAAGAACCAAATGGCTGAGACTTCTGACTACGTTCAACAGTATCTGACATCTTCTACAATATCCTCCTTATTGTCCCAACTTTCCCTCAACAAGAGGTTACCTTGACTTTGATTCACTTAAAGAGGCATCAGGTGGGAAGAAATTCCAAAGAATAAAGCTTATGAGTTTAAGATTACTACTTAATAGTTTTAACATTCCATTGGGTTTCCTTCAAGCCTTACTTAGCTTTTTATAAAATATCCATCGGAAGGACCTTCCCCTGTATCTGTTTTCGAGACTTGATATTGCCCAGCTCGACGTTCGTCACCAGCCATCAAGATCGTTCATCGGGCCTGTCGGCGGTCTGGTGTGCGATAAAATCTCTCGAACAAACCTCCCTCTGTTCAGAAGGCGCTCCCGCACAGATGCTATGTTGGTGACGGTGAGATTTAATTATTCAGTTTTTAGAATCCCATTTCCTCTGAAGGAATAACGCCGTAATTATTTGATAAGAATGACGCTCTGTTCTCAAAGTGTTTGTAATGCTTAATGAGTGAGATAAGCGGGGCGAGAGGCACCAAGTCCGTCTTGTGGCAGCAGAGTGGGAGGGATGGGGCGCTGGGAATGACGTCAAGGGGTTAGGTTATGGATTTTGGAATATATAGCGTTAGGGAAAATAACGTTTGGAAGCAAAATAAATATAAGATCTCCATTGAGGGCGTACATACTTTTATAATAACTTTATTCCAATAATATACATTCAGATTGTCAAAAATAGGAACAGGTATCAAAACTGCGATATCGAACCGACCATCCACGAGGTGCGCAATAAGTAGCCTGGTTACTCAGTTGAATTGAAACCTTTGCAGAGTGAATATCGATGAATATGCATATAGGTACATAGAGTTCGATCTGACCGCGCGAAAAGTGCATCCTTTTCTCTCCGAATGCTGCCTCAGTCTTTCTTCTACACATACCTAGAAAATCTCACACTTTTTGCTTGTCTTGACGAGCAGTAATTTCCAAACAATGTTGGGCTATGCCTATGGGGTAGTATATGTCCTATAACAGTCTGATGGGATAATCGGTCAGATTACTGTACGATTATAATAATTCAACTACTGGAACTACTAAAATGCAGCTCATACCTACCTTCATCTTAACACTTATATCGCGCTTCAGGCTAGCATAAAATTACGCCATAAAAAATGATAAGCTCATCAGATAAGTGTATCTGAAAGTATAGGGTACATACTATGTGCAATTGCAACAACTTAACTAAAACGAAAAGATTATATTTGACGTTATGATCTTGTACGCGTAGTAGCGCAAAATTGCTCTTGATTGAAGTTTCTTGGTAAGGGTGTCGATTGGCCATCTTATCTTCCCGGCCTTAATTCTGTCGACATTTTTTTCTAGTCTCGCCTGAAAGACAATGTCTATAAACATTTACTGAGCTCTATTTCTGAGCTAAAACCTGCTATTATGACTAAATTTCGTGAATTAAAACAAAACACTATGTCATTATCTATGGACAATTTTATACCCGCATAGAATGTATGTCTTGTCATTACGCTACATGAGTTAATTTTTGACAAATGTGTTATGGACTTGTAGAAAACCTTTTTTATTTCCCTGTATTTATTTATCAAGGAGAGTAATATACAGGGTTGATCAAATGTATGATATGCACATGGTTTCTGGTTAAAATATAAGTTGAATTAAAAAAATCTTTTAATCCTGTAAAAACACTGCTTTTGGTTAATTTTAATTGAAGGCAAAAATTAAGACCCGACTTTTTGGTTAATGGGTATGTTAAATTCCATAAAAGTACTTGTAAACACATTCTCTAAATACCATTGAAAATTAAAGTAATGAGACTCTATTAGTATGTCTCCCTCAAATATAGACAATAATAAATTAATTTTAAAATCAATTGCGCTCTCGATCGAGAGAGGGCGAAAATAACAAGATAGCGAGAGAAGAACTCTACCAGTTGTATTAGATATTTTTTTTATATGTTTTGAAAAAAGAATCTAATTTTGAAATTCGTAAGGTTTTTTTGCTGGCACTATATTATTTTTAGATCTTCACGATCTCACTTTTGGCGAGATTCTCTATTTTTACATGCATCTTGTTATATGATCGAAAAAACACCAAATCCTCGTGTTTCTAAGATTGGTGACAGCATAGGTCATAACACCGTTTATAAGATAAACAGTTTTAAAACCTTAAAACGGACTTTTCCGCACGAAGAATATCTCTATCTCGAAATTGAGTGACCGAGAAAAAATAAACCAACACATAAATGCAGAATATCTATTTTACGCGACAGTTTTACTTTTTTCAAATAGTCCACCCTCGTGCTTTCTCATACAATTCTATCCACCTCAAAATCAATAGGTGTCGTCTGGGAGACGTTCTCGATCAGAATCACTCAAAACCCGATCGATCCGACATGATTCAGTTGAGTTATCGTGTTAACAAAAAAAATTTCTCAAATAGTCCACCGTCGTGCCTTCTCATGACTCATGGACAGGGTGGGGTGTCCCTTATCCACCTCAAAATCAATAGGTGTTGTCTGGGAGACGTTCCCAATCAGAATTAGTCAAAACCCGATCGATCCGACACGATTTAGTTGAGTTATCGTATTAACAAAGCAAATTTCTCAAATAGTCCACCATCTTGCTCTTATGAATCATGGACAGGGTGGGGTGTGTCCTTCCACCTCAAAATCAATAGGTGTCGTCTGGGAGACGTCCCCGATCAGAATTAGTCAAAACCCGATCGATCCGACACGATTTAGTTATCATGCTAACAAAAACAATTCTCAAATAGACCCAAGGGAGGGAATGGTGTGTGCTATCCACCTCAAAATCAATAGGTGTCATCTGGGAGACGTCCCCGATCAGGATCAGTCAAAACCCGATCGATCAGACACGATTTAGTTGAGTTATCGTGCCAACAAGAAATTTTAATGCCAACGACAACTACACACACAACAAAAAAATTTTAAAAACCATTTTTTTTTGGTTTTAGGCCGAAAAACGAAAAATAAACCTAAAAAAAATTTGTTTTCACTTTTTCTTTACACGATTACATTACTTTTCCGCTAGTATAGTGGAGTGCGAAAAAGTAACAAACAGAAAATGTCAGTCCATTAACCCATCGTTGAGGGATATGTATAATAGATATATAACTCCACTTGCATGTTATTTATTGAATAAAATAGTCAGTAGATACAATTATAGCATTCTTAAATTGGTAACTTATAGTGAATTATCGACCCTAGTTATAAATCGTGTTACCAATGTAATACGTAGACGTACGGACATCGTACACTGTAGAATTATTATTAGAAACCATAAATAAGTAATAATACTTGTAATTTAACATTTTCTTCTATGACTGTATCTCGTAAATTATATACAACGTTCATATGCGTGATCAAAGCCAGTTTTGATAGCGGCAACCTGACTAGTTCTTGATACTACATGTTCTCCTAAGAATAATTAATTAACAACTGTAAATATTTAGATAAAATCAGATAAATGTACGCGCAATCGATGTGTATATGAAAATGGGACGTGCTACATAAAAGAGAATTACAATTTATCCCTCAAAACGCTAACAAATTCCTAATTTTATTGGCATTAAAAAGTACATCAAACGATGTGTTCTTTACGGTATACTGACGCTATTCCTGTTTTTACAAACGCTACAAGTTTTATTTCGGTTGTAAATGTTAAAAAGGGCTATTACAGTTTATCTTACACGTCGTCTCGTGAGAAAACGAGAGTTATAAAGAAGGTACCTCCAAGGAAACTCCAACGGAGGATCATAGTCTGCTAGTTGACATCCAAACAAGAGAATAATTATATAAAAATTAATAAGCGTCGAATATATCATCGAATCACAACAAAAAGCAATAGAACAATGTTCTACAAACACTGAGAGATTATATGTACATCGCTCCACGTGCGTTTCGTCAACTAAGTTGGCATCTATATTTACTAAACGGCTGTTCTCGTGTGTGTGTCACGAAATTTTTATGTCGATGTACGAAATTCTTTTCCTTCGAATTTCGGAATCTTGACAAAATTAATATAGTAAATCGACCGTTGGGAACAACGTAATAACTTTTGTTTTTTAACTTTTGAAGTCTCTAGAGGCATGCTCCGGAGGTGCCTTCGATATGAACGAGGGGGCGGCGCAATATTATTGCGATTTGCTTACTCGTCACCAGATTATTAAAACTAGATTAGATCAGTTTTTAACATATCCTGATAGTACTAACTTGATTAGCGAAACGTCATATCGACGTTTTTAAGATCTTTCGATGATTGTGGAAAACTGATCGCTTGTTGTTACATTGTTGGTTCCAACTCTCTCCCAGTATCGAATTACTATCGATTTCCTGGTTAGTAACAAAACACCTTTTTTACTAACCATACATCTAAAGGACTGAGAATAGAAAATCTGTCTTATATGATCTGCAATTTTTTTTAGTGTACTTATTATTATCCCCGAGAAAGTTGGATGTTTACAAAAGGTAAATAGGATTATTAAATATTATTAAGAAGCCTAAAATACTCTCTAAAATCCTCTAAATTAATTTACAAATCTGTAATATGGACCAGGTTCCGGGAAATAATTGTCTCATTTATTCGAGTCCCACCAGGGACAATGAGTACTTTTCTTGCAACTTAGACAATTATTGCCCTGTTCTCGCCACATTTTCTTTGAAGTACAACCACTACATCTTCTACAGACACATAGAAGAGACTTCTATGGGGTTCGTAGAATTTTCGTGTAGATCTATATCTTTTTGTAGCATGTCAATCAAAATTTCCTTCTCCTGTGAAATATTTGGATCTTTAGGTTGCCAGTATTCTCGTCTGTATTAAGAAAACAACTAATATTTGTGTAGTGTCAATCTATTGTGTGTAGATAGATATTGAGATTATTTTGTTAAGAAGGTGAAAAAAGTGGGGAAAGATTACCGTCAGCGTACATTTTTCAAGAAACCACAAAAATTATATTTGTAGAAAACATCGAATCATTCTATAGTAATTGATGCATACTTAGGAAATTAACATAGCGTGAACGGGTGTCTATTAAAGACCAGTTTTAATCATTCACAGTGTTTAAAATTTTTGCAGTTTTGGATCGGAAATTTGGTTTTCATCAGTGTTCTTCATCATAGGCATATGACTAAAGAAAATTTTTAATTATTACTCTGTATTGACAATGAATATCCATATAATATCCAATGAATATCTAGGCGTTTCTCTGTCTACTATTGTGGACAGGGAAACACCACTTACAGGGAAACATCATGTAAGTGATGCGATGTAAAATGTTACAGCATATTTCATTTTATTTAAACTATGCAAGTAGTCAGATATTCCACATTATTTTGTAAGCTGTACTCTGCATTGGTTAATTTGTGGTAACACTTAAGTGTTACAGTGTTACCATAGATGAAGATATTCAATTTTGTCAAGAGTATTTAAACACTAAGCTAACTTAACTTACACTAGCCAAAGAAGGCATCACAATTTATCAACTGGTATCTGGCAAGGGTATTGTGAAGAGAAAAAAGCCTCGTTTCTCTAATGAATATTAAATTGATCCCAACAAGACTATCTTCTTTGTTAGAAGGTCATCATCTTCTGATGATGTAAACTTGATTGGCCAAACCCGCGCCCAGAAACGTGTAATATTTCGACGTTTGTGGACGATTGGTCTCCTGTTTTTATTGCTGCATAGAAGATTCCACCCTTTTCCCAGGAGTCTATGATTACGTTCACATCTGACTTAGTCAGGTGTATAGTAGTAGAGTATGTTAACAACAGTCAGTGTTATAAAATATGTGGAAGCCAAAATCTCCATGTTGCATCTAACCCTTTATATCCTAAAAAACAAAAAAAAAGTCACAGGAGCGATATCGGGACGTTATAGAAAGCACATATTTATGGAAAATTATATCAATCACGAATTTATCCGTTTTTTTACATTCAAATTCTACCCGTTTTTCAGAAGAAGCGATAATTTAAAGTGCTGTGCTTTTTGTAGGATGGAGTCCCATTTTATCGTTCAGCCTCTGTTTTAGAAATCCATTAGAAAAACAGCATAATAGCAGTTATTACTATTCATTTCATCGCTATTTGCCGAATAAAAAACTCTCTTATCTTGCCGATAAACGGAAAAGTCTGCCTGAACCTAGCAATAAAAACAAGCCACGGTATGTTTTGAGATTTTTTATTTGGCAAATAGCGATGAAATAAACTATACACTAAGCTTACTCGTAAGGATGTAGATTATATAAATGGAAGTACAATACTTCGCTATCAATTGTATTAAATATGTATACTGTTGGATATGTTTTGCGAAAAACTAAATTCTAATCAGCAATATTGTCAGCCACGTTATATTTGAGGAAATATATGTTTATCACTTAATGTATTAACGTATCTTCTTCAATAAAGCATTATCTTTAAATAACCGTTAATTATATAATTGTGGTGGATAGTTTGTACCATAATAATTACAAACTTATTTAGCATTCAGCGAATGGAAATTATTAAATATTTGTTTAATCAAAAGTATGTACCAGAATTATAAGTTGGCCTGAATAGTTTGCCACAGCTGCTGTACCACTACATTCCACGCAGCTTATCCCCTTCACAAACCGACATAAATATACATATAAGAACCGCATTCGCGCCCAACAAACGCCCCATTTATTTCGTATTTTTTTTTTAGACACTTAAAATGATTTTATCTATCCGTTCGTGGCGTAACAGCCACGAAATTTGTTGCGTTATCAAAGCCTCGATACAGCAGAGGCATCTTAAAATGATTGATGACTTGTTTATCGTCGTGCCTCTTCATCTAGCGTTTGTGTGCCTGGACGAGATAAAAAAATATACATGAGATAAATACTGTCAAAAAGAGCACTATTAACCCTCGCGGTCGAGTTTACACATGTTCAGTAGCTGGCAATAAAGATAAAGAACACGGCTGAGCTTTGGCGACCCCAAAGAAAGTTCTACAGATCACAATAATAATGAATGCTTACATATTTATATGACTAGCAGAGGCGTAGCGTACATGGATGCGAGTGATGCGTCGCATACCTTAAAAAATTAGCAAATTAATGTTATTTAAAAGTTCAATCGATTTATTCAATTAGTACAATTTTTTAATTATTTTAATCCGACCGCAAACATATATTATTGGCCCAAAATTATTGGACTCCCGCGTTACTTGCTGCAGTGCTGAAATGCGATGGTCCACGTTACATCCAAGCTACGCGTTAGATGGGCGAAAAGGCCAGTGAACTTACGAGTGGGTGTTGTCGTTATTTCCGGACTCAGTTATGCGATTATGTGAACGCAACTTGGAGACTGTCGCCATAACATATGATGATTTGGAAGCGCTGTTTCAGGTAGTTGTGGAAAATCAAAATGAGGAATAGGATAGAGAAACCGTTATTTGTGCTAGGGGCCTCTTAACTTTATTGCGCGACTTTAATTTTAATTTTTTCTTATGAGTGTTTTTTGCAATATTTCCATATTCCGAGAGTCTGTTTAAAATTTTACAGACAAAATATCAGATATTAGTTACTGTAATAAAAAGATCGCCGATTTCAAATCACATATTCAAAAAATGAGGAACGAGTTTAGTTTCATTTGGGACCGTATGAACAGATGTGTGTTATAAAACCAACCACTAACCAAAATAATGCGTTTGGATTCGATTCCTGAAGAAGATACGAAAAGCATCTGCGCACGATTGTTTTATGAAATTTTGGACGTTATTACTTTGAGCATTAGTGAACAGTTTAGTGAAATTTCTAAACTGAAACTATTAAATCTAGATTCTATACAGTTTACTTCGTTCGTGAAACGTTTTCCTGACGAACTTTTTTCTTCTTTAGTAGATACATGTGAAACAATTTTTGACGCAAATCGCTTAAAAAGTGAACTTTCAGTGATTTATAGTGATCCCTATATAAAAAAGAGTGTGTTTGAGTTTCACCAATATATTATGTCACTTCAATTATCTTCTGTTCTCCCGGAGTCATTAAAATTGTGTCGTTTAATTGTGACTATTTCTGCCACAAGCAGTTCCACGGAAAGATCATTTTCATGTTTAAAGGGAATAAAGAGAGAAGACTTATCTGCGAAATTCTCAAAAGCAAGAAAGACTGTCAGCTTTAGGATTCATAAATATTGAAAGTGCCTTGTTAGAAGATATGAGATAGTCCTCCAACATGTGAAGAAACAGTGATAGACGTTTTCGCTGGACAAACAAAAACCGAAGAATTGATTTTCATTTTAAAAACTAGGATATACACCTCGGCATAATAATTTTAGGTTACTGTCTTTTTTTTATTTTTACCATTTTCATATGGCCTACCATACATCTGACTATACCTTTTCCCTTCATTGAATTTTTACCCCACCGCTAGATTCTTTTCTCACGCTACGCCCCTGATGACTAGGCATGAACATTTTTGATATGTGGTAAATTCTTTTATTAATAAATGTACGATATTTTCTATATGTGAAAATCCTGCATAAAATATCTGACTCTACGGGGCCTTTTAAATGAAGAAACAAAAAAGAGGCCAGTCAAATCCAGTGAATAATGTCAAAAATAAGACGATTGAAGTAAATATACTTTACATGATAGTTGCACCCCTGAGGAGGTAAACCATCTAAAAGTGGGGACTGAATTTCTCATTCGCATTCATACTCGCATTCGAATTTTGACAAAGTGAATTACAACATTTTGATTTTCTAAATTGGAATTGTTTGTATTTAGTAGTGATCTATATCTATTAATGCAATCGTACTTATCGCAACGCCAACTGTTTGCATCGTATAATGGTTTTAAATCAAAAACTTTCATCGCCGATTCTGGTATGCCTCAGGGATCTAATTTGGGGCTATTATTATTCATCATTTTCATTAATGACTTCTCTGTAACTCGACAATCTAATCATATTTTTTGTTGACAAACTAACATTATTTTTTTAATTTCACAATCATTGATAATTGTTTAATTTTACAAAGACTTATCGACATTGTGTCAACATGGTGTGTATGTAGATAATAAGTTTTCAATAAACATAACCAAGTGTTAGAATCATATGATTTTTAAATATTACTAGTACTATTAGTAGTATTTAGAATATTAATTAGTATTATGTATAGTACTATTTAGAATGATATGATCTTTAAAGCCTGCAATGTAATAATATTTCAATATCAATATAATAGCGCATTTCATTACACATTTACAAAAGAAAATTTAAAATACTCGACTCGAGAAAATCGTAAATACTCGACAATACAAATATATATTCTGTAATAAGCTTTTTTGTCTATAAGAAAACGTCTTCGTTATTTTTTATTTCTGAAGTGATTTTCGTGGATCCTCATTATCTCTGAAAGATTAGCATAGTTCGTCATTAACAGCTTGTGTTAATTATTATTAAATATTGTGATATTTTTATCTATAGTAATACTAGAATATTTTCCGGCCTTCCTTTAATTTTTCTCCATTTTCATTAGGAATATTTCTCTAATATCCTTGATATAATGAACATTGTCAACGTTTGAGGCTTTTACATCAACGGAAAATATGAGTATCATTATTTTTTTATCATTCATCATCAAAATGTAGAAACATATTCTTACCTTTGGTGTATATGTACACAATTTAGTGCATATGAACACTCATTTATTTTTGAAACTATATCTGTATACTCTTAAGATACACTAAGTTTGTTTGGTTCAGTTTTGAGTCATGCAATGGTTTACTATTCATTTCATCGCTATTTGCCAAATAAAAAACTCTCTTATCATGCCGATACACAGAAGAGTCTACCTGAGCCTAGCCATAAAAGCAAGCCAAGGTTATGCTGTGAGATTTTTTATTTGGCAAATAGCGATGAAATAAACTATACAATTAAATGAATTCCGTTATTTTTTATATAGGGTGTCTCAGTTGGAACTATAGGATTGAATTGCGCGCATTTGTGTTCTGTCAAAGATAATATTCAACGATTCGGCGTCATCTACAAACCATACGATGTCAACATGCCTCTCATTAATTTGGTCGAAGGAGAAATTGTTTAACATGTCACAATAGCATTCCCCGTTTACTTACAACATTACCAGCTTCATTTTCAAAGAAGTATGGTCCAATCACTCCACCACTCTAAAATGGTCACCAAATCGTACATATCTGTGGATGTATTTCTTTTACGTGAACAACATGTGGATTTTCAGCACTCCAAATTCGAAAATTTTGTTTGCTGACGTATTCGCCAAGATGAAAATGTGCTTCATAGCTGAACAAAATTTTTTTGCAAATATTAGCATCACTTTCTTTCTCTTCTAACATCCAACTAACGAATGTACGACATTGTAAATGTTCTGTAACTTTTTGTTGTGTCACTTTCTCTCACTGTAGCAATATCTTTATCTGATCGACCACGGCCAGGACCTATTGATGTTGCATTATCAATAACAAAACCCGTCTCTTGATGTCTTGATTAAGTTGTGGATTGATAACTCTGTAGACGCTTCATTTTGTGCGTATTTTTCTTAATGCAACTGTAGATGATCACTCACTTTCATAAAAATGTTGTACATAAACTATTCGTTGTTGAACTGTTAATCGCAGCGAGTTGGCGTCATATAGTTTGTAGATGACAGACGTTAAATATTGACGCCCTATTTTTCACAGAACATAAATAGCGCGCAATTCAAACCCTATAGTTCCAACTGAGACACCTACACAGAGGGCGTACGAATTACAATGGACGACACCAACTGCACGTCATTGTATACATTTGAAGTAACTAAACATCGAAAGTTTCTAATAGGTTTTATGACGGTTTAATATATATACACATGATATGTGTAAAGGAAGTGTTATAGCATCTACTCGTATTAATATTAGCTATCTATGTAGTGTGAAGTGAAAGTTATTTGATAAGAAAAAATGGCCTCATGCGGAAAAGTGGAAAATCCATTTTCTACAAAACTGTGTCCGAGCGGATGAAACTGCAGCCAAATTCGTCTCCAGCACCTTCGAAAATAGGGGAGTAGGAAAATCAGTTATTTGTTAACTTTTACCATCTAATGCATTCATCATCACTCTTACATCGTTCAATTTTCTTAATTCAATTTTACCTACTCGTTTATATATTCAGCCCACTCTCTTACAGCCCACGCGACGTCAGACAGGTCATTAATTAATAAAAATAAAAGACAACTCAAAAGCGACACTCGATCCAGTAAAATTCGATATCGACCGTCATCAAGTAGAAGCATTTTGTCGCCATACATCAGTTTAGATTTCACTGGACGTCTAATATTACCCGTCAGAAGTAAGATCATACGGTGGGTAGAAGAAAGAAGCCCGTCAAACTTCGGCCAGTTCATTAGGTGATGGCGAAACGGGCGCAAACCACGAAACTGACTCCGCTTTTGATCAGGCGACTGTTAATAATCGGCGACGACAGACTGCCACCCGGGCTTGCCTCGCCGAGTTCCTCGATATTTCCGTTATATTAGCTTATTACGACGAACCGGAGAAGGTAAAACGATATGGAATATATTTACATTGGTGTTGATATCCAAACACGGGGCTGTTTCGCAGGAAATTGGTATTTTCAAGGCTTACAAGTCGGCGAGGCGTAATTATTGACACTTCCATAACTTTAGGAAGCCGCCATTTTACAGATGTAGCCCAAATTGGTCGCGCCATGTAAGAGGATATGTCCAAGAGTATCATATCGTTAGACGGCAGCAAATTGAGACGACGTTAATGAATGTTTAGGGAGAGGTGACTTAGCAGACAAGTTAGCAACAACAGAGCAGCAAATATAACAGCCTTTTATTGAGATAAAAACAGTATCATTAACTATAGGGTGTCCCAGCGAGAGATAGCCGATTTAAACTTGCCGCCATTACTCTTGCGGTAGGTTTTGGAAGTTGATATTTCGTAGGTATTACGTGGAGCGTATGTCATTACAAAATGGAGCGCTATACTGTTCAGCAACGCATACTTATTGTCAAAGCGTATTATGAAAGTAATAGTTCAATTGTGGGCACTGACAGAAAAGTACGTGCAATTATGAGTCGCCGTGGGGCACCTGCTAAGCGGACCTTTCAACGCGTCATGGCGAAATTCAGGGAAAGTGGCTCAGGGAAGCCTACGTTAAAGAAAACGTCTATACCAATAATCCCGTTACGATTGAACAGCTGAAAAGTAACATTAGCGAATTTATTGCGGACATAGGGCCACAGCTATGCCGTGAAGTGATGGAAAACTTCATCAAAATAATTCACTGCTGCCAGAGAAGCAGAGGCGGCCACTTACAAGATATTGTATTCCATCTCTAATGGCATAGTTTAAATAAACAATTTAATTCAAAATTATTGTAGAAATGTTATTTATTTGCCCAATAATTACAAACATAATCGGCCACCTCTCACTGGAAGACCCGCTATAAACTACCATAGCCAATAATAGGCATTCATGTTCAATTACAATCTCTCATGGCACAAACCATGAAAGAGACCTGGATACCTGGCAATTAAGATGCTGAAAGATCGTGAAATTTTAGAGAAAGTTTACCAAAAATACATGATCAACAACAGAAAATTTTATCCTTTCTCGAAATTATAGAGAAAACACCAACCATAAGTCTGTTAGAGGCTGTAATAGGCATTCGCAAAGTTCTTTTATATTACTGGCCATGGAGATATACGTAAATATGTAATTTAAATAGAAGCCCTCATGGCACAAACTCAGGTCCTAACTTTTTATTAAGGAGGAAATAAATAAAAAAGGATAGTGTAGAGATACTGCGTTATGGACTGGATGGAGTTACATACTGCCTCTGGTCCGGGATAAATTTAGATTTCATATGTTCATCGGCATCTTCATCATTATTAATTAGAGATGTTATGTGTTTTTATATTTTCTGTTATCTGACATATTTAGTAGAATCAGATGTCAAATATTCTACCTTTGATGGAACTGAATGAGACACATCAGCTATTGATGGTTTACTTCAACAAAGAAGACTGAGTAAATGGAAGTATGATCGTATCATTAGGTAATGTAAATAGAATAGGTTATGTTGCCTTTAAAATAAACTAACATCTTTGGAAGAATTTCTGTTGCAATTGGCCAATATGAATGATACTCTCTCTATATCTTCACAGTTTTTTCTTTCTCAAAATCAAAACATTCGAATAAGCTAATATACAAATTCGGCACGTCAACGGATATGTTCACAACATGTCACTAGTTTATATTGCTATAAATATTACATAAAGCTTACTTGCTTATGTGTTTTAGGTAGATTATAATAAAATTTGGGAACTCAATAAAAAATATCTTCACAAGATATATATCTCTTCAGCATTTTGTTCACATTGAAAAAGAAGGACTATAGTAATTAATGGAAAGTGCCTTTTCACCCAAGTACTCTTCATACTCGACGGGCAATCTCATTGGTTCCAACATTATTATGTCTGAAAGGCACTGTTATGACTATATTTATCTCTTTGCTATGTCTAACAGTATTCTGTGGCCTTTCATGGCACAATCGTTTTACAGAAACCGTGACACTAGCGTAGATCTCAAAGTAGATTAAGTTTTTTAGAGTCAGTTGAGTGGAAGGTAGTCTATTTTATTAAACACTAATTTACCTCATAAGGGGTTGGGTTTCTCTGTGTCTCTTGAAACGCAATCGGGTCGTATGTGACCTATTATTATTCTTCAGGGCTACATGCTGGAACTCATTCCTTTATAGAACCTCAATCTATCGGAATCAGTGATGTGCGATATAGAAGTGTTGAAGGGTTTAACATGTTTTAAACACAAGGCACAACTATGCAACGAATTGTTGAAAAACAAAAAATATTTTACATCGTTAACTATTCCAGTGCAACATTTAACTAGTGGCCATCTACGATTACTTTTATATATAGAAGAAATATATATTTCAGCTGGTAATATTGATTTTCTGATTCAACAGCAAAATTTTAACAGCCTAGACTCAACCAGAGGTTAGCATTATGTATAAATTTATTGTCGATATTGACGAGGCGGTTGATTTTATTTATACCCCCCTGTATTATTTAATAATACCTCTCAGTTACTATTCATTTCATCGCTATTTGCCAAATAAAGAACTTTCTTATCTTGCCGATAAACGCAACAGTCTACCTGAGCCCAGCCGTAAAACAAGCCAAGGTTATGTTTTGAGATTTTTTATTCGACAAATAGCGATGAAATAAACTGTACACCTTTAGTTAATCGGACATGTTTAATAAACATTGGATGTATAATAAAATTGCTAGTAATTTAATGTTTTATATAACTTCGTCATAATACTAAACTGTTGTTTATCTTTTTTCTAGATGAAGTGAACCGTAGCCGAAGTTTCCACTCCAGATCCGCCGTAAAAGAAAACTAAGGATGAAGGAGGTCCTCGTTTCAGCGATAGTGCTCCTTTGGGTGGCGCAACTAGAAGCAATCGAGCCCTGTGAGTATTCCTTTTCCCTAGAGAGATTAAAGAAATGTGGCGTATAAATCATACCGCGAAAGCAAATGATTCAGAAAAGAAACTTCCGCAAAAATTATTTGTGAAACTTTAAATTGTTTGATGTATTTTGTATAGTCGAAAATGCTCTATAAGTAAATTTGATATATACAAATAATCAATAAGCATCTTATTTTAAGCTACCAGATGATCCTTCACAACCAAAACGTCTGTTCTTAACAAAAATCGATTTTTCTACGAAAACATAATTTTTTTAATTGGATGACATCAAACATCAAAATAGTTTCATCTCTAAAGCAGTACTTTATGAAACGTGAATTGTAATCAGAATAAAAAAAATGTTAAGAAAATAATATAGGAAATGTTAGGAAATAAATAAAGTTGATATTCTTTAAATTCGTGATTATATTCAAATAGTCTAATCTCCACAAATACCAACAGAAGTCCTTGATCTGAAGATCTGATTGTTGATCTGTGATAGCACATATTTCATCATGAAAGATGACATACCAGGACCAGGAAATTATCACTTTTAAACTAATATACTACATCTATCATATTACATCAAACTTGGCCAAATAATAATATGGGGTAGTAGCGTAAGTCTTCCGTACTATAGTAGATTATTATTAAGACATTATCCAAGATTAACTTAATTATCCTTTTTCTTCAACTGAACACTCCTAGTGCAACCATATGCCATATTTTCATGGCATACTTAGATATATGAAAATTTTAGAAATTGCGCCATGTACTCTTTGGACCTGTTTTGAATAGATCGCCTGGTCTGTCCAATGTACCTTTGATTACAGTCGTTACAACTGATTTCGTAAAACCCCGACCTGTCCTTTGTGTTAATTTTGTCTTTTAGATCTCCTAAAAGTTCTTTTAATTTATTCCTTGGATATATGAAAATTGTAGATGAATACCCTGCTTTCTCATCAAAGACGTAACAGGCGACATATGATGCGACTTTTCTGTATTTATTAAGAAAGTATCTGTTTGTTTACCGTATGATATGTACGGTAAACATCAGCATTGAATGAAAGTTAGGTGGTTTAACTAGCGATCTGAGGGCAAGTGCCATAAATTCCTTACAGATAAAGAGAATGTTCTCTTTACAAAGTGTTGCACATAGGTGATATTTTCAGTTTGTGACTGACGTGGTACAGAATTTTAGAAGACAGACGAACATCAGCGATGGCCTTTTTCCTCAATACTTAGCATAGTCATGCCCCATAACACTCACATTATATCAAAATTGTTGCTACAGAAGATATTTTCAATGTTTTAAAATGTTAATTGGCAACTTTCGAATTGGTTAGTCTTCTATTAAAAATTTGAAGTTACTAATTAAGATGGGAATAATAAGGGATGTTTCACGTGGTATGCAAACTGGGGAGTAATGGCAAACTATCCTTCTAAGATAGAAACAACTTGTAGTACTTGCATTTCTCTTTCCTATTTTGACATATTTTGAATGAGGTGATTTATTATTTGAGGACAAACAGGTTTGAGTCATACACAGACAAATTTGGAGACATTAAATATTCTGTGTTGTTATGGCTGTCTTTGGGGTGAGTGTAGCGAAATGAGACTAGTGGTTATATTGCTATGGCTACGTTTACTTAGAATAAGTGAATATCGGGCAAGCTAGTACCGAAATTGGAGATGATGTTTTGGGACAAAATGCGGAATTAAACTTATCACAAAATCCGATGTCCTGGTGCGGTTAGCCAAGCCTGGGATAATCGCATTTTTACCCCTAAGAAACAGATGTGCCCGGGTTCCCAGAACTAGCGAATATACAAGAGTTTCTATTTTCTAATATTTACAAAACTTAAGACTTATACCGTTCTTTCATTTTTTTACTAGACAGCAAGTCAATCGGTCGATTTCGTATAATGTGAAGGGAGGGGACGCGGACGGTTAGTGGCGCTACGACAGTTACGTTCTTACACGTGAGGGAGTGTACATCGTATTTGTAACGGGGAAAAACTTTTACGTGGGAAGTGATGTTGATGGGTTTACTGTTAAAAGATGATCAAGGTATTTAAAGAAAAAATATCTTGGCCATATTTAACAGCAAACTATGATCTTTTTTGCATTATTTTTATAATTGGTTTTGCATTAAAAAAAGTGCCTTCTAATAAAACGTTAAAAAAATAAATAGATTCTCTTAAAATAATTAAAAATAAAATACAAACTCTTAAAACTTAAAAAATATCCCCTTGAATAAGAAAAAAATTAAAGAAAATTTTCGAAGATGCCTCCGTCTTGCGCCAAACAATAACCCAACCTGTCGTAAAATTCTGAACGAATAGCCCAATACCGTAGAATTGATGGATTGTGCCTACCATGTAACGGAAACGTGGATTCATCGGTGAACACGATGTTATAAATGAAATTGTCATCCGCATTTGCACGTTCCATTACCGTGTTACAAAATTCCATTCTACGGTACTGGTCTTCATCGAAAATTTCTTCATGGGCTTTGTATTTATAGCAATGATATTTGTTTTTCTTTAAAATTTTGTGAATTTTACCCACACTAAAACCAGTCTCCTCGGAAATTTTTGGGATAGAAATATTTGAATCTTCTTCTACCATTGCACACACCATTAATTCCTGAATTTCAGCATCCTCGTTAATTCTAGGTGTCTTGTGACATTTACAACCTAAAATGCATCCCGTTGACTTAAACTTTTCGACAACTGTCGATATTGTGTTCAAGGCAGGGATCGGACGATTTACATATTTGACTCAGAAAAGGTCCTTTATTGCACGTAATGAATGTCCTTGAAGAGACCATGATATCAAATCAATTTTTTCCTCAAGTGAGTACGTCGTAATTACTAAGTTTAGAATTAAAAGAATCTATTTAAAATTACACGTATTACTGCGAAGTTCACTCGTCTAAATGCCAAACACGTATGCGACGGTAAATGTGAAATCTAAGTCGTCGATCATCACGGCGCCGGCGTACGGCCGGACTCCCCACCTGAGCGGTGGCTAATTTTCCGAGAAGGACCGAACGGTGGAACCTATGTACAGTTTTAAAATGAAAGCACGGTATATACAGATACCATCACGGCTATCAATGGGCGTATGTGGAGCCACGTGTGCCCATATTGTATTTAATTTTCTAATTGCACCATACATAATAATCTCGTATTGGTTTTCAGAACTGGGGTAGTATTTTACACTTTCAGTTTGACGAGACTTTTTTGTCTTTATTATCTTTTTTTTTTCTTCATAAGAGAAAATTATTCCCCTAACAATCTTGTTTTTATAGAAATCTTTATTTTATATGCGTATCCTATAAGATTTGCGATCCTGATAAACGTGCAAAGCCGCGTTTTTTGATTCCGTATTCAAAGAAGACCAAATAGAATCACTCGCTCATTAGCATATCACAAGTTTTGGTCCACGTAGCTAGCGGTCGGAGTGGCCTTTTACCCTCGTATAAACTGCCGCTTAATAAAGGACTTTATTTCAGCTGAATAAGCATTCGGCTTTATTAAAACGTGAAAAAAGACTGCTAGGAGACCCGGAATGAGGATTAGAGCAAACAGCGATTTAAAAAACGTAATTCTAGTAGAGCATTTTGTCGAGAGGCCGGATTTTCTTTGCCTCGAAAGACACTGATTTGCTTTCATTCGGTAAATTAAGAACGCGCAAACAGAAAATTGCTCGAGTTACTAATAATTCTATTGAAATCCGGGGAATTTTCAATTTGATTTTCTGTTTCAGCACAATGCATCGCCCCTCTGGGAATGGAGTCAGGATCTATCCGCGATGAGGACATCACCGCAAGCTCGTCCTTCGACCACGGCAACGTAGGGCCGCACCACGGAAGGTACGTTTCTGTCATATCCTTTATCTTCGTTGGCTTGTTTAAGAAAAATACACCGATACATGGCAATAAACTCGTAATAAACAAAGACTATTTTAAACGTAAAACACAGATGCAGACGGTTTTATTGTCTATCTTAAATAACGGTAATTTCGACGATAATGCCCCAATAAAATTTCTTTTAGGACTCTCAGTGCCTTAATGTCTTGTATAACTCTGAAATAATATGGAATGCGGAATAATAAAATCCGCTTCGGAATTGAATCGATGAAACTTTGAGAATAATGAATCGTATCTTCAGATTGTAAAGTTCTTCTAGTAGTTTGGAATAACTAATATCGATAAAAATCCGCAGATTGTTCTGCAAAGCCAATAAAAGTTCTAATAGACGTGGAAAAGTAATAATCAAGGCTTGTGAAATGATTTCCCTTCGATTTTTTCACTCAGATTTCAACTAATTAATTAAAGACAACGCTTTATTATATACAGTGTCTCAGTTGGAACTATAGGATTTAAATTGCGCACAATTTATATTCTGCCAAAGGCAGAACATCTATATTTAACGACTATCATCTACAAACCATGCGACGTCAATATGTCACATCCAGTTCAGCAAAGAGTACTTTGCGTACAACTGTTTTATGAAAATGAGCGATCATTTACAGTTGCATTAAGAAAAATTCATAAAATTAGGACAAAATGAAGCGGTTGCAGAGTTAACAGTTCATAACTTAATTAAGAAGGAATCAAACATACTTTTCTGGAATAATTTCTCTTTTGCAATGTTTCTCATAAACTAAACGCTAAACAGCAAGCAAAGAGCGTCACACACAAGTCATAAATAGTACATTCGGGACATTGGACTATTTTCTAATTTTATGAGCTATTTTTCCAAAAAGGTCTATATATATTTTATTCCAACTTATGAACTGTTATACATAGGCTGTATATTAAACAAAATTTCTCTTGTTTGTAGATTTGGCACATCCCGAAAAATTTTCAGGATTTCTTTAGCAATAAATGCTGATAACAATCAGCATAACAATTGTAAAATTAGTTACGTACCAAGTTTTTACAAATACTTTGGTGTTTTTTACTATTATGTTCTCTTCTCAGTCTAATATGAAGCCCTAAATATTCAAGTCAGTAGAATAAGGTATATTAATTCAATATTATATAATACAGAGATACTTTAAAATGTCTCTTCTATAGGAATTTCAAATGTCATGTTTTGCTTAAATATTTTTCAAAAATTCTAAGTAATCACATGAAATTGTACACCAAAACTCCCTGAATAAACACTTGAACATGACCCACAAAGTTAACCATTTCCTCGAAGATAATTCGTTTAATGGAGGAATGATTGTTTTTCATTTTAAGAAATACATTTTTTTTTCTTGAAATTAGAACCATTTCTGGAGTAGTCTTCTTTCCTTGAAATTAGAACCACTTAGTGTCATCAAAATCTGAGCACTAGAAGTGCTCTAAATATTTTCTTAAATAGCGAAGTGGCTCATTGTGAATCATAATGGCAAAGTTGTTGACCCAGCTTAGATTGAGATATAGACAAAGGGGAATAGAACAACATTGAATCAGACTTATTTGAAGAAATTACAACCTTAGAAATATGAAATAATTTAGAATAATTCTAATGAAAGCCATATCAATAGATAATATAATATCAATGGGATCTTACCTTTCTTCTATATTCTCGTACGAAACATCTGATATCTTCTTCCCTTTTCGGCCTTTCATTTCATGAATACCTGCTTATATTTTGTTTTTTTCAAACAAATTATACAAAAACAAATCACTTTTAGAACACAAATAAATCTCTAGCGCCATCTAGGAGTCCTTATCAATGTCTAAATTTGAATTAGGACAAGTTTGATCTACCTTTTATTTAAAATTCGTGAGTCTATGTAACTACTTTGTATTTAATAACGACTATATTAATTACTATTCCATATTTATAACTGAACTGTCACTGCAGATCGAAAGATACAAGATCTAAATCAGCTAGTTAGCAAACATGACGCACAAAGTTAATCATTTTCCTTGAATTTAACCTCAAAAATAGCTTCGAAATTTTAATAGTCCATGATGAAATCAATATATTCAATACTGATATACAGATTCTGTATATCAATATGATCCAATTTTAAGAAATTGGTTCATATTAATTACATCTAAATGAATTGTATTATCTCAATACAACGACAATACAAAGTTTTTCTCGTTGTTACAGAGTGAGAAATGAAATCAACGGCGGAGCTTGGTGTCCCCAAACTCAAGCCACACCGGAAACAAAGGAATGGATAGAAGTAAACCTGCACACAGTACACATGATAACAGCAGCCGAAACACAAGGGAGATTCGGCAACGGACAGGGGGTGGAATTTGCCGAAAGCTACATGCTTGAGTACTGGAGACCGCGCCTGAACAAGTGGATTCGCTATCGCAGTCGTATGAACGGCGAACTAATCAATGGCAACATAAACACGTACCTCGAGTCCAAGACCCAACTGGACCCACCGATTTGGGCCAGCAAGGTCAGATTCTTGCCGTACAGCAGCCACAAGAGAACCGTGTGTATGAGAGTGGAATTATACGGTTGCAAATGGACGGATGGTATAGTTAGTTACTCCATGCCTCAAGGCGACAAACGAGGAGCTAATTGGGAGTTCTATGATACTACCTACGACGGCCACTGGGATGGAGAAAAGCTGAAGTACGGTTTAGGCCAATTGACTGACGGTCAGACAGCCCCCGATGATTTTAAGCTAGCTTTTCATCAGGAAAACAGCCAAGGTTGGGTGGGATGGAAAAACGACACGCGGGAAAATAAACCGATAGAGATAACGTTCGAATTCGACAAAGTGCGTGAATTCTCCTCAGTCAACATATACCTCAACAACCAGTTTACTAAAGAGGTAGCCATATTCTCTGAAGCGAAAGTGTTTTTCAGTGTCGGCGGTAAACGCTACAAAGGTGAACCGATAACGTTCGATTACGTGGAGGATCGCATCTTCGAAACGCCCCGTAACATATCCATAAAGCTGCACCACCGCGTCGGACAATTCGTTAAACTCCAGTTATTCTTCGCCGCCAGGTGGATCCTAGTGAGTGAGGTAACTTTCGAATCCATTCCAGTAAACGGCAACGTAACCGAAGAAGAAGAAGAGGTGGAGGAACCTCCCCTTCAGAAGGACCAAATCGCCACTCCAGGCATCGAAAACAAGAACACCGTTAGCGCCGTCAACCCGCCCTCGGGTTTAGGTCAATACTTAGGCATCATAGTGGGAATATTATCAGTTCTAGTGGTGTTAATGGTAGCGGTGGTTTTGTACGTTGTTATCCAACAGAGGCGATACAAATCGTCCCCTAGACCTTCGCAAGTGCCCAGCGGTTGCGACAAGGCCGCCCTCTACCGCGAACCGAGTTTGGGCAGACTTCCGGGCAGTTCCGACTACGCAGACGTAAGAGACCCCGAGTATGCAGTTCCCCTTCAGCAACCGCAGACGCCGAGAGCTCCGCCGCCCCTGCACAACTTCTTTCCCAAACCTCCCCCGGTGCCACCACCTCCCGAGAGGTACTACGCCGCCACGGAGATATGCAACACCGGATTCGTACCGCCACCTCCGCCCCTGTCTACCCCACCGCCTGTGCGGCTAGGCAGGCAGCCCAGATACGTTTCCAACACGAGGACTTACGTTGGACCTTAAACTGTGATAAAGACTTTTTTCTGAAAGGCCTCGAGAAGTAGAAGATTCTTTTAGGTGAGTAGGGAAAGGTTCTTTAGGTGATATAGTATATGATATAGGTGGTATAGCTAGTCTTTAGTTAGCAATCGAACGAGAAATTACATCAATCTTCTAAAGAGATAGCATTGCTATCGAAATATTCATACCCAGATGCATTAAATATAGCTATGCTAAAGTAGTTTCTTATTTGCACATTTAAGTAAATATTAGGAACATGATGTTTCTGTGAAACCTGTGATCAACATTATCCAACCACATATATTTATTTATATCATTCACTAAAGCACAAACTATCTGCGATATTATAACGAAAAATGTCGGTGACATTTTTTTTGCAATGGCTTTTAAATAATTGGTCCAAGGATGGAGAGTTAAAAAATGGTATATATTACTCTACATGACAAGATACATCAAATTATATACGCCATTTTTCCTTTACGTAGGAGTGGAAAAGTTTTTCAGTTTTTCACAATCCCTGTATATTTACTTAATGTTTTTGAGTTCCTTAAATATCCCTTTCATGTGTAACAACTTTTCCTTAGGGTTTACATAGTTTCTATTAATTCCTTGTTTCAATGTCTGTCTTTTGAAAATTACAAGTGATGCAGCAATAGAGTCTTGGTCAAAGCTTTAGCTGAGAATAAGTAGAATTATAATTATTTTACATCTTGCTGTATGGAACTGAACTGATTCCTACTAAGAGATAAAATTAGCTCATTGATATAACACACAAGGATGTACTTCAGGGGCGTAGCGTGAGAAAAGAACCTAGGGATGTAATAAAAATTTTATAAGGAGAAGATGTATAGTCGGATGTATGGTAGGCCATATGAAAATGATATAAATAAAAAAAGACACTAACCTAAAATGATTATGCCGAGGTACCTATATATATCCTATTTTTTAAAATGAAGATCAATTCTTCGGTTTTTGTTTGTCCAGCGAAAACGTCTATCACTGTTTCTTCAAATGTTGGAGACGATCTTATATCTTCTAACAAGGCACTTTCAATATTTATTAATGCTAAAGTTGACAGTCTTTCTTCCTTTCAAGAATTTCGCAGATAAGTCTTTATTCTCTTTAAACATGAAAATGATCTTTCCGCGGAACTGCTTGTGACAGGAATAGTCAAAATAAACAACACAATTTTGATGACTCCGGGAAAACAAAAGATAATTGAAGGGACATGAAATATTGGTGAAGTTCAAACACATTGCTCTTTTCATATCGGGAGTACTATAAATCACTGAAAGTTCACTTTTTAAACGATTTGCGTTAAAGAATGTTCCATATGTATCTACTAAAAAAGAAAAAAGTTAATCAGGAAAACGTTTTACGAATGAAGTAAATTGTGTGGAATCTAGATTTAAGAACTTCAGTTTAGAGATTTCACTAAACCATTCACTAATGTTCAAAGTAATAACGTCCAAAATTTCATAAGACAATCGTGCGTAGGTGCTTTTCTTATCTTCTGCAGGAATTGAATCCAAACGCATTCTTTTACTTGGTGGTTGATTTTCTAACACAGATCTGTCTACGGTCCCAAATGTCACTAAACTCGTTTCTCATTTTTTGAATATGTGATTTGAAATCGGCGATCTTTTTATTACAGTAACTAATATCTGATATATTTGTCTGTAGAATTTTAAACAGACTCTCGGAATGTAGGAATATTGCAGAAAGTACTGCTAAAAAAAAATAAAATCAAAATCGCGCAATAAAGTTAAAAGGCCTCTAGCACAAATAACGGTTTCTCGATCCCTTTCCTCATTTTCATTTTCCACAATTACCTAAAACATCGCTTCCAAATCTTCCTTATCTTACGGCGACAGTCGCCAAGATGCGTTCACACAATCGCATAACTGAATCCGGAAATAACGACAACATCCACTCGAGGTTCCATTGTTGTCTGCGTAAGATCACTGACCTTTTCGGCCGGCTAACGCTTGCATGTAACGTGGACCATCGCACGTGGACTTCAGCACTGCAGCAAGTAACGCGGGAGTCCAATAATTTCGGGCACCTTCACGGCCGATTTTAAATAAAAAAGTTCATGGTAGCGTTTAAAGTAAATAATGTATGTTTGCGCTCGGTTTAAAATAATTAAAAAATTAATAATTGAATAAATCGATTGAACTTTTAAATAACACTAATTTGCCAATTTTTTAAGGGATGCGACACATCACTCGCTTCCATGTACGTTACGCCCCTGATGTAATTCTATTCTTGAAGACGTTATGAAGTTGTTCGATCATGCTTGACGTATTCTGTATGCTGTTTACGTTGTAAGTAACATGTTCTGTTCAGGATTGACATAATAATGTTAATTCGCCACGTTACGTTCTTCACAAACATTTATACAACAATTAATCACTCTCTGTGCAGCCTGCGTTTACCGAATAGTTTACAATTCAAATCCGATGAATGGCTTTGTCTGTAACCACGTCCAATTGCCATTAATATTCAAGTTTCCCTCCGAACGAACATATACCCCGATCATAAGCCCAAGCCCGCCATGTAATCAACAAAATGGAAATCCCTTTTATTTTTAGAACATTTAATAGCGGCAATAAGCAGTACAATGTTTTAAAAGCTCCGATGCGAACGGATGATTTATACGATGAACGGAACGGCTTATTATGAAACAAACTATATATTTGTTCCGCCGTTCTATTTTGGTCTTATCGATACTTCAAAAGGGGCATTACATTAGAAGGTTGGCCGGAGGATGTTTTGCTTTACGATCGCATGTTCGCGCTGCCGGCATAAATTTAATTGATATTTCGCTATGATGCGGCCTATAAAAGTCCGCGTGATTTATATCTGGAGGTTTTAATCAACCTTTGTGTCATCTTCAGGCTAGGATTTAACCGACGAAACATACATATGTATCTGCCAGACATGTTTCGTGGTGATCTTTTGTAAAACTGCAAATTTTCGATCATGTGATACTAGTGTAGGGTTGCCATAACAGTTCAGGTACTGACCGGGACATATTTATCGAGAACTCGAAAATAGGTATACATGTTATACCGAATCTGTGAAATTGCGGAATTAAGTATTGCTTCCTTTCCAGCAGATCAGTTTCTCGAAAGAAAAGTAACCATCTGTCATGCATGTTTTTATTGTTCTAAGCTTCATCATCTTTTCGTTTATTTATAAAGTCTTTTAGGTACATTTTTTCATACTCTACTCTTTTCTTGTAGATAACATACTAATTCCTCAACATTTTTCCATTGCGGTGGCAGAACAAAAGTCATCCATGAAAATATGTCAAATTGTGCGACTGGGCGACTCCATTGTAAATATTCCAGGCCGGTTTTGTAATAATTAACGATTTCTTGGTCAAATATTTTTAATAAATCTGAATGCTGAGACAACATCTTCAACTTATTATATTGAATTTTAGTTTGATATTCCTAAAAATTTGGCTTGAGCTCGGTCTGAAAGTATCTGTGCAAGACTATGTGTTATTTGACTTTTATAATAGTGATATTAGATATTTCAATGTTCTTTATATGTTTCAAATAAAAATGACTGGCTATGTAAAAAGAGGGAGTAAACTTGCGACAACGGGTGATTGAAGTCATAAACCACCGAAAAAGCCATGTGAAAGCCATACCACCGAAAACAACTATCGTTTTCGGTGGTATGGCTTCACCAAAAAAGAAATCTAGTAATGGAACTTTAAAATACGTTCAATCGCCGGTAACAGGGACAACTACCTACTTCTTGAATGAGACTGTAAATTGGAATGAACTATATCCGCTTCCTCACAAAATAATTTAAGTCTTTCATTACGTACTGTAAATATGGAAGAATATTTATAAATTTTAAGTACAACTGACTCAATCACATCACATCACATCAACTGAAACATCAACTGAAAGTACGTCGGCTGACGTCGATGCTATGTTATGTAAAATGTGAACTGGACAACTAATGTCTTCGATATATCTGGATAATTTAGTTTTCAATTTGTAGTGAACATTGTTTGTCCCATGCCTATCCCATCCCCCAAAGTTAATATTCGTATTATCTCCACTGTACCTAATTAGCTTTGTCAATGAAATATTTAAATTATTTAGTGTACTATTGCAGTATGTAACAATAGTCTCGGATGTTTTATTTTCCAAAAAGCCTAATTTTATCAATTTTAACTGCATACCTTTTGTTTCCGAGAAATATTGCACAAGAAGAGAAAACAAGTTTCAGAATTGTGATTGCCTGAATCTGTTAGAATTCCGTAGAAAGGAATCTTCTCAATATTTTCTTTTGTTTTTAGCACAGAGTGTGGCGCCAATATATTCTTCATTAGTGCCGTCGCTTTTGTTCGTGCAGTCGACTGTTTCGCAGCTTTGAACCTGGATAAAGAGTAGCGCTTATTTTGCATTTCAGTCCAACAAATTAAAGGACTGGTGATTAATAACTTTGTAAGCAGTAGTTAATTTTGCTGCACAGACTAAATATCTTCTGGTGTGTTTTTTAACCATAAATGATGAAATATCTCTTGAAGTAGAAGTTGCTGATACTTTTGACTTCCCACCGGGACATTTAGTAGGTCAAGCGGAACAACCGGGACCAGAGTTCTAAACCGGTAACATGTCCCGGTGTACCGGGACATATGGCAATCCTATACTAGTGCTTATTGAGTGTAGCTCAACTACTGTGTGTGTAAAGCTACAGTGAGCGTAGCTCTAGTTGAGTCAACCTCAACTAGATTGAGGTAGCTGATATTCGGATGTACAGGTCATCAAGAATAGGAACTAGTCTGAAAACTGCGATATCGGACCGCCCATGAGCTGCGCAGTAAATAGCCTGGTCTTTACTCAGTTGCATTGAGGCTATTGCAGAGTGAATATCGACTATATCGAATGTATGTATACAGAGTTCGATCTTGCCCCGTGTAAGGTGTATCCTTTTCCCTCCGAATGTTGCCTCACTCTTTCTTCTATGCATACATACAGCATCTTACACTTTTTCCTATCCATGACAAGCTGTAGTCCAAATCTGAACTGCATCTCGCCTTAAATCTTATAGGCCCAAAATATCTAATCAAGACTAACCAGTAGTCGGTTTTATATTAAGGATGTCTCTTCTCTTTGACAGGGTTCTTTAAAAGGTCGATGGTTTCTATCAACTCTCTATATAAGAGTTTACCTGCTGTTTATGTTTTGGTATTTGCAAGTGGAATATTTTGGCAAAACCTGTTTGTAATTGGTTGAGCAGCTAAAGAGTAGTAGTCCTGCTCGATCTGCAACGTTCATTCAAAGACCACGTCGTTTCATACCAACTCTGCAAGAAACAATTCCGACTGAGAATTTCCGCCACGTGCACTGCGGTAGCGTGGGCGTGATATTCCATGGGGTCCATCCTGACCAATCTGTTCTCCATCCGGGCCTTCGCTATCTTGGGAACGTGGTTTATCTCCACCTCCACCGCCACGGAAGTTCCTGCGGAAAAATCTTCTTGGGGGTCTGCGACCTCATGAATGATAAGCGACGCGATTTGCTTCGACGTCATAGGAGAGGATTATGATTATGGGAAGCAGAGAGTTTGGGGAACTATAGGCTTTGTACTGTCAGCACTGATAGGTGGTTACGCGGTTGATTTATTCTCTGGAAGCTCAATTTCATATACACCTGCAATCATAGTTATGTTGATATGTTCTGTGTTCGATTTGACGGCTTGTATAAAATCGAAGCTCCCAATTATAGAATCTCCACAAACATATTCAAGGATATAAAAGGACTGTTAAACCTAACCTAACCTAACCTAACCTAACCTAACCTAACCTAACCAGTAGTCGGTTTTATATTAAGGATTTCTCTTGTCTTTGATAGGGTTCTTTAAAAGGTCGATGGTTTCTATCAACTCTTTATATAAGAGTTTATCTGCTGTTTATGTTTTAGTATTTGTAAGTGGAATAGTTTGGCAAAACTTGTTTGTAATTGGTTGAGCAGGTAAAGAGTAGTAGTCCTGCTCGATCTGCAACGTTTATTCAAAGGCTACTCTCATCTGCAAGAAAATTGACACGTGCCACTGATTCCATCGGTTGAAACTTTCGACGCAGTAAGAACAAAGAGCACCAGTTTTCCATCAATAATATTACATTACATCTTATTTACCTTTCGACAACCAAGTTGGCGTTATTAGGAGATAACTAAGACTAAGTTTTAAGATCATTTTTAATTATCATGGCTTACTGTAGTAACTTTTAAAATTCGAATATTGATTTCTCGTGAATTTACCTCCAAAGAAGCCAGGGTTGGTTTCGTAGAAGAAATTTCGAACTTGAACAATTCTGCATTATGTTTTTCCAGTTCCAGTTCTGATCCTCGTAATAAATGAATGTATAAGTACAACATTTGACGACAAGCGAGATGTATTTAACCTCTTCGAGTTTTTAGTTGAATTGGTGTCAAAATTTATCCATGAAGGACGCCTACATTATTCAAGTGGATCAGATCAGCCTCTTTAATCAGAACTTTATCAATAAACTTTCAAATAATAGAAGACATTTTACTAAGAATAGACCTCTATAATGCCTGAAAGATTGAGCGATAGGCTTCAGGTTTGTCAAAATGATGTCGTCAAACTGGGCTTGTCAAGATGACCGCAATTGACTAAAATGATTTTTGAATAGGTGGAATAGTAGTATTATTTAATATTATTGAACCATCTATATTTACTAAATGGCTGTTTTCGTGTGTGTGTCACGAAATTTTTAGGTCGATGTACAAAATGCTCTTCGTTCGAATTTCGGCATTTCCACAAAATCAAAATAGTATATCGAACCTTGCGAACAACGTGGTAACTTTTATTTTTTGATTCGAAGCCTCTAGAGGTATGTTATATATGCTTTCGATATGAGCGAGGGGGCGCGGGCGGCACAATATGATTGCGATTTGATTACTCGTTCCATTATTATAGTTAAACAAACATGTTCTTAAAAGACATCATCAATATCTTACAATTTGCGAATTGTTATGCCGAAATCAGATTTCGTGTTCTTTGAATCCGATCGAATTGGTTTACTTTTAATTTTGTATAGTTTTTTTTGGGTAATCTTGACTATATGACAATTAAAAAACAGTAGAAGAACAGACCAACAGAACAGTAGTCCATGAACACCGAAATATTACACGGTTATCGACGCCGTTTCGCCAACCAAGTTGGCACCATCAGAATATGTTTAAAACTGAAATTTGATGATTAGAACTGAATGAGTTTTAATCATTTTCCGATTATGTCAACTTGGTTGGCGAAACGCGCGTCGAGAAACGTGTAATCTTTCTGTGTTTGTGGAAAACTGATCTACTTTTATATATATATATATATATATATATATATATATATATATATATATATATATATATATATATTAATATCGTTTATTTTGACTCTATCGTAGGTGACTTTACATTTACAGGAAATAAGTAGTTTGACTATAGCTTGACCAAATCTGTCTTGTTTAAAAATAAATCGGTTTATTTAACATAAGAAATTGTAAGGGATCTATCGAAGCTGGATCGTAACCCTTAAAAGACGATACTTTACAGTACTTTCTTAGATATATCCTTCACCAATGGATGCAAATCTTGCTACTATTAGGGATAATAAAGTTTACGATTAGGTTAAATAAACTGTCGAGAATAGTATTCAGTCGTCTCGAATCGCTATATATTTCAAAATTTACACTAATCCCACATCGAAATGCAAAAATATAAATAATGTAGATTAAATGCGCACCACTGACTATTTTTTATATCAGTAAAAGCGTTACCCCGAACCTTTCGACACATTCTCTTTGTGTATTCCCCATGGCCGGCCTTATCTCTGCGTTATATATGTAGCTATAATTCTTAAAAATGGCTTCTATCTGTTCAAATGATGATAATGGCTTGATATATACGCCTTCGCTCGAGTTCTGCGAATTGCTGTAATTTACAAACTTCTGATATTTCTGTTTTCCATTGCCATTTGCTGTATGACGGCTTCCATATTCTCTTCAACAAGAAGTCGTTAGGTCTCTTGATTAAGTCTTGCGAAGAATAACTCGAGACCATGACTTACATATATCTCTATCTGTCTATTATGAAGTATCGCTATTATAACTTCATTTTATAACATAATACATACAAAAATAAAACTAAATTTTCAAAATAATCAGTAGATGTACAAAAGCGACTAAGTAATACCCCCTGTTCTCCCACCTGTTTTAAATGATAATATTCTAAGATTCTCCAGTTATTACTTGGAGAAAATATATAAATTAAACAAAATCATATAAGTATCGAATCGTGTTTATAAAAAACATTTAATGTCAGTAGCTCTTCAATTGTGGAACCTATAAATATTTAATTTTACTTAGCTTCTGGTAAAAATCAATTGGAGTTAGGTCAGGTTTCACCATCTAGTCAAATTCCAATTAGTTCTCAAATACCAACTAGTTCTCAATTAATTTAAGTAGGGTAACTGTCCTGAGTCCATAGGCACTCAGGCTATCATATTGACCACTTGTGGGGCCTCCATTAGAGCCGCCATTTTATCGCCAAACACCGACCTCACTGCTTCATCCATTCCACTGCGCGGGTTTATTGAAGAAGGGTATTTTGTGGTGGCTCTGATTATTCTTATCACTATAGTCCATAACATAAAACTACTTGAATCAGAATGCTATTAGCTAATGTCATTCTGATTATCCTTACTCCTTAAAAAAATTATCCTGTAATAATTTTCTAGTTGTGGAAGATCGCGTTTTTTACCACGTTCTGAAAACGTTCCTGAAATACCAAAGTATTAAGAGGAATTATTTGAAAAGTTAATCCTAATAGAGTTAATCCTAAGATAAATAGTTAAATCATGGAGCCTAAAACTTAGTTTTACGTGGCTGCAAGCAAATAATCAATTGGATTCAATTCAGGCGCTCCAGCTGACCACAATGTATTACTGGGACTATATGCAAGATGTAATTGAGGATACTTCTTACATAGACATAAACAAGTCTTGACGTCATTATTATTAAGAATTATTATTGCCTTAATAAAATATGTACTAGGAAACATCTAAAGATAAAATATAATTTGTAGATGTGGCCTACTAATCGTCCTGATTTGACACTAATTTACTTTTTGTTGAAACTGTATGTACTGAATGTGATTTTCTTTGTTTCAGCTCGACTTTTTCCATCTACTGTACAAGGCTGAAGACTACCAAATGTATCGCTTAATTTATTTAGGGTACTCTGTACTATATCTCGCTTTACGTAAATAAGACAATCCAATATTATATGTGGTATCGTTAAGTAGACGTCTGTAAATATTACCCCTATTTTAAATTATAAATTGTTTATACCTTTGTAAATACATATCCAACAGTATTGTAAATAAATAATAATAATAATTAATGTATTATTGTTTCATTTCATTTTTATCTATCTTCGAATACTATGTGTTGTTAAAAACTCAAATCTATGTTTATTATTCCCTTACATTTCACGAAATTAGGATATATTATTAGATTAGGTATATCATAATTTTCGAAATTAAATTGTATCCATTGCAAGTAACATAAAAAATGGAACACCCCCTAAACATTATTTATTTTAGATGATACATATTTTGTGAATATGTTGTGCTAATATAAAATATATGGTTACAATTTGGGGTAAGAAACCTTGAATTATTGACTACTGCCTAATTCAGTAATAGCTTGGGCCTAGGGTCTATATGAGGTGTGAAATGGGTTAGGTTTAATAGTCTTTTTAATGTTCTATACATGTGCAACTGGATTGAGATGTGGGTATCGTGTTGGCCATGAAATAAAAATTGAAAAGATTTGATTCCAACAAGCCTAACTTTATTCATTGCATATACGTTTTAGCACTACCTTAAGTATATGTTTTCTAAATGTGTCTCTATGTATACATGGATAATAGAAAACTTCATAGAAATAAAATTCACACTTCATGTACTAGACACGTAAATAACGTTCATATACTATTGTGCCGTTTTATTGTGGCTTGTAACTCACCTAACTGCTTAATTGAGAATGTTTAAAAAAAGATTATAAAAAAATTAACAAAAATTTCAAAATTAACAAAATTCTGTTACTGACTATTCCTATTCAATCTGAAGTGACTTATGGGAAAATAAATATTACTATTATTATTATATGGACCTATCTTCATTATTAAATTATCAATTCGCAATATAGCTCAAGTAGGCTTAGATCGACTTCTAACAGCAGCTCTATGCACTAAAGTCAGCCCATACCATAATAAAAAATTACAACTGTTTTGTGGCTGCCTTCAAAATGTTATCAATGCTTGTTTTAAGGTAGTAAATATCTATACAGGGTTTCATCAATAAATTATCTAGGTATTTTTATATCACTTAGTACTGTATATATTCGCTTATGGTTGAAATCCACAAAATTATTTACATTTTTAATTGTCAGTTCAAGATGGATCATAATTGAATCTACTACAATCATTTAGGTGATATGTTAGGGAGTTAGTAGGTATGTCTCAGTTGCAATTGTAGAATATGAATTGCGCGCCATTTGTGTTCTGTCAAAGATGGGACGTAAATATTTAATGGCTGTCATCTACAAATAATGAACTGAAAACCAAACTGGAATGCTCTCGCTTATGCACAGTTACTGTTAAAAGTGATTCCAGCTGTTAAACAAAGCCCGTTGCTGAGAAGTGGTTGCCCGTCCTTGTCACTCTTATGGTGTTAAGTGAGGTTTTTGTTGGCGCGTGTTAATTTTTGTTATTTTTTTCTAGTTTGTGATTTAAAATGGTTAAATCGTGTTGTGCCTATGGTTGCACAAATGAATGGACTCCCAACGGAGAAATAAAATTTCACAAGCAAGTTGTATTTTTCGCCAAACGCATTAGAAAACTTGTAGAGATAAATATAACCTTAAAATACTTTTAGTAGGTACTTTTTGTAGAAGCAATTTATTGAACAATATACTAAATAATTGTAATTATTAACTCAGAAGTTTGCTAAATAGATATAAATATATTTATTTTAGATTTCCTATGAAAAATCCTGTAAGATTACAACTATGGATAAAAGCTCTTCGGAGAAAGAACTTTAGCCCTAATTCTAGTAGTGTAATATGCAGTAAACATTTTAAAGGAGAGGATTATTTGGAATCATCTGCAAATAAAAATATTTTAAAACAAGATGCAATGCCCTTCACTTTTTAAATTTCCCCATTATATTTTAAAAAGAAAGTCCTAAAAGACGAAAACTTTTTTTGCATGAAGATGAGCCATGTGCACAGAACGCATAACCATTGTTATATCAGTGTGTTAGAGAATCGAATTTTATATAATAAATTTGTAAACACTATGTTTAAAGAAATGTAAAAATAAATAAATTATAACATTATAAAAAAATATAATAAATGTTTTGCCAATAAATTTAAAATAAACTGTATATATAAAATATGTTGTGTTTTATTTACAAGAGAAACTCCTGTATTAGTTGAAAATAAAAATTTCGCATTTTCCTGATGTTTTAAACCAGTGAAAATATTCGTTTCCTGTCTATAAAAGAATATTAACATGACCAAACAAATCACCAACAAGAGTTAAATCTACACAAATACCTAAGAATAATCCCGCGAGCGGCGAGAGCTTTACCTTTTCAACCTGTCTATTGTTTAAACCCATAAGCGCATATGGGTAAGAGTGAGAAAGCATACCACCCCAAAGCAACGCTCTGAGCTCTTTTCTAACAGCCAAGCTCACATTTTTAACACGACGCGCGCCTTCCAGTCTGGTTTAAAGTTCATTGTCTATAAGTCATTCGACGTCAACATGCCGCAACTAACAGTTCAACAACGATTTGCGTACAACTGTTTTATGAAAGTGAGTGATCATTTACAGTTGCATTAAGAAAATTTCGTACAAAAGTAGGACAAAATGAAATGCCTACAGAGTTAACAGTTCATAGACTTAACCAAGAAATTTGAAGAGACGGGTTATTTTATTGATAAGGCAACGTCAATATGTCCTCGTCGTGGTCGGCCAGATGAGAATATTCAAACTAACCACATCAGTTCGACGTCATGCACAACAACTTAATATATCAAGAGCCACCACGCATCGGATTTTAAAGAAAGATCTGCATCTGCTACATAGAAGATCACGTCACACAACAATGAAAGGTTACAGACCGTTTACAACGTCATATATTTGTTAATTGATTGTTAGAAAAGAAATATGCTGATTTTTGCAACAAAATTTTGTTCAGCGATGAAGCACATTCACATCTTGACAGATACGTCAGTAAACAAAATTGTTGAATTTGGGGTGCTAAAAATTCACATGTTGTTCACGAAAAAGAAATGTTTTTACTGTTTGGTGCTCATCTTGGAGTGGTGGAGTAATTGGACCATACTTCTTTGAAAATGAAACTGTAATGTCACAGACATGTTGACGTCGTATGGTCTATAGATGACTGTCATTAAATATTGACGCCCTATCTTTGACAGAACACACATGGCGCGCAATGCAAATCCTATAATTATAACTGAGACACATACATACGAATATACTTTGGAAAGTCGTATAAGGTAATATAGACTGTTTCCGCACTTTACTAACGCCACCCTGATGAAGTTAATGTGAGTAGAGGACGAAATGTTACAACAAATTCCACTTTGAAGCAGGAAATAAAAAAATCACCAACCTAAGGCCTAGTCGAGGTGTATACCGTATGATAAATAATCAGGATATATAATAATAAACAGGCCCCGATATAGATTATTGTAATAAACTTTTCAACGATGACTCATTTAAAACGGAATCGTCTACGAAAGTGAAGATAACATGTAAGGCAATAAAACTACTAAACGAAACCCAAAGGTATTCTAAAGTGGCCACCATATCCACCTGATTTCAGTTCAATAAGTTTATTAATTTTGGACACTTTAAATGCACACATAAAAGCGGAAACGGTTAGGTTCATAGTCCAATATATATTAAAGCTCCAATAAAGAGACTAATTAATTTAAATTGTTTAACGACCGTAATTCTAGTTATGTTGGCGAAACCTAATAAAAATTCTAGACTTAGTTGTGCATTGTAAATCTTTCCCATAACGTTCATCACTCTTGTAGCTATATATAAAATGCACTAGAACTATTTTTATCTTCCACTTCTAAAAATATATACCTATCGGTAAATGTTAGTCAGAATTGATTAGCCAAATCATTTTCACAAATTATCGCAGGCAATTAAAATTAAACCGCGTTATTTGTTTAAAACCATAAAAATTAATGATCTATTTTATTATCTACATAACATCGCCATTAGGGTAATTCTTTATTTACATTTTTTCGTAGAAAATTGGAGTGTATCTCGCTGGAGATCGGGGCACGGAGATAAGCATTTACCGTTTACTGTACATGATTTTTTACGTTCAAATTGGGTGGATTCTCATAAATTCAGATTGTTTAGAAGTCACGTAACTGGGGAGTGGGTATGGTAATGATGTAAACTTTCTTTTTTGCATGATAACGAAAAGTCGCGTAGTGATTTATGAAGCATTCCGGTTTATCGTTATTTGTTTTATCGTAGGTATAAGTATGACTTGCCATTTGCGGCACGGAGGTAGAAAATGTGTTTTCTCGCATCCGGCGGCAGGCCAGAAGCCTTCCCGGTTGCCATCTGATAGTGGAAAGTTGGCGTTCTTAAGAACCAAAGAGGATAATTAACTTTTCCAGTAATTATATTTTGCTATAAAATAATTTATTGTTATCCAGACTATCTTAATAAATGAGGAAATATTAACGCTAGTATAAGGTTCTTCTAAATAATCACATAAAATAGCTGAATTGATATCACGTGAAACTTTAAATGTTCTGAAGAAGAAAATAATGCAATGGGCATTAAGGGCAGTTGCCCGTGTCGAAGCTCATAAACGAACAGCACTTTGCCTTGCCTCCACACCATTGGATTGGTAACCTATCGAATTCTCCTATAAAAATGTTTTCCACAATAGCATTTGTAGTGTGGTCCAGGGTAACGATCTCGGTCCAATGTTGGAGACATCATTGTATCATTGCAGATATTACCCAAATAATTGCATATCACATAAATAATAAAGGTCAACTGGGTGTGTATACTGATTTTTCAAAGGCCTTTGACAAGGTGAATCAAAATACAGGGTGAGTCGGGAGGAACGGACCAAACTCCAGGAGTGTATTGTACGTATAAAAATAATGTAAAAAAACTAAAATGTTGTTATCCGATTTTTATTTGCTTATAAGTTATAGCGTAATTAAAAATGTTTATCTAGTATGCGATGTTCGAGGTTCACACATTTGATGACGTTGTTGTTTTGATAATGTATCAGTGTATTGCGACTGTGATTTAAGGTTTATTTTGGAGTTTGAATGATTAAAGTATTACAAAATGCCACACACCTATTCAAACTTATAATATGCAAATATGGTGTTTGTTTACGGTTTTTGTAATGGGAATGCTAGAGCTGCTGTTGAAAAATATCGTCAACGGTTTCCACATCACAGACATCCTAATAAAAATGTATTTATCAGAGTTTTCAACAAACTGTGCGAGACTGGAAAGCTTCCCAGTGTTAACGTAATATCTGAACGAGCTACTCGACAAGATTTAGAAGAGGTAGAATATATTCTGGATGTAGTAGCGGAAGATGCAACGACCAGCTCACGAAGAATTAGTATTCAATTGTGTATTCTACAAACAAGAGTAATAAACACACACCACCAGCAAGGCTTACATCCATACCATGCACAGAGAGTACAGCACCTACAAACGGAAGATTATCCTAAACGAATGGAATTTTATCGGTGGGTAAATAATAATCCTGGTATTGTATCGAGCGTACTTTTTACAGATGAAGCAATAGATACCCGTGATGGCATTAATAATACTCACAACTGTTATGTATGGTCAGATGAAAATCCTCAAGCAACAGTCGAAAGTAACTTTCAACACAAGCTTTTGGTAAACGATGGTTATTTAATTGACCCTTAAATTTTGGAGAATCGGATCACTACTAGAGGATGTTCATTTAAACATTAGAATGCAAATGTAGTACCAGCACGATGGAGCTCCCGCACATCTCGTTCGTCAGGTCAAGGAACATTTGGACGAAGGATTTCCAGGGCGTTGGATTGGTCGCGATGGTCCTATTAGTTGGCCTCCAAGATCTCCAGACCTCACAGCACTAGATTATTGTTTATGGGCTGGTTCAAAGACGAAGTGTATAAAGTAAAAGTGGACACACGGGATGCACTAATTCAACGTATTAGAAATGTTGCAGCCAATCTTAAACAAAGACATGACTCAATCAGGAGATCTACAGACGCTCTTCGTAGAAGAAACAGAAAATGTTTAGAGGTGAATGGCGGTATTTTTGAACATTTGTAACGTTATGATTACCAAAACGTTAATGTCTGAAATTTTGTATATTTTTAATTACGCTATAACTTGAAAACGAATAAAAATCGGATAACAACATTTGAGTATTTTCATGCTTACAATACACTCCTGGAGTTTGGTCCGTTCTCCCGACTCACCCTGTATATTAATTAGGTGAATCAAAATTAGAATTATATGGATTCAGTAGTAATCTTCTTCACTTAGTAAAATCGTATTTATCCAGACGTACATTATTTGTTTCATATAATCGCTTTAAATTCAAGACCTTCTCAACGTTCTCTCGAGTACTTTAAGGCTCAAATTTAAGGCCGTTTTTCTTTATATCATGTATTAATGGTTCGTCTTTAATGCTCTATTTCTATCTCTCATCATTTTATTTGTCTCTCGTCATCTCCTTTTGTCAATCACTTAAAATTATTTTTAAATATAACCTGCTTAGATGATCAATTGAGGTTGCAAAATTCATCGACCTTGTGTCATGGTATTCATAAACTATCAATAAACTAAATATAGATAAATGTAAAGTTTGCCCCTATATCTTAAAGAAGCAACCATAATATTTTTGGGTATTCTCTTGGTTGTATTGTTTTAATACGTTCTTGAACGTATATGTTATTGAAATTTTCCATATTTTATTTTTGTCAAAGAGGTTACCTTTTTTATTTATTTTTTATTTATATACTGTACACATATATACTTATATATTTATTTGTATTTTGGTTCTATAAATGGATTTTTCTGTTGGGAAATAAAAGCATTATTATTATTTTAAAAATGTACTATCAGGTGTCTCTGTTGATAGTGCTTCTAAATATTTTTAGTTATGTGATCACAAAATCATGTGGTCACATGATATGACGTTAGATGTATGTGGTGCAGTGTGTGAAGACTTTGTGACCTATGCAATTATTTTACATTCCACAGGAAATCTGCTTAAAGTCTACTAGAGTTACAGAAAACCTTTAGTAGTCATTACCAAATAAAATTAATCACTGTTATGATTTTACTTTTCAGCACTGCACTATACGCGGAAAAGTAATGTAATCGTGTCAAGAAAATGTGAAAAAACAAAATTTTTTTTGGGTTTATTTTTCGTTTTTCGGCCTAAAAACAAAATAAATGGTTTTAAAAAACTTTTTGCTGTGTGTGTGTCGTTGTCATCGGCGTTTATTCTTGGTCTACATGCATCACGAGAAAGTACAATGGTGGACTATTTGAGAATTTTTTTGTGTTAACACTGTCACTCAATTAAATCGTGTCGGATCGATCGGGTTTCGACTGATTCTGATTAGGGACGTCTATCAGACGACATCTATTGCTTTTGAGGTGGATAGGACACACCCCACCCTGTCCATGGGTCATGAGAAAGCACGATGGTGGACTATTTGAAGAAAGTAAAACTGTCCACACATAAAACACATTCTGTGTTGGTTTACTTGTTCTCGGCCACTCAATTTCGAGGTAGAGATGTTCTACGTGCGGAAAAGTCCATTTTAAGGTTTTAAAACTGTTTATTTTCACTTCAATTAAAATAGTTAGAAGAATGGCAAGGTTAATTATTGTTGTAAATTGTTTAAGATCGTGTGATAAATTAATAATTATTACTAGAAAGTGATAGTTACCAATAATGTATATAAATTTATTGGACAATTACATTTACTAATATTTTATCGTCATAATTTACGATTATTCAATACTCTTCTGCGAGAAACCTGTTCCCCTATCGCCGCCCAACGCATTTCCATACCATGATTCTCATATCAATGCACTTGCCTGATAGCTTCACCATGTTTACATCGTAACTGCAGACACTTTATCATCCTCGTTACGTTCGTTTCCAATCCTTATCTATTTATACTCGTCTGAGTTTCTGAAACGTCTAAAATTAGCGCTAGTTTGTATTTTTACTATTCCTTATCGCTGGAGGGTAAGAAAACCAGGCTGTTTGGTTGCAGTCTTAACATGAATGAACTAGAATAGCTGACGTTGAAGAGATACAACAACGTTATTGTCGGTATTCGGAATAGAGCGTTAATTATTCCGGAATGACAATATGGCATTTTTTAGTGTTCAGTGTGAAGGTTAAGCACTGGATTAGAATTCTTTTCTATAAATATATGATAGAACAAGTTCTAGAAATAGTTTAGTGTACAATATTGTCACATTAGTAATGACTTAGTTATATTCTTGGAATAAATACGTATGTAAAGGGTCCGGCAACAGGATTGAACGATTTTTAATATGCCACTGTTAAGAAACAGAAGAATATGTTTGGACTAATTATTATTGCAACTAAAACACAATTCTGGAAATTTCTTATAACATTTAGTTTACAAAGATCACACCTCTAAGATGACCACCGTTTTCTTCTATACATTGTTGCAACCTGTTTCTGAAATTGAACATAATGCGTCTAAGTGAATTTCCGTTTATCGAATTTATCTCTTCATGAATCCTTTCTTTGAGTTCCAGAAGTGTTTGGGGACAGGTAGAGTACACTTTGGACTTTAAGAATCCCCACAGAAAGAAATCCGGGACCGTCAGGTCCGGTAATCCGGTAACCGGTTGTAACATCTCAACGTACCGAAGTGAATTGACTAACGGTGTGGCCATTTTCTTCAAGAAATATGGTCAGATAACGCCAAATCTGCACACTCCACACCACACCGTTACCTTTTGGTCATAAAGTGGATGTTCATGCATTTCTCTTGGGTTGTGTTCTGCCCAGTAGTGAAAGTTCTGCTTATTAACATACCAACTGTGATGGAAGTGAGCTTCGTCAGACATGATCAGTTTATCAAGAATTTCTGCATTGTTGTTCAATGATTCAAGAAATTGCCTGCAGAAATTGAGACGATTAACTTTATCAAGAGGGCTCAGCCTCTGGACTATCTGTACTTGTATGTATGGTATGGTTATTAAGTGATAAGCACATAGTGTATTTTCTAAAGTGTTTTAAATTGGAATGTTATCTAATATATACCTAAAATTCTAGACAAAAGGGTGATAAAGGACAAATACTACAAGTGAATATAAAAGTACCATCTGAAATCAGTTTAAATTTGTTTTGGTATGAAAAACTTATTTATGAAACTTTGAAGTTAAGATGATTATTAATTGTAAAAATTGCAAAGTAGAAATCGGAGATTTGGGGACATATACATGTGTTATATTTGCCTTGAGAAAGTGCATGAAGAGTGTTCAAACTTAACAGCATCGGAGATAAAATGTATGTCACTAAAAAATAGAGGATTGAAGTTTGTATGTTCGGAATGTTTAGTGAAAATAACGGATGTGTCAGCAATGTACAAATTTATTGTGGAGATGAGTAGAGAATTTAAAGAAGTAAAAAATCTAATGCAAGAACTTAAACATAATATAATGAAGACGAAGAGTGAAGATAAAAAGGAAGAAATATAGCGTGTAGAAAGTAGCAATAGCGTGTAATAATAAAGAGGAAATTGGTATATTAAAAACTTAAGTTGAAAATAGACTAGGAAATAGATATAAAGTGACGATACCTGACTTATTAAGGCCTAGAATAAAAATTGTTGGTATATCTGAATTATTAAATAAAGATGAACTAACTGATAGCATTATCAAGCAAAATAAGAATATTAATGTGGTAAAGGATGATTTACAAGTTATATGTATCAAGCAGATGAAAAAACGGTATATGGCAATTGTTGAGCTAAATAGTGAAACATTTGGGCAAATAATGGAAGATAAAATTTTGAATATAGGATGGGACGCATGTAATGTATACGAATATTTTAGTATCAGAAGATGCTTTAAATGTGGTAGATATAATCATAAAATTACAGATTGCAAAAATAATGAGATATGTTTCAAATGTGGCGGTGAGGGACATAGTACAGTGCAATGCACGAATGATAGCCCCTAATGTATTAATTGTAAAGAAGCAAATGAAACATTGAAATTGAATCTTGATATAAAACATAGTGTTGTAGATAATCAATGTCCAGCCTATTTAAGACAAGTTGCATCCATAAAATCCAAAACTAAATATATATAGCAATCAAATAAACAAATCAAACCACTAATGATCTTATATATGAACTGTCAGAGCTATTTGCCACATTATTACCAAATACATAACTTAATCTCAAGCAATATTGTTGTCGTATCACCAATGATATAAGTGAGCGAGAAATTTACATTGAGAACTATCAACTTTATAATGAACAATCGCAATCAAGATACAGTGGTGGAGTAATTGCCTATATTAGATGCCAGTACAATTGTGCTATATATTTAAAGGAACATGTAGAGAAAAAGTGGTGGATTATCATAGTTAAATTAACAGTTGGTACTTATGTCATCTATATTGGAGTTATATATAGGTCTCCATCTTCAAGTATGGTCGAATTTTTAGATTATTTGGAAAACATTCTGGAACGGGAAGCCCTAATGGGTCGATACTTCATTCTGACGGGGGATTTTAATATTGATGTGAAACAGAATTCATTTTATGCCAGGAAAATCAAGGCAATTATAGTTACAACTCAAAAAATTCAACTAGTTCATTTTGCTACAAGAACCACACTACATTCATCTACAACTATAGATTTAGTAATTACAAACAAAGAGCATGATGTTTCTGTACGAGCACTTGATATTAGAATTTCTGATCATAGTATAATTAAATGTAAGATGGAAATAGGTATACAGAATAGAGATAGATTGTTGAATAAGTTTCGAAGAAAGTATGGAGCTGATCAGCTTGAAGCATTACAAAATGAGCTAATGAAGACAGAATGGAATTTAAACTGTAGTAATGTGAATGTGAGCTATGATGCATTTGTGGAAACATGTAATAATGCTATAAACATAACGTGTCCCATTGAAGAATTAAAAATATCTAAAAATAACAAATGGTATGATAATGAAGTAAAAATCTTAAGTAATGAACGTGACAAAAACTATAAAAGATTTCAATACACCAAGGATAAAGACGATTGGATTAAGTATACGACAGCTAGGAACAAACTAACAAATTTATTGAGGAAAAAGAGGAGAGTATATTATGAAGAAATGGTTGACAGAAATAAAATGGATAGTAAGAAAATGTGGAAAACTTTAAAAGATATGGTGAACGATAAGCCTAAAACTGATATACCTAAAACGATAGAATTTCCTGATGGCAGTATTACGAATGATGAAGACAAGGCTAGAATGTTTAATGAATATTATGTGCAGAGCGTTAGAGAAATTATTGAGAGTATACAGGGTGATAATATGAACAGAAATGTAATAAGCTATACAGAACATAAATTAGATAAGTTTCATATGTTATGAAACTATGCACGAGTTAAGTGAAATCATAAATAAGCTTAAATATACTAGTTGTGCTGATGAATATTTAAATATAAACATTTTAAAAAATATTGCAGAAGTGTGTGAACATGTAATACTGGACATAGTAAATACGTCTATTGGCTATGGTGCGGTACCTGACAATTTAAAAATGACAACCATTCTGCCTATACCAAAAATTAGTAATACAAATAAAGTGGAAGAATTTCGTCCAATTAATATACCCTTAGCTATAGATAACTATTATTGAACGAGCTGTATACAAGCAAGTGACGAGCTACTTTGAGGATGATAAACTATTATATAACATGCAGTCTGAGTTTCGAACCAATCATTCATGTGAAACTGCGCTCCAAGCTGTTATAACATCCTGGAAGGAAGTGATTGACGATGGTCAAATAGTGGTAGCAGTCCTTATAGATCTGAGGCGAGCATTTGAAACTGTGGATAGGGAGATATTATTGGATAAACTTGTCGCATATGGTATCGGTGATAAAGTGTTAAAGTGGTTTAAGTCATTTCTAGAGAATCGAAAACAAAAAGTCAGGGTTAACGATGTTGTATCAAGTGAGATAATAAACAATTATGGGGTTCCTCAAGGCAGCGTGCTTGGTCCACTATTATTCTTAGTGTACATTAATGATATATATCGAACACTGAAACATTCAAAAATATATTTGTTTGCTGATGATGCCTTACTATCAATTCAAGGTACAGAGTATTTAAATATTATAGAAAAATTAATGAAGACCTAGCTATTTTGGAACACTATCTTTGTATCAACAAATTAAAAATTAATACAAATAAATGCAAAGCCATGGTGATTGGTAACAAAAATAGAATTAAAGATATTAATATTGATGGTAGTGCTGTCGTTATAAATAATGAAGTGATTGAATTTGTACCTGAATTTAAATATCTAGGAGTAATATTGGACTATACACTTAGCTTCACTAGTCATGTTGATTACCTTATAAAGAAAGTTTCAAAAAAAAGATATTTCTTAAGTAGAATTAGTAAAGACATTTCATTATATGCAAGAAAAATTATATATAAGTCAATTATACTACCCCATTTTATGTACTGTGCGACATTATTGTATTCTGTCAATATTACAAAGTTAAATGAGCTTCAAATTTTGCAAAACAAATGTCTAAGAGTAATATTAAGATGTAGCATGTATACCCCAGTATCTGTAATGTATGAAACGTTGAGGCTCAACAATCTTAAAACTATATCGTATGTCCAATATATGGTGTTTATATACAAGATGATCCATAAACTTGTCCCTGATTATCTAAGTGGAATAATACGTTTTGTTTGGGAGGTGCATGACTATGATACCAGGCAGAGAGAGGATCCTATATGTGATCCCTGCAAGAACATTGAGCGCACAAAAGTCAATAACAAATGGTGCAATGATTGATTTTAATAAACTGCCCCAATATATAACTGATTGTGATACTTTAAATAAATTTAAAACAGCTTTGTACAAATTTATTAGTTATTCTGATATTAATTAACAAAATGTTATTACTTATTTATTTAAGTTAGTGATAAATCACAATTTTTACAAAAAATAGTAACTATTGTAATTTGATTGTAATAGTATTATTATACTAAATAAAGGTCTTATTATTATTATTTTTTTTTTTTTTACTAAAAGCCAGTCACCCCTTTCTGTGGCTCCGACTCACACAGAAGGTGCGCTGGTAATACCAGCAATCACTCCTCGCGTCCGCTCGGTTAGTGATTACTGGGCCGAGTCGTGTGCCCTGAGTAGACGTAGTGAGCCGAGAATTACGGCCTTCTGCATGCGACCGGCTAAGATTTCTGCCGAGTTTCGGCATGCCGGTATGTTCTTTAATTCAGAAAGCAGAGTATCTCTCGCTCCACCAAGGGCTCCTATAATCAGTACCTTCAATTTAACAGTATGGTCTGGATAGAGTCTACGGAGTTCGAAGATTAAATCTCGATATTTTGTCCGTTTCTCCTCCTCTTTCAAAACAATGTTACCATCACCGGGTGCCGAGAACTCGATGACGAACATTGTCCTGATTTGGTGGTCGAGGAGGACTACGTCAGGCTTGTTGGCTTGTATTTGCCTGACGGTGGAAAACGAATAGTTCCAATATATTCGGCACTTCTCGTTTTCCACAACGGACTCAATATCCCCCGGAGCGTAAGGCAGCACTGGTGTCTCGTCTATCTGATACGAGTGCCTTAAATGATAATAAAGCACCCGCAACGCTGCGTTGTGTCTATGGATATAGGCCGAGACTGCATATACCGGACAAGCCGACAGTAAATGCATCAATGTCTCCGGCGCCCTACGGCAGGCCCTGCAGCTGACATCAGGGACCTCCATACCCATGACACGACTCCGATAGACGAGCGTGTTAAATACACCATCTTGGCAAGCCATGATGAATCCCTCGGTCTCTGAATTTAGCCCGGCTGACCTTAAGAAAGCAAAGGTCAGCCTTTCGGATAAGCCCAGGGCTTCCATATTCCTATAGAAGACCCCATGCATGGGCTTATCCTTGTGAAGCTGCAGAGCTCTTAAATGCTCTGCAGCTTTTACTTGGGCTTTTAACTGAACGGGTTCCAACTCGGTGACAGAGTTGTGATTGGCCCGTTCGGTATCGAAGACGAGACCGAGATCATCGGCTGCTCTACGTGCTGCCTTAAATAAAAATGCTCCTATCCCTGCATGTTCGTGATCTCGGACCATGCAGAGAAGGGGATCCGAACTCCTGATAACTTTACAGGCTCCGTCCAGAACCATCCTGTTATGAAGACACTCCAAACTCAAGTTTGGTCAAGAGTCCACGACCTCCGCGATATCGTGGGCGATATAGCCGTGGAACGGACGATCTAGGATGCAAACTCCTACTGAGATGCATCCTCTTTCGGGTTACTACGTCGAGTTGTCGCAGCTCCTCCTGTGTCCATTTGACTACTCCGAAGGAGTAGACAAGGATCGGAACGGCAAGCATGTTTGTTGCAGACACCTTGTTCTTCCCCGACAGTTCTGAAGACCAGATCTGTCGGAGGCGGTGCTGATACTTGCCGCGGAGAGCGTTTTTTACGACACCTACCTCTTGGGTGGAGCGTTGCTCAAGACCCAAGTAGGCGTACGACTCTCCGGCATCTAAGTGATGTAAGATGCTTCCGTCTACTAGCTGCGCATCCTCTGCGTATTCCCGGCTTCGTCCTCTCTTGAGATGAACCAGTGCACATTTGTCCAACCCGAACTCCATCCCGATGGCCTGCGTGTACTCCTGCACCACCCTCAGGGACTGGCGTAATTCCCTTTCTCCGGAGGCATAAAGTTTTAGGTCATCCATGTAAAATAGATGGGTGACCTTATGCCTCCGATCGCCGGGGGTGCCGCAGTTATAGCCACGGGTCTTCCTGAGAGACACGGACAACGGCAACAGTGAGATGCAAAACAGAAGGGGGCTAAGGGAGTCTCCCTGAAACACGCCTCTTCTAAACGACACCGGCTCTGTCCGGACTCTAGTATCACCCGATGTTATGGTAAACCGAGTCCTCCAGAGCGGCATCAGTTCTTGAATGCATCTCACTATAGGACCGGGCACCACAAGGCATTGGAGCAAGTGAATTATTAGCTCATGCGATGTCATATCGAATGCCTTGCGGTAGTCGATCCAGGCCATGGAAAGGTTTCGCTTGTACTGCACGGAGTCCTGCGTGATACATCTGTCAATCAACAGATTCTCCTTGCAGCCAGCGACACCCCTCTTAGACCCTCGTTGTTCGTATATCCCCTCGAAAACCGGCTCAACTGCTAGGAGTACTCGCGTGTACAAGATGCGTGTAAACACCTTGTGACAGGCGTTTAAGCAGGTTATCGGTCGGTAGTTCTTTGGGTTGGACAAATCTCCGGTCTTCGGGATTAGCACGGTTCGCCCCTCAACAACCCAAGAAGGAATTTGCTGCTCCCCATTTAGCCATGTGGTAAAAATTCTGGCTAAATGGCGGTGGATACTAGGTAATTTTTTCCACCAGAAGTTATTTATCCCATCGGGACCTGGAGCAGCAAAGTTCTTAGAGCCCGCAAGAGCCCTTTGAACCTCTTCAGGGGTTATCGGGTGGCACACTTCTTCTGGTCGCTGAAGACCTTCGCAAAAGTCTTCAAAGTGTGCCAGGGCTGGAGTGTCTCTTTGGAGTGGGAGCTTCTGCTCGTACAGCGCCTTCCAAAAGTTTTCCACCTGATCTACAGTCGGTGGATTTTCGACAACAGGTTGAGGCGGTTCGAATAGACGCGAGGGTTTTTGGCGGAACAAATTATTTTCCGCCAGTCTTCGCGCCCGCCTCACTAGTGACTTTTTGCATGTCACTAGCATCCGTATCCTATCAAGGCAGTGCTGTTTGATGGTACGCAGCACCACCTCATTAAGTGTGTGATGGACGCGTCTTAAATTAGCGGCGATTCGCCGTAATTTTTGCGTGAAAGGCCTATTGGCCGCCATATAGTCCATCACACATTGGATACGAGATACCTGTTGTCTTGCCGACTGGATCTTGGCCTCCATCTTCCGTACACGCCACTCCGCTCTCTCTCGCGGAGAGGAAGAGTTGTTCGCCCTCTCCATATGAGAGAAGCTCTCGGCGGCAGTGTACAGGGCACAATTTATGTGCCAGATGTCAGCCTCTTCTGGAAGCGATGCTTGAACTTCAGCATCCACTCTGGCCAGGTCTTGTGGCCTAGGGGGTCTTATGCGATGTAACCCCCTTCTGGTACTGAGGCCCTCTACTATTGGTGGAACGGTGAAGACCGCATCCTCAACTGGTTCATTAGGCAGCCTTTCAGCTACCTCATTCGCCAATCGGGGCGCAGTCCTCACATAGCCCTTTCCACGAAGATAGGATACATAATCACGCAGATTCTGCGGCGTGAAGGCATCATGCTCTGTAATGCACTCTGTGGTGTAATTCACACCACAGGGCATGCATACGTGCCATGTATCCCCTCCGTATGGGCTCACTGCTTTCATAGCAATGCAGCAGGTCGTCCCTCAGCTCGTCGGTCCACTCAAAGCGTCCATGTCGTTGGCGTGCGTCGTTTTCAGGCAATCCATCCATTTGGGCCCCACCACCTTGCCCATGACCCCTATCCGAACGGGGTCGATCGTGGGGGCCTCCTCTTCTGCCATTTGGAACAAGAAGTTCGGGCTTACCGGGGAGTTAGCCCAGTAAGCCCACGGCCGACACTAGAGGGGAATATGTTATTCCCTCCCGGGTGCGCTGGTGCTGCCGGTCCGGTTTTGCACCCCAGCTGGAGTAAGTGGTGTCGCTACTCACCAAAGGCCAGATGGATGTTGTGCGGCCCCTCCTGCTTTATTATTATTATTATTATTATTATTATTATTATTATTATTATTATTATTATTATTATTATTATTATTATTATTATTATTATTATTATTATTATTATTATTATTATTATTATTATTATTATTATTATTATTATTATTATTATTATTATTATTATTATTATTATTATTATTATTATTATTATTATTATTACTTTATATGGATGAAATTTCAAATCCAGATTTAAAATTCATCGCATACTTCGCTCCGAAATTCGTAGTGCAGTTGATTGCCGAATTGCAGAAGGTTGTGGACTCCATTCAACGGGTACTTTGGTTCTTTCAATATTACCTTGTGTATGAACTGTACGTGTACCTCCGATAAATTTTGAGTTTACACTGGCCCTGTCGTCGAAATCTCTAACCCGTCTCAAAATTGCATTTCTTGATGGGACTTTTTGAGCGCGCACTGGCAAATTAAATTCACGGCGAAAACGTCTCTGGGTTTGCACGATGTACTGGATCAGGATAAATGATTTAATTTACAATTTGCCATTGTAACACAAAACTTTCCATGATAAAATACAATTTTATCACCATTTGACGTTTGTCAAATAAACAGTATTTCCACAGCAGCCTATTCAAAACCATTCAATTCTTGTTGCCGGACCCTGTATATATGCTTCAAATAGGGTTTCTAATAGAAAATAAGGTATTCATTTAGTCAGTTATTTTTAGGAATACATTTAGCGACATTGACTTCAATTATCATTTCGTCCATAACAAAACGGTGTCGATAAAATCTAAATAGCCAGATCATTAAACGATATCTTATATCTTTGCTATTAACTACAAAATTCCACCCTTTCACATAAATATAAGTTACATGATCTCGCCTTTTCACTAAACGTTTTTCACCCCTTTTCATTAAACGTTCAAAGATACGCATCTGTGAATCAGTATTCAGTAATGGAGATCAATATTACTATTACAACGGTTATCAGACGCATCTTTTGTTGACAGAGTGAACATGAACGAATTTAATACAAGTTCCGTCAGGGAGGTATGGTGTTGTTGAGGCGACACAAGCTTACATAATACATAATATAAATCAGCTCTATCCTCCTTTCGAGCATGACACGAGGAATCCTTTCAATTTCGGAAAGAGCTTCAAAAGTTCGCGGTTTGTCTATGTAAACTTTAGCTTTTAAGTAACCCCATAAAAAGTAGTCACAAGATGACAGGTCTGGTGACCGAGGAGGCCATTGCACATCCCCATGCAACAAAATCAGGTGCTCAGGGAAACGTTTCAGAGAGCACCACCAGTTTCAATGTAAGTAAATAAATACACGATGTGCTACGGATCACGGCTTCATAGCTACTGAAATCACATTCTGCAACGAGTAGATATCAACCATCCTGAAAACATTCGCTCCATACAGGCGCGCATAAAAGTTGTCTCAAAAACACCATACCTCTCTGGTGGACCAGTTATTTAATTTATAATGTTTAGTTTTAACGACTACATTAACCTTAAAAAATATGCATATACAAAATGTTTACAAACGTATCCAATGATAACCAAAGAATGACTTAGACTGTTAAAAAGTAGCCTTGCTTTTGACACTAAAGTGAAGGATTATTCGAACTTTACCACATCTGTATGAAAAACTTTCGCATACAGGAAAGAAACGTCACGGAGCAACACAAAAAATTGAAATAAGAAGAGTTAACAAGTAAATTAAATACTCTAAAATGTAACTAGACTAAAATCGGAATGAATAATCTAAATATGAATAAAATATTCAATACCAGCAACAGAGATATCCAATACCAATAAAGATTCAGTAAGACAAAGAAATATGATTTCATTAGCTCGACGTCAAATTCCAGCTACGGTAATTTTAATAAAAAAAAATCTCGACGATTTGCAAAAGGAGACAATTTTAAAGGCCCCCATTAAGGCAGGCAATAAAGTTAACGTCTCCGTTCCACGATGAAATTAATAAACGCCGACCATTTCGAAAATAAACGTTAATATAAGAAAGTCGGTGACAAATCAAATACACTACATACAGTGTGACCCAGTTTGGTGGGTATTCTTACACTTCATGTATTTCTATCTAGGGTATTATCAGAGATAGAGAGATGATGAAATAGGAAATGTTTTAAATTATTTTATTTGTCTATTTTCTGTACTAACTGTATTAATTTTTTTAAATAAATCATAACTTCAAAATTCTAAAGTTATGAGTTATAGTTAAATACGAAAGTTATAACTATAAACTCATAACTTTTTTTAAAATAACTCATAACTTAAATTAGACACGATCTTAACTTGTTTCCTTGCATTAAAATGTAATTAAACTTAAACATTTTATAACTATCTAATTGGGTATCTAACTGTCATAATTTGAAAGTCGATACTTATTTACAAATGCTGCAAAAAATTTAATACCTGCTGTCAGAGATGTTGGGGGCATTAATGAGAAGTTTTAAGGCCAGCGAGATCTCCTGACCTCACACTTTTTTGCTTTTATTTACGGGGATACGCAAAGAAATGAGGTATACTTTTTTGATGAACCAGAAAACATTTTAGTCCTCGAAGAACGTATCAGAAATTTCTTGGCCTCGATTACTACAAATACCTTATTGAAGGTGTTTAGCTCTGTTTGAAGAGAGTCAATAAGTGTATCGAGCAAGAAGGACAATATATTGAACAGTTTATGTTGTCTTTATTACACTGGTGAATAAAGAAAATGTTTATGTTGCCACAAATTTAAGATCAATCTCTGGGTACTCGTGGAAACTAATTTCACTTTATATCTTTCTTCATTTTAGCTAAATTGACTACGTTTGTTAAAATAATGGAGACTCTTGAAGATTGCTTATCCTCAACATCAGTGGTTTTTTTGTGTCGATTTAAAAATAATCACCACACTTCTTGGACAGCAAAGTGGATATACCAAATCTCCTTGTCACCTTCATTTATGGGATAGTCGTACAAAAGTATGGGCAGTATAAACAATTTGGCCTCTCAGACACGCAATGACCGTTGGAAGAGCCAACGTTATTCCTGAGCCATTAATAAAGAGAGAAAAAATAATATTGCCTGCCTCTTCACTTCAAACTAAGTTTAATGAAACAGTTTGCAAAAGCACTGAATAAGTCAGGTGATTGTTTTAAATGCATTTGCCAAGCATTTCCTGTACTGAGTATGTAAAAATTAAAGGCAGGGATTTTTGACGGTCCACAAATTTGGAAACTGGCAAAAGATACAAATTTTAACAGAGACCGTTGTATAATCTGATACATGGTTTAATTATGTATCTATAATTCAACATTTTTTGTGCAATCACAAGGTAAATAACTACCAAAAACTAGTTACATAAAATGCTAAAATATTTTGAAAAATTGGTAACCAATATGAGCATTGAATTACATTTTTTGCATAGTCACATAATAACTAGGTGAATGGCTTCATCAGGATATCCGAATAGTGGAAGAAATGTATCACGGAAGGTGGGATCGTCACATGATGGCTGATTACTTTTGGAGTCTCCAGAGGAACTGTTCACTGTAAAAATATAAAAGAAAATTGTACCAAAAACCTTTGTTATAATTTGTAATATTTTCTGCATCAAATATTCTGTATCTTCTTGTTAGAGTTCATATATAAAAAATTCGAAACATGAGAAGTTGCTTATTTTAGTTTGTCTTTCTTACTTTGCATTAATATTTATCATACATAGTTATTTCAGAAAGTAGAGCTAATCAAAATAATGCCATTTTCAGCATCAGGGGCAGTAATGTACTCGAAATCGACTCTTAAATTCCTGGCAATGAATTGACTGCTCCCCTGTGTTATTATTACCTTTTGACGTTAACTTGTTCATAGATTAAACTTTATTTTTTCTAGCATACTCATGGCCTACTTTTGATTTTAATCGAAAAATCCAATATGTTAAACATATAAAAAATAAAAGTTAATATCATTTTTTCAGAAAATAAAGACGATAGATTTTTTTTGTTAACGTGGTTATTAAAAGGGCATTTAAAACGTTCATGAAGAATGTACAGGGTCCGTCAGGGAGGTATGGTATTTTTGAAGAGAATGACAGAAGCTTATTTTTGAACGAATTTTAAAATTTGTTTTTATATATTAGACGTGTATTGCCATTGAATAATACATAATATAAGATAGCTGCGAAAAATCACATCAGTTAAGTGGCGTCCATATTTGTCGCGCCCTTTCAATGTTTTCCGGGATTCGTACAGTTCAATCTCCTCCCCGTGCAGTCCCAGGATTCAAGGATCCCGTTGTTTGAAATTTGTTCACCAACTTCATAATTGTATCCTGTTTTGGAACGCGACCATGCCGACCAACATTAAATAGCAATGCACACACCACAATAGTGGGCCACACTGTATGAAGTAGCTATATTAGATTCCCAGTTAATAATGACGAGCATTCATTTCGGGACTTTAATAATTTAACATCGAATACGCACCAGAGGAGAGTTTAATATGCCTCCGACATAAAAGAAGGTAAATTTCATATTATGAAATTCTGACGTTGATATACAAGCAATAAGGTGGAATTCAGTCGAGCAAGGAAACCGCGTCGAATAAACGAGCTCAATAACTTTAACTTATTTCTTGGCGGAGCTGCGCCCCCGGGGCCTCCTCGGCTCCGTATTACTACGCTCTGCAGGCCGCACAGATTCTGGCTCTCGCCGTTTCCTTTCATTAAGCCAAATAGTTGACAATAGACGTGGTTAGAAAGACATTAGTTTTAGGGTAGTTGGTCAGATTAACGGTCTACAGCGAGAAGACGTATACGTGGGTCCATTATTTAAAATTATGAAATGATTTTAATAAAAGGACGCTTAAATACTCGTAGAAATAAATAACTATCATACAGGGTTAGTCAGATGTAGCGCATGGCCGCTATATTTCCAAAAATAGGACTTTTACAGAGGAACGTTTAAACAACGGTTTTAGGGAATTAAGAGTCTTTTCAACATTGTTCCAATATATGTGGTGTCTCGGATAAATGTTGCGTTTCGCCCACCGAGTTGGCATAATCAGGAGATGCTTAAAATGAAGTTTTAAACTACTTCCAGTCTCTATTTACACCTAAATTTTGTTCACATTCAGTGAACCGATACGGATATTATTTTCAACAATGACAATTCTTTTAAGCAATATATCATAAGTAACTTATAAGTCGGAAATCGAGAAAGGAACCACCAAGCCGCCAAGCGGTTATCAAAGTAGTTCCCGAATAGCAAAGCTATTACATAATCGCTCTAGGAAACAACTACTCCTCGGGCTAAAGCCCCGCCGGGCATTGAATTATACCCAGAAGCGATCCTCGACCCCTTTCTCGTGTTTCTGCACGATCAGATAAGGTTTCAAAAAATAAAACCCGCCACAGGTAGGATTCGACATTTGTCCCGGATCGGAACCGAACGACATACAGCTGTTTCAGAGAAAGGGGTCGAGGATCGCTTCTGGGTATAATTCAATGCCTGGCGGGGCTTTAGCCCGAGGAGTAGTTGTTTCCTAGAGCGATTATGTAATAGCTTTGCTATTCGGGAACTACTTTGATAACCGCTTGGCGGCTTGGTGGTTCCTTTCACGATTTCCGACTTATAAGTTACTGACAGAGATCGTATCGATAAAGATGTATAGGCCATAAAGTTCATTCGGCATTTGTCCTGAATCGGCGTACCGTATGCGGCGCTGATGAGAACTAACAAGTTCGAAACAGCTGTATGTCGTTCGGTTCCGATCCGGGACAAATGTCGAATCCTACCTGTGGCGGGTTTTATTTTTTGAAATATATCATAAATTGACCTGTGATATACTTATCTTGTTCTTAAAATGTTTTGAGATTCAACAGTGGTAGATTGTCAAAAGAAAATAATATGATGTGAAACTTGACAAGCGCTCACTTTGATTTTTTGACAAAAATAGCAGGAATTGCAATTTTCGGATAAAAGTGCGTTTCTAAGAGAGACTATTCAACTTCGCTACAGAGATGCCATAAGAAATTGATAGGCCCTTTAGTGGCGCATCTAAACATGTTATAATATACATGGTGTTTAATTTGAAATAAGAAATATTTTTCACGTTGTATTTTATAATGCATTTCCACCTAGAAAAAATTAAACATAATGGGCAGTATTTTTATGTTGTAGGTCTTTATGTAGGAAAATTATGCTATATCCTAAAAGAGATATACAATACTCTCCTTTTTTAATTGAGATACAAGTTACAACGTTATTACTGACCAGTACATGAAAAAATTGTTCATAGCGGTTTACTGAATCTAAACAAATTGTTTAGGTTAATAAATAGCGACTAGAGATAGTTTCAAAGTTAGTTTTAATCATTTCCTGATGATGGTAATTTTATTGGCTAAATGCGTGTCGAATAGCATATAATCTTTTCGTGTTCATGTTAAACTGCCTTGTTTTTGTTTCTGTTTGGAGGTTTCTAGTAGCTCATTCCAAAGAATCAAATAAATGTGATACAGTCAATTTATTTGTATAACAATCTTATTTAATTTGGTAATTATTTACATTAAGAACTCACTTGGAAATGCTTAGTAAATTTTTCCTACTCCCTATTTTCGAAGGTGCTGGAGATGAATCTGGCTTCAGTTTCATCCGCTCGGACACAGTTTTCGAGAAAATTAATTTTCCACTTTTGCGCACGAGAGCTATATTTTCTTATTAAATAACTTAATACGCAAATAGCTAATATTAATACGACTAGATGCTACAAGACTTCCTTTATACATATCATATATTAAACCGTCATAAAACCTATTATTCATTACGATGTTGTTTAGTTACTTCAAATGTTTACAATTCATGTGCAGTTGGCGTCGTCCATTATAATATTTTCCTGCTGTATTTCTCAATATGATCCTGCTAATCGTACTATTTTTTTATATTCGTACAAAATTATTACTGAATATATTATTATGTAACTATTACTTATTTCCTGTTATTTAATTATTGATTATGAAATATTTTTTTGTTTTAATATAATTTCTGTCAGTTATAACATTGTCCAATTCTAAGAACAATTATATTGTTTTTAGAATTGATGCGTGATACAAGAATAGAGACCATTTATTTTTCTACGCTTCTGTTAAAAATCCTGAAATGCCTTACAGCCTGCGACACTGGATTAAAAAATATATAATATGCCTCGATGGTATAACATTATAAGCATCCTAGTTGACACAATGACCTGTGAAAGCACGAGACTCCACTGCCGCAAATCTGACAAATGACATACATAACCCCGCATACTATTCAACGCCAGACAAATTTTTCTAACTGTATTTCGTTGAACGGAGGCCGGGACACAATAGAGAACGTCAACGAGGACCCTATTTAGCCACAATTAAGTATAATGTTTCCAAAATCATGACACGATTGCGAACAATGAGCGAGGAGGCTGGGACCAGCTGCACCACGGCCGAAGATTCGTCACGACGACGGAGATTAACAATAAAATAATAGTAGGCCACGGGCAAGGTTTTGGTGGATAAAGAGTCTCGGCTGGCACACATGAATGAGGAGAATCACAATAGACGTCAATTGGGCGTGTAAAGGGAATCTCGCTCGTTGTTTCGGGTAATTTATGCGCAAATCGTCACGCAAATGAAATTTGAATGGATGGGAATCAAATATAGAGGCCTAGTAACTTATTTGTACAGTTCAAAATAAATAGAGAAAAGTCATGTTAAAAAGGTTGGTAGAAAGGACGTTACCTTCTGCCAATTTTTTTTATTGAAACATCTACGTAAAATACATGAGGAAGACATACAACAAGGGAATATTCTAAATTAAATACCAACCCTGAATAAATAATAGAAACAATAATAAAACTTCCAAATAGTAAGGCACCGAGGCCTGATAATATAACTAACAAATTACTGAAAAATCTTCCTAAAAAAGGCATAATAACAATCGCCTACATAATTAACGCTATAATAGAACATCAATACTTTCCCAAAAAATGGAAGAAAGATCACTGACCATTTCGACCATCTAACGCGTAGCTTGGATGTAACGTGGACCATCGCATTTCAGCACTGCAGCAAATAACGCGGGAGTCCAATAATTTCGGGCGCCTTCACGGCCGATTTGAAATAAAAAAGTTGATGGTAGCGTTTAAAGTAAATAATGTATGCTTGCGCTCGGTTTAAATTAATTAAAAAATTGTAATAATTGGATAAATTGATTGAACTTTTAAATAACACCAATTTGCCAATTGTTTAAGGGATGCGACGCATCACTCGCATCCATGTACGCTACGCCCCTGAGCACCACCCATGCTATATCAACGGTAATACAGAACACTATAGAACAGTATAATAAGAAATTGAATACAATAGCAATATTTTTAGACATCGAAAATACGTTTAACAAAGTTATGGTAAGTAGGTAACTGAAATAGATAAGGAAATACAAGAGGTAAGAAAATTAACTACTTATAACACTAGAGAGACAACTGAGATTTAAGGCACACATAACAAACTGCATACAAAAAACATATATGGCGATCACTAAACTATATCCATTAATAAACAAACAAAGTAAAATGACAGTTAAAAATAAATTATTACTGTACACATCGATATTTAGAGCCATATTAACGTATCCATGCCCCGTATTGCACGGAATCTCAAAAACACAATAGAACAACAGCAGACAACGCAGAACAAGATTTATACTAAGACTGCTAACAAACTCAGACAGATATATAGACACTCATACACTACATGAAATGATGTGACTATGATATAAAAAATAATACATCAAACACATAGCGGCAAAATTTTATGATACGCAAATAAATAACGCACCAATAACACAAAACATTACAGAAACATATAAACATAATGAGCAACATACACATAAGTACCTTCATGAAAACTTACGAATAACACAAATAACATCGCCGCCATACTTAAACAGAAAAAAGCATTAAAGAAAACACCCATATGCAAGAACGTAAACAACACAAATAAATAAAAAAGAAACTTAGCATAATAAATCAAATTATTTTAGGTTTTTTATTAATTTTTCCTACAATACTAAACATAAAAGATTAACAAAACACAAAAGCCTAAAGGCAACACTAATTGATGAGAGCAAATGTATTACGCGAAAGACAATCGCAGATGAAACCGCCTATTTAAAAAATCAAAAGGTCGCAGAGGGCACTCCTTCGATTGGGCATCAAAGCATACCGGGTACGTCTGAAATTTTTCGATTAAATATTTCTATACTTATATCATTATATATTACCACTTAGATTAAGATTAGCAATTGTAAAAAAACGTACAATAAAATTTTTTAAAATAAAGTACCATCCGAACTAATACCTGGACCCAGATAAGTTTAGACGTTTCGATCACAAAAATAAATAAACTTTTAGATTTAAAATTCAGATTGAATTTCAAAATATATCACTCACTCATACCCTACATCCATTCCATTATACTCTAATCACAACAAAAGCTTATTGTCATATATATATATATATATATATATATATATATATATATATATATATATATATATATATATATATATATATATATATCGGCGACGTTGTCCGATTTCTATACTCCACTTCTTCCCATCTTCCCATTGGCCGTCTTGTAGGTTACGGGCACTCATGGCTTTTCTTATTCCCTCTATCCAGTTTTTCTTTGGTCTACTTCTTTTTCTCCGATGTGCTAGTATTCACGTCATGGCTTGTTTGGGTAATCTAGAATCTGTCATACGGTGTACGTGAGCGTACCATATAAGCTGTTTTCTTTCAATATCACAGGTTATAGTGTCTGTAACTCCCATTTGTCGAAGTACCTCATCGTTTCTTATTCTTTGAATTCTTGATATGCAAGCCGATCTTCTCAAAGCATCCATTTCCGTAGCTTCAATCTTCATCTTATTTCTGTCAGTAAGCTTCCATGTTTCAGCCCCATGGATAAAGGTGCTTTTTATTAGGGCGTTGTAAATATTAAATTTTCGTCTTTTGTTTATGTTTTTGTTCCACAGAATGCCATTTAAACACCCAATTGCTCTTTTTGCTTATTGTCTATTGGGCATATTGTAGATCTTCCTAGTAGTTACAAAAAAAGATTCTAATGAGACGTAAATTATTTAATTAGAAGATATGTTTTCTAGGAGTTCCAGAGCACAATCCAGATGGATTATAAAATGAATATGATATTATGTTAATTTTAATTACCGTAAACCGGGGTTACATTGACTTTCCGGGTAACTTTGACAGTGTTTGAGGCCACATTGACACAAAACGTTTTTGTGTGTTTGACCTTCAATTTTGCGCAAGACAAGAACGCAGAGAAGGCGGAAGAGGCGGTAGCCTCTCACTTTGCTCCCGAAGTCATAAATGTTGCACTAGCTAATAACATTTATTTCACAACTCTTGCACCAAATTCAACTCATATGCTACAGCCCCTAGATGTCGGGGTATTCGTTCCTATGAAAGAACAATGGCGTAAAGTTCTTGATAAATGGAGGCAAGAATCTAAAAGAAAGGGATCGATTCCAAAAGAGCAGTTTCCATTGTTAGTGAAAAAGTTAAGAGATGCTATTATTCCCAAGTTAAAAAACAGTTTGCAAAGCTCCTTTAGATCTTGCGGATATTATCCATTTGATCTCCAAGCTGTGCTGCGAAAGATTCCATCAGAGCAGACACAAGAATCAGGAAGAGTTCTCGACAATAGCCTACTCGAATTCCCCAAAGAAACGAGATGCTACAATTCAGAGAGATTGCCCCACAGAAAAGGTAAAAAAAAATCCTCCACAGACCAAGAACTCAATTGATTAATATTGAAGCACAGTCTTCTGAGGCGACACAAGCTGAAGCGACTATTGGGCAAGATCAAGAGGGAGCAGTTTCTGAACAAATCGAGGAGGAATCCATTTCGGTGCAAATCGAAGAGGACGCTATTATTGAGTAAAATAAATAGAATATTCTAACAACTGCATCAACTTCTGGACTTTCCCAAGAACCTGCTGGATCTGTACCTAATTCAAATACCTAATAAGATACAAAGCGCAAAAACTTTATGACAGTTCTAGTTCATTTGAAGATGAAAACATCCCACGTAGTAAGATGAAGAAAAATAGAGACGAAACTAACCTGTGCACAATTTGCAAATGTGATTACAATCACTATAATTCAACAAAAAACTGGATCTGCTGCGTTACCTGTCTCCAACGAGTATGTAGCATTTGTAACAGAGGGTCTAAAAAAGTGAGTGTGAGCGATGGGAAGATTCAGGCTAATTTTCTACTTTTTATATTTTATTTTTGTAAACGTTGATTAAGTTTAAATGTTTCTAATATATTGTTAATAATAATAATAAGACTGTTAATTATATTTGTAATGACTGATTTTGATAGAAGACTGATTATAAGGTTATAACCAAAGTCCTATTAATGAAATGAGTAAGAAATTGTTTAAATAAATATCTGATTTTTCTTATTCAAATACTATTTTTATTATGTTTTGCCCTTTCAAAAATTATAAAAACGTGAAATCATATATATTTTTTGTTTGAAAGGTGTCAAAGAAACCCGTACTATTTTTAATTTTGACTTCTATTCAAAAATCTATGTCAAAGTAACCCCGGATTAGAGGTTACTTTGACACCTTTTTAAATAAAAAACAAGAAATAAACAGCTTTAAAACCTTAAAACGGACTTATCCGCACGTAGAACATCTCTATCTCGAAATTGAGTGGCCGAGAATAAATAAACCAACACATAAATGCAGAATATGTGTTGGTTTAGTTGCAGTTTTACTTTTTTCAAATAGTTCACCCTTGTGCTTTCTCATGACCCATGAACAGGATGGAGTGTGTCATATCCACCTAAATATCAATAGATGTCATCTGGTAGACGTCCCTAATCAGAATCAGTCGAAACCCGATCAATCCGACACGATTTAATTGAGTGATCGTGTTAACAAATATACTCAAATAGTCCACCATTGTGCTTTCTCGTGACCCATGAACATGGTAGAGTATGTTCTATCTACCTCAAAATCAATAGGTGTCGTCTGAGAGACGTTCCCGATCCGAATCAGTCAAAACTCGATAGATTCGACATGATGTAGTTGAGTTATCGTGTTAACAACAAACATTTCTCAAATAGTCCACCGTCGTACTTTCTCATGACCCATGGACAGGGTGGGATGTGTCCTATCCATCTCAAAATCAATAGTGTAATCAATCAATAGTGTCGCCTGGAAGACGTTCCCGATCAGAATCAGTCAAAACCCGATCGATCCGACACGATTTAGTTGATTTATCGTATTGACAAAACAAATTTCTCAAATAGTCCACCGTCGTGCTTTCTCATGACCCATGGACAGGGTAGGGTGTGTCCTATCCACCTCAAAATCAATAGGTGTCGTCTGGGAGACGTCCCTGATCAGAATTAGTCAAAACTCCTCGATCCGAGAGTTATCGTGTTAACAAAGAAAATTCTCAAATATACCCAAGGGGGTGGTGTGTGCTATCCACCTCAAAATCGATAGGTGTCGTCTAGGAGACGTCCTCGATCAGAATCAATCAAAACTCGATCGATCCGACACGATTTAGTTGAGTTATCATGCTAACAAGAAATTCCGACGACAACGACGACGCACACAGCAAGAAATTTTTAAAAACCATTTTTTTTTTGGTTTTTAGGCCGAAAAACGAAAAATGAACCCAAAAAAAAATTAGTTTTTTCACTTTTTCTTTACACGATTATATTACTTTTCCGCTTATAGTGGAGTGCGGAAAAGTATAAATTAAAGAACTGAAGGTCCAAGGGGCGCCATTTCTCACAGATTTTAAAGCCAATGGTTCTATTCTCGGATTAATGTCTTAATTTTTTGTAAAACCAAGAAGAACCTCTCAAACTATGTCTTAGTAGCCCCGGTTTACGGGACGTCTTGCTGTTCATGAAAAATCTGTAAAATAATATCTCTCCATCAAAACTTACTTGCTAAAATTCAGAACTAATTATTTATAACTCACGTTATTAGGTGTTGTTGTTGTTTTCAACATGAGGTTTAATTGGTTTTACAAATAATTTCTTTTCTTCTTCTTTTCCTGAGGATTCTAAATTGTCGGTACGAGCTTCGTTCCCCGCAAAATAACAAAGGTCTTAATAAAATTACAACATAATCTCTCTCCTCGGTCGGGCTTAATCCCGCGTAAACATCTGAGAATTTAAATTAAATCTTAATATTTAACCGAGGAGCAGGTAAAATAATTGCCGCGGATAGAAAGGTAGCTGGAGTTATAATTCACTTGCAAATGCTGGCTTGTTCTTTGAAGTGTGGAAATAAAGAAAAAGCCAAGATCCTAAAATAACTCCAACTTGGATTGCCTTCCGGTCGAATTCGCTTGAGAAGAAGATTATACGTTCGAGAGAGCGGCGTTGCCAATATAATTCCGTATTCTGCCATTGGACCGTTTTTAGGACAGTTGATGAGCGCAAGAATTGGAAATTCTAATTCAGTTAAAGGGGGAAGTAGAACAGACATTCGTCTGGAATTGACTGTGAACATGGGAGATGTCATTAGCTTCTTAGATGGAAACAGAGGGAAAATCAACAATATCTTCATAAAGGCAACACTGCATGGAGCTTATAGTTGACTATAAATAAGTCATAGATCGATCTAAAACGATTTTAAAAACAGTTTTACTTCATTATGGTTACACAATATTTGAGACCTTTAGTTCACTCTAAGGGAAACATTTGAGTACCGAGTTCATTTTAAACGTAAGAAAATACCACGATATATAAAAAATATCGTGGTCAAAGGTGGTTGTGAAATGGAAAACTCCGTTCGGGATATATCAACCTCTTGAAATAATTGTGTCAAAGTTACTTGACATACTGATGTCATTTAGATTACAAAGATTTTGTTATCGGACTTTTGACTCTTTGCCTCAGTTACATACCATGAACTACATAAACACTGTTTCTTTATTTCCAACGTGCACCAGTAAATGTACATTGTACAACAATTTGTATTTTTTAAAACCGGGGTTCTATAAAATTAAATTTTGACTCAATCTTTGTGGCGCCCCTATGTTTAATCGGCTTAAGACGTACACACAAGTGTGGGGAATTTACCGAAACAGAGTTGACCGGAGGGGATAATCCGGTTTTATACTATTCGGGTATTTACATAGTCGCTGTAGTATATTTTTAATGTGTGTATTATTCGTCTTAAATTTGGGTATAAAATTTCATGGAGAGTAAATATAATGCCTTTCTTTTTTAATAAAAAGTCATGACTGAACTTTTTGTAAGTAAAAAAATCGATTTAGTTAGGCATAATACCAATATATGAATAAAAAAAACCAATAATCAAAACAATAAATTGTATTAGTGGTATTGTATTGTCTATGAATTAATTATATACAGATGTATAATTGTTAATTAAGTAAAAATATATGTTTCTTTGCAGGTGGGTTTCCGAACGAGGACACCTTTTTCCTAAAAGGTAACATTTTTTCCTGTAATATAAAATTCAGATCAAACGTGATATTTTGGTTAGGAAAGTTATTTATCCGCACATTAAATCATATATATAAAGATATATGGGGTGTTGTACATGTCAAAAATAAATGGATGATACTTTGCCCGTCTTACCTTTTACTATATGTATTAGATCTAAAAGAATGCTAACTATGATCTACCTCTTACTATCATGATAGATTGAGAACTGAAGTAAACTTGATAACCTGTTTAATTAAAAGATCGAATTACCACAGTGATCGTCTACCCCGGCATTTTTGATTTTATTTTTTTACTACTCATTTCATAATTTGTACATATGTCCCTTTATGAACTCAGTTGAACTTCAATTTTTATATTGCCCACTTCTGGACAAAGGAATTCATACAATCTCATTAGGAAAGCTTGATTCAGTTAAAGAGCTATCGAAGGAAAGATCTTACAGCCAAAGTAGTACAAAAAGAACAACTGAACAACATATTTGCTTTTACTTTCAATTCTTGACTCCCCATACTGGAATAGAGATATTATATTATCGTTTTCTTTGTCGATTATTTTCGCAATAATCGACCGTACTGCGAAACCCTCATCTCCAATGTTTGCTGGAACATAAACATGTCTCAAACTTTCGTTTGTTCTAGAGACTTTGGCAGTAATCACGATATATGGAGAATAACTAGCATAGTTTCGTCCTCGAGAAGGGATCGCGCTTATCGAAAACGCTGTTTAAGTTGTTTTTCTCCTAATTTACGGAGGACTAACAAGTAATTTAATTGTCTGGTAATTATCTTGTCAGAAATACAAACAAACGGTACGGTCGCTGTTGTTTCATTAAATCGAGCCGAGAGGAACTCGAGGATAAATATTTCATCGTTGGAAAAGTTGGTGCTGATAATTGGATTGGGCCTTCTTTCTCTATACGCGCGGCCTAATTGGTTATGAATGTCGGAGGGATTTGCAGAAGTTGTCAGCTTTTGTCGCTCTTTTGATATTTTATGCCATTTATCACATAATTGCAGTCTCGTTTCTGTACGTATGTACAATGGGATAACGTTAAGAACATAAGCTAAAATTTAATGGATAATCATATTAGCATTGACCGCTCAAAAAATTCATATACAGGGTGTTCACGGTCTCGCTAAAGCTTTAATTGAGATAGTATTTTACACTGAAAGCTTATATTACAGCTGCTTTATCACAGTTTACCTTCAGATACAAAAAGAAAACATTTTCTATATTATTTTCATTTTACATATTTCCTTCTTTTGCATATTCATTTCTTTTTGTATGAATATTTATACAAGGCCCGTCAGGGAAGTATGGTGCTTTTGAAAAGAAGCTTGACACAAGCTTATTTTTGAAAGAATTTTAAAATTTATTGTTTTTATACATTAGTCGTGTATTGCCATTGAATAATACATAATGTAAGTCAACTCCATACTCCTTTCGAGCCTGACACGAGGAATCCTTTGAGGAATCCTTTCAATTTCGCACGTTATGGTTTCAGAAAGAGCTTCAAGAGTTTGCAGTTTGTCTATGTAAACTTTATCTTTTAAGTAGCTCCACAAAAAATAGTCACAAGGTGAGAGGCCTGGTGACTGACCGAAGAGGCCATTCTACATCCCCACCCAACGAAATCAGGCGCTCAGGGAACGTTCCAGAGCGCACCACAGAACAACCAGTTTAAATGTAAGTGTTGTAAATAAACACACGATGTGTGTTTATTTATAAGGTACTGAAATGGTATTCCGCAACGAGGAGATATCAACTAACTTGAAAATATTCGCTCCACACAAAAGCTCATAAAGGTTGTCTCAAAGACACCATTTTTTCTTTGTATTTCCGTGATAAAGAAATAATTATTCATTAATTTAACACTAATATCGTCTTCTAACTAATGTTATATATAAGGTGTCTGAGTTGGAACTATAGGATTTGAATTCCATGCCATTTGTGTTCTGTCAAAGATGGGACGTCAATATATAACGACTGTCATCTATAAACCATACGACGTCAACATGGCGCGATTAACAGTTCAACAACGAATAGTTTGTGTACAACTGTTTTATGAAAGTTAGCGATCATTTACAGGTACATTTAGAAAAAATCGCAAAAAATTAGGACAAGATAAACCGCCTGCAGAGTTAACAGTTCGTAACTTAATCAAGAGATTTTAAGAGACGGGTTCTGTTATTGATAAGGTAACACCAATAAATACGAACCAGATGAAAATATGGGAGTAACTTGAGAATGAATAGTTGAGTAAATTATTTTCTGTAGGTCACATATGTATTGCGCCGTGTGATCTAGTAGTTCCTCTAGTTGAATCTCCCCTGAAGCTTCTGTGAACATATTGATTCCTCTTGGAGGATGTACCTGTGTCTTGCTTCTAACACCCTGTATCATGCTAGATAAATTTCAAATTTCTTTATTTTTACCTCATTTACACTTACCTAATCGAAACATTCATGTTTAGCTAAAGCCTTAAGAACTATCATATATATAACATAACCCCACTATTTGTAAATAATACTTCATTTTAATTTTAATCTCTAATAGATGAATTTCAAGCTCTCATTCCTGGTTTTCCTATTTCGTTTGTAAAATCTTATGAAATTTTTCGTGAGGCAACAATTTCACTCCTACCCTAGACACTTCTTCTGCGGCAAAGCTTCGTCATCTTCTTTCTTTTACATGAACTAGTGGTACTAGCATACTGATAAACTTTCCTAAGCTGTTCTGCATTGTTTTTCAATCTCCAATATTAAAATATTTAATTGTATATATGGTTAGGAGCTCTGTTTGGATTGACGTTCACCAGATTTTTCGTATAAAATATTAAAGAAATGCTTTCTTGTCAACAGACACATTGTAGAATTATAGTCAATAATAAGGATTTTAAAAAAATAAAACCCGCCACAGGTAGGATTCGACATTTGTACCGGATTGGAACCGAACGACATACAGTTGTTTCGAACTTATTAGTTCTTATCAGTGCCGTACACTGTACGCCGATCCAGGACAAATGCCGAACGAAAGTTGTGTTTCCGACTTATATCTTACTGACATAGATCGAATTGATAAAGATGTATACCCCACAACTCACTGGAATAACAAAGATATTAAATATTTCTGAAAAAGTTCTAATTAATTCCACTTACGATTATCTGTAGGCTATGGTTATTCTTTGGTTAAAATTCTTTGTGTAGATGGTATTTGGGTGGTCGAAATGATTGTGGTAGTTTTTCTATTCCAAACCAGTGCTGAAGACTACTGAAACTGTCACATGGAGATGGTTAAGTGAAAGTGATTTTGGTAGTTGATCGCCATAGCGAGGAAATTGAAGGACGTTTTTGAAGTTAAGTTTGCGAAGATCCCCGACGAACCCATGAACAAGATAGGGGTGCCCGTCATCAGCTTAGCCTCCAAATCGGAGTCGAGCTCCTTGGAGTCCAGCTCGGAGTCGTCCAGTGATACGGAGGATTCTGAGGAGGAGAGGTGGAATAAACAATTTGTAAAAATCAGTCTAACATCTACAGCGAAGTCTCGGAGAGTGCGGTATTCTCTGTTGTCCATTTTCTGTTTTTCTCTAATAAATATTTTCTCTAATAAATTTCTCTAATAAATCTATAAGTATTTTTCTAATAAATCTATAACGTTGAACTCAATTTAATTTCTATTATACTAGAAATTAGCTAAATCTGATAAAACGTAATCAATATATCAATGCTAAATACATACAATTTTCATAATATTGTCACATGTTTGTAGATATCACGCATGGAGTAACTATAGTTCAAATTTATATGAAACATCGACTTTTTTCTAAATATCATTTTGGAGCAAGTCAAAGTCCTTCTGCTTTAAACCTGACCTTCTTTAGGTCTACCGGTCATCATTATGGATTCCTAGAAAAATGAATATAATAAAGAATCCTGAATTTATGTTAATATACACCACAAGTTAAACTGACTATATTTATAACTGTCACCCTATACGTATCTGCTTTCTTAATAGCGTCCACTTCCCCTGCTCATTTTCTCTCCGTATTTACTTTCCGTGTCCATACCTGACGTTCATTAATCATTCCCGAAGCTGGTTCATTTCCATTTGATTTTACAACACCATATCGAGAGTACACTCCAGCCACGTGTCGAATTGGGCCGGCACGTGTTCAGGAACCGCCACACTTCGTTATGCAATACCATGTCAATATAATTGGAAAGTGTACAGGGGTCCCATGAAGTATTGAGCATTTACTATATATGTATTTGTGGAAAACGTAAATGAAGGTGCTTCCCAATTTTAAATACATATGAGGTTTAGAATAATTGGAAATGGATAAATTTGTGTAGGCAGGACTAATGATATTGCCAACTAACTGGAAGGGTAATCGAGACACAGAGTTCTGTAATTGATTAAAAAAAATTACTATATTAATGGATAAGAAGATTATGTTCATATGAAAAAAACAACGAATTAGACTAGAAAAGAATTGTGTAAGGTAGACATGGTCTATTATAGAGGGTCCGGCAGAGATTCAGGGCGTAGCGTACATGGATGCGAGTGATGCATCGCATCCCTTAAACAATTGGCATATTAGTGTTATTTAAAAGTTCAATCGATTTATTCAATTATTACAATTGATTAATTATTTTAAACCGACCGCAAACATACATTAGTTACTTTAAACGTTACAATCAACTTTATTATTTCAAATCGGCCGTGAAGGCGCCCGAAATTATTGAACTCCCGCGTTACTTACTGCAGTGCTGAAATGCGATGGTCCACGTTACATCCAAGATACATGTTAGACGACCGAAGAGGTCAGTGATCTTACGCAGTTAACAGTGGAACCTCGAGGAGGTGTTGTCGTTATTTCCGGACTCAGTTATGCGATTATGTGAACGCATCTTGGCGATTGTTGCCATAACATAAGGAATATTTGGAAGCGCTGCTTCAGATAATTGTGGAAAATGAAAATGAGGAAAGGGATCACGAAACCGTTATTTGTGTTAGAGGCCTTTTAACTTTATTGCGTGACTTTGATTTTAATTTTTTCTTAACAGTGTTTTCTGCAATATTCCCACATTCCGAGAGTCTGTTTAAAATTCTACAGACAAAAATATCAGATATTAGTGACTGCAATAAAAAGATCGCCGATTGCAAATCACATACCTATTCAAAAAATGAGAAACGAGTTTAGTGACATTTGGGACCGTATGGACAGATTTGTGTTAGATAATAAGCCACCAAGTAAAGGAATGCGTTTGGATTCAATTCCTGAAGAAGATAAGAAAAGCACCTACGCACGATTGTTTTATGAAATTTTGGACGTTATTACTGTAAACTTTAGTGAACGGTTTAGTAAAATTTCTAAACTGAAATTCTTAAATCTAGATTCCACACAATTTACTTCATTCGTAAAACGTTTTCCTGACGAATTTTTCTTCTTTAGTAGATACATAATATGGAACATTCTTTGACGTAAATTGTTTAAAAAGTGATCTTTCAGTGACTTATAGTGATCCCGATATGAAAAAGAGCACTGTATTTGAGCTGCATCAATATATTATGTTCCTTCAATTATCTTCTGTTTTCCCGGAGTCATCAACATTGTGTCGTTTAATTTTGACTATTGACCTACCATACATCTGATTATACCTCTTCGGATATCTACTTCGTAGCAGATTTTCTTCTTGAGACTTCCTAAATATTTATAAGGTATTCAGTACCTTATACTGCTGTTCTTCATTCTTCTATTATTCATAATCTTCTTTTAGGTAAAATCATACCAGATAACTGTTTAAATTTATGTATGTAACTTATATTTTTAACATTAGACTAACTTATGCTTCTAAAGGAATATTTTCAATATTCCTTGTATAAGCACTTCCTAATAAGGACACGGCAATAATAATTACTCTGAATTCCGAGATTGCAAATAGCTGGTGGTCATAATTCTCCGATAAACGTCACACTCATTACTGGAGATTTTAACGGCCTGGCATATTTGCACTCTTACTAAGCCCAGGGTTATTAAAGCAATCATAAAAGCACTAGTTAATGAAAAATTAATCCGTCACTACTTGTGGATTTTAACAAAGGCGTATAAGGACGGAAGAGTTTCTTTGTTCTGTAGGGGTTACAGGTAATGCCTTATCGCGGACATGCTACAACACTGAGTCACGTTTTGATAAATATTACAATTTTAGCTTTCTAAAAAATGTGAACTATGTTTTGAATATTAACATAATCTAAATTGTTTGTAGATTATCGGCATAATTTAAAATAATTCGTTCAACTCAAACAAACACACAAATTTTGACTTATCTGCCAATTTATGCTAGATATTTATAACTTCCTTACGAAAACCTTTTATCGAATTTACTAAAAGCTAATCCCTTGGCATAAAATCTTATTTTTATGAGATAATTCACGTTCTATTTGCGAGCAAATCTGAATTTAAAATGGGGCGAAAATCTGGTCGGGTAAATAAGCCTTTAACGAATTGCAAATCCATCTCTTTGTGAATTCTAGAAATATTATTCATTCTGTTACGTAAACTAATACCCGATTGTGGTTGGGGATTTTGTGAGGCAATTTATTTGGCATAAACAGGAAGGGATACAGAGTGGGTGGAGATCGAATAATTGATATACAGCTGTTTAGCACACGACTGTTAAGCTTTTATATCGGAGAATATTTGAAATCGATTCTTATGTAGCCGCCAGTGGCGTGCAACCATAGACAAAGTTTTTTTTAAACTGCAAGAGACACAAAAAATATAAAAATGTGGGAAACGTATATTCTATCACCCAGGTAAAATTGATTCGTTTGATTATCTATATGCTAGAGAAGATATTGGACGAGGATATGTAAATAAACGCACACAAAAAGAAATTCTTTTAATCGATAATCTCAGCCATTCTATATTCAATTGAAATATTATTCTTTATTCGAATAAAATGAATTAATCATATGACTGGATCATTTTCATTAATACTGTAATTGTAAGCCTTGGACTTTACGAAATATTCATTAAGCCAATAATATATTTTGTTGATTTGAAAAATAAATTCATATATTTCGTAATATTGATTAAAAATTGAATCAAACAATTATTTCTTTGATAGTTCAAAGAAACCGATTTATTGTTCTAGTACGCATATTTTATGGCCCTATTAAAAATGATTTCCTGGAAGCGAAATTGAATCAAAAGATTCTCTTTTTAAGCGATTTTACTATTCCACGTTTGATCAAAGCTAGTATAAAAATGCGTAGATCGGATAGAACTAGTTAACTACAACAAAATTAATTTAATAAGTGTGTACGTGCACTAAACTCGTTTACTACCCTTATGAACCTTATATATTATGTTAATTATTAAGATAATTTATATAGACACTGTTGGGAATTGTTAATACCTCAACCAAAGTATTTGAGTTGGCCTAGAACTGAATATACATTTATTAATGTTCTAATAAAATACTATTAGAAAGTGATAAATTAATTTCATATTATAACTTTGCTTCTACAAGTGACAGAGGTTTTTTATTATTGGCAACCTTCTACAACACGTTGTTAACAAGTCTTGTAGAAAACTGTATTTAAGGTTATGTTAGCATTGATATACTCTAGAACGCTGATGACAACTAATAATAAAAATGTTAATTCTTTTGTGATATATGAACTCTACTAATAATTTTTCTTGGGACCAAGTCTGGTGGTTCAAGTGAATTTTAGGAATTTACTTTAATTATTTTTAATCATTTTGACAAAGCGATTTTAATGAAGTAGATTCCCTCAGGATATACCGCTATCGCTGTCGCACTTGTATTGATGTTTCTCCAATTATCTTATCAGTGTATTAAAAAAAATAGTCTTCTAAAAGCTTCTTCAGAATGAGTGAGTTCAGAAGAAAATCCATGTTAGATATTGGATTTCTTCTAAAGAAATTAATAGGATAATCAGAGAAACATTAAAACGAATTCGAACAATGAATTCGAATGAATGACAATCACAAAATAACCCCACCGCATTTATTTTGTTGGACAATGATCATGAAAGCATGCATTCTACGAAAGCGATTTTAGTAAGCAATAATACTATGATTATATTGAATATGTATTATAACCACTACGAGAACAAACACGTTCAAGTCTATAATGGATTATTCAATTGTTCAGGTTTACATTTTCTGAAATATTTATTAGCTAAGACATATGTTCATCAAACGGAAATGTAAATTCAATGTAGTAGTTATTGATACTAAGTATACTTCAATAGTAGGTTTCAATAACTACAATAGTTATTGAAGATAACTATATTAAACCAATAACAAAGGAAATTCTGAAATTATCATATAAAAAAAAATTAATGCATATTCAGATCGTCGCTTTACTAGGAAAATATTTGATATAATTTGGCATCTCAGTGGCACGTCCGCCTACCGTTTCACTTTCAATATTGCTAATCTTTATAATACACTACCAGATCTGATGAACTTCAAGTTGTTGAGCTCATTAGTCGCTAAAAATTATATGCGAGCCAGGCACCGAATGATCGTGCACAAAGTCAGCCTAGAACATTGCTCTCCTTATATATTTTAAAGAATAGTTTATAATTTTTTGTTGTATTGTTATATGTAATGCTTCTACTTTCTTGCCTTTCATGATCTCTTAGTATATATTTCATTTCGTCAAAATCTTATATATAACTTATGTATAACTTTAAATGGGGGTATGGTGTAAGAAAAGCATTTGCTAAATCTCTCCCTTCGTTATGTACATAATTAAGTATGAATAAGATTATTATTATTAGCATTATTGAGTAAAAAATTATAGCTACCTTCAAATGAGGTATCACATGCCTCCCTTTAAACACTTTCATCCCTTTAAAAAAATTAAAGGATACCCAAATTTGGTAGATAAATGGTGCTCCTAATTGAAACATGGTTAATAGTGTACATGACAATCTGATCAAATAATGTCACATTAGGTGTAAAAATTGAAATATTTCAAGGTTATACTTATAAAGGGTAAACCACGTAGAAAATATATTTACTATTTTATTTTATTATATTTATATTAATTTACAATTTAAATCAATCCCTTACTTGTAGATCATAGTGTATAAAATGCTATAACATAATTATTACATTTACAGATATAAGCTGAAACTCTATTTTCTTTAATTAATTATATAAAAACGCCAAATTTTGGTATAATTAATTAAGAGCACTCTCCCCAATCCGACGCGAAGCATCCCCCAGTCATTCGCAGAATTAATAAGGGGACCATCGCACCCCCGACCCGTCCAGGCATCTGACCCGGATTCTGGCACCACATTCGCCCTTTTAATTAACACATTTTTCATTTTTTAAGTATCCTCGAAGGGACGCAAAAAGCGTAAACATCCCGGCCCAATTAGCGTTTTTTCCTTACTAATTTTTCCTGTAACACAATATTTCGTCGCCACACATGCGAGCCGTTTATTATAAATCGGATATCGGGCATTGGCACCACTAATGAATCCTAGGTATTCAGTCGAAGCCGTTCACGGTTACTATAGATTACTGAGTTACGCCCCTGGCAGATGTGACATGGAAACGGTTTCGAAGGCACTCGAACAGTAGCGGATCGCCGATTTGTTCGGATGCTGAATTTGTATTATTTATTACTTGAATTTTTCTTTGTGTTCCTTAATCTCTTTTTATATAACTCTTTACATATTTCTTAAGCTTTTTTTGTATAAATAATGAATCAAAAGGAAACCGACAAAAATAATAGCTACAATCAGGAGTGGCCAACACCTCGACCCCGAACTACTGGTAGTTCACGTGGGCAATTCCAGTAGCTCACAGATATACTCGAAAAAACCTAAAAATGATTATATTCCATAGGGCGATAAGCATAGTGAATCGTCCCCAGAGGAATATCTGGATCATATTTTGGGAGAATGTTGGTCCTCATGAGGTACGTTAATCCTGCAAGTTTCAGACCTCTGTTTTGGTTTTTGAATAAATCAAAAAAACCCAAAAATCAGAAAATAATTTTCATCTCAAAAACGACTCAATCGATTTGAATGAAATTTGGACACATTATAGAGGTATATAAAGGCTATACTCGAAAAAAATAACAGCTCATAATCTTCATAATAATCATTAGAAACAGGCAATTCTTTCCGAAATTATTTTTTTTTCTTTATGATTAACGTTCTAGAACAATTTGGAAACTAACATTTTTTGTCTTTTTCGATGTAAAACAACCTATCAAATCCTTAAATTGATCAAGAAGGTACGCCATATTAAAAAGGAACAAAAACTGACTTTTTTATATAAAAAAAGATTTGTGTCAATGTTTATACCTTTAAAACAATAGAAACAAAGCTTATTTGATCAATTTATACGTGCAAAGAACATCAAATATTGGAAAAAATATGTGAAAACAATTTTTGTTTATCAAAATATTCAATTAGTTAATTAAAATCAACAATTAATAATTATTAGGTTAGCTATATAGCTGTTATACAGGTTGTGCATTTCAAAATGAATTGGCTTTAAAATTCTAAGTGTCAAATGCATAATTTATCTGGCTTTTAATAAGTAATGACAAATACTCAATTTCAGTTAGGATTGCGTCAAGATTTTGTAATTTTAACCATCTCCCGACGATAGCAATTTGGTGGACGAAAGGCACGTCGAAAAACGCGTAATCTCTCAGTGTTTGTAGAAGACTGGTCTTCTGGTTTTGTTGCTGTATCGAAGGTGCCAACCCCTTCCCAGCCATCAAGAGATTTCCGAGGAAAATCATGGTGTCTTTCCTAGAAAATTAACTATCACTAAGTTGCTAAAATGTCTAAATTATATGATGTTGATAAGAAATATGATAAAGGTGGTTTTCTAAGATAGAGTGATGAACTCTTAAGCAACCGTATAGGTATTTCAAATAAAATTGGACAATGCCATCTTGCAGTGCTGCTAAATTCAATGCTCTACTAGGTTCAGTCTTAGGCCTATTCTATTCCTACTTCTGTACTAGATATTCACAATATGAAGGCGATACATAATTGTTTTATTTTGTATATAATTGTTTTTTTATATCTAATGTTTTATAGATGTTACAAGTTTGGGACAGGACCTATTGACCTTTTTAAAGAATAATGCCGCCTAAGATTTACAAACATTAAATTCTGTAGGTTTTATATCTTCACGGTATTGCACTATCCAAAATGTAGTGTAAAATTTGACATCACTATCATATCAAACGGGGTACATACAGGAACACACCAGTTCGGTGTGAAGAGAGCACTGCACGGTCGTGGTAGAATTTTACCATTCGCTGGTGTGAATTTCCATATCAACAATGGAATAAAATCAACACGGTGTCTCGTATAAAGTTAACCATCTGTTGGTGTAAGCGATATCTCAATTTTACACACAATTTTCTTGAGACACAGAACAGCATTTGGGCATAAGTTGGTTAATCAGAAATCATCAACAGCCATATTGCCCCACGTTTCAACAGTGTCAATGTGAAGATGCGTACTGCTCGATAATATTAAGAAAAAGTGTAGGACTTTCTATGTTGCATAGAAGAAAAAGTGAGACAGCATTCGAAGGGAAAGGGATGCATTTTACGCGCGACCAGACCGATTTCTGTGTACGTTCACATTGCATATGCATCACTCATTCACATTGTAGTATTTTCAACACTTTTTCACCATTGTATCATTGCATATCAATTTTATAACTTGATTTCATTATGTTTTCATCTACACTATTACATTTATCGAGATAGAACGTCTATCTTGATATTAACTTCATATTTAACTAACATACCATCTGACCTAGATACTCTCGTTCTTTCGAGAACTTATCCAAGACTGCAGAACGCAGAACATAATATCGCCTTTGAAAAATTCAATAAACAAGACAATAAGAATCCGAAGCCTGTTGCGGACAACTTTGTTTTTCAATTTCCGCTCACGTCCTACTACAATTCTTGTAGCTGTTCTGTCGCTGAAATTACATAAGGCAGACCTCGCCGGCTCGTATTCGGTCCTTGATTTTTATACAGATTTGTTTTACATGTAAATTGCTCTCGGAATGCATTCCTGAGAGTAGGGAGGGTAGTGACTTGTTTGGGATGCAATTTCGATAGAGGACGAGATGGAGAAGATCCATTAGAAAAAGAATGAAGGGGTGAATGTTTTCGTCGAATTGTGGGGGATCATGTATAGAGTTTATGAGTATTAAAAGTTGACAAGCGTAACCATACCAGGGTAGAAAAAATTGTATACTCTATTTCCTGGGTAAATTATGAACAATTACACAATCAATGTAGTCGTTTATAAAATGAATTTTAATGGGAACAAATATAATGTATACCAGATTAAACCATGCATCCCTAGCCCTGTCCACCAAAAAAATTATTGAACAATAAAAAATCTTAATGGAACCCAAATTATTATACTTCGGAAAATGAGAACAGCACTACTAAAATTGCTATGTTGCGTATTATTTTACCATTGCTTACATTTTAAACTCTATATGTCTATCGATTTTACTAAATGTTCACCAAATTCAAAACGCTCAAATTCCACGTCCGTGCTGTATATAATAAATATTCGTGCTATCCATTTATATTTATTCTTTCTCGAAAAAACTACTTGTGCGTCAAATAATTATTATGTTACTCCAAAAATTAAATATGCTCGCGCATCTCTGCCTGTTGGTTCCAGACAAGTTTTTGCAGGCTTCAACTTGCAGTCGCACACTATGCTTGGTAGCTTTTACAGTGTGTGTAACCAGTGTATTGCCATATGATAAACTAAAATGGCCGATGAAAGTTTACCAGGGCCGAGTAGTGTTCCAGACGAAGTTCCTCTGTTTCGTTCTTTTTCGGAGTCAGATGGAGAAGCTGATACGGTACAGCCTAAAAGACGGCGCAAGCAAGGTAGGATTTGATATCTTGAAAGAAAATTTTCGAACATTAAAAGTGCCGAAGAATTTATTAGAAATGAAAAACTATGGTCCTTTCAGAAATGCCACTCTACGGAAGAAGGCGTAAAGCGATATTATCGATGTAATAAAGCCAAAAGTCGTGCAATCCAATATTCAGCTGCACTCTATTTATTGCTTGATGCATCCAGCGACGAGATAATATTATTTCGAACTGAAGAAGCTCATGACCATCAAAATTTGGAGTCCCAATCGAAATGTGGGTTGAGTAATGAGACGAAAAAAGAAATAGACAAATTGTACGAATTACGTTTGAAGCCCAAATCTATTATGAGCAATTTGAGCAAAATACAAGGGTTGACTCTACCGCCTATGAAACAATTGAACAACTATCTTACAATTTTACGTAAAAAGAAGTATGGATCTGCAGTAATCAGCTTAGGAGAACTAGAATCCTGGTTAGTGACCAACTCAGAAATACCTTCCGATGATCATCAAGTTTTTGTTGCTGCATATGAAGTTTCTAAAGACGATTCAAATTCAAGCTTCAAATTTTTGTTATCGACCAAATATTTAATTGGTCTATCGCGGCAATGCAAAGTTATTCATGCTGATGCGACCTATAAACTTATTTGGCAGGGGTTTCCAGTACTCATAGTTGGAACCACGGATAGAGATAAACATTTTCACTCCTTTGGTCTTGCTGTTACAACCACAGAACAAACAAATGATTTTGTGTTTTTATTTCGAACGTTAAAGAATACAGTTCTCTCACTGTTTTCCTACGATTTAACTTGTAAGGTTTTGGTATGTGACGCACCCAATAGTATCCAAAATGCGTTTGTGCAAGTATTCGGTCAGGATACAATTATACGAATGTGCTGGGCGCATGCAAAAAAGAAGATGCAAGTACGATTTGAGCAATCTGTGCAAAAGAAGTACCAGAAGGATATTGATTTTTTGCAATGTGCTTCAACAACAGAGGTTTTTGACAGGGCCTGTGAAAAATTTCTAGATAAATGGAAAGACGAAAAAAATTTTGTACTTTATTTCAAAGACGAATGGCTCACTAAAAATCGTTGTTGGTATTTGGGTGCTGCACCGAGGACACCTGCCACAAATAATGCATTGGAGTCTTTTAACAGAATAATAAAAGACAAAGGTACACTTTCAATGAATGGCGTAATTTGGTATCGTTAACTTTGTTATTATTTTTAGGTACACTTCGTGAACGCCATCCGCTGGCTCGATTCTTAATAATTGCTTCAGAAATGGTGAGGGATTGGTCTAATGAGTACACTATAAAAAACGAGCGAGAGTTTAGCCACTTGCCAACGATGGCTTTGAAAATGTGGACAAAAGCTTATCAGTGAGCCAAACTGCCTAAAAAAATATCGTTACAACATGCTAGTGAAATGAAACGGTGTTACCGAATTCCAGGTGGAGATGCAATGGAATGTGAAACTTTTGAAGATATGTGGGAGACGTTTGACGACTACAAAAAACAACATTTCAGTGAGTGGGAAGTACAGTTACCACAGAACGACTCTGACTGGTTAAATGGCACATGCAATTGTCCAGATTACCTTAGAAATTACGTTTGCAAACATTTAGCGGGGTTAGCAATTCGTCTGAAACTTGTTGAACCACCTACTGAAGCAAGTAATGTACCAGTTGGAGAAAAACGAAGAAGAAGACGGCTAACTAAAGCTAAGAAAGCCTTAATAGTGCAATAAAAGTGCTTGTTTCATTTTCATTTTTGTTTCGTGAATGTTGTGTTTCATTTCATGTTAAAAAATTATATTGTTTTATTTCTAAGAATTCCTAACAGTAAGTTTCGTTTTTGTTTCGTGAATTTTATGTTGCATTTTTAATATATTGATTTATTTTCATGAATTCTTTACTTATTTCTTTTCCCCCATTTATTAACGAGACCTAATAAAATACGATAGTTTTTACTTATAAGTGAAATTTAGGGTAACAAGAATAAAAAATCTGGGTATACTTTTCAAATTGAATGTGGTATAAAATATAGTAAACATTGTGTATTTTTGCTCAACAAAGAGTGTTTTTAACTGCTAAATAATATAAAGCACTGACGAAAATGAAATATCTGGGTATCATGTTAGAATTAAATGCAGAATAAAATTTGGTGAACATTTAGCATTTATAACCAACAACAGTTATTTTTAGGAATAAATAATATGAAAGACTAGCATTATGTCAATATTTGGTTGTCGTTTTAAGATTATGCATTTTCTTAATATTGGTGAGCATTTAGTATTTTTGGGAAATGAAAGTATTTTTTTGTATGAAAATATTGGGTAAAGTTGGTAGACTGTTAAATACCACCCAATTTTAATGGTTAGTGAAATAATACAGAGGAAATTTATCGTACTATTTTGAACTTCCTTAATAATAAAGTAATTGTGATATGTAAATGATTAGTACATAAGATATAGGAACTAAGTAGATTGTTGTTAACCACTTTTTCTAAGCTACATATTTAAAAGTTATATAGTGCTCAATTTTCGGGGACTTTTTATAATGATGCATATTTTTTTATTCTTATGCTATGTATATAGTTTTGAATATTGATGATGGTATGTTATACTTACTGTTTTTATTTTTTAATTATTTATTTATATTTTATTTTATGATTGTATGCTCCGTTACTAGCTCGTAATTTTCTTTGTAAGATGAGATTCTTAATATCAGTAGTCGGTTCAAAATCGTAGACAGTCACCACACATCATAGCAAACATACCATTTAAATAAATTGTTCAAATTTTATACATTTATTTAATGTTCAAAGGTTATATTGTAATTTTAGGCATGTAATTAATAAATACTAAATAAAAGGTGAATATCGAATTTCAAGTACTATTTATACTTTCTTTTGTCCTTAAAAACTAACATTTATAATTTAAATTCATAGAGTATAATTCTCTTACAACTAAAAATGTCTATAATTTATGATCTATCAATGTTTATGGATTTTAACGGTTAATCGTTCTTAATATTAACTCACTGTTTTTAAGCAGTCCTTTTAGTTTTTTATATACACTTATTATTATTTTATCCTGGTAAGTATTGTTATTAAATATATGCTTTTAATCTACTATAGTATCTTCTCATGTGAACCTTTCTTTTAAGTTATGTCCCGTTAATTATCGTATGATATTATGGTTTAATTAAATGTGTTATTTGGTACCTTTGTCTGTTATTGTGAGCCCCTCTAAGACCTTGTAGGGCTCCTCTGCTATTTTTGATGTTGTACGAGTGAAAATGAGATGTAACTGGGACAAACTTGTTCTACTTCACTCTTGGTAGGTATTTTGTTTTATTTAACTATTTAGTACTTTTAATTATACCTTTTTCTTCAATTTTATTAGCATCTTTTCTCCAGCGATCCGGCGTCCCCAAAAGCTGGTTTTCTCCCTATCGTGTCAACAATTTTCGTTTGTTTCACTTAGAAACGACCTAAATTATAATGTCTCTTTCGCATATCTTTTCTACATCACTTTCTTGTTACTCACTTTATTTTATTTATGCACTTTCTACCCTTATTATCTATTGTACAATATTCAGTCTTGTTTAAATTACAGTTCTATATGTTATATTTTGAATTCGTACCTTTATTTCAATATTATATTGCAATAATATTTTGGATTATGCGTATGAGGCTTTAGGCTGTCACATTTTGACTTTTCTCTAAATTTCAATTGCAACATTAACTTTTTATAATGTTATTTTATGTTTTCCAGTCTCGATATTATTATCGATAGATAAAATGGAAAATATTAAGTCTTTTCCTATGCATATCTCTACTTTTCTCATGGTTAATATTGAGCAATTTGCAATTTTATGCTTCTTGTCATCGTTATTTTAGACAAAATTTTGTTCAGATTAATTTTAATTTATAAATTTCTACTTTATTTTATATTTTGAACTTATTAAACATATAATAATGGATACATTATTATATAATTCAAGTTTCTATAGTTGTATTTAATGTGTGCTTATGATTTTATGAGTGTTTATTCATTGTAAAGTTTGATTATGTATGTTTAGTAGTGTTTTAGTGTTTAGGTATTGTTTTGGATCGTCTCAATATAACGTAGTTGGTATTTAGCAATAATTTGCAAGCTAGTACATACTCTGAAATAAATTTCCGTGTTACGGGTATTAACGTTTTGTCTCCTGCCCCACGTCCATAGTTATGTGGCGTCACGATAATCATAGTTGGCTTACCACCCCTTGGATAGGATGTAAAACCATAGGTGTCTTGTCCATTACATATTGAGGTTCGATAAAATTTCCAAAATTTATTTTAAGCTAATACTAAATCTTTAGTGTCCCCTCTCTGTCAGATTACGTTAACTTGGTATTTTATTAACAAAATATTAAGTTGTTACATAGTGAATAGCCACTGTACGTGCATGGACTGAGAGTTTGGATAAATAAAACTAGACACTAAAACAAGTAAAAATAATTTCTCTGCCCATTCCTATTTTATCTCAGCTTTGGTCGTTATTTGTCATTTACTTTTCTTGTGGTGGTACAACCCTTGCCACGCTTTTTGAGTTATTTTTTTCAGATATTTACTGTAAACACTAATTAGTAGCCCGAATAGCCATGTACCCCCTAAACAAACCTCTCTTCTGCAACGAAGTCTAGTATTAAAAATAGAAGAGTCTAGTTGATGTGCGACCCAGTCCCTTCATGAATGCCGCAGATACAAAACTTGTTTTAAAACTAACGACAAATTATCACGGAGTATAGCAAAGTGCATAAAGTTTCAAATTTACGGAGGCGTTTACGTCCGTGTAAAATACTGTCTGGGACCTTAATTTAGCTTTAGGATGCATGGTCTCGCTTTTAAGTGTTAACTTCAAGAAATTACTTTGTGTCGGGTTGGAAAAAACTAATTTATCAGGGGAGAATTCCGGACGCTAAAACGAAGTATGGTTAGACTAGAATTACGAATGTAATTGAAAGTGCGCCTGTATGCCAATCATTGAGAGTAGTTGAATAACTGTTATAATAAAGGAAACTGGTGTCGTATAACTACAAGCATGTATTGTTACCTTTATTATTTTAAAAAAAATCTTGTACTTAATGAAGAGAAAAGAGAATTATAAGGAATTTTTTTGGGAAACAGTAACCAAGTCTACTCGACGTATTTAGAGTTGGAGGAGCAATCAACCTTTAACAGGGCATGAAAAGTAAATTTTCTTAACGATTTATTAGAACATTACCGGGACTGAATACTTGGTTTAAAAATCTGATTATTCGAACCACCTAAGTTTGAGGCTCGTTCATGGGTTGGTCTTTTTATTTAGGATATAAATATACAGGATGTTAGCGTGAGGTATTGTAAAAATTTATCAAACTCGATCTCCCATATAATGGTGCCTCCACTATATGCCACGGCGAGGACGTTCGCTAGGCTTTATGTCAGGAAAAGAAATAATATATATAGAGAATATATGTACAGTAGTTCATTCATCATCATGAAGTCATCAGACCTAAGACTGGTTGGACGCTAACCTCCAGCTTCTCCTATCTTGTGCTAACCTCCACATTTCGCTAATTTTGCTACAACCTACATCCCTTATTATTTGTGAGCAGTAGTCTAATCTAGGCCTACCTCTGCCTTTCTTCACTCCTATTTCTGCCTCCAAAATATCGCGGACTATTCCCCCATGTCTCAGCAAGTTGCCTACCATTCTATCTCTTCTCTTCTTTATGTTTTTCCACATACTTCTTTTCTCGCCGACTTTCTCTAATACTTCTTCGTTTCTAACTCTATCAGTCCACGGTATTTTCATCATTCTTCGGTAACACCACATCTCAAAAGCTTCTAATTTCCTACTTGCTTCCCCTACCGTCCAGGCTTCGCAACCGTATAGCGCCGTGCTCCATACATACGTTTTCAAAAATCTCTTCCTTGTTTCTAAGCTTATTACCCCTGAGCATAAAAGTGCTTTCTTTTTGTTAAAAGCTACTCGACCCGGCGCTATTCTTTGTTTTATATCTTTATCGCTTCTTCCATCCCAATTTATTTTACTTCCTAAGTAAGTGAAGGCTTTAGCTTCCTCCAATCTCTCATTATTAATTTGTACTTTCGTTTTTGCTCTGCTCTTGCGCCCTCTGCACACTAACACTTTAGTTTTGTTTTTATTCACCCTCATTCCATATTCCTCTGTCAACACTGCCTCCATTTCCTTCAACGCTGATTCTAATTCCTCTTTACTAGATGCTAATACTGCTATATCATCCGCGAATCTCAGCATTTTTAGTTTCTGTCACTGTACTTTAATCCCGAAATCCACTTTTACCACATTAATCGCCTCTTCGATGTACAAATTAAAAATTAGTGATGATAGCGTCCATCCTTGTCTTATTCCTTTCCTGATACCTACTTCCCTTCTTTTCCCTTCTACTTCAGTAGTTCATTAGGGAACAATATTAAAAACATATATTCTCTTTTACGGAAGTCTTTTATTAAATTAATATATTATATTAATATTAAAAGTGACCTCATGATACTATCGACGAGAATGGTGCGCTATTTCTAAGTACCCCATTGGCAGTTCTCCTTGTATGCCATTAATTACCTTGGTGTCAATTAATATATACATCTAACATTTTATTCCTGATACTGCAATTATTGGTGTTTTGGATTATTAATAAAATTATAATTTTGCAAAAAATGTTATATTAAAGGAAATAAACTTTATGTAAATACTATTCCACGTACATTAAGCCAAATAGAAGACATTGAAGACTTTGAGGAAATATATAGTAATAATATATCATAAAACTAGTTGTCTACATACTTACTTGAACTCAAAAATATTATTATTATTATATACTATTATAATACAACATGTTATAAATATAACTGATTTTACATTTATTTTTAGTAGTTTTATTATATATACCAAGCCCTAGAACTAATACATTTATAATATTAACTGCTCATATAACACTACTTGTTCATTAGTACATTAATTTGTAATTATATGACGACACAAGCGTCTTAATTAATGTAAGTTTTCTCTATTTACATGTTGGTTAATACACTAAATAAGAAGTTTAAATAGAGTGTGACAAATAGAACATAGATATCGATATTCGATACCATCAGAGTCTTATTAGTTGTAATGATGGCAGAATTAATGTCAGATTTTATCTAAAAAATCTTTTGTTATGAAGAAATGCCCCGAGGGCGTTGAGCATTGTAACTAGATTAAATCTATCTAACAATTTTGTCTGCTAATATCGAGACTTAACTGTTCAGTCACGAGCAGCAAGTGACACACTCCACGTAACACAAATCACTTTGTTCGTGTCGTAGATATTAAAATTCCTAGGCTCTTTCACTATCACTACATTAATTCGACCGGTTTTAGCCGTCAAATAAGTCCGCTATTGTCCAGTAGCGATATTACTTCGACATCATCGTACCTTTCTAGTCTCTTGTGATATTTCCTGCAAACCACTCCACTTGAGGTATTTTCAGGTTGTGATGGATGTCTTCATTGCAGATGTACAATGGTACATTTATGATACTGCGTAGTCTTTTATTCTGAAGACGATATTATGTGCATCCCCAGATTCCAGAGAGATGCATCCCAGAGGAGTAGTTTGTTGTGTATTTGCAAATCAGAATAACGTCCGAGGAGCCAGTACTGCTTGAATTTGAGTTGCTCACATTTCTTCTTCACATGTGTTGTCTATCGTAGCTTTGCATTTAGAGTCACGTCTAGATGCTTTCCTTCGTTGGAATTCAAGATTGTTTACTGGTATAATTCATTGGTATATAGTTGTATTCCTTGGTGATGAAATTGACGTGAATCGATTTCGCGCCACTTCTTTATCCAGTTTGTGACATTGTTGGCTTCTGTTTGTGTACATCAGGTAGAAAGAAGGCCCAAAGACGCTGTGGTACCTGAGGTACTCCAGCACAAATTTTGATATCAGAGTATTCTTCACCATGTTTGACTCTGAAGTGGTGGTCAGTGATGTATGAACAAATAATTTACTGTGGTAAATATTTATTTAGCTTGAATTTCAGTCTCTGATGCCACATTCAGTCGAACGTCTGGGCCACATTTAGGAATATCATTGCGCAGGTATTATTCTCTTCTAATGCTCTCGAAATTATATAAGCGATTCGATGCCTTTTTTCAATGACTGGGCTTGTTGCGGAATCCAAGTTGATGAGACGAAATAAGTTGCTTTCTTCAATGATACGTTTGAGTCTCTATAGAAGGAGCTTTTCGAGTAACTTGAATATAATCAGCAACAAGAATATTGGGCAGTATGATGTTTTATGTTCAGGTGGTTTGCCCAGTTTAGAAATGAGTTGAAGAGATGCTTTAGTTTTATGATGCGTTTGCGGAACAGCTCCTTTAGTATTTGCGCATTTATTAGTTCATAACCTAGTGTCTTCTTTGTGTTGAGACTGTTTCTGATATTGGTGGTAACCCCAGTCGGTGTTATTGGTTTAATTATTATGCCATCTCATGCTGGTCAGCAAATGTTTCTGTATTTTCTTTTTCTCGTCTCGGTTGCCATCGCCTTTTTGCTATTGGAAAGGTCATGATTCTTTAAGCCTTTTGCCTATTCAAGTATTTAGTTGCCTTTCACAAGGAGTAGTCTCTACTTACGTCATCTGTTAACTCTCTAAGTGAAATCTCAAAACTGTCAGTGTTAATGGCTTTAATTTCATTTTTGGGAATAAATTATGTAACACTGGCTTGTCGTCCTTGGAACTAGTTTGCTTCCATTTTTGCCGGGTTTTCTTTTTGTGTGTACCAAGTCCCATATTTCTATTATCTAGTTTGATTCTGGTGTTTTAGTGTCGGGGTATAATCCCACCCACATTGCTGCAAGTCAATCACTACTTTTCCAATTTCATGGTCTAACTGTTCTTTCCTTTTCAAAAGTAAGCTTAGGTCACTTCTCTGCTCGAGTAAGAAACTAATCGGATACTTCTTGTTTTTTTTTCGATATCAAAATACACATACGTATCACTTCAAAATTTAGTGTTACAGTGGCTTGGAGAGAAGGGGTGGAAAAGTTATGCCTTGAAAACTAAAGCCCTGTATTTTTATTGAAAATCATGTTGCTTTAGACTGTGTATGTGTTAGGGCTAAAGCCCGTAATTGGATAAAGCTAGTTTTAACCAGATGTCTCGCGTATTATCCAAACCGACTGGATAAAACGCGGAGGATTCAATGATTTCTTACTTTATCCGGGTAATTCCAGATTTAGCCAAGGAGGAATGGCTAAACCACGTAGAGCATACTAATTGAAAGTACAAACGCGATCAATCTCGCACGTATGTAGTAGAATATAAAAATAAAATTATTCTGAGGAAAACTTATTTATTTTTCTGAACAAACATAAAAGCAGAATTATTCTAACATAAGAATAAGAAATATTACGAAGGTACCATGGGTTTGTCAACCACTCCCTTCTTAGTAGATTTCTGTTTTTTCTGACATGTAATACAAAGTTTTAAATAAACCATGATAACTTCCTGAGTTATATTTTTATATTTCTTGTTTACTCGATGCATGCGATGTTTTCCTCCGTGTCCAATTGCCAAGTGGATTTCGTGCAGTATGTCAAAGATCTCCTCATTTGTTTCGCCATCAGCCACTGGAGAAATGAGTCTCTCAATGCCACCAACCACACAAACATCAAACCTTTTTAATCGTCGATACTGTAGTGCCGATTTAGATTTTGCTTGTTTTGCTATTTGTACTGACTCCAAAAACGCAATATTGGACACAATTCATGCAGCAAGAATTTGTGTCTTTACGCGACACTAAATCGCAGAGTATTTCGTTAAATCGCTCTTTAAAACAAGAACGTACCACTTCTAAATCAGTCGTCATCTTGTCAGCTCCGGAACGCGAATGAACGATTATAGTGTATTGTCCAAGCGTCGTTGGAAAATTCTAGTATTGACCGGTTTATGCCCGAAAAGCAACGTACGCTATCTGAATTACCGACTTTATCCACTATATTTGGATAATTCTAACTTTATCCGGTTAATTCTAGTATTATCCAATATTCGGGCTTTAGCCGTAACATATATACTATTCTTAAGACTTTTAAATGAAAGCACTGTATAAAGATCACTTACGTAATTCCGTTCCAACTACATTTTAATTTTCACAATGGAATCCCAACAAGCCACAACTCGATCCGAGTGAATGCGTAGGCAGGCCCTTATTGAAATGGCAAAGATGATCCAAAACAGATCAGCGTCTATTAATAGGCGACAGCCGAGCCGAAGTTTGAAGCCCTTTCGCTTAATGAGGCTTAATTGGAACAAAAGGATGAATAACGTCGGGCCTTAAATATTCGAATTCATTTAGAGGCAGTTAATGCAATGAAAGTGGTTTTGTTAAATTGATTATTTATTGGTTTATAAATCGTTCACTTATAAATTACTACCACGCTGAATTTCAATTTAATTTACTGCGCCGAGCATGTTTTAAATTGTCTTCATAAATCTGTTTTGTTATGCAAATTTGTGAAAATTATTATTATTACCGTGCTGTAAATAGTTTATTTAGATTACTGGTAAATTAGTAGTTCATTAGGCGATAATTCTGCTCGTTTTTACGTATTCGCGATAAACCGGCTGTCAAGAAGAAATATTATTTTCGCATACCAGGTGGCCGAGCACTGTTGAGATCCTGAAAATGTACATTTTATACATTATTCCAGTGCATAACTAGATACTGATATATAAGTTGGTAACTTGAGGTCGCGATTGTCTGATGAATAGTATAAAAAACGGGCTATCTCAGCGAGAGCAGCCGGTCGTAGATAGGGGGACCAGTTTTTGATTAGTAATATTTATTTAAAATACAAAAATTAAGGAATGTAAAAAATTCTAAATTTTTATGTGATTTTCAAAGAGCTATAACATGGAGAAAAATAAACAGTTTTAAAACCTTAAAACGGACTTTTCCGCACGTAGAACAGCTCTATCCCGAAATTGAGTGGCCGAGAAAAAATAAACCAACACAAATGCAGAATATTTGTTTTATGCGACAGTTCTACTTTTTTCAAATATTCTACCCTCGTGCTCTCTCATGACCCATGAACAGGGTGGGGTGTGTCCTATCCACCTCAAAATCAATAGATGTTGTCTGGTAGACGTCTCTAATCAGAATCAGTCGAGAGAAAATCGATCCAACACGAATTAAGTGAGTGATCGTGCTAACAAAAAATTTTTTCTAATAGTCCACCATTGTGCTATCTCATGACCCATGAACTTGGTAGAGTGTGTTTCATCCACCTCAAAATCAAAAGTGTCGTCTGGAAGACGTCTCTGATCAGAATCAGTCAAACCGCGATCGATCCGACATGATTTAGTTGAGTTATCGTGCTAACAAAACAAAATTCTCAAATAGTCCACCGTCGTGCTTTCTCATGACCTATAGACAGGGTGGGGTGTGTCCTATTTACCTCAAAATCAATAAGTGTCGTCTGGGAGACGTTCCCGATCAGAATCAGTCAAAATCGGATCGATCCTATACGATTTAGTTGAGTTATCGTGCTAACAAGAAATTTTAATGCCGATGACTACGACAACGACGACGACGATACACAGACAAAATTTTTTAAAAACCATATTTTTTTCAATTTTTATGCCGAAAAACGAAAAATAAATGAAAAAAATTTGTTTTCCATTTTTCTTTATACGATTACATTACTTTTCCGCTGGTATAGTTGGATGCGGAAAAGTAAGTCACAGAACAATTAAAAAAAAAATTAAATTGAGGATCCAAGTTTCTAGTTTTCATATTTTCAGTTAAAAAATTTTACTATCAGCAGTTTTTGAGTAATCATAAGAAAACGATCGCAAAAAGAAATTTGTTTGCTTTTCAAGAGGTCCACGGACTTCAATATAATTTTTTCAGTGATTTCATCATAAAGGTTTTTTATATAATTTTATCCTCTTTAATTTGAGTGGTCTGAAAGCCTTGTAGCCTTTGTTTTTATCGAAAAATGTTAATTATTGTAAAACGAAAATGACAAAAAGAAATAAAAAAAAAGGTGAAAACTGACTTTCTTGCTTTGAACAACGATAACAAGCCAAAAATCATCGCACAAGTCTTTTAGTCAAATTAAAGAGCATAACATTATCTAAAAAGCTTTATTATAGAATCACTGAAAGAATTCCGTGATGAAAGTCCGTGGACTTTTGAAAGGAAATAAAATTTTTGATCCTTTTCCGATGGTTTTCTTACGATTACTAAAAAACTGCCAATGGTAAAACATTTTAACTCTCTGACAACTAGAAATTTGAAAAATCAATTTCCTTTTTTTAAAATTGATCTGCGACTATTTTTTTCCAAGTTACAGCCCCTTAAAAATCTCATAAAAATTTAGGATTTTTTTGCATCCCTTAATTATTGCGTCTAGATATTTAAGAACAGTAAAAGTAATAATTACAATTAACATTATTATTAATAAAAATGGAGTTCTCTATAAACATCTGTCTAAGGTAGCTTCTTTGTTCAATAATTTTCTCATTCAATATCTAGATATAGTTGATAAAATATTATCAACAAATAATCCGTCATTCAATAATCACAATTCAAAATTAAAAATAAGAAATCTGCAGTGGCAGCTGACATTCCAATATTTCTTATAATATGAACTGTTGATCTAAGTTGACCTCTAGTGACTTTTTAATGTGGTTACATAAAAAGTCATGTCTACGAGGACCAACTAAATAATTTAAATTGTGCGAACTGGTGGTGAATTGAGAACGATAAGAAGTAAAGGATTTGGGAATGCAAAGCAATAATTTAAAAAGGCTAGTATTGAGAAATTTTAAACAATTGATATAAGGTAAATGAGATTTTTATGACTAAAATGATAAATGATGTTTTGTGAAATGTTTGTGATGTTTTTTCCTAATGAAATCTAATGAATATTTTACATCTAATGCAGACTATGTGCAAAATACTGTTCTGATTCGAAATAGAATAAAAAGGATATAGGTTACGTTTAAAAAAAAGACCTCTTACAGCAATGAGCTCAAAGCTGAATAAACAGTTTTAAGGCCACTACCATATGCAATATAAATAGTTTATAGACTTGTATTTGAAATATTTTTTATATAAAACAGGTAATTATAAAATTACATTTTGAAAGTTCTGATTTTCTTCCCGTCAAGAAAGAGTGCCTACGAAATTAGGTGTCTAATTGTTTTCTCTTCATCTATATACATATGTTCCTACCATGTGAATTTATTATCTAGACGCAAGCCTAAATATTTAATGCAGTTTGTAGTAGTGATGGTTTGATTGTTAATTTTTACTTGTGGCGACTCTCTGTGACATTTCTATAGTATAATAGGGTAACTACTATTTGTTGTGACTTATCCTCATCAATTTTGATACGCTATGTTATAACCCAATCATCTATTTGTTCTAAATTTTCTTGTAGATTCATTGCGGCTATTCTTGAGTCTGGGTTTTCAGCTAGAATCGCCGCATCATCTGCAAAGATTGAAGTGATGATATTTTGACTAGTTGGTAGGTCTGCAGTGAATATCATATATAATATAGGCACCAAAACACTTCCTTGGGGGACACCAGACCTTATTGGATGAAACTGTGCTATTTCCGATTCGTATCTTACTCTAAAGCTTCTAAGTATGATTTAATTAAATGTGACAAAAGTATTAACTACACTTTACAGCAAACTGATGCTTGAATCTCGTATTAATTTGCAGATCGTGATAGAAACATTTATTTAAAAATAAGCATCTTAACGTAGCGCAGTGAGTGAGGGACTGAGATCGGTGTAGTCAACAAATTGGCAGCTCCGATGGAAGCACAATGGGCCCGATATCATGAAATTTGGGCACTGGACTGTATCTATCCTCATCCTTTAAAGAATCCAGAGCTACAATAAATTGTGAAAACAATAAAGTAGAAAATCATGATCGACTATCACAAAGTAAAAGCTAATCTGTTTTTTTATCTTCAGTTTATTTTTCAATTGGATAATGCGTACAATCATTGAGCCATCTCTCCGGCCGGAACATCGTGAACGAAGAGCATCTCGGTCCTGCCATCGACGTCTGCTTTATTCTAAACAACTCGTCTGAACAAATACAGAGAGGCTTATCCCGAGACCCGTGTGTTTGTTTAGGACGTTCAATTTTTCAGACGATTCAATAACGACAATAATACTTTGCTATTTATGGGTCGGATAAAGGCACTTGTGAACGCATTCTCCCGTCCGTCGGCGGGGATTATTCTTGCCGTACGCCGAGGACGGGGCTTTCTCAACTCGCCTCTCTACAAATCCATTTCTGTGATTTCTAGGCGAGGCCCCGGCTAACAATGCGACGTGCACCTGCTGGCCGGTGCCTGGGAATGTTCCGCTTTCGGGAAAAATACAGGTGGAGAGCGTAACGGGAACAAGGCGAGTTATATACTGGTTAAGGTAGTGAAATAGTGTAAGAGTACAATGTGTTAAAGTGAACGGCGATCGTAAATGTTTGATGGGCACGGTGTTTCCACGTGGGTGTTAGTGTTAGATCGCTCAGAATGGGTTTTGTTCAAGGAGCACATCATAAATTGAACTACAGAATTTATTAATTCGTTTCAGGGACTGGCTACTGCGTTTTGATAAATGATAGAGAATCGGCCACGTTTGAAAATTCTGTTAAAATGAAATCTTTCTAAATAGCGTACCTTAAGTTGGATATATTGACTGATAAAGACATTGTTCTCTCATTGATGAAAGTGATGGTGCTAGCACAAGACAACGAGGAAATAAGAATATTACATAGTACCCATAACAAATAAGAATAAGTTCTCATTTTATTTAATTAATATGATACTTTCTACCCGTACGTGTTCCGACGTTTGCAAAGTAGCAAGGGCCTGCCCTATATTAAAAAGGGGCAATCCATTTGACATAAAAAATTACAATTCTATCAAAAGGTCTTCGAAATGTTATTGTATACCCACATTTATCTTGGTGTGCAATGATTCTTATCTCCTAACTAACAGGAGTTCGTAGTAAAACTTTCCACAGTTACTAATTTAGTAGAATTTACCCAGATAATCGCAAATCACATAGATACAGTAACGGTGCCAGGATTTCTAAAATTGGTACTCAACACAAACTGGTAAAAAATTTTTGGGTTGGGCACATATTTGGGATGTGTGTCGGGGGGGTTCATTCATTATCAATACAATCAATACAAAGATATAAACATATGGTAATTATACAGAAGTGATAAAGTCTTGAAAATGCTTACCAAATGTTTCCTACCCCCCTATTTTCGAGGGAGCTGAACACGAATCTGATTTCAGTTTCATCCGCTCGGACACAGTTTTCGAGAAAATGAATTTTTCACTTTTCCGTAATACATGCCACTTTCCTTATCAAATACTTTTTACTTCACACTACGTAGATAGCTCCTTTTAATACGAGTATATGCTACAACACTTCCTTTATACATATCATATAATAAACTGTCATAAAACCTTGTAATATGATACCCATGCTTATACCATTCCTTTTATTTTCGATAACATATCTCTTGGCAATATTACGCTTAACGTAATATAATTATTTGAATCATTTATCTCAACAGAAGCTGACACAGCCCTTAGATAAGAAACTTTATAAATACTCATTTCTGTCCTTCATTACTAACAGTGAATCTTGTAAGTTTGAAATAAACGTTTTGTTGTGTCAACCCCGTGTCTCACTTGTATTACTGGCGCAGTCGGTAGTGGATAGTCGTTCAACGTTTCTGCTGTGTATCGAGCACTCTTCAATTTCCCGAAGAATCAGAAGTCGCTGATCGTCCGTCTCAACGGTTCAACTATCCAGAATCTTCAAAACGTAATCCCAGAGCACAACGACACCAAACGTAAGTAAACTTGCATTATTCCTGTTCACCCGTCCCTATTTTTGCACTGACAATTTTCAAGCTACTTTTGGAAAGTGTGTAATTTTAGTGACAACCTCTTGGAGTCCCGCATCGTGCGATATTCTAAGGGAAGCTTTTTATTTTTGTATCGTACAAATTAAAAAGATTAGGTTAAGAATTCAAAAAACAAGAAATTAAATTTATTAAAACATTTTAATAATTTTAAAGATAACTTCAGTAGAGATTAAATAATTACCGTTTATTTTACTGATTAAAGAATTTTAATTTTTAATTTTTCCTTACTTTTATTTTATTTTATTTTTATTTTTTATTTACATTGCTAAGAAATTAACAATTGATTTTTTATTTTCTTTTTATTTTTGCTAAGAAATCACCAGTTGAATTTTATGACAAGTTTATACTCTTCAGAAGACGAAGATTATTCTCACACTTTAAGTAAAGACGAGATTTCGGATATTTCTGATCTTTTGAATAACACTCTTTCATTTAATACGATGTCTGAATTAGATTTGCATAAACTTAAGAACATTTCTGAATTTGTTCCGATTTTTTCTGGCGAAGAAACGGAAATAAGTAATTTCTTTGATGCTGTTGAAAATCTAATGGAAGTGTGCAATTCAAATGTTCCCCTACATATTAGAATTGTAGTAAGCTGCATAAAAACTAAAATTAAGGGCAAAGCTCTTCAACTTTTGAACAGTAGACCTGATATTCAAACATGGCCTGAAATAAGAAATCTTTTCTCCACTAACTTTTCAGATCATAAAAGTTTAGAAACATTACAGCTAGAGTTACAAAATTGTAGATTAAAACCAAACGAACCTTTGATTAATTTTGGCAATCGTTTAATTGAACTTAAATCTAAAATAATTTCAAAAATTCAGTTATCAAACATACCAATAAATGAAAAGGCTGGGTCTATAGCGTTTTATAAGAACCAAGTTTTTAATATTTACAAAATGAATATGCCCCTTAACTATGAAAACATGCTTAGGTATAATACCGCCATTACTGAATTAGAACACGCCATTACTTTTATCGACGAGCAGGTTAAATACGATGAGTTCAAACGCTTTGCGTTCGGACGACAGAATACAACACCTCGATATCCGATATTACCAATGCCTAAACCACGCCAACAAACGAATCAACCGGTGCGATTACCAATATTTCAATCTCAACCCAATAATTATGCAAACAATTTTAATAACCCTGGTAATTTTAAAAATCATAATATACAACAACAACGCCCCTTTGGCACCCAAATACAACAAAACCAAAATAATAGATCCAACGTAAATGTGTGGAGACCAAACCCGAACCAAAAATTCGCTAGACCTACCCCAATGTCTGGAATCAGTGGAACGAATGCAACTAGACAACAGCCTAGTACATCAAGAATTCAGAACGCCCCAAATCACAACTGGCAACCAAGATACAACCAGCCGAAGTACATGGTAGAAGAACTTTTTAATCAAGAAACGGATCCTACATCGCAGAATCCCTGCTGGATGGACAATACCCCACTGACACCTTACGACGAACCCTCAACAAGTCAAATGGACCTCCCAGAAAATCCACAAGGAGAAGAATGGGTATACTTAAACGACGGAAATGGAAACGAAGAGAATATACCGAATGATTATGAAGAAAGTCAAGAACAAAATTTTCCTGTAACCCCGAATATAAACAACCGGACATAGTAGAACTAAACTCTGCTAATACACCGTGTTCGCTTCCATATATTAATATTCGAGAACCCCCTTTAAAATTATTGATCGATACCGGATCATCAAAGACCATAATTCGTCCCGAAATAATTCAAAAATATTACCCCAACCATATTTTCTCTCATGAAACACTTATCAAAACTTCAACCGGCAAATCGACTTGTCAATTCCAAGCAAACATCCCTTTATTTAAAGAATTTAATATAGACTTCGATTTAAACGTACTTCTGTATGATTTCCATGATTTCTATGATGGAATTTTCGGTTTCGAAGACCTACAAACGTTAGGTATCCAAATAGATTTCCAAAATCATCTTATCTATAATGACTACTTCCAGATTCCAATTTCTATTCGACAACCCGAAGAAATTTCACGTACTTATTCTTTAAACCCCGTCGAATGTATTGTTCGAGAAATCCCTGTCTCTATTGACAACGGCGAAATTGTCATCCCATTTCAAAAAACCGACAATTATCTTATTCCTTCTGGTATAAGCAAAGCCAAGAATGGCCTAGCTCAAGTCGAAATATTTAACACCAACACTTACCCTATCACGGCTCAATTCGATACACCAATTGATGTCCAACTCTATTCCGAGTATACTGGTTTTGAACCCCAAATTTCAAAAAACGATAAGCCAACTCATAATTCTCTCAATTTCACCAATCAACACATACAAAATCTTCTACGCACTGACCATCTCAATGAAGAGGAACGTTTTAACCTTCTTGAACTCTGTAAAAATTACTCACACGTATTTCACTTCCCTACTGACAAATTAACTTTCACAAACGAAGTCAAACACCAGATAAAAACTACCGATGACACCCCCGTTCACGCAAAATCATATAGGTATCCTTATGTCCACCAAAAAGAAGTACAATTGCAAATTGATAAAATGTTACAAGATGGAATCATTCGACCTAGCTCCAGCGCTTATAGCTCCCCCATTTGGATCGTGCCGAAAAAACTCGACGCGAGCGGCAAACAAAAATGGAGGCTTGTAGTTGATTACAGGAAGTTAAACGACAAAACCAAGACTGATAGATACCCGTTACCTAACATAGCGGATATACTGGACAAACTGGGCAGATGCCAATATTTCACGACTCTCGACCTCGCTTCAGGGTTCCACCAGATTGAGATGCACCCTGACAGCATAGAAAAAACTGCTTTCAACATAGAGAATGGCCACTTCGAATACGTACGGATGCCATTTGGCCTCAAGAATGCGCCTGCAACGTTCCAGAGGGTGATGGATAATATATTAAAAGATCTGCAGAATAAAATATGCTTCGTATACATGGACGACATCATAATTTTCAGCACGTCGTTACAAGAACACCTACAAAACCTGGAACTGGTATTTAAAACCCTCGAAAAAGCCAACCTGAAGATTCAATTGGACAAATCGGAATTCCTCTGTAAACACGTGGAATTTCTTGGCCACATTATAACCCAAGATGGTATCAAGCCAAACCCGAAGAAGATAAAAGCCATTAAAGAATTTCCAATCCCGAAAACGGCGAAGCAAATCAAGAGTTTCTTAGGATTGCTCGGATTTTACCGCAAATTTGTCCCCAACTTCGCTCGTGTAACTAAACCCCTTACCAATTGCCTCAAAAAAGACCAAAAAATCGAGTTAACCCAAGACTACCGCAATTGCTTTGAAACTTGCAAGGATTTACTCTGCAATGAGCCTATCCTAGCTTACCCCGACTTTAATAAAACATTTACTCTCACTTGCGACGCATCCGCGTATGCAATAGGAAGCGTACTCTCACAAGATGGACACCCCATCAGTTATTATTCCAGGACATTGAACCCTGCTGAATGTAATTATAGCACAATTGAGAAGGAGTTACTAGCCATCGTAAATTCCGTTAAATACTTCCGACCTTACTTGTTTGGCGTTAAATTTATAATTGAAACCGACCATCAGCCTTTGCAGTGGCTGTTCAACCTAAAGGACCCTAACTCGCGACTAGTAAGATGGCGTCTAAAATTGGAAGAATACCAATACGAAATAAAGTACAAAAAAGGAAAAACAAACCAAGCTGACCCGCTCTCGCGTATCAAAATTGATGAACTTAACGCAATAGAAGAAGACAATATGTCAATGATAAATAACGCCCCCGATGTAAGTACTTTACTCGATAATCTACCAGAACCAGACCCAGAAAAGTTCCAAGAAGTTTTAGACGACTTAAATTCAATAGACGACCCGAATCGCGCGCCGCCCTCAAGAACTAACCAGACTATTCACTCTAGTCACGAAAACCCCATTCTAGAAGTCAAATACTCCGAAACACCCTTAAATAGGTATAACAACCGATGGATCCTCCTGGAAAAGGATAGTAATAAAGATAATTCGCATTATGCAATACAGCCTTTCCCCAAAGTTAAAGAACATCACTTCCACCTAAAATCACGCTCATCCGACGAAGAAATTTTTAAATTTTTATCTCCATTCGTTCAAAGTAACACCACCATACATGCTCTATACTTCGAGCAACCAGAGTTAGAAAATAAGATCATCAGAATCCTTCAAAACCACTTAACTCATTGGCTCAAGTTTTTAATTTGCAAGAAGAAAGTAGAAGACGTAACATCAGAACAAGAACAACAACTGAAGATACGTTATAACCACGAAGGCAAAGTTACACACAAAGGAGTAACGGCTACCCACCAAGCTTTAATTAAGAAATATTTCTGGCCTAACATGTTTGATCACGTACGGGACTTTATCGCCAAATGCGAAACATGCAAAACGTGTAAAACTGACCGGCACCCGGTGAAACCAATCTTTCAATATACTGAAACGCCTACGAAACCCTTTGAAACCATAAACATTGATACTCTAGATATCCAAGGACAAAAATTTATAACGATCATTGACACCTTTTCGAAAATAGCTCAAGCCTACCCCGTCGAAACTAAGACAGGCATGTCAATACAACGTGCGCTACTGAAATTTATCGAACATCATGGACTACCCTATGGAATCCTGGTGGATACTGGCCTAGAGTTTAACAACGCGATGATGAAAGATTTCTGCAATCTGCACAAAATTAAACTAACCTTTACTTCAATACAAGGACATAGTAGCAACGGCAACATCGAACGATTCCACTCTACTTTATTAGACAGCGTCCGATGTCTTAAACATGAAAATCCAAATGCACCCTTAGACTATCTAGTACAAATCGCAGTTATAAGTTACAATCATACAATTCATTCAAGCACCAAAATGTGTCCTATCGATATAATTCGTGGAGACGAACGCCCTGACCCTTTCGATATTAATGAAGAACGGATACTCTCAGAGTACATTAACACCCATAAGAATGTTCTAAAAAACCTTTACAATCAAATAAAAACCAAGTTAGACAAATCTAAAATGCGAGTCATAGAAAAAGCCAATGAAACACGCGAACTACCGGAAACTTTTGAACCCAACGAAGACGTATATATTGCAAATCCAGCACGCGGGAAACTAAATGAAAAATTCATTCAAACTAAAGTAGTAGAAGACTTAGGTCCCACTCTAAAACTGTTTCAACGTAAGGCACATGCTGAAGGCAAATATCATAAAGCCTATATCAAACGAAAACCCAGGCTTAAGAAAAAGAAAAGCGAACAAAAGGTTAATACTGAACCTTCTTTACAGGAAAAACCCCCAGAGGAAATTCAACCTATTGAACTAAGCAGCGAGACAGATGAAGGTGTTGACTTTGAGGATAAAATCCCTCCAATTACAATTAAGTACCAACCTGGTCCTCCTCATTCTTATTCACTACGCCTCCGCGATCCGAATAGAGACTATACGAAACTCCATTCACATAAATCGCCTAACATGTGAAACTAAAATAATACAATCGCAACATGACTTTATTCACATTATCGATTTAAAGGACGTAACAAACAATTTATACAAATTAAAATCCGACTTAAGCTTTTTCCAAAATAAACATAAATATTCTAATAGTACTATTAATCAGCAGTTAAAATACCTCGTAAACTTGACCGAATATAAATTAAATAATTTTAGGAATCCTGAAGTCAGACTTAAACGTGGACTTATAAACGCTATAGGTTCCGTTCAAAAAATATTATTTGGTACTGCCGATGACAATGATGTGCAAGAACTCCATTCTAAAATGGATACATTAATGTCCAATCAGGAAACTCTAACGCACGAAATTAATTTAAGAACTTCTCTATTTAAAGCTCTTAGCGACAAAGTTAATCAAAGCCTAACCCAGATAAACGCGAATATAGAACTACTCTTCAAAACGTTCAAAGAAGTTCAACAAGACTGGTCATACTTTGAAACTGGTGTCACTATAAAAAACGAATTTAATATATTTTTAGAATTATTAGACACTTTAGAGAATGCAGTCGCCATGGCTCAGCATAATATCATTCACACCTATTTTTTGCCAGTCCCAAATATACAAATTATTTTAACTAAACTCTCGAGTCTATATAAACGAGATCAACTGATACATCTTAGTAATATGCATAGTTACCTTAATCTTTTTCATATCTCAGCAACGGTTAAAGATCTTAAAATCTACATAAAATTGTCAGTGCCAATAGCCACCCAAGCACCTTACTATACTTACCATTTGATTCCCACGCCTTACCAATCCAAAGTTCTTATACCAACCAAACCCTATCTCATTGCAAGTTTACGAACCAAACTCACCTTTTGGAAAGAGGACTCCTGTCCACGGCTAGAAAATGTATGCCTGTGTAGAAAGGATAGCCCATACAACCACGACGAGTGCTATCTTCCTATTCTACAAGGAGAAAATCCACAATGTAATCTAACCAGCGTACGACTCGGAGCTACCATAGTTGAACAAATTGCAGAGACACAACTCATAGTCGTCCCAATACAAAGGACCAGAATCGAAGAAAATTGTAACACCCCCATGGACCACTTTATCGAGCAGCCCTCAATTGTTACTTTAGAGAGCTGCCCCGTAATTATCAACGACGACATCTTCAACGCCAATCACGAGCTTCCCGACGAAACGTCCCTGGCGTTACCTACCTTCAAATTGAACTCAACCCCGACCGCGGAACTCCACCTTCAGGACATCAAACTACAGGACCTAGCAGACCTTTCCACCCAACTTGGCAGCCTACACCCTGTGCGGATTAAAGACTTTGAAAAAAACAATTCTCAGAATACTATGTTTTATATTTTATTATCTATACTGTTCATGGGCTTGCTTATTTATATATACCTCAAATTTTGCCATCAAAAGGTAAAAATATTACTTCTTAAGAAGCCTACAGGTCCTTCAGAACCTGATAGCCTTCCACCTAGGGAAGGAGGTGTAATATGATACCCATGCTTATACCATTCCTTTTATTTTCGATAACATATCTCTTGGCAATATTACGCTTAACGTAATATAATTATTTGAATCATTTATCTCAACAGAAGCTGACACAGCCCTTAGATAAGAAACTTTATAAATACTCATTTCTGTCCTTCATTACTAACAGTGAATCTTGTAAGTTTGAAATAAACGTTTTGTTGTGTCAACCCCGTGTCTCACTTGTATTACTACCTATTATTTATTACGATTTTCTTAATTTCCTTCAAATGTTTACAATTCCGATCCAGTTATCGTCCATTGCAATATTTGTAATTGTACGCCCTCTATATGAAACCACATGTACTGATTAGTATACGGGGCGCTCCAAAAGGTAAAACAGTTAGGTTAGGTTAGGTTCCTTCAAAATAACAGCGTATTTAGTTGTTCATATTCATAATTAACTTTTGGAGCTCCCCGTATACTAATCAGTACATGTGGTTTCGTATAGAAGGCGTACGATTAAAAATATTACAATATACGACAATTGTATCGGAATTGTAAACATTTGAAGGAAATTAAGAAAATCGTAATGAATAATAGGTTTTATGACGGTTTAATATATGATATGTATAAAGGAAGTGTTGTAGCATCTATTCGTATTAAAAGGAGCTATCTACGTAGTGTGGAGTGAAAAGTATTTGATAAGGAAAGTGGAATGTATTGCGGAAAAGTGGAAAATCCATTTTCTCGAAAACTGTGTCCGAGCGGATGAAACTGAAACCAGATTTGTATTAGAGCACCCTCGAAAATAGGGGGGTTGGAAAAATTTGGTCAGCATTATCAAGACTTTATCACTTCTGTATAATTACCAAACATATTAACATAAACAATTTATAAAATAAATTATTAATATAATTTAACTTATTATATATTATTAATTATATATATAATTAATAATATATAATAAGTTAAATTATTAATAAAATTATTTCAGTTTTGTTGCAAACTCCTCAACAATCTTATCCAAATCCAAGTCTTTAGCTATTTTTTTTTTCACTATATTTACTACAGCCAAATTACTTAATCTCTCGTGTTTCATTTTATTTCTTAACCAGTTTTTTAACCTTTTCAGACGTGAAAAGGCCCTTCACCGCCGCACTTGGTACAGGAATTGTGATACATATTGAACATAATTTATAAATCTCATTGAATGCCAATCTGTATTTATTCAGCATGTCGGATAGCTGTAAAATATTGTTCATTTTAACACTGTGTTCGTTTTCAAATTTTGAAATAGTAGTAGTCAAAATTTTGTATTTATATTTTGTTTCATAATACAATTTTATAGATAGTAAATTTTTTGGGTGGGTACTTGGGTGGGCACTGTTACTGATTGGGTGGGCACGTGCCCACCCAGGTCCCCCCTCTGGCGCCGTCACTACATAGATAATAAATATCAAATGAAAGTGGTATATACTGACTTTTCAAAGACCTTTGACAAGGTAAATCATGAATTGTTAAATTTGTAATACTATGTAATAATATTAATTGTGTCATATAATGGCTTTATATCGGCGTCGTCTGGAGTACCTCAAGGTTCAAATTTGGGACCATTATTTTTTATATTATTTATTAACGATTTATATTTAATACTTATGTCGCACCCTCTTATCTTTGCAGGTAATTTAAAACAATTTTTATACTTTGTTGCATGTTAGTGTTAAGTTACATGTTAATGTAGTATTCTATTATTCATTTATGTTAAAGCCATTTAGAAGTTACTTTTTTTATTTATTTCTTAGTTATACATATATAATTATTTAATATTTTGTCCTATAGATGGATGCTTATCTGTTGGACAATAAAAGCATTATTGTTATTATTATAAGTCAAGAAGTTGTATGATTTACACGATGAGGATGAGAATTGACTGATTTTTTTTGTAGATGATCTGTGGATATTGTATTTGGCATATCATATATCAATGATCGACTGGATTAATAAAACTTATTATAGTTTTTATAATATAAGTTATCAGCTTCTAATAAAACAGTAATAATTTCATATTCCCCATATTTATCAGTACTTAATCAAAATTAACTCGCATAGAAAAAAGGACCACCATTTTATCCTGATAAATGACTTATTAAGTGCTGGAATTATTAATTAACTGCAATTAATAGTACATCGAGTGCATCTAATGCCACATAATAAATTATTCAAATACGGGTATTATTTTCACTAATAGAGTCATTAACTATCAAATGGAATTAGTTATTGGAGCTGGAAGTAATACGTGACACCCTTTAAAATATATATTAGATTAAAGTGGTGATCAATGGCAATTTCTATATTCAAATATTCATTAGAATATATGTCTATTTCTCATGTACAGCTAACATGACATAGTTGTTCTTTAATTCCTAACATTAGTTCTCAACTAATCCTGAATGTAATACGAGGGGGTACCCAAAAGAAACCGAACTGATATGATAGGGAGAGTTTTTCTAGTACCGTTTTCTGCCGCTAGGAGAGTATAAAGCTACCATTCCCGAGTCGGTAAGCCAAACGTGCTTTGCTTCTGGTATAAAAGTTTTTACACGTTACACGTATGCGACTACAAAGTAAATAACCTGCTTACATAATTTTATGAAATATACATATAATAATTAGAAAATTTATATATTTATTATAAGAAAGTATTACGTAAATATCTACATAGGTACTATCTGTGTTAGGTCGATTAATACATTTACGAGAAATCAAAATTTTGATCATGGCCTGCCTAAATAGGATCCACTCGCGTGGACCCCCATTTACATCTCATGCAACCCTAATTTTTTTTTCATTGACATGGACTCTCTGCAGGTTGAAGTCGACCCCTGGGGGTCGATCACTTTGGAAATGGCTGATTCGGAGTTTGTTCTACAGGGTCACACAGTTAACCAGGTTTTCTACCCGGAAGTTTCAAAAAGATTACCCAACAGTTTTCGGCGGAAGAGGTCTGATTTGTGGCAGTCGAGAGATTGGTTTTTCCACTACAATAACCTGCTTACACAAGCCTGTCTGTGCGCCAAATTTTTGACCAAAAATTTCCACAATTTTGTTAATGGTCCGTCGTCGATATTCCAGAATGATTTCGTGAGTTTTTTTTTAACATTTTCATTGGTTCGAGTCGTGAAAGGACGCCCAAAGCGAGGGTTGTCATCAATTGACATTTCACCTCTTTTGAAGTGTGACTGTCACTCAATCGCTTGAGTTATTCCAATAGCATCATCCTTGTAGCTCGTTTTTAACATTCTAAGAGCTCCTATGCCAGTTTTGCCGAGCAAGAAGCAAAAATTTATGACCGCGCGCTGTTTACGAGAATCAGCCATTGCGAAAACGACGAGCACACAAAATAACTCTCACTAAAAAATTCACACAAGATGAGCGAAACCTTCTTTAGCGACGACGCTTGGCTTAATGATTTGGGAATGTTAGCTCTATGCGCTCCTAGTGATAAAATGCGGTATTACAAAATCTGCGGTACTACAGAATCTCCGCCCACCACATCAGTTTGGCTTCTTTTGGGTACTCCCTCGTACCTACCTTTCTACCACTGTTTCCATCTTTCTACGAAAATTAATGACACAGGTATTTTGCTATTGGTATTGAAGATAAACAATTAAACAATTATTATTATTACGTTTATCTAAGCGTTCGTCATATATCTATTATAACAAATGTGCTATCACATTAATGTTTTAATAAACTTATCTGGTTTATTAAAACATCAATTCTAAGCTTGTTTTGAAGTTGGCATCTATCATGAATCAATCAGTTCATCAAAAGTTTTCGTGGAATACGATGTTTGTTTACAGAAACAATGTTTTTAAAAAATTAGTAAATAAGGCAAGTACACGCAAAAAGAAAGTGTGTAAAATCCAATAGATCGAACGCCTCCTCCTTCTCTATTTTTATGACCTCAACAAGAATGTACCCCGACATGAATGAGAGTACATTTTTAGTGGTCAGGGCTAGTTAATCTACAAACACCATTCTCATCTGAAGTATTTTCCAGCAGATCTTAGGGATTACAGAGAAGATCAAGAAAAATTACTCCACTAACACGTGATAGGGGCCAAACTTATTTCGAAGGCAGATTTATTAAAGACACGAGCATAATATCAATTAACTATTAACTGATAGACATTTTCCATAATTGCATTATATTATATATTCTCTACCCTATATTGCATTCATTAAAGAAACACGCATCACTTTTCTTCAAAGATATTTGAAGACTCTTTCACATACCAATCATTTTTTCAATAGTATTCTACTTGGGGTGTTTAAATTACCAAAATATATTTCCATTTGTTACTAAATCTGATATTGTATCGGATCCATACCGATTATAACACTTTGCTGCATTTGTTACAGTACTTGGTATTACCTAATTTTGTTCAGGCCCTTAATTCACATCTGTAGGTAGTTTATCTCTGTAAGGTGTAGATTCATTGCAATTCCACATTTTTATTTTCGCGAAGTTTGACGCTTCGTATAATGACATAATGGAAAAAATTAGTTACGCAAAATAAAATACATATATTCAAATATGGATAGTTATAAACGGGTCTCACTATAAATTAACGTATACATATTTTAACATTTCAACACAAATGCGATAGATAATAGGTGATTTGTAACAACTGATATGGATGAAAATTTAGACGCCCCTAGTCAACAACACCTCTATATGTTATTCAGTGGGTGTTGCCCTAGTCAGGCAAAAAATTACTTGTAGCTCTTGCGCATGTAGACCTTCTCAAAGCAATCTCGTTTGATGATCCAGCAATAGTCTGCTATTATATACTTGTTGCAACGCCCTTGATGGTGTTCTTCCATTGTCAAGAGGTCTTGGTGGAAACGCCCCTCCTATTCGTCACTTAGAGAGCCAGGGTTCTCTGAGAACTGATCGAAGTAATTATACAAGTAGTGGAGTTTGACACACATTGCAACCAATATTTCGAAAAGCCAACAGCATTGCAGTAAACAGAATATAATTGTTAGGAGCTTTTTTGTTGCTAAGGAAGTTTTGTATAACTGCTACAAGAGATAACCACGCTGCTTTTCCTTTGCCATTCATTTTTTTGACAAAGTTATTTATCTATCTATTTATACACATACACTATCAAACATGTCAGTACGAACTACTTGCCCACAAACAAGCAGAGACCTGCTTAAAGACCTCAGATGCCTGCGTTGAGTAAAAGTGGAGAACCAATAGAGCCTTTTTTAAATTAAACTTTCACATTTAAGGCTATTAATACAAAAAGTATTGTAACACATAAACGAAGCATTTCTGAGGGCATAATATCCTGCACAAGAAATTATTAGGCGTTATAGGATAGGTGATAGATCATAGAATATATATAGCATAGAATATAACAGATTACGTGGAAGCCAAAGCATGTAGCCTAGAGCATGTAAAAACCAAAAATATTACTAAAATCAATTGGAAAGCTCTTTCAAGAGCACATAACAAAAAAATAGTTCCTCAATGTAATTTATGAATGTATGTCCAGGGGTGTAGCGTGAGAAAAGAATCTAGGAATATGATAGAGGTATAGACGGATGTATGGTAGGCCATATGAAAATGTTAAAATAAAAAAAGACACTAACCTAAAATGATTATGACGAGGTATATCCTATCCTAATTTTTAAAATGAACATCAATTCTTCGGTTTTTGTTTGTCCAGCGAAAACGTCTATCACTGGTTCTTCAAATGTTAAAGATGATCTCATATCTTCTAACCAGGCACTTTCAGTATTTATTAATGCTAAAGCTGACGGTATTTCTTGCTTTTGAGAATTTCGCAGATAAGACTTTATTTTCTTTAAACATGAAAATGATCTTTTCTTCGGATCGGCTTGTGGCAGGAATAGTCAAAATTGAACGACACAATTTTGATGACTCCGGGAAAACAAAAGATAATTGAAGGGACATAATATATTGGCGAAGCTCGAACACGGTGCTCTTTTTCATATCGGGATCACTATAAATCACTGAAGGTTCACTTTTTAAACGATTTGCGTCAAAAAATGTTCCATATGTATCTACTAAAGAAGAAAAAATTTCGTCAGGAAAACGTTTTACGAATGAAGTAAATTATGTAGAATCTAGATTTAAGCATTTCAGTTTAGACATTTCACTAAACCGTTCACTAATGTTCAAAGTAATAACGTCCAAAATTTCATAAAATAATCGTGCGTATGTGCTTTTCTTATCTTCTTCAGGAATTGAATCCAAACGAATTATTTTACTTAGTGGTTGATTTCCTAACACAAATCTGCCCATACGGTCCCAAATGTCACCAAACTCGTTTCTCATTTTTTGTAAATCTGATTTGAAATCGGCGATCTTTTTATTGCAGTAACTAATATCTGATATTCTTGCCTGTAGAATTTTAAATAGACTCTCGAAATAAGGGAATATTGCAGAAAACACTGCTAAGGAAAAGTTAAAATCAAAGTCGCGCAATAAAGTTAAAAGGCCTCTAGCATAAATAACAGTTTCTCGATCCCTTTCCTCATTTTCATTTTCCACAACTACTTGAAACAGCGCTTCCAAATCTTCCTTATGTTGTGGCAACGGTCGTCAAGATGCGTTCACATAATTGCATAACTCAGTCCGGAAATAACGACAACACCCACCCGAGGTTCCACTGTTGACTGCGTAAGATCACTGACCTTTTCGCCCATCTAACGCGTAGCTTGGATGTAACGTGGACCATCACATTTCAGCACTGCGGCAAGTAACGCGGGAGTCCAATAATTTCGGGAGCCTTCACGGCCGATTTGAAATAAAAAAGTTCATGGTAGCGTTTAAAGTAACTAATGTATATTTGCGGTCGGTTTAAAATAATTAAAAAATTGTAATCATTGAATAAATCGATTGAACTTTTAAATAACACTAATTTGCCAATTTTTTAAGGGATGCGATGCATCATTTGCATCCACGTACGCTACGCCCCTGTTTGTCTCTGATTAAAGTTCCTATAAACAAATATTCGTCATCACACATCGGTGGATTAGCTCCTCTAGACTTAACCAAGCGAAAACAATAATATTAATAAGAATAATAAGTCTTGCAAAGAAAGTATCGTATCTACTAAAAGATAAATGAGTAAATATGATGCTCATCGGATAGAAATACGTTAATCTTGTAACAGAGACATTATTCTATATCAAAGATAAATGTGATCGGAAAATTTTACGAGCTTCTTTAGAGAGACGCATTCGCTTTGATCATATTCGGCATTAAAAGTTTGTAATATTAAATTGCAAATCAGCTCTCAACGATAAGTAGCTGAACGAATCGGTCTTCTTATTTAAAAGACATCCTTTCATCGTAAGCTCTTTAATTAGAAATTCGTTTTCCTTGTATAATGTTGTATCATTGATAAATCTCAATTATTTTCTGTCGAGAGCATGAGGGAAGTAAAAGGTAGATATAATGTAAAATGTGCCTAATTTATGAGCTCACAATACAGAGTGGTGACTATGTTACGCACAATATTCATAATTGTATTAGAAAATGATTTTTGAACAGATATGAAACCAGTGGCGGCTGGTGGTCGAAAGCATAGGGGGTTTACAAAATCAAGAACATACAAACTTTTATCGTACTATCATAATAAAAATACTCACATGCAGTAGGAATCCACCATTTTTTGTTTGTACCGTCACTGTTCACCTAATGTCTAAACTGTATTACATTGCTTGAACGTAAAGTCAACTATTTTATTCTTGCTCTCAGCAAACTTAGTTCTAACAGCTTCGTTGAAGTCTGGTAAATTTTTTCTCAATAGACAACATTGCTAAGGCCATCAGTTTTTCTTGATTCATAGAACTCTGTAAAAATGTTTTATTCGCTTGTGTTGAAAAACTTTGAACAATCATTTTTTTCGTACATTTTCTTTTTAAACTTTCTGTTAAAATATCTAGATTTGGACTTTAAAGTCTGCGTCAAACTAAGTTCCGGTTTTGGTCTGCCCGCATTTTTAATTTCACTTTTTTGCTCATAACTCAAAGAATTAAAATTGTCTTTCAAATTTAATTAAATCCGAAATTTGTTTAATTAAATTTTAGCTATGGTCCATATGTATTATATCGATATTTATTTAATGCCGTAATAACGTAAGAATACTACAAAATAACCACACGTAGTTCACTGAACGCCTAATAGCGATGTAATGTAATATTCACAACACAATCTAGCCTCTGGTTCACACCAAATTTATGCTCCATTTCATCGGAAATATTGTATAATTCCCGCCACCCGACAAGTCGCAGATGCCCACAAACTCGACGTAAATCACGCCCATTTGTAGCACGTGCTCCGTCGTTGCCACCATGACAACGAGCCATACAATATAACAAACCGAGTCCCAAATAAAATAAACATGCATCGCGCTGCATTCCACAAATTCAAATAATAACACTAATAAAATAACGTTTAGATATTTGTATTAGGGTGTCGTAATATATTTTATTTATTAATGCAAAGTATATTTTACATTTATTGTAATGTTTAGGGGTTCACGTGCTCATGTAGTCTTTTGCAGAAACCGCCACTGTGTGATTTTTTGAAAGGATATTGACTGATGTAATTTTTTTTAAGATTGCGCAACTGAGCTTACGATATTATCAGAGTCTCCTTATAATATAATTCCTTAATTTTTTAACATAAATGAATTGCTTAAAGCTTTCTGTATACAGTGGCACACGGGTGTTTTATGAGAAAAAAAGGACATTTTCTCAAGAACAATATAAATAAAGCAAATTTTATTTTTACTTCATATCAGGTGAACGTGGTGGTCATTAAATGGGTCCTCCTGACTCTCTACCAAGAAAATCGACAAGGTAACCATTTTTTTGGTAGGGCACATCATAACCCTCAACATTTGTATAAAGAACTGCTAAAGCTGATACTATACTACTATATAACTATAACAACTCCAAAAGCCAAAAGAACTATTTAACGATTTCAAGTATTTGTCTGACAGCAATAAAAAAAACATTGTCGGTCGGTAAAGCTACTGTCAGACAGCCAACCATGCATAATTTGAATATTTACTTCAGTTGATTTTTTAAATATTCGCTGCCATTAAATTTAGTATTTTGAAATTGCATAATCGTTTTCTTCATTTTTTCTTTATCTAACCTATACTCATGTTAATGTAATTATTAGTACAGCATATGTAAAGAAATATGCTGTTTCACATTCCGTAATAAAAAGAGGGGGTTTTATGTAAAAAAAATATCGATGATTTCATATCTCTTATATGAATCATCATCATCTTCTTCTTTTTCCTTCTTCTATAGTAGGTCTCTGACCTGTTCCCCTTCGATAAATATCTATAGAGCTGGTTTATCTAATTTGTTGGGAATATGGGTTAAAACAACGCAAATTATTTTTATTTTTGTAATCTCCAACATGATTTACAGATGGTAGGCAGCTAACCTGGCCCTTTAACCCTCTTTCTTCCGGGCTTGGGACCGGAAACAGTACTACTGGTCTACTCGATCCACCCAGCAGAACTGCAGGCTGAAAATGGAGGATGAATCATCTTGTGCGTATTAATTATATTTAAAAAAATGTTCAACTAAAAATGAAACTTGACAGGTCTCAGAATTTTTCCAAAAGTTCTTCCTTGAGTTTTTAAGGAATTCATTCATTATCTTACTACAGTACTTACTGTATTATTATGTTCAATATTATAAGCAGTAAAGTAATTTTTAATTAACAATCCCACAAAAACATTTAAATTTTGTATTCAATTTATTGTTAGTTTTCGTATTCATTTTGCTTAAAAAAAAATGGTACAAAGAAAGAAGAATTTTATAATTTCTTATTTGTTAGTTTCGTCACTTATAATGCAACAATTGTATTGCCATTAATCTAAGACGTCTCATATATTTTCTTCAATAATCTAGGCGCCATACAATACATGAAAGGCCTAACCTCTCATTTCTTTTTCTATTTATTCTTCTAACAGTTAATTTATCCTCCTCTTTAATTTTAGTTACGGTTTAAACAATCTATTATTAGCCAGGCAGTTTTAATATAAAATATGAATTATTTATAAATGGATTTCTCTCGGCGCAACGTATTATTTAAATAATGCCTGGTCCCTTATTAGGAAAAAATCGATTAACTTTAAGTTGACCATATCGGGCAGATTTGTTGAAAGTATTATTAATACTATGGAAACTATTTACCGGCTAATTAGCATAGCTAAGGACATGTATAATTAGCGATGTTTGATTATGGTAATAGAATAGGCCGGACGAACTTGGAGATGTAGACACCTTATAGAAGTTAATCCGTTAGTTGTCTGTTTTAGAAATACTCGGAAACTGAACGAGAATATATAGTGAAAAATCATAAACATTTTACATGACTGGGGCATGAAATAGTAAAAGACATCTTCTGACAAGAAGCAAGGAAGAGATTTTTGAAAACGTATGTATAGAGCACGGCATTATACGGTTGCGAAACCTGGACGGTAGGGGAAGCAAGTAGGAAGTGTTGGAATATTACATTCAACAATAATTATTTTAGGTTTAAAAATAGTCTTCATGCGGTGCCTGAAATTAAACATAAACATTAGGTCAGCATTTATGAGTTCGGGTAACTCAATATCGAATGTTTAACTGTTCAAATGTCGTTGAAATAAAAATTGATTATTTAGCAAGTCAGTCTGAAAGATTATACGTTAGAATACACATCTTAATTTCTTTGTACGTAATTTAGTTGTTATACAGAGTATCAATAAACTCGTATTGTCTTCAAATTGTATCTTTAATTATTTATTCTCCCAAGTACTTCGAACAGGTTATGGGGCCAGGTGCGTCGCGTAAGCTCACTTGTAAGGGAGAATAATTAAAAGGTACATCGCGAGTGATAACTATTGTTGTATAGACAACTGGAAAATGGCGGAAAGTGCTAAGTATAACATCGAAAAGTTGAACGGGCAAAACTACCAGTCCTGGAACTATTTAGTGAAAATGTTATTAATAAATGCGGATTTATGGGATGTAGTTTCGACTGAATTACCAACACCGGAGGAACGAAACGGCACCTGGCAGAAGAAAAATGACAAGGCCTTATCAACCATAGCCTTACTTGTCGATGTTAGTCAACTAGTGCATATCAGAAATAAGGAATACGCGCATGATGCGTGGGAAGCACTAAAGGAGTATCATCAAAAATCGAGTTTATCTAGCATGGCTTTTCTGTTAAAGCAAATTTGCAGGCTATCGCTAGATGAGACTGGTGATATGGAAGCACACATAAGTTCATTCTTGGAATTATTGAATAAACTGGCCGCTTTAGGGGAAGAAATTAAGGACAGGTTTGCGGCAGGCATTTTGCTGGGAAGTCTTCCAGACTCATACAGTTTTTTAATCACAGCGCTGGAAAGTAAAAGTCATCGAGTGAATTCACGCTTGAATTCGTAAAAAGTAAATTAATCGATGAGTACAGGAGGCGTCAAGGAGCTTTGAAAAGTCAAAACGAGTCAGCCATGAAATCAGTATATAATAAAAGGATCCAAAGTAATCAAACTGCAAGTACAGATGTAAAGCAATGTTACTTTTGCAACAGGAAAGGTCATTTTAAACGGGACTGTTTCAAGTATAAAGCGTTTAAAAGAGAAAAGGCCAATAAAGTTACTGAAATTAATACTGGTGACAGTGATGATGCGTGTTTTATGGTAAATTCAAGCTCAAATGACGTAAACAGGGATTCTGCTTCGTGGTATGTGGATTCAGGAGCTTCGAGTCACATGGTAAACTACAAAGAATTTTATACCCAATTTGACGGTAGCAGAAAAGGCGTTGTGAGGTTAGCGGAGAAAGGGCAACACTCCAAGGTTCAGGGTATAGGAACAGGATTCATCAAGTGCGCGAATAGTGCGGGAGTGCATAAGCTAAAAATCGACGACGTGTTGTATATGCCGGACTTAGATTCAAATTTACTTTCTGTGAAAAAGTTAACTAGTGCGGGGTATAACGTGCAGTTCGACAACAATAACTGTAAAATTGTCTCAGGCGGAAAAGTGATTGCGAGTGCAAGGCCGGCGCCCGACTTGTACAAGCTGTCAACTGTAGAACAGGCACTGAGCATCGTGAATGAACACTCCAGCAACTGTCAGCATACGTGGCATCGACGTTTTGGGCACAGGGACATAGAAGCAGTCAAGCGCTTGATGGAAAGAAAAATGGCAACCGGGATTAATATTAAGGATTGTAGGATTAGGGAAACTTGCAACTGCTGTGTAAAAGGTAAAATTATTCGTAAGAGTTTCCCGAAATTTTCTCAAAGCAACACATTTAATATACTTGACTTAATACATACAGATGTTTGCGGTCCCATGAAGACTGTTACTCCAGGGGGTAAACGGTACATTCTTACTTTAATAGACGATTTCTCAAGGTACACAACTGTGTATTTATTGAAACATAAGAATGAAACTGAAAAATATATTAAAGGGTTTATCGAGTTAATGAGTAATCAGTCGGGCAGGGTACCAAAGGTTATTAGATCAGATAGGGGTGGCGAGTACGTAAATAATGCGTTAAGGGAATATTTAAGCGGTAAGGGCATAAAGATACAGTACACGGCGGGGTACTCTCCAGAGCAAAACGGCGTTGCAGAGAGAAAGAACAGGTCGCTAGTCGAAATGGCTAGGTGCATGTTAATCGATGCGAATTTACCAAAGAAATTTTGGGGGGAAGCAGTTGTTACAGCCAATTATCTGCAAAATCGACTACCTACTCAGTTAAAACAGAAAACACCGTTTGAGTTGTGGCATAAAGTCAAACCTGATGTGTCGAATTTGCAAATATTTGGATCTAAAGTGTATAGTCATATTCCAAAGGAACAAATTAAAAATAAATTTGATAAAAAGGCAGAATCACTAATTTTCGTAGGATATTCTGATGAATCTAAAGCATATAGATTGTTAGATTTAGATACAGGGCGCATAAAAATTAGCCGTAGTGCGGTATTTCCTGAAAGAAATATTCGTGTTAAAGAAAAAAAGATAAAAGATGAAGAAGCGACTATTGAGTTCAAAAAGGAGCAAGAAAGAACGGAGCCAAATGACACTGGGAGACATGAGGTCGCAGATTTCGAAAAAACTGAAGAAATAGAAGAAGCTACGGAAGAATTTAATGTATATGAAAGTTCAGGTACAGAACAATCTTGTGGCAGCGATAACAGCTATCAACCAAGTGAAGAGTTCTATATAGAGCACGGAGGTGATCGTAGATCAAATAGAATAAATAAAGGAGTCCCACCTGAGCGCTACACAGCAAAGTTAGCTGAACTTCGGGAAATAGAACCTAAAACATTTAAAGAAGCTCTTGCCAGCAGTGATAGCGAAAAATGGAGGAAAGCTATTGAAGAAGAAATGAAATCTTTGAAGAATAACGAAGTATGGGATTTAGTACTTACACCGGAAGACAAAAACATCATATCATGTAAATGGGTGTTTAAGCTAAAGACAGGTGAAGATAAGATCTCGAACAAGTACAAGGCACGATTGGTAGCGAGAGGTTTTAGTCAGAAATTCGGTGTGGATTACGATGAAGTGTTTGCGCCTGTAGTGTGGCAAGCAACTCTTCGAATATTGTTAACAGAGGCATGGAATCAAAAACTAATAATAAAACATCTAGACGCCGATTGGACGGAAAATAAAGAGGATAGAAAGTCAAATAGTGGATACATATTTATGTTTCGGGGTGCACCTATTAATTGGGGATGCAGAAAGCAGAGTTGCGTATCACTATCATCGACCGAAGCTGAATACATAGCACTGGCCGAAGGATGCCAAGAGGCAATCTGGTTAAAGCAGGCGATAAAGGAGTTTACGAATTTAGAACCGAAAGTGGTTATGTACGAAGATAATCAAAGCTGTTTAAAGCAGCTAGCAAACCATAAATTTAGCAATCGAACGAAGCATATTAATACAAAGTATCATTTTTTAAAAGAATTGTATGAAAATCAGGTTATTGTATTCGAGTATTGTCCGACTGAAAAAATGATAGCTGATATGTTAACCAAGCCGCTAAATAAAGTAAAGCTAGAACATTTAAGTACCAAGGGTGGTCTGGTTGACTGATTGAAAAATAATGATAGTTGCGAGGGGGTGTTGGAATATTACATTCAACAATAATTATTTTAGGTTTAAAAATAGTCTTCATGCGGTGCCTGAAATTAAACATAAACATTAGGTCAGCATTTATGAGTTCGGGTAACTCAATATCGAATGTTTAACTGTTCAAATGTCGTTGAAATAAAAATTGATTATTTAGCAAGTCAGTCTGAAAGATTATACGTTAGAATACACATCTTAATTTCTTTGTACGTAATTTAGTTGTTATACAGAGTATCAATAAACTCGTATTGTCTTCAAATTGTATCTTTAATTATTTATTCTCCCAAGTACTTCGAACAGGAAGAAATTAGAAGCTTTTGAGATGTGGTGTTACCGAAGAATGAAGAAAATACCGTGGACTGATAGGGTTAGAAACGAAGAAGTATTAGAGGAAGTCGGCGAGAAAAGAAGTATGTGGAAAAACATAAAGAAGAGAAGAGATAGAATGGTAGGCCACTTGCTGAGACATGGGGGAATAGTCCGCGATATTTTGGAGGCAGAAATAGGAGTGAAGAAAGGCAGAGGTAGGCCTAGATTAGAGTACTGCTCGCAAATAATAAGGGATGTAGGTTGTAGCACAATTAGCGAAATGCGTAGGTTAGCACAAGATAGGAGAAGCTGGAGGTTAGCGTCCAACCAGTCTTAGGACTGATGACCCCATGATGATGATCTTCTGTTTCTTTACTTAGTGCGGATATTGCCACGCTAAAATGCCTACGGGGTTGGGGAACAGGGAACAGATAGAATACAGATATATCTCGCAAATAGTACCGAAACTAAACCCATAGTTACAACACAACCCTTACATTCCCCTTAACCGCAACCGATATTTTAATGCACATGTGGATACAGATTCCGATATCCATGCAACCCTCTTTAGCAGGTTAAATTGTTTCAGTACAATGCTATACTACAATCAACTGGATGAGAATACTATATAGTGAAAATTACTGGAGTAGTTCGGAACACTTTTGTGAAGATAATACTGACTTAGTTTTCCACAAAACACCAAAACACTATGCACTACACTCAACGTGCGTTTCGCCAACAAAGTTGACATCATCTGAAGATGACTAAAACTTTAATCGTATCCATTTTAATCATCTCCATATGATGCTAACCTTGTCGGCGAAACGCGCGTCGAGTGTATGTAGTATATAATGTTTTGGTGTTCTGTGAAAAACTAAGTCAGGGTTATAGTGAAAGTTGATTAATCGAGAACAACTTCACCATACCAGAACTCATTCATTCACAAAATTGTTGTCCATTATAGTACGCTCTGTCGCGTTCTTTTTCACAATTCGCTTTCAAATTAATATGAGTATTCTACGACATTTATTTAAACCAGCTTATCGCTATTTATAATTGGGAAGGGACCCACATTGACATAACTTTATTCCAAAAGATACAAAATATTCCTGAACATTTTTTACAGTTTTGGATAAAAGTGGAGAGATTATAACATTTATCGCTCACATTTTGTAGTTGTATATTTATAGTTTATTTCATCGCTATCTCATATAAATAAAGATATAAATCTCAAAACATACCGTGGCTTGTTTTTATGGCTAGGCTCAGGTAGACTCTTCCGTTTATCTGCAAGATAAGAGGGTTTTTTATTTAGTATTTTAATAGCAATGAAATGAGTAGTACTTTTCATCGTCCCTCAAAGAATGTAATGAAAAACTTGCAAAAAGCATTGTCTTTTTACCTCAAAAATGTATTTCTTTCACCCGTAACCCAAGAGCAATTGAAAGGAATGAGTGAATAAACATTCCACTTCCTTCGTCAAACTGACGGCTCCTAAAGACTTGACGTGTTATACCCTAGTTTAAAATGAAACTTATGATTTGATGTTCAGGAAAATGAAAGATTTTGAAACAAAATTAAATTACCTTTGTCCATCTTATGTAATCTACATTAAAATTATTAAAATAAAAATAAAACGTTAAAACCTATACTAGATTTCAAAATAGGAATCTAGATTGTATGCAAAGTATGATAAGACATTGCTTTATTTCACCTCTCGTGGTCGTCATACGCAGAATGACATCCAAGTTGTTATACAATAAACTGTAACACCCACGCTATCTCTTTTTATGGAAAATGGGATATGAAGATGAACGAATGAGTCATGCTGAACAAATTGAAAGTCTGAATCGCATCTGTCGGCACGTTTGTGTTGCAGGTAATCGGCATAAGAGGATCAGGCTTGTGCGTTTCCTGCCCGCCCGACTTCCAAGTTATTCAGTACTTAAGACTGTAATTTGCGAGATACCTAATAATTGTTTGTTGTTTTCTTTTCCGGTATTTTTATGTGTGTGCGTGTGTGTGCGTGTGTGTGTGTGTGTGTGTGTGTGTGTGTGTGTGTGTGTGTGTGTGTGTGTGTGTGTGTGTGTGTGTGTGTGTGTGTGTGTGTGTGTGTGTGTGTATGTGTGTGTGTGCTTACGGGATGCATTTTAGGTTGTAAATGCCACAAGACACCTAGAATTAACGAGAATGCTGAAATGCAGGAATTAATGGTGTGTGCAATGGTAGAAGAAGATTCAAATATTTCTATCCCAAAAATTTCCGAGGAGACTGGTTTTAGTGTGGGTAAAATTCACAAAATTTTAAAGAAAAATAAATATCATTCCTATAAATACGAAGCCCATCAAGAAATTTTCGATGAAGACCAGTACTGGAATTTTGTAACACGGTAATGGAACGTGCAAATGCGGATGACAATTTTATTTATAACATCGTGTTCACCGATGAATCCACGTTTCCGTTACGTGGTAGGCACAATCCATCAATTCTACGGTATTAAGGGCTAATATTGAAAATTTATTTCAAATTATTAGCCCTTTTATGCTGACCAACGTTCGTTCAGAATTTTACGACAGGTTGGGTTATTGTTTGGCGCAAGACGGAGGCATCTTCGAAAATTTTCTTTAGTTTTTTTTCTTATTCAAGGGGATATTTTTTAAGTTTTAAAAGTTTGTATTTTATTTTTAATTATTTTAAGAAAATCTATTTATTTTTAAACGTTTTATTAGAAGGCACTTTTTTTTTAATGCAAAACCAATTATAAAAATAATGCAAAAAAGATCATAGTTTGCTGTTAAATGTGGCCAAGATATTTTTTCTTTAAATACCTTGATCATCTTTTAACAGTAAACCCATCAACATCACTTCCCACGTAAAAGTTTTTCCCCGTTACAAATACGATGTACACTCTCTCACGTGTAGAACGTAACTGTCGTAGCGCCGCTAATTATCGACACTGGACAACCTGAAGCAGGGCGTACCGTCCGCGTTCCCTCCACATTATACGAAATCGACCGATTGACTTGCTGTCTAGTAAAAAAATTAAAGAACTGTATATGGCATATTAATAGTATTTATGTGTGGATGTGTCGTACTTTAGTAGTTCCATTGTCCTCTTGCGCTTATTCTTATAGAATTGAGAGAAACAAAGTTTTAATATGACTTTTCATCAAATTTTGGTGAAAATATAACACACTAAAAGTTGAAGTTAACACCTTTATTTTTTTATGATTTCCCACTATCTGACCATATGTTATTCCAAAAATAGAACAAATAGGTAATTTATAAAATTATTGGCGATAATATGAAAGTTTTAAAAAATATATAGCCCCAATAACAGCACATGGAATCATTTTCATTCTGAATTGATTGGTCCGTTACTTGATGAAAATCCATATTTATACAAAATTAAAACCTTTGTTGATTTTCACTTTTTATTTGTCAAACATAACAATTGTTTCGCCAACACAGTGGCTTCATCATATGTTGAATACATAGTCTATGTACTCAACATCTGATGAAGCCACTGTGTTGGCGAAACCATTGTTATCTTTCACAAATAAAAAGTGAAAATCTAACCAGCAAAGGTTTTAATTTTGTATACATTTTCATTCTAGCTAATTATCTCATTCTCAGCCCCGAATCTGACTATAGCAAATAACAAATTTGTAAGGTAAACCAGAAGAACACAACGGCAACGTCGGAAACAGTGACAACATCGTTTAAGTGACATATCTCACTCTTACCTAACTACTAAAGTAAACATTTATATCACGAGAGTAATTAACTACGTACTACAAAAAGTATCATAGACTACATACTTCTCAACATCTAATAAAGAATAGAGCATTTGAATAATTCAGTTAAACAAAACTATAACTATATATTGTCTATTTCAAATATATTACATCTTGGTCACACTATTGTACACATACTCTAAAATATAGGAACTAACATTTCGGTATTTAAAAATATCATATTAAATACCTATTATGCTACAGCATTAGTATGAGACCAATCATTAGATACGATTTAGTTTTCTTATAATAAGTGGTTCGTTAGCACAGGAAACGTTGGACATCCCTCTTAAGGATGTTGATGTAAACACAAAACATAATCGTTGGATTTATTGCCCGAGGAGTACCAATCTCACCGCACACAATCATTGATTAATGGGTGCGATTTTATGACAGCCATATAGTTAACACCACAACCCATAACGTATTGGCAGGCGACAAATATATTGTATAATAATATGGATGTTTTTATTCAATGTTCGATGTAAAGCATAAACTGATCCGAGTAAACAAGGCACTAACGTTCCTTATTTAAACATTACCATTTCATGATGATTGGTTAGATTTACCACGTTTTTATATTGTTTCCCAACTATCGCAATAATTCATAAATATATTTACAGATTATGGATATTTTTCTTTTATAGCAAATACTTTTCAGAGGAAACTATTATATGGAAATAGCGCTATTATTTTAATAAAGCTCCTATAGAAATTAGTGCCTATTTTGCAAAATATACATTATTTTCTATAGGAGTTTCATTAAGACAATAGGACTATTATTTTTGTGACTTTGAGCGAATTTACAAACTGAAAAAACTGGAAAATATTGCATTAAGACTCGCAGTGGGCTTTTATGCCAGCCTATTGGAGATATTAAGCAGTGAAACAAAAATTCTGTCTTTATCACTTAGAAGAAAACAGCTTCTCCTAAATTATGCATCAAGTATTGAATCTCAGCAATGCCCGAAATATGAGATACTGTTTGACCAAAGTGGACAATCAGATAGTAGACAAAGTAAGTAGATAACTGGTAGACGAATGTAGATAATTACTAAATCAGTCTGTGTAAAATTAGCTGAACATGTTGTTTATAAACTTACCCAATGTACAGGTTGTCAATAATAGGAAAAAGTGTAAGATTTTCTGTGTATGCATAGAAGAAAGAGTGCGGCAGCATTCGGGGGGAAAATTATGTACTTTACGCCCCGACAGATTGAATTCTGTGTACTTTCATTCATTCAAAACGATTTCAGTTCGATTGAGCAGCAATGGATCACATGCTTTTGCAATTTACATTTAATCCACCTCTTCTACTGATTGTACACTCGATATTCACTCTGCAATAGTTTCAATGCGAATGAGTAAAGACCAGGATATTTACTGCGCACCTCGTGGGTGGTCCGATATCACAGTTTTGAGACTTGTTCCTATTCTTGGCAGGCTCTATATACGCAGTCTTCATGAAATTTCTCTCTGGTTAATGGTTGTACCTAATAATATATACACCTTCAATGTAGTAGATATAAAAATCGGAAACAGGAACTTATTCTTATTCAAATTTTGGTCCATCCCTTAGAAAATATCCCTGTAGTCAGATTAAATCTATTGGCGGTTCCAAAAGCGAACATAGTAGTTTTCACTTTTGTCACACCTTTCTGCCTATTGACACTTCCTAACTACACATCAATCTACATGACTGAACTACATTCCTCGAGTGCTCTACAGTATATTGAATCCCAGCCACAACATTCTAATACGTCAATATATTTAGATTCATTAAGTTCACTATAAGCTTTATCAAACGCATTTAGTTTTGATCCTTTTACCCAACAAATCCAGAATCTAGTCCACGGTTTGCCAAATAATGATAGAGTTACCCATTTGGCATGGGTACCTGGTCACATAGGAATATTATTATTATATTATATAGGTTTGGGTCTCATCAGTCACTGATCGCATGGGTAGTCCCTTGGCGATCTCCTCTTATCCGGGTCATCCAAAAATGCTATCCCATAAAAGGAGCAATTTAGGCACGTCCCCGCCTTAAGCCTCGCCTCCTCTAGGATAACAGGGGTCCCTAATATAATGTACCTCTTCTCCTCCAATGCGGGGTAGGTGTAAAGAAAATGAATTGAGGCTTCCTCGTCTTCTTTACAGTATCAGCAGGCCGGGCTGTCAGTCAGCCTCAGCTTGTGCTTATATGCATTTAGGCTACTATGGTGGCCCGTTGTGATTCCCACCAGAGTTCTGGCTTTGTACCTGTTCAATTTAATGACTTCTTGGGCCCATTTATCAATCTCTGAGTATTCGATGAAAATTTTGGTTATTCGACAACCCGTTACTCCTCTCCATCTTTTATTATGCTGCTCTCTTGCTCAGCCATTGATGCGGTCTCTGATCAGATTCCAACTTATTCCTACTGCAGGTTCTGGTCCATAGAGGTTTTCCCTGGTCCCTAGTCTGGCAAGGTCATTTGCAATTAGATTTCCCTTAATGCCATTATGCCTAGGTATCCATAAGAGTTCCACCGATCCCTTCCCTGCCAAGTGGTTGAATGCTTCATAGCAATTATAGACCAGTTTTGACTTTGTCGTTGCTGAATTCAGGGCTGCCAACGCCACCCTGCTATCCGAGCAGATACATACCTTCTCCTGGGTCCGATTTTGGTCCGCCCCCAGAACACCGTATGTCATTCCAACTAGCTTGGCCTAGAGTGCGGTAGTGTATTTGTCCAAGGGGAAGGTTTTACCTATCCCGTCTCATCGTCTATGCACCCCCACACCCGCTCTTTTCCCAGTCTTGGCTCCATCCGTGTACCAGATGTCTCCATTGAGCGGCAATCTAGCTCGACCCTCCATTCAGTCGGTCTTACTGGTGAGGATGATTTTATATTTCTTATCAAACAGGAAGTGGAGACCTGTACTGTCAGAGGGCATCCATAGGAGTCCCTCCTCAGCTAGCTCTCTTGAGAGTCTATTCAGGTCCCTTACCTTCCTATTCATGTTTCCCACTCTGTGCATTGCCTTTGCGGCTTCCGCTGTCAGGGTGACATCAAGAGGTGGTATCCCAGTCAGTAGCCCCATCGCCTCGATCGGTGTTGATCTTGAGGCTCCGGTAATACTTCTAAGAATCAATCCCTTAAGTCGGTTGGATTCCGACTTTAAACAGGTTCTCTCCCACCAGACATACGAATAAAAGCATAGGAATAAGAGGAGATGAATTAGTGGACGAACCAGCAACAGAAGCAACTATGTAACGAAATTGTTGAAAACATTCCGGCTCGTCATATGCATGTTAAAATGGAAGTTAAAAAATATATAACACGGCCATGGCAACGTCAATGGAATTCCAGCTGTGTAAAGCTAAATACTATTCAGCCTAGTGAATACCGTGCTGATTTTCGATTAGTCTGACCAGAAGAGAAGAGGTGGCAATTACACACAGGACTGACAAACTTCTTTCTGCCTTTTGGAACTAGATGTATTGCTGCACTGTAATAAATATGTGGCGAAGATTAAAAATGCCGGAAAATTTTGCTGTATGCCTAAGAAATAATATTGAAAATATATGTACGTGTATAAATAGACTCACCTTATATTGGTTTACCAAGAGAAATTTAAGAATCTAATTGCGATAACAATGTATAATGACCTTAGTAGTTGATGCCGGTATTAAAAGAAAAACAAACAAACGCATTCCTCGAGTTTAAAAAATATATTTTACACCGAATAATATAGTACAAGAGAAAGTTATGGGAAATAACGATAAATGAAATAATAAGAAAAACTGGTTTAAAGATATGTACGCTAAACATAACCAATATTATTTACGAGGCAATTGACCTTAGATAATAATAGAAACAACAAAAGAAATATAAATATACTAATGAAGTTAGTAGGTTATTTAAATATTTTGATCCGAAGTCAGCTGCTTTTTATTTTTAAGAGAATGTATGTTTTACTGATAAACCCAATTTGTCATAAAGCATTGTGAGATTACAGGTGAAGGACCTATGAAATGTTACTATGGAATAATAATATAATTAATATAACATCACAAATGGCTAACTCCTCTTTGAAGTAAGAGGATATACATAGTTATAAACGTTCAGTAATTCTAAAGTATTTAAGAACGAATTTTAACTGGAAATGCGGCCTCTCATATCTTCAAAAAGGAATAGGTCAAAAATAATTATTTTGTTTTTTAACTGTTATTATTGTTATGAAATACAGCTGATTGTCTTACAAAGCAAAAAAACTTATGATGCATCTGTTAAGTAAAAATAAATGAAATATGGTTTTATTTTAATAATCGTTACACGTACATACACAATTTTAATAGTTCTTCTTCTTTGAAAACTAAATATTATTATATATAAAGATTATTATATAAAATAATTATTATATATTTATTATTATGTTATATGGGTTTTTGCCTCATTAGCCACTGATCGCATGGGTAGTCCCTTGTCGATCCCCTCTTATACGGGTCATCCAAAAATGCTATCCCATAAAAGAAGCAATTTAGGCGCGTCCCCCGCCTTAAGCCTCGTCTCCTCTAGGATAACAGGGGTCCCTAATATAAGGTACCTCTTCTCCTCCAGTGCGGGGCAGGTGTAAAGAAGATGAATCGTTTCCTCGTCTTCCTTGCAGTATCTGTAGCCCGGGCTGTCTGTCAGCCTCAACTTTTGCTTGTATGCATTCAGGCTACTATGGTGGCCCATTATGATTCCCCCAGGATACTGGCTTTGTGTCTATTTAATTTAATGAATTCTTGGGCCCATTCTCAATCTCTGAGTATTCGATGAAGAGTTTGGTTATTCGACAACCCATTACTCCTCTCCATATTTTATTGTGCTGGTTTCATGCCCAGCCATTGATGCGGTCTCTGATCAGATTCCGACTTGGTCCCACTGCAAGGTCTGGTCCACAGAGGTTTTCCCTGGTCCCTGGTCTGGCAAGGTCACCTGCAATTAGATTCCCTTAATGCCATTATGCCCAGATATCCATAAGAGTTCCACCGGTCCCTTCCCTGCCAAGTGGTTCAATGCTTCATAGCAATAATTATAGACCAGCTTCGACTTTGTCGTTGCTGAATTTAAGGCTGCCAACGCCGCCCTGCTATCCGAGCAGATACATACCTTATCCTGCATCCGATTTTGGTCGGCCCCCAGAACACCGTATGTAATTGCAACTAGCTCGGCCATATATATTATATAAAGATTATTATATAAAGATAAAGATTATTATATAAAAACTATTACGTGTAAAATTGTATATTTCGTTAGTTTAAAGTTGTCATTGTCAAGAGAATAAAATAACGTTCTTAAAAATATTAAAGCTGAAGTATGTTACATGTTTAATTAAAAATTTGTTACATATATAGGGTGTCTCAGTTGGAACTAAAATATTTTTGAATTGTGCGCCATTTGTATTCCGTCAAACGTCAATATTTAACTACTGTTATCCACAAATCAGCCACCTCAATATGCTGTAATTAACAGTTCAACAACGAATAGTTTGTGTACAACTGTTTTATGAAATTAGGTGATCATTTATAGCTGCATTAAGAATGTCTTTGACAGAACACAAATGACACGCAGTTTAAATACTATAGTTCCAACTGAGATACCCTATATAATAAGTTTTGAAATCAGTAATACGATAATTTACTTGGCAAAGAAGAACAATTGAATTCACCAAATTATTTTGATATATTAATTTTCAATTAAAAACAAAATCAATTTTACCTTTCGGTATATTGGTCCTGAACTGATATCTCATTAATTTATTGTTGGTTAATTATTTTCGTACCTTTTTATTTTAACGTTTACTCAACGAAATGCGCATATCTGGGGAGAAAACACCCAGCTGGAATATTTACTATAGGAATACTATAATTTCTGTGGAAAATATTAATATTTCTTAGTCCCACTTCCATGCCGCTTAGACGACAAAACACCATCAATCACTTTCTCTCCAATCCAAACAAAACCCAGTAATTGAAAAATTAATTACCTCGAATTTCCAATGTAATTTCCACCTGCTACCATAAATCCCTCCGTTCTGTGCAACAATAAATCAGGCCATTTTACGGGCGATCCTGATGCTTATTTATGTTTTACAGGGGAGCCAACATTAAAATAAGCCACTATTACCGAGTGATGACGTTATAAATCTACCTCATCCCGCTAATCTAGTCTGGATCAGATTCAGCCACAGGTTTGTACACATGGGCGGATTGAAAGGGGGGTTCAATAAATAGAAAATAGTACATCATGTTCGAGTTCGGTGTGGTAGTGAAATTGACCGAATTGAACCGAAAATTTGCCTGAGAAAATGTATGAAGTTATTTATGTAGTAAAATAGTAGTGGAAAGTACTAAAGAAACTCCAGTTCACGTTAGGAAACTATTACTAATTAGTGTTACACTCTGACCACTACAGGGCAGCCGAGATTCCGTCACGTAAACTATCGATATTTGATGTAGGTAATAGTTGAACTATGTTGCATAGACAGTAATTTATGTGCACGAGAGATTTGCTAATACTGTTAAATCTCAAATACACAATAAAAAACTGTGATTAGTCGTGGACGAGATAATAGATTTCAAAATGTATTATACGAGCAACGTTATAGTACGTACAGTTGATCCGCTTCGGCTGTCATCTGCGTATTTACTAAACCGTTTTTACGTTCCCCCAAAAATAATAACTAAAATAATTAAATATATACCTCATACGTTACATCTCACAGCAAAAATGATTCAAAAGTGTCATAATACAGATACATAATATAATGTATCTATATAACATGCCCTAATAGTAATATACTCGTAGATGCACTAATAGTCTATACCAAAACCATTTAATCACATCTCTGAAATCCCCTCGAGATTCTCTTAAACAGTATCCTGGTATTTCAGAGCCATCTATAGTCAATTTTTAAGTCATGGGAAACATGGTTAAAGGCAGCGTTTTATTATTTGTAAAATTTTCAAAACATAAAGTGCTTAGTCTTACAGGTCGATGTTAAAAAATTAGCAGCCATTAGAGAGGGCGAGAACAAATATCAAGATGATCAACTGGAAGCAATCGATAGTATGTAATTACCAGGGGCGTAGCGTGAGAAAACAATCTAGGGATGTAATAAAAATTTTATAAGGGGAAGAGGTATAGTTATATGTATGGTAGGCCATATGAAAATGGTAAAAAAATACACTAAGCTAAAATGATTATGCCGAGATATATATCCTAATTTTAAACATGAAGATCAATTCTTCGATTTTTGCTTGTCCAGCTAAAACGTCTATCACTGTTTCTTCAAATGTTGGAGACGATCTCATATCTTCTAACAAGGCACTTTCAATATTTATTAATGCTAAAGTTGACAGTCTTTTTTGCTTTTGAGAATTTCGTAGATAAGTCTTTATTCTCTTTAAACATGAAAATGATCTTTTCGCGTAACTGCTTGTGGCAGGAATAGTCAAAATTGAACGACACAATTTTGATGACTCCGGGAAAACAGAAGATAATTGAAGGGACATAATATATTGGTGAAGCTCAAACACAGTGCTCTTTTTCATATCGGGATCACTATAAATCACTGAAAGTTCACTTTTTAAACGATTTGCGTCAAAGAATGTTCCATATTATTATGTATCTACTAAAGAAGACAAAAGTTCGCCAGAAAAATGTTTTATGAATAAAGTAAATTGTGTGGAATCTAGATTTAAGAATGTCAGTTTACAAATTTTACTAAACCGTTCACTAATGTTCAAAGTAATAACGTCCAAAATTTCATAAAACAATCGTACGTAGGTGCTTTTCTTATCTTCTTCAGGAATTAAATCCAAATGCATTATTTTACTTGGTAATTTTCTAACACAAATCTGTCCATACGGTCCCAAATATCACTAAACCCGTTTCTCATTTTCTGAATATGTGATTTGCAATTGGCGATCTTTTTATTGCGTCCGTCTAATATAGTCTCAGATATAAAGGAACTTTTATGAGGTGACCATCATCTTAACTAAGAAAGCGCTTCATGCAATGTCTAAACTAATGTCATCCAGTCATTTGTTTATCCTATACGTATACAGCATGTAGACATGGCCATTACAGAAAAACTAAAATAACTATATAAAGTAATAGGAGTATGTATACGGACATAGAACGTACTAATAGAAGACGATTCTTTTGGGAACGAAATTATTTTATTATGTTATTATTTATTTATGTAGGTACTTCAGTGTTACAGAAAGAAAATTGTAAATACTGTAGGAATCTTTACATAAAAATTATTAGTCCGATGTTTATTCTTATATTTTATATAAAATCAGAATAGGGTGGGCATTCAGTTCACTGCCTTATGAAGAGAAAAACAAAAGCCAATCGTTTACTCCGCATCTACAACATATATGGAAGACCTATCGTATTCTTATACAGGCTTATCTGCAACCATGTCCTTAGTCTTGTGATCCGATGTGGTTAATCGAGTTGTTCAGTGCTGTTCTTGTCTCTATGTGTAACCTTTCCTTATGCAGTAATATCTGATATTTTTGTCTGTAGAGTTTTAAACAGACTCTCGGAATGTGGGAATATTGCAGAAAACACTGCTAAAAAAAATTAAAATCAAAGTCGTGCAATAAAGTTAAAAGGCCTCTAGTACAAATAACGATTTCTCGATCCCATTCCTCATTTTCATTTTCCACAATTACCTGAAACAGCGCTTCCAATTCTTCCTTATGTTATGGCGACAGTCGCCAAGATACGTTCACATAATTGCATCACTGAGTCCGGAAATAACGACCACTCAAGGTTCCACTGTTGATTGCGTAAGATCACTGACCTTTTCGCCCATCTAACGCTGACTGACATCACTGACCATCGCATTTCAGCACTGCAGAAAGTAACGCGAGAGTCCAATAATTTCGCGCGCCTTCACGGCCGATTTGAAATAAAAAAAAGTTGAGATTAGCGTTTAAAGTAAGTAATGTATGTTTGCGGTCAGTTTAAAATAATTAAAAAATTATAATAATAACTTTTGTGTGAACTTTTAAATAACAGTGATTTGCCAGTTTTTGAAGGGATGCGACGCATCACTCGCATCCATGTACGCTACGACCCTGGTAATTACTCAGAACTAGCGAATACCGTAAACAAATTACAATAATGCCTGAAAATAATAGTTCATTATGGTTAGTTCAATCATTGATAATAATTGATCATGTGCAAAAAGTTCTACAGATTTTAAATGACCAGTAAGGTATTTGTGTTAGAGAAAAAACAGTGTTGATATGAATCTAGTTAATAATTTCACACAGTTTTGGTGTGAAAATAAAGATGTTAAACGGTGGTTTCCTTTACACATAATATAATAACATTTTTTCAGAGCACTGGATATCACTTATGGAAGCGACTGTGGAGACAAAAAGTTATGTATTAAAATAGATAATATAACTATGGAAAGGAGATTGGGAGAGGTTGGAGCCGAAAATCCTACAAATAGAGGATCTCACGTTAAACAGTTTTGGAGCCACTGATTTACAAGGCCTTAGCCTCACCACGCCTTTACCTATGGACGATCTGATGGTCGTAAAGCTAACGCCAATAAATTTCCCTTGAGAGACGATCACCTGGGATGTTGCTTATGGCGATTTTACGCCAGAAATTACTTCAGATAACGCTGCAGAAATAATAACATGAAGATTATCGCCTCGAAGAAAAAATATGTTGTCAACTAGGCTATACTAGGCTTTTATTCGCCCGTAAAACGCATGTATGGATGTGTTGTTGACGGGCATTATTTGCGAATTCAGCGATAAAATGGAAACGTATCGTATAATATCGTATCCGCTGTTCACTGATAACCAATGAAATCAAAAGAACCAACGGAAACTGCAGCTGTTAATGAACGACAGTTTATTTGACGATAAATATTGCTGTTAAGTAATGATAAGGAACTGGGATATGTTGTGTAATATAATAGACGTAAAATGGACAATTGTATTATACATTGTGTACAATGTACAGGGTCCGCCAGGGAGGTATGGTTATTTTGAGACGACTTTTATCCGCGTCTGCGTGGAGCGAATGTTTTCAGGATGGTTGATATCTACTCGTTTCCGGATGCCATTCCAGTACCGATGGAGCCGTGGTCTGTGGCACATTGTGTGTTTATTTACAACACATTCATTGAAACTCGTCGTTCTGTGGCGCTCACATGGTGGCGATTTCGAAACCATTTTAATTATGGTCGTTAAGGTCGGCATGGTCGGTATAGTCAGTTCGGAAAGACCTGAAGCTCTTTCCGAAACCATAACGCGCATGAAAGAATTCCTCGTGCCATGCTCGAAAGGAGTATGAATGATTTTGCCACCCGTCTGCCCCGGCAAAAATGGACGCCACCTAACTGATGTGATTTCTCGCAGTTTTGTTCGCAGATTTTTCTTTTTTTTTTATTTACGTTATGTAATGTATGTATTCTTCAATAGAAATACACGACTAATGTATAAAAACAATAAATTTTAAAATTAATCATAAAATAAGCTTGTCATTCTTTTCAAAAACAACATACCTCCCTGACGCACCCTGTATATAAACTGTAATATACAGTGCACGTCTAAATATAAATATAGGGTGCAAAACACCGACAAACAGTTGTGAACCTCGCTGAAACAGTTGTGAACCTCACACAATTAACATTTTCAACTGCAGCTGTTTGCGAGGTGTCTACAAAACGTTTTAAGCAAATAAAAATGTCACGTCTACAAATTGCAAATGGTTTTGCGAACCTACATATTCAGAACCAATTTGTTTCGCCTATAACGATCCAAATTTTTTATAAATGGTAATGTGAATGCTCAAAATGTAAGGTACTGAAGTGGCAGTATACTCATATCTTTAATAACTATTCGCAATTTTCGGAAAAAGGTGCCTTGTGGGCAGGGACCTTGGGTAATAATATAGGTGGTCTCGTGTTTTTATTTTAATAGTGAAGATTCTAGAAGGAAATCCTGATGAATTTGACGACCTGAAAATAGCTTTTCAACAAGATGACGATCGGACGCTAGGGTGTAATAAAGTAGTTTGCTGGGTCTCCAGATCCAACTCCCCTAGACTCCTCTTTATGGAGCTAAGATATATGCTACGCTTCAGATGTGCTATCCATAAAAGCACTATAGTAAAACCTTCAACATCATGTAAGTGGCATTCATTGATATTATTTTAATTTTAGAATTTTTTTATTTTAAAAATACGAATTGAACTTATTTTGTTATAATGCATTATATGTTAATTTTAACGTTTTTTATAGAAAACGTTTTTGTTGAATATAATTAAATACATTACATTTTCATAAAAATTGCAGAAAAAGTAATTTATCTTGAAAAAGTCTTGTTGATTTTAAAATACTCATTTTATTGTTTGCGAAACAATTGCTTAAAATTGGTCACATTTTCATTGTAAAAGACAAATTAAAATCGGATGGTTTTCCTTTAATGTAAACTCATAATTACTACTAACAATAAGCTCAATAGGTAAAATATTCAAATTTGTTCATTCTAAATGGTTCAGGATGCAATTTTGTGTAACAAGAATTTTGTGTACAAATTGTGTGAAAAGTAAATGCCTTTTTATAATTATAGAACAAACGAAATTTTTAAACTGACCCAAATTCTGATTCGCTGAAAGAGCGAATTCTTACTTTTCGTTTTTACTGTATTTCTTAATGATATCCATGAAGAGCGCTTTAACGTGGCTTTATCATAAACATGTTGATAAACAGCAATTGGGTGATTAACTAATTTCTACCTACACGTAAGTTAAATAAATCATTAATGAACCAATAGAATAATAGTGAGCTTAGCTTAATACTTTGTGGAACACTACGGCGTATTACATGTTGAACATGGATAAGTAACGATTTATATTAATATGCTCAATTGTATCTCACATATTTTTTTATATGTTTTTGATAGACTTATCTTAGAAAATAGACCTATGCTTACAATAAAAGATTTAGCTTAGAATATAGGCCTATAACAGAATATTTTCTTTTAATCCTTATACATACAATGCCTATGTATAGTCATACAATGTATGACTATTTTGATACAATTTTATATGTATATTTCATTAGAATAGAAAGCAACATATCTTGCTGACGAGGACAGCACTGCTATCGAAATATGTAAATGCGGGTGCTTCAAATTGTTATTTGTTGTTGAGAAGAATATAATGAACGTGTCGTATTTTTGAATATCATAAAAATCATGTAGTGTGAATTATATTAGTATTTATAGTATACGCAACTAGGCAAATACAATACTTTTAGGATTTAGCGATTAGCGATAGTTTTGGTAATGAAAATAACTGTGTGTATGTTAAAATAAAATAGAATAGAATAAAGTTTATTTACGATAAAGGCATACTCTGTAAAATAGATTAAATATAAGAATAGAGGTATAAAACGTAAATAAACGTATGCACTTGATATAAATAGAACAACTACTGCTCATGAAGATAAAGAGGTGAAAATATTATAATTAATTATAAACAGTTTTAAAACCTTAAAACGGACTTTTCCGCACGTAGAATATCTCTATCTCGAAATTGAGTGACCGAGGAAATAAATCAACACATAAATGCAGAATATCTATTTTATGCGATAGTTTTACTTTTTTCAAATAGTCCATCTTCGTGTTTTCTCGTGACCCATGAACAGGGTGGGGTGTATCCTATCCACCTCAAAATCGATAGATGTCGTCTGGTAGACGTCCCTAATCAGAATCAGTCGAAACCCGATCGATGCGACACGATTTAATTGAGTGATTATGCTAAAGAAAATTCTCAAATAGTCCACCATTGTGCTTTCTCATGACCCATGACCATGGTAGATTGTGTTATATCCACCTCAAAATAAATAGATATTGTCTGAGAGACGTCCCAGATCAGAATAAGTCAAAACCCGATCGATCCGACATGATTTAGTTAAGTTATCGCGTTAACAAAAAATGTTTTTCAAATAGTCCACCGTCGTGCTTTCTCATGACCCATGGACAGGGTGGGGTGTTTCCTATCCATCTCAAAATTAATAGGTGTCGTCTGGGAGACGTTCCCGATCAGAATCAGTCAAAACCCGATTGATCCGACACGATTTAGTTGAGTTATCTTAACAAAACAAATTTCTCAAATAGTCCACCATCGTGCTTTCTCATAAGCCATGGACAGGGTGTGTCTTGTCCACCTCAAAATCAATACGTGTCGTTTGGGAGACATCCCCGATCAGAATTAGTTAAAACCCGATCGATCTGACACGATTTAGTTGAATTATCGTGCTAAAGAATAATTCTTAAATAGAACCAAGGGAGGGGGTGATGTATGCTATCTACCTCAAAATCAATAGGTGTCATCTGGGAGACGTCTCCGATCAGAATCAGTCAAAACCCAATCGACACGACACGATTTAGTTGAGTTATTGTGCTAACAAGGAATTTCAATGCCGACGATAACGACGACACACACAGCAAAGAATTTTTAAAAACCATTTATTTTTGAGGCCGAAAAACGAAAAATAAACCCAAAAAAATTTTGTTTTTTCACTTTTTCTTTGCACGATTACATTGCTTTTCCGCTAGTATAGTGGAGTGCGGAAAAGTAATAAGACATAGTGATGAAAACAATGTAAAACGCGAAACAATAATGTTAAGTAATAAAAGTAAACAGTACACATAAATAATTAAACATTAAAAAATATTCAAGTCATTAAGAGAAACATTCTATATTACTTTATACTCGTACAGAATATTACATACATAAAAAGAGAACATGAAAATATATAAAGATAAAGATAAAATGTTAAGTGAACCGCATATATTAGATTTTAAGTCACAATAATATGTATTTGCAAAATACATTTAAAATATATTTATTTTGAATTAATTGAATGATAAATTTCATATATTAGTTTCGTTAGTAGAAGTTGAAAAAACGCCATCTGTCTTTCAAACCACAAAACGGTGGGACTAAGTCTTTTGAAGGCAGATGGCATTTTGCTAATTTCTACATGTATTACTCATACTGATCTGGTACAAAACACATCTAATATTCTCACAATGCCAGGCATAGCCTGTTATGCTTGCACTGATGATTCTTAATAAGGATGAAATCGTACTATGCAGTTCCAGGACCAGCCTGGTGTAACTGGGAATTAACTAAATGGCTATAATTCTTTGAATTACCCCCTCACGTGATGTCACGTGAAATCTTGAACTAGACAAAGTAATCTGTGTTAGAATGTGAAGCAACATAGTTTCCAATAAATAATACTTTATCGTGTTAGTACGGAGATGGCGGTTTGCTAATTTCATAATTATTTTGTCTATAAAAAACGTTATACTAAATTTATTAGTTACATATTTTAATAATGCGCACTAGAAACCTTAAAATTGTGACTAGTCACTAATTATTTGCTCATTGCAGTGCGTTGTACCAACTCAAATCCTATTAGGTATCATGTCTGTCTACAAGCCCTATTAGTATCTAGGTCCTATAGATATCATATAGATTTGGACATAAAAAACGCCATTGTGAGTGAAATATTACTAGTTGTCGTTGTGACATTTCTCTATAAGAGTTAGTCGACTTTTGTCAAAATCTTAAATATCAGAATTCTCAGTTCTAGAACTGCCGAGATCTGTTAAATCAGAAGTTGTGAACTCTGACCCTATTTTCGAAACGTCCCGTCCGCGTCCCATACAAATTGTTCACGCTTCCTCTTTCCTTTTCTCTTTCTTTTGCGTTTTCTTTCGCCTTACTCTCACAGAAATCCACTCCTTGACTGGGTCGCCCCTTCGGCGAGGTCGTTCCACCGGCAGGTGAGTTATGCTAAATAAATTCCATCAGAGAATAAATCCCTTTAATGCGGCGTATTATTGAAAGTATCAAGGTTGCAGTGCTGGCGAGGTAACTCGGGGAACGACTATAAATACGAGGCCAGGGACGAGTGACTGAGGCGGCACACGCACCTCGATCTCATGCAAATCCAGGCCTCCGTGGGGGCGGCCCCCAGGATTCGGCCGGAGCTACGGTTACTGAAGGATTTATGGGTTTATAAATGAACGTAGGCACATGTGGAAGGTAAAGGGCGGAATGCCTTGATAGGAAGTTGCAGTTCCTCTTGTATCAGCCATGGAGATTAGGGGAGTCGGAGATATGCTGGAATAGAATCAAGTGACAAATAACTGCTCCATTGTTGAGATACAAATCTCAGAATGCATTTTTATTCGTATATTATTGAACCTAAGGTATACTTTTCAGCTACATAATATTCTCTTTCATGATCTATGTACTTTTGCATGCGTTCGAACCATTTGTCAAAGAATATTTTCCATTCCATTTGATATATCTCTAAGTCATAGTTTTTGAATGCATCAACGGCTTCTTCTGCCGACGAAAATCGTTGTCCACGCAATTTATTTTTGACGTTCGGGAACAAAAAGAAGGCCAAAATGAGGACTGTACGGCGGATGACCCCTTAATTCGATTTTTTGAGTGTTCAAACATTCGGTTGTTAAACGAGATGTATGAGAGCTCGCATTATCATGATGAAGAATGATACAACGGTGCTTGTTTGTTTTCCTTATTTCACCGAAGACTTCCGGCAATTAAATGGCTGTGTATCATTCAGAGTTAACCGTTTTAGGTTCCTCTAAAGGCACTATTGCCACATGACCAGTTTTTCCGAAGAAACTAGCGACCATTTGTTCCGAAGTACTTCGAGCGCGAACAATTTTTGTTGGATTTGGTTTATCTTGAAACACCCATACAGTCGACTGCTGTTTACTTTCCGGCTCATGTTTATGGATTTATGATTCGTCACCTGTTACAATATTATATACATCTTTTGAAGCACCGCCATTATATTTCTTAATCATTTGTTTGCACCAATCGACATGAGCATCTTTTTGAGATTTTTTCAAATTATGTGAGATCCAACGAGAACAAACTTTTTTTTACAGCGAAATGATCATGCAATATTTTATTTATGCTAGCCGAACTAATGCCCAAGATTGCCTAAATTTCACAGTATGTCACATGACGATCTTGTTTTATCAGTTTTTGCACAGCATCAATGTCTTCTGGAACAACTGATTTTGGACGACCTTCACGTCCATGAGCGAATGGCGGCTACGATTAAACTCGTTATACCAGCGTTTCACAGTGGCAAGGGATGGGGCTTATTCGCCAAAAGTATAAGTAAGTTGATCGATGCACTCTTGTTTTGAGAGTTCACGAAATTTTTCACGAGTTAATTCCATTCCTTCGCTGGGATACAATTTTCAAATCACTGTATACAACACAAATTGCGCTTAAACGATAAACTTTTCTGAAGAATGTGATGGTTAAAAATGTCAAACTTTCCATTGGAAACATCAGATGGAGTCTGACAACACTTAGTGTTGCCAAGGCTCAAAATATAAGTACTTCCCCTCGTATGCTGTTGAATAGAAGATGGAATGAAAAGATATTTCTTATTCCAAGTTTTTATATTTATCTGATATAGTTTAATTTGACTTTGTATAACTGACTTCCGTACACATTTGATTCTAGTCTAGATTGTCGTTTTAATATTTTTTATTAAATTTACTTCAGTATTTTTTTGTTAAAACAAATGACTGCTTCCGATAAAAGCTATAAAATCCTAATGACTAAATAGAGCTGCCTACTGGAATTATTCTTCAGTGGCGGCGTCGTATATAAGCAACTAAGTAAAAGTTACAATAATTTATAATTAATATTTTTTTATTTTAATATATATTATATATTATAATACATATTGCTATATAATATTTTATATAATATTTAGGTGAATCAAACATGATGCCAAAGAGAAATATAATGGTACTAAATTACTCGTACCTGCTAGATTCAAATATCCAAATAAAGTCTACGGGACGGTTTCTCGGCTGCTGCATGGAATAACCTTTTCAAACTGCATTGATTATTCATGAAATATCAATAAAATGCTAAGCGATGTAGATTGCTTTTCGTTTATACAAAAAGTTTACATGAAATGAAGAAATTTTGATGAATATGAGTGGAATAAGAAGAATATATGGATTTGATCTATTTTCACATTTCCGAAATATATTTGATGACGACGAAGATTGAATTATATCGACACTACTGTTTCGACTAAATAGAGTTTTAAGTAAACAACTACAACAAGAAAATAGAGCTTGCCCGAATTTATTGGGCCAAATTATTTGCCTTTAACACAGTTCAAAAGACTTTTAGTGAAAACAAATGTGAGACCCTTTTCTCCGAGGAGGCGTTGTACGCGCTGCATGTCAAGTAGCTGTAAGTAATCTTTTTAGAAGGGGTAGAATTCAGAAAAATTTCGGTTAGTGATTTTTTGAGATAGATCCTATAGGGTAACCAAGTCTTATACGATGTCAAGCAAGCCGATGCGTTGCAAAATATACTTTGACACTATTTTCTTGATTATATTGGAAAAGTATACAATCTTGTGTTTGGTAGACATCGATTTCACTTTAAATGATTTATAACTTAATTTTAATTAAACTTAATGACATCGTAACCGTAAAAGACTATAATGAATTAAACAAATATGAACATAAGTTTCACCAGAATTATTCCAAAGCGGCATGTTATCCTTTCCATTGCCACACAACGTTTAAATTTTAATAAATAGCAGAATAATTAATATCAATAAAACTGGTTCTTAATTAGCGAATATCTGGCCGCCTGTACTGCTTCGTAAATGTTTATTCATCCTTAATGGTCGTAAATATGCTAATAAATGTTAACAGACCGAAGATAACTAATTAATTAAACAGAAGTTATGGAACATAAAAAAATCTTAGATAAACTTTGTATCTTTATGGAAAAATTATATCCAAGATTACTCCTACTATCTACAAATACAATTACCATACATGAATTAATTAATTACCAAGATTACATATTTACGATAGCGTTTTCGTGAGGTTCCCTCTGCTACTGCCTTAATTGAAATTTAGTATGTTACAACGCCTATTAATTAAGCAATTAACATTTCTTTAAAACCGTCATTAGCGAAGAAAAACTCGGTACGTATCGGTAAAAATAAATCCAACGGATGAATATCGGAATTAATTGTCTTGTATAATATTTATTTATGCTAATGGCCGTAATTAAAATGCAAATATAAACAGGACTGAGTTTTTATCGCAGTTGTGTCGAGTGTATGTACACAATTTCACTTTTTAACATGTGTTTCTTATCACATGATAAGGAAACGATGCACAATTTATATTTATACGTTTTTTATTATAATTAGGTAACGATGGGTGACGATTTTATCGGTTTATCTTGGGTTTTAAGAGGAACAAGTAATGACGAAGAATACGGAAAGAGTTAGAGACTATATTTGTACATATTGCATATCATTATTGAAGTTTTTTACTGTGGTGTAGTATTTGCAAGCAATTACTTGCTCTGAATAAAGCGTCTATTCTGGTGAGTCGCAACAGAGACGGACTAAGTATCAATAGCTAACTATATACGATCGGATTTTTTGACGGGCCACGGATTTTTTCGAAGGATTCGGGAAAACCCGCAGACCCGGACTGTTCGTTAGTGGAGGAAGAAATCTGCGGGCCAGATTGCCGGCATGGCGTGCGGGAAAATCCACAGTATACACCCATGTGTGAGTGGAAGGAACCGCGATGGCGAAATCAGCAGATTTCGTCCTGTCAGTTTTGGCGGATTGTACCATTCACGAACGGATCTAATCAGAGGTCACTTTTATGTGTCCTAGTTTCTTTTAGATCATCATCATGAGGTCATCAGTCCTAAGACTGGTTGGACGCTAACCTCCAGCTTCTCCTATCTTGTGCTAACCTTCTTTCAGATACTTATTAAATATTTATTATTAGTTTACTTATTGTTAGCTTATTACTTAGTAGATTTTTATTAAATTATTTATTATTAGTTCGTAAAAAGTAGTTCGTGAAAAGTGCGGAAAAATGGTAAAAGAGTGGAGCAACTATGGGTTTATAGACATACCACAAAAAAAAAATGAAACAAATTAATACGAGTACGCAACAAAATACAACGAACTTCATTTCGTATATTTTTGACATGAACAACGTCTTTGCGATGATTAACTTGCCGAAATTCTTTCCGTAGAAGCGTCACAAAAGCGCGTCATGAGAGTAATACTTTTACACCTAGGTATAAAATTTTTGGAGTGAAGGTAATAGAAACAAAAAAAAAAAAGTGAATGTAATGGAAACAAAAACGTGTTCCATGTTCTATAATTTCAGAAGGATTGAAATCTAGAAAATGCTATAAAAAACATTTTAAAAAGTAGCTACTACAGGACGTATTTTTTTTTCGTAAAATTAGCTCCATATGGCTAAACTGCTGTCTTACTTCTATCCACGATTTCACCCACTTCATTCTTTTATTTTCTTGGTGGAGAGGTACTGAGCAATGACGTACAACCCACTAGCAGCTGCCATAATTTCTTATCATTATCCATAGTAAATGTAAACTGATTAGTAAGACACAACAGTGAAAAACAACGAAAATACTGCATTATATCTGTCCGACGCGTTGGACAGTCCTGGGTCCGCAGATAAATTAACAGACTTCTTCCGGTTTTCCCCACTAACGAATTTCTATATTTTTATTTATGTGGTAACATGAAGAACAAGATGTTATAAGACAAAAAATTCAGACCAGAGTTACTACAAACCTAGATTGTTAATGCTGACACATGTAAGCTTTAAGGCTCTTTCACACGAAAAGCCGCAAGGCTCGTCCTCGCACGCGAGCGGGAGCTATTTCCGATCCTACCGTCCACTCGTTCACATGGGGAGCCTTTCGGCTAGGGATCTTCCATTGCGTCAGTCGCAAAGTACGCATCGCAATAGTTCGTATACGTTCAGACAAAAATGCCAACGTTCCGGAACATCCTATCAACCAAAGGCGCAATAAGGCAAGTGTTTTTGTCACTCTTTATCAAGAACTTCGACGGGATGGCAACAAGTTTTACAATTACAATTACTGTCGAATGTCATTGACCACATTTGATGAGTTCCTCGGGAAGGTCATCAAAATCCATCTTGACTTAACGCTGAGGAGCGAGAGACTGGTGAGCGAGAGGCATTGTCGCCCTTCGTGTGAATGTCCCAGTCCTCCCTTTGTATTTCTAGGAAGAAACGGGACCCCTTCCAAGAGCCCCGCTCGCGATGCACAAGCTATACCGGCTCTCACTCGCGCGCCCTAAATGCCTGTGCTCCCCATGTGAAAACTCCATTGTACTCTTTGCATTTCAGTCTTCCGCGCCTTCCTCCTGCTCGTGTGGCTCTCCGTGTGAAAGAACCCTTAGAGGAAATTATCTATTTTGTAATGTGTGGAAGCGAATTATTAATTCGTCTAAACAAAGTAATGTAACGAGACATGTGAATAGTCAGACTTCGTCTAGTAGTGTTGATAACGGTGTCAGTATATTTTCCTATAGTGTCACGGTAGCCTCTTTGGCAAGTAATATTTCGTTACATAAACTGAAGGACTCCACCAAACTGAAGAGAATACACTACGCTAGTTTCTAGAAAAACATATGGACCAAAACTATTTTACAGATAAGCATTTTAAGGAACAAACGTGTTATCTGTAGGTTTAATCCCAACGAATGCAGAACATTGTGCAGAACTTACTGTAATTACAAAACATACCAGCTGATGTCCATCACTATGATAGATACTATTTAATTTTAATTACTGCAATAAAGAATCTGGCAATATATATATATATATATATATATATATATATATATATATATATATATATATATATATATATATATATATATATATATATATATCGTTACAAAAACAGTTTATGGTATTAGACGTTATTAAATAAAAAATAACACCAAATTAATTCCAAAACATTCGAAATGGTTCTTTATCTATCTGAAGCAGAATATTACAGGATATCAACATCAACAATAAATCAAATCCAAATTACGTTTGCAAGAGCAAGCCCTGTTTTCCATGTTGATGTTGCATATAATTCACGTGACCTGTATAGTCAAATTTGGACTAGAGTATTAAGAGTTTATCGCATACTTTACGCTTTACCTTCGCTCCATCGTAAAATTAATCATGAATTTCACCGATAAACTTTTTCACCTGGTGAATATATAAAACGTTTCAACTAACACAGCGGAGACCGTGCGTATACCTCGAACGATAGATCCAGATCAACTATGGCCCTACGGTCGTGAAAAGTGCATTTCTGATCCCCCGCCACTATAGTTCGTAGACCACTTACCTCATTTCAGCTTTATCATCACATCGTTACGTTAAAACTGTTTAGAAATTAAAAGACAGTTGTCTCAGCGAATTGCCATACATCGTCTACAATCTAATAGAAATTTTATGACGAAATTTTATAATGAAATTTTATGAATATTGTTATTTTAGAATAGATAAGATTTGATAAATGAAACGTTCGTTCCAGTAAAAATATTCATGCTAATGGTATTCAACGCTTTATTAACAGCGTTAATAATTAGTATCTTTAAATCATGCGATAAAAAATAGGTCTATTATTTTATAATTCACTCGTAGTATCTCCAAAATTTGATGTTATTATAGAATTAAATGTACTACAACGAAAATTTCAAACTTCTAGTACAAAATGACTAGATGGCTTTTAATTTACATTTTCTATTAACATTATAAATGCAGATTAACTTTGCCTAGGCCACCGTATATCCCTATTTGCTCTAAGTAAGAAGATTTCCATGTCAGACAATCTCGATTAGGATTTCAACAAAGGCTCTCCTTTATAGCGCAATGTCTGATGTTTATCTTTATGCAGGATACTTCTCGGAATGCTGCTCATTTGTATGATGTTTTTACCGAATGCCCTTTGTGCGAACTTCAGCTTTCTGTTTTCCAGGCAGAACGGCTCATACTGTAAGAAAATTAATTTAACGAGCAACGGGCATCGTTGTACAGCTGACCTTCGTTCGATGGAGGAGGATGTCCATTTTTCAATCGTGATATTTTCTTGTGTAGCTCAGACCGTGACATTATTTGTATTTACTTTATTACCAATCATTTACTTGGTAACAGTTGTAAATTGTAAGAAAGAGTATACAGCGTACAATATACAGTGCGGTGAAAAAGTGTAGACTGAAGTTCATATAATACTTAACGGCATTTATCTTAACTACTGCAAGAAAGAGCCCTTAGCATATATCATCTAATAGAACAGGCTACTAATAGCGCTATTGCTCTTGAACTATAACGTGCTTACGGGTTGCTACTGCGCATTTGGCAGGAAGTCCTGCTGCGTATGTGTGAATAAGTATAAACTCAGTTTGATTTAAACAATGAGCGAGAATGCACACCAATATAAGTTTTGAGTAACGATGTGAGAGACTTATTTGCGAGTGGCTTTTAAAGTGTTAGCGACTTGGAACGTTCGTTTTATTATTTTTTTTTATTATTCCACCTGGTACAGAATTGAAGAATTTAGAAAAACAACGAATAATCCATTTACGGAGTTGTGGAAAACACAGGGATAAATCGCCGCAATTATTAATGGTTCACAAACTGTTGTAAACAAATTTCTTAAACTTATGGTGAAAGAAAACGAAAATTATGGTAAAAGAAAATGCTCGGGGTGGCCGCCTATGTTTTCACCGACAACAAAGCGTGGTATTCTGAGGTAATTATAAACTACAGGAACGTCACGATGAACATATAATACGCCTTCAATACGAGTTTGAACTCGTTAGAGTCATGTGGTTATCCGTAGCGATGTTTTGTGATACAGTTTTTTCTAGTGCGTTCTAGTAACATCAATTTCGAGCAACGGTGTGCTATTAGGTTTTAGTTCAGACTTGGGCACACTGCAATGAAAACTTTTGCAAAACTTCAGCATGAAGACAGTGTTTTTTCAAAGGTCCGGGTTTTCCGGTGGTTTAAGATATTTTCGGAAGGAAGAGAGTTGATTGAACCTGTGTTTTGCTTTCTCCATAGCTAGGGAATCGTTCACAAAGACTTTGTGACTCAAGGCCAAACGGTTAATTAACACTTTTAATGAGAGATTCTGGAAAAACTTTCAAAAGGGGTCATGCGTGTCAGACTAAACATCAATAATAACAACTGGGTGTTACATCACGACAATGAGCTTTGTTACACTCTATTTTCCATAAACAAGTTCTTGGCCAGTACAAATATGATTATAAGTCACTCGTCTCCTTAATCACCCGACTTGAATCCTTGTGATTTCTTCCTCTTCCTGAGATTGAAAAATCACTTCAAAGTACGTCATTTTAGGACACTCGAAAACGTTCAAAGAGCCTGTAACTGATTGATATATGTATAGCTGATTCAAGTGGAAAGCCAACATCCGAGTGCCAGTACTGCTATGAGGATAGAAAGAACCATGTCCAGCGCCGTGTGTCTTCCCAAGGAAATTATTTTGAGGGAGACAATATTTTAAATTGTAATTCTATTCTAATAAGAAAATTGAAAAGAATCCACTACCATTAAATATTTTAATATAAATATACAGGTGTCGTTCTTCGACATATCGATTCATCATCATGAGGTCATCAGTCCTAAGACTGGTTGGACGCTGACCTCCAGCTTCTCCTATCATGTGCTAACCTACGCATTTCGCTAATTGTGCTACAACCTACATCCCTTACTATTTGCGAGCAGTAGTCTAATCTAGGCCTACCTCTGCTTTTCTTCACTCCTATTTCTGCCTCCAAAATATCGCGGACTATTGCCCCATGTCTCAGCAAGTGGCCTACCATTCTATCTCTTCTCTTCTTTATGTTTTTCCACATACTTTTTTTCTCGCCGACTTTCTCTAATGCTTCTTCGTTTCTAACCCTATCAGTCCACGGTATTTTCAATATTCTTCGGTAACACCACATCTCAAAAGCTTCTAATTTCTTCCTACTTGCTTCCCCTACCGTCCAGGTTTCGCAACCGTATAGTGCCCTGCCCCATACATACGTTTTCAAAAATCTCTTTCTTGTTTCTAAGTTTATTACCCCCGAGCATAAAAGCGCTTTATTTTTGTTAAAAGCTACTCGACCCTGCGCTATTATTTGTTTTATATCTTTATCGCTTCTTCCGTCCCAATTTATTTTACTTCCTAAATAAGTGAAGTCTTTAACTTCTTCCAATCTTTCATTATTAATTTGTACTTTCGTTTTTGCTCTGCTCTCGCGCCCTCTGCACACTAACACTTTAGTTTTGTTTTTATTCACCCTCATTCCGTATTCCTCTGTCAACACTGCCTCCATTTCATTCAATGCTGATTCCAATTCCTCTTTACTAGATGCTAATACTGCTATATCATCCGCGAATCTCAGCATTTTTAGTTTCTGTCCCTGTGCTTTAATCCCGAAATCCACTCTATCTTTTACGGCATTAATCGCCTCTTCGATGTACAGATTAAGAATTAGTGGTGATAGCGTACATCCTTGTCTTACTCCTTTCCTAATACCTACTTCCCTTCTTTCTTCTTCTACTTCTATAACAGCAGTTTGCTCTTTGTATAGATTGTGTACTACTCTCCTATCTCTATACTTCATTCCCGCGCTCTTTAATATCTCGAACATTTTTTCTTTCTTACATTATCAAAAACTTTTTCTAAATCTACAAATCCTATATAAGCGTTCTTTCCTTTTTCTATTGTTCTGGTTAATATTTTTGACGCGTGGGAAGTTAGGCCAATCGTTCTAAAGTTCTCGCATTTGTCGGCTCCTCTCTTTTTTGGTATAGTAACGATAATGTTCCTCTTATAATCCTCCGGCATCTCGCCCGTTTCATATATGTATTTTACCAGTTCAAACATCCTATATACTACTTTCTGTCCCGCACATTTCAAAATTTCCGCCTGTATTTTATCTACACCCGGCGCTTTATTGTTCTTTAGCCCCCTTAGTGCTATTTCAAATTCCTCTCTCAATATAGGTTTTCCTACATCTTCCCTATCGATGCTAGATTATTCCTCTAATATCTCTCCTAATTCCTGACCCTCGTATAAATTTCCTAAGTACTGCTTCCATCTATCCGCTTTCTCCTCTCTTCCGCTCAGTATGTCTCCCAATTGACTCCTAACGTTTCTACTTATTGGTCCTATATCCCTGAAGTTGCTCTTAATTATTTTGTAAGCCTCATCGGTCTTACTTACTTGGAGCTTATCTTCTACTTCTTTGCATTTATCCTCTATTTATTGTTCTTTCGCTTTTCTACACTTTCTAATGATTTTCCACTTTATTGACTTATAGGTTTTCAGTCCTTCCTCATCCCGTCTGCTTTTGTAGCCTCGTCTCTTTTGTATTAAGTTTAAGATTTCGTCCGTTATCCAGGGCTTCCTAGCTTCCCTTCTCTCGTGTCCTAAAACGTCCGTAGCCGCGGAATCTAGACTATTCTTGATACCCTCCCACTCAGTTTCTACGTTCTTGATATCGTCATTACTCGCTTTATTTATTAATTGATCTGTTTTCTCCCTCAATATGTCTACATTTATACGTTTCTTATCCTTCCAGGTTTTCAGATTTTTGAACTTTAATCTAGCTTTCATGACTACCAAGTTGTGGTCGACATATCGAATAATCGATATAATATTCGAAAATATTCTTATTAACTCAATAATATGTATATCCTAATTACACTGAAATGTAGGCGAAATCAAAGTAACCTTATTTATGGGCACAATTCGCAACTGATAAAGCAGAAACAGTGATTTTCTGCCTTATCAGAGCGTGATGGAAATTGATCAGTGCCATAAACTGCCTTTTCAGCCTTGAACGGAAAAGAAACAGTGATTTTCTATTAGTCAATTACCGTTATATGAAAATTCAGAAAAGTGCCAGAACTTACATATTCAGAAACATCCCCCGACTTCAATCTATGCAAGTTCAATTGTCCGAAGCCTTCTGAACCGAAGCCCAAATTAACAGAATTTTTTTGGTACGTTAATCGCTATAAACGCCCAGTCATTATTCACGGCAGTTTCACATCGATCGGCGCCCAATAACCGACCGCAAATATTTGACTTTTGCAAAAATTACCCGTGAAATGAAGCCGGCAACAAAAAGCAGGATTTTGATTTGGGCAAAGTAGAGCCAGCGTAGCGTGCGGTGCAAGTTCAGTGACTAATTATGTCTCGCATCATGAAGTTCTCGATTTTGCCAATATCGGCGGAAAACAATTAGCGGATGACCGATCGGAATGGAAAAAATTAAGACTGCGGTAGACGGCGACTGTTTTATACGTAATACATAAATGAATGGGTAAAAACGAAATTAAGTCATCCTTATCGCTGTGGCGTCCCGAAGTAGCATCATTTACTGAGGCAAATCACCGGGTAATAATTAAATAAATTGCCGGATACTTCGTAGTCCGCCAAAAAAAGTTAAGTCTAATTTAAAAGGTTGTATCTCCTAAAGAAGTTCATTAATTTCAACGATAGTTTTTTTTTTGCTAGAGAATTGATGAATCAGACTACAAGAGGGTGGCACTTGTCATTGTTTCACCATTCTAAGTTTATTATACAAGGTGTTAAAGTAAAGTATGGTAAAATTTAAAAAAGTAAAGAGGTAAATCACCAGGTGAAAATTAAATAAATGGCCGGACACTTGAAGTGCTCCGTAAAAAAATTTAGTCTAATTTAAAAGGTAGCTCTTGACCCTTCGATGCTCATCTTATTTCCACAACAACATTCTGCTAACGAATGCCGGAGAGTCGAGGAGACCCAACTCCTTACCTATGATGTTTTAAACACAATAGAAAGAAGAATACTAGTGAATATCCCTGGTCCTAAATGCGTGACTCCAGCTCTAATTCAACTTTCGTGAAAATGCGGTCCTAAGGACCGCATAGCGTATAACGAAGGGTCAAGGAAGTTCACTAATCTCAGCGATAGTTTTTTTTTTGCTAAAAAGCTGACGAATCAGAATTCCGTTAGATGACATTCGCTTACTGTTTTGCCTTTCTATATTTGTTATACAAAGCGCTGTAACTAAGCGTTGTATGGCAAGATTTAAAAAATATACGTCTTCCATTTTGTAATTTATTTTATTTATTACTTGTTAAAACTAGTTCACTTCTAAAAGTTACTGATTTTAGGCAAATATATCGAAACGGTTTTTGGCTAATCCCTTCAATGGGGTATCACTGAGAGAAATCGGTTTATCAGTCTTTGGTTTACTTTGTTGAATTTATTGTAATCTTCTCGTAAATTTAAAACTTAAGATTTAGTAATTAGGGAACTGATGACACAGTTCATGATTAAAATTTATTTACACAATATCGACATTTTCTCTGAAACTTCAGGTCGCAGAAGATAGGTTACACATAGAGACGAGTACCTCGAGAATACTATAAATTAAATAGGCTTTCTTAGAATCCCAAACTAAATAACTAGTTATTTAATATGTTACACAGCATTAAGGCAATACGACATAAATAAACTGGGGAAAACGCAACCGTCGAATTTTATTTTTAGTCGTACATTTTTTTAAATGAAATTAAAATATACAGGGTGATCCATGTAGGAAGTATAACGTCATCGGTATTTGTTTTAATGGAAATCCCCTTTTTACTACAAAGAGAGTGTTTTTGAGAAAATGCAAATAAAGCATATACCTTATTTTTGACAGAAATTTTAAATTTGTCAAAATATCCACAATTATCAATCCGTTATTGGCTGACACTAGTGTAAATACTCTGTATTGAACGTACAATAATTGTTAGGCTGATATTATTCATTTATATTATTTGAACTCGTTGCTTCAGATCCTCTAAATTATTTAGAGGATCTGAATAAAAACGTATAGTCTGACGTATGATCTGACGTATTAAAATAGACTGATATTAATTAACCCCACAAAAATAAATACAATAAACTTAACTCAGGTATACGTTTTGGCTATTTTCTACCTGACAAAGGGTGGGTTTGTCCTTGTCGTTATGTGTAACCTTCCTTTCTGTAGTCTAAGGCTTTAGAGGAAGGAAGTCGATTTTGTGTATCCAAACATTTTGGTGGAGAATATCATCATTTTTTGGAGAAACAACTGTTAAAGCTGGAACCCAGCGAAAAAAATTATTTTATTATTAATAATTACCGTAATACGCAGTTTTATGTAGATAGTAATTTATTCACTGCCTCCCACTTGGTTGGGAGCGATCCGAGCCCTCATTTCTACATCAAAAAGAATAATTCCCCGTAATTTTTCCCTTCCGTTCTGAAGAGTTATGTACTTCCATCTATCACCTTAAGGCCTCTTTATGCAAAGTTGGGTAATCGCCATTATGTAATTATTCAGATTTACGTGCCATGTTGCAGTTTATATTATGCCGTATTTTTCTTTCTCTTTATTGTAGCCGGCACGAAGGGGTAATAAAAGAGCCGGGCGAAGCGGGGCCTACTGCGCCTAAAATGAAAAGAAGCGAATTGGGACGCATTAATAAAATATGACACGGATATGGATAAAATCATGTATACTTTTACGATGCAAGTATAAATATTTTACGACCACTTTTGTATATTGCTTAGTAAATAGCCGTATTTATCATTTCATACAACATGCAGACGATCACAGGTATGATCATGTATGAAGTTAATCATTATTCACGAGTATATGAATTTCATATTAGATGCAACTAAGGCTAATGTAAATTTAAAGATTTTTACCATAATTCGACATCAAAGCAATAGATAGATGGTACAAAAATTCTATGAATTTGGCTTCTTTTGTGATAATTGATTTATACCTCCGTCAGGCGCAGCCGAATGGTGATATCCGGCAGTCTCTGCCCTTTCGTGTGTATTACGAATATTAACTTGAACTCCCTCACAGCTTCCTAGCTCAAAACCACTCTTCTCGATATGCTGTCGATTTTTTTAGTGCATCCCTGGCCTTGTATGAGCCGCCCGGATCTTTCAGGTGCATTGCGCCTGATTACATCATTATTTTCACTTTTATATTTTGTTATACTTATTATTTCAATTGATAATATTTTTTTGGATTTCTACACTTATTTATTCTAACTTTCTATGGCATTATTATTCAAAATTAGCACATTTAAGCAGAACAGAAAAATCCTGTCAATAGCTGGTTCTTCTATAAAAATCTTCCAAATTTATTATTTTGCAACATTAAATGAGTTCCTTTATGTAAATTTAATTATTGCGATTAAAAACTAGTGTGAAATATATATTATTGTATTGTATTAATTAAAATAAGCGTTTAGTTAAGTCTCCACCAAATTCAAATCTAAATTACGTCAGATTTGATTACGGGATCTCTCAGATGCATTGCGCCCGAATGTGTCTGTATTCATACTGCGTCCGATGGAAGGTTAAAGGAAAAAAAACGTATTGTTTCGTTTTTATAGTTTATTTCATCGCTATTTGCTAAATGAAAATTTCAAAGCATAACCTTGTCTTGTTTTAATGGCGAGGCTCAGGTAGACTCTTTCGTTTATCGGCAAGATAAGAAATGTGTTCTTATATTGGGAATAGTGAGATTTTCGTGAGATGACTTACTTACAAGATTTCATAATAAACTGGAAGGAAAAATTAACTGGTTTCTTATTAAATATCGTCCAATGCCGGAGCTTTTTTCTTTTATAAAATTGGGTATTCTTTCACATACTATTCAAACTGCATGCCAGTTCTGTGAACTAAATATATTGAAATGAGTATATACTGAAAAAGTATCTATAATCTATAATATTTCATTAATTCATCAACAATTAAAAACAAAAATTCTTTACCTAAATGAATGTTCTTTGATGATAAATTAAAAATAAATCGGCAGACACAGGAAATAAGTTAGGGAGAAATAGAAATATATAAGTTATAACATAAAGGCAGAATACGGCGTTCCGCAGGGTTCTGTTTCAGGACCTCCATTATGTATTATTCAAATAAATTACTGACGTATACACATTTGAACATATTGAGGTTAAAAATGTTTTGAATAGAGTACTGTTATTTTCGATAAAATAGAAATTAAAAACGATTTATATAAAACACTTCTATAAATCAAGAGGAAACTGCTCACGTCCAATTTACTTCCAAGAATTAATTCGAGGTATCATCTAAACGGAAATTACTGGGCAGTAAAACTTAAATAATATATTGTCACCAACGCCGGGAATATTCGAAACCATCGAGAGCGTGCGAAGTTGACTTCCAGTGCGTTCTATACTAGAGGATTCGCCAAAGTTCTTTATCTAGAAACGTCTGGAGAGACGTCCTACTGCCTATATAAGAATTGTGACGTCCAGCCAGGAGTTAGTTAAATCTGGACCGCGAGAGTGAGTGATACGGTTCGAAGAAAGTGACATGGTGTAATACAGTGCGAAAGTTAGTTTATAAAGTTAAAGTAGAAAGAAAGTTAGTTAGTTAGTTGGACTTAAATTCGTTGCAATATTTAATAAATAAAACGAAATATACGAGTAGGTCTCCTATTTTATTTTAGTTTTCTATTTATATTTCATCAACATTCTGTATCATTCCCAACCAGAACTGATATTTTTCTAAAATGTCTTGATGTAGAAAACAACAAATTTGAATCGGGTTATGAATTCTAATTGGTTTGAATTTAGTATTTTTTATTAAATATCATGTGGCTGTTGTAATTTTTTCTTATAGGAACTATAGGATTCTTCTGGAACTATAGGATTTGATTTGCGCGCTATTTGTGTCCAACGATAGGGCGTCAAGTGTGTTACATCAGATTCATCTTTTAAGTCACATAGTATCATATTCAGATAAGCATTCAAAATAAAAGCTGTGGTGATATGTATTAAAAAAGCTTTTTTTTTCTTTACCAGATATATATATATATATATATATATATATATATATATATATATATATATATATATATATATATACGATGAAAAGTCCAAGATTAGTCCAAGATAAGATAATTTAATAAGTTATATTAGTCATCCTGTTTCATTCGTACAAATATGAATGAAAATTCAAATAACATAATTAGTCATAAATTTTACATTCTAATCAGTTTTTGTTTGTAAATGCAACCCTTCCATTTTCGATAACTCACTCAAGAGGGATCGTTAAATCACATTTACAAGTCTTATTTCCAGGGACATCATTTATCACTTAAATTACCAATAAAAGTTAATATTTTCATTTCATTAAACTCAATCCATTTATGTGTTGGAATAACAGGCCAAGATTGATGGGCACGTACAAAATTGACACGAGTAACGTTAACTTTTCATCTTCCTTATCTCCGCCTATTATCTCATGTAAATTGATCGTTTAAAACTGTATTTGTTTAATATAATAACTTTCGCCGAGGGCACTGGATGGACAGGGTGCTGCTAATTTCGAATATGTTCCAAGAATCGATATAAGCTATGTTAAGTGGTTGTTAGTCTTCATATTTTAATTATGCTATCAAATGAATATCGTTTATTATCATTTACAAAGCAATACACAAACCTTTAGTAGACATCGTCCGGTGTCTATTCCGCAATCTGGTCGTCCTTCAGTGGTTTCTTAGATCGACGTTATATTCTTCAGAACAAAAGTTGGAAATGAATGAGGATAGTCTCAGCATATATTCCCTTTTAATAAGTGTGACGAGGAAGAAAATCGCAATAATATTGCGCCGCCCCCTCCGCTCATATAGAAGACACCTCTAGAGGCTTCGGATAAAAAAAAAACAAAAGTTACCACGTTGTTCGTAATAGGCGATTTACTATAATAATTTTGTCAAAATTCGAACGAGAAGCATTTTGTACATCGACCTAAAAATTTCGTGACACACACACACGAAAACAGCCGTTTAGTAAATATAGATATATTTTATATAGGATATTACTTTAATAAGTGAGGCTTATGAACTTGCTTGATTGCTTGCTCTTTTACTTGCTCAGGTTAAAATTGGCGCATAATTATAATGAAAGATACAGAAGAAATTTAAAGTCTTATCGTATTTCAGAACTATAGTCAATATTATATTTGGGAATATAATGAGCGTCCAGTTCAGAGCTCGAAATAGAGCTAAGAAAAGTCACGGTCATGTTCTCTAGCGTCTATAACGTGGGTGATTTGTTGTAGTCTTTATTGCCGAGATGGGTTTAATCGTAACAGGGAGAGTCTAGCACCTTTACCTGAGCACAGGTGTGTTTGTCCTCATCTTTAAGTGTAACCTTAAGGACATGAAGTCGATTCTATCAGCCTGAACAGGTCTGTAAACTTTCTTAGTACCTCCTGTTATATTCGAAATCAGATTTAAACATTACTCGCAAAGATTGATATCGAATATTAAATCACCGACAATATTCCAGTGTTCTATTAGAATTAGCGATATATTAATGACTTTACAAACCATTTTTGGCCTCACTCGAAATGATTGCAGTACCGCCACATCAAGCGCCCTACGTTGCACCCTTATAAAGATCCGGAAGTAATTTTAAACACCCTGCATACCCCAGGCAGTACAATGCTGGTAATGCAGCGGAATAGGCGTCCGGACACGTGGTGTAACGCCCTCTAGTGATTAATAGTCCGGACAATATGCTTTACATCGGCGATATCGTATATCATCGCGGTACTGCTGACCAAATCTCCGGTTTATAACTTTTTAGGGTGGCGGTGAAATATTTATGCGAAAAATATGGAGACGTTACAAAATGATTTACGTATTTTAATGTTATTTTATGTATGTGTTATGAACGGACTGACAAGTACACAACTAACTGCTTTCTTTGTCACTAGATAAGTTTTAGTTGATATGAGTAGTATTACTATTATCTAGGGTATGTCCAATCCATATAATAAGAAAGAATTAATCAATTACAGAACTTCATCATCGTAGTCCGAATATTCTTCAAGGTCTTAGAAGCACTATGCGATACCTATTATTAGAATCATGTGGCTAAGATGATATGATAAACGCAGTATAATTTTATAAAGTGAATATTAACAGGGCTTAATTTTGTGTGCGAGGCAAAACTGGTGAAAAATTGGCCAATTGAATCAGATCGATGATATATGTATATATATATATATATATATATATATATATATATATATATATATATATATATATATATATTGTTAAGAAATATGGGGTGAATAATAATCCGATTTTCGTTATACCCCAATTTATTTAAATTCTTAGATATTACAAGTGAATATCTGAACAGATTGGCGCGTATATCTCAACTATTGAATGGTCGGTCCCTCTATCGAAACCGCGCCGAAAGCTGATGTCATAGTTTATACTACATGTCTCATAAAGTATTTGATTTAATATCAACAATTCGGCGGAGGCTCGGTCAAGGTTCTCCCAACTCGATAAATGAAGAACAATGGTAACAAAATATTCGAAACAAATGACTAAAATTCTGCTGGCTTCACAATATATATATATATATATATATATATATATATATATATATATATATATATATATATATATATATATATATATATATATACCGATTTAGGTCAATACCTCGATTTGAACTGATGTTCAAACCAAGGAGTAGGCATACTGAGAAAATCCTAAACAATATCTCCTAAACAAAATTCCACCTTCGTCTATCACTTGAAGATGGCTCGGAAATCGGAGCCGAAACGTCGAAAATACTTCACTATCAGGCATGGTTCAACCCGAACTCCATATACTTCTATACAGTTAGTTATATGATGTGATATGTAATTGAATATATAAAAAAAGTGCTATTAAATCGTAGAAAACTCCGATATGGCGTTCATATGAGTTAATACCAATTTCTCAAAAACAAAAGAACTGGGAAAGGAGATTTTGTTATTAATTAAACATAAAAAACGCCTTTAAGCAATACGTTATGAATATACTTCCCAAAATGTCGCTACATTTCCAATTAAAGAGAAATGAGGCATTGTTGAAAATATATCATGCTATTTTTTTACAATTATTTAAAAAGCGAAAACAGTTAGGTAAGATTTGATAATGTATTGGATAAATAAAATTCTTTAAAACATTCCCCACTTAACTGTCTCTTTATCTCTAATAATTCCCGAGAGACCAGAACATGCAGCACTAAAGTAGGTTAGACTATGTAAATTAGGTATTTCGGATTTGATTTCTTGGATTTTCATTTCCTTTAATTTTCTATTCAACTTTTATTTATAGACTGATATCATTTGTAGATAGTCAATATCATAGATACAAGCCTGATCCGTTTTTTAAACATCTGGAGTATCTCAAGGTTCGCTATTTAGGCCTATCTTCATTTTTATATTTATAATTGAGGAATGATGCACAGACCAGCCTTTAAACTAATATTCGGAATAAATACCCCTGCTGATTATAATTCATTACAGAATTCTTTCAGTAATATAAATGAATGATACCCAAATAATAATTTACCACAAATTGTATCGTCAATTTTAGCAAGAAATGAAATTCCATAAATTTTACTTATACAGTAAATGGTATAATACTTTACAAGCCCAATTTTACAACAGATCTTGGTAAAATATTTGCTACTATATAAATTTTCTTGTAGAATATAGAACCCACAATATCTGCGTACAAAACATTCCTCGATTGCTCTTAGTACTTCCTCTCTTTGATTTTCATAGCTCTTGTTTCTCTCGTTCTCGTTTCGTTCTTTCGTACCTCTTATTCTTTCAATATTGAAATATTGAAATATGTTTCGTTTTGGAAAAAATACAAAGATGATTTGGCATGAATTTGCAAATTGGAGGTTAACTCAACTTATTTAAAATTATGTTATGGACAGTAGTTTAATAATATTCTATTCTTTCTCATACCATGTACTAATACTTTTACAACATTTCCTTCACATCAAATGATTAGGCAATACTGTAAAACTGAACAGAGTTTCATTCAATAATTATGTTAACTTATTCAATGAAGACTGCCAAATTTTGTTTTATCTTATGTGAACTTGTAATACTTCAACGATATTTGACCTATTTGCATACATTCCGATTTTTAAGTGACCCCATGAAAATAAGTCCAGTAGACGTAAATCGGTAAATTATGGTGGCCACTAAATGGGCCCATACTGCCTGTCTGCAAGTCTGTGAATGTGCTGCGAAGGTAATTCTTAAATAATTTAGTATGACAAGGTATCTATAAAAATATATTCTTCGATTTTGATTGGAGAAGGTATTTCCAGGATTGTAATAGATTTTAATGATTATAACAGATGAGATTGCGAGAAATCTTAGTAAATGTCAGCATCATATAACGGGGTTAGGTAAAATAATCGTCTCCAAAAAATATGAATCAGAAATGAGATGATCAAATTCCCTATCTTAAACATGTATCTAGTAAAACAAGAAATATCATGAAGTTTAAAATAGCCTTAAACAAATGATTTATGAATCTTTTGGGCCCGACTAAAGTTTCAAGTCGATATCTAAGCCCGTTCTCACAATAAATTTAATAAAACATGTAATCTATCAACAAAAAAAACCAGGCTGGATTATTCTTATGCTCACACGTATCTAGGTATCATTCTGTATATTGAATAATTAATACCATTAGTGACCTGCTATCCTATATCAATTTAAAACGTCGGTCAAATCAACGCCTGACATGCCACGACAATTCGTGGACGCCTTGTTTATCCAAACGCATCCTAAATAAATTTAATTAATATCAGAGGTCGGCGAGGTTCAACGAGTCCCAATAAATGAAAATTGTATTAGGCTTTGATTTATGCCCATTCGTAAGCTAGCACTCTCATTAGGGAAGAAAGCCTCATCTATATGCATAAGTTTCCTCAGTTGTAAGTCAGTCGTCGCTTGTACGTATTTAAAATATTAATTTGAGAGGAGCCGCAGTGGCATCGCTGATTTATGGTGAGGTATCAGGAAGCGCGGTTATTTTGGTTGATCCTGCGAAGCGCAGGGGTATTTGCTATAAAGGTATTAACCAGCTTTATGGAACATCTTCGTTATTTCATAGGACCTACTCAATAGTTATCTGGAGAATAGTATGCATTGTGTCAAAATAATAGATGTAGCAAGTAGCGTGAAAAATGTGTTATATGGTGTACCCCAAGGAACAATATTGGGACCATTGTTATTTAATCTGTATATCAATGAAATATTTAGTATTCCAATAAAATATAGAATCGTTAGTATTATGGATGACATGGTAATATTTTCAAAAGCTGTTCAAATAGCTGGACAAAATTGAAGCAGGAAGTACAAATACATTTTCTTGTAGTTAGATTTTTCTTTTTGGCCAACCAATTTACTAAAATATGAGATTGTCGCACATGAACTGCTTGTTCTTTTAGAACAGGAAGTAAATGAAAAATTGGCTTAGGTACCAACCAAATATATTTTTTCAAAATATTTACCATCTTTTCCAACATACTTTTGTCAGCGACTAACCAAGTTTTCTATACCAGATTTGAAAAAGTTTGAGTTGCGAGATGAAACAAAGTCAGAAAACAGACAGAAAAGTCCGATTCATTTGAAAACAATTTTCCTCGCATAAAGTTGTCCAAGCTCCAAGATAATTGGTAGTCTGTAGGACACAGATCAGGAGAATATGGGGAATATGATAGAATTCCATAGCCATATTCATTTAATTTGTTTATAGTCTGTAACGGGCAATGAGGTATGGATATGTTTTAAACTATATTTAAACCTAACTCAAAAATATAAAAATTACTAAGACCACACTACGAGGGGGTACCCAAAAGAAACCGAACTGATTTTGTTGTGGGCGGAGTTTTTATAGTACCGCGCTCTGCCTCTAATAGCGTATAGAGCTACCATTCTCGAGTT